>OY755239.1:30558482-31805635 GCA_963576725.1 Azorinus chamasolen | reverse complement strand
GACCACTCTTTAGAATCGTCACTTTGTGACGATTCTAAAGAGTGGTCACAACATAGGGTTTGATTGAGACATAACGGTTTTAGTTCTCGAAATACACCTTATCTGGGGATCTGAAAACAAGCTAATTATGTTTGATTTCTCTCCCTATAACAACTCCCTCTGAACAACACATACAATCGTATCCCAAAGGGTGTCGTTATAGAGAGGGGAGCACTGTAGCTCCATTATGTATACATGTATATATATTCCCATTTGTTCTATAAAGCATGCTTATATTATTGTTCATTAACAATTTACCTCGTAGATACGCATTTAATGCCTTTGTAAACAGAGTGGATCCAGATCAGACGTCTTCTGTAAGAGCCACCTGATCAGGATCTGCTCTGTTTGCTATGGAACAATATATGTCTGATTCTCTAGTTTCTGCCATGGCCCATACATCATGTGTTCATTTGACATTATACAAATTCAGCAAATTAATATTCATGAATTCTTTATGTTTTACATATATATTCGTTGAGTAAAGGGTTAACCCTTTAAATGTTTCCAACTAGAATTGGCAATTGTGTACAGCTTAAAACTTCCAAGATTTTGAATGACAAACATTGTAGAATCTAATCGGAGGACTCCTTCTTGAGCCCCTATGATCTGGGTCTACATTGTTTCGTTTGGTATTTGGATTCATAACTTGTGTGGCATAATTATTTGAACTTGAAATTGCACTGTTTTGATAGTTTCCTTTCATGTAATGAAAAAAACACATTAATAAACTTATTCCCATGTTCTTCATTTATTTAAGGCAAACCTATCCTTTAATATGTTAAATGGGAAAAACAAACGAACTATTTGCTGGTATTTGTGGGTCCAGTAAAGAGTGCAACCCTCATCAGAGGGCTTCTTCTGGAGCCCTCTGATCTAGGTCTACATTGCTTGCCTATGTTCTTTTAAGGGACACTTGACAATAATAGTTTACTGAAGATAACTTAACTTGAAATGTGGTTCCAGAACATTTCAAGTAGTAACAACAATGTATGCAATTATAATACAAATTGCACTAAACCGATAGCTTACTTTTGGTGGATGCGCAATTACCTGTTCAAACAGTTTGGATACAGATGAGACGCCGAGTAACTCGGCCTCTCATCAGGATCCAAACCGTTCGATACAGAGATCGAGTTGTTTAAAAGAATTGCTGGATAAATCAACAGCGACAACTGGTCCCGACACAGGGGGGCATTTCGTGGGTCTACATAGCATGTAGACCCACGAAATGGCCCCCTGTGGACCCCGAGGTTAATAAACGTTTTGCTTTATTCAGAATCTGAGCAAGCTCTGAATCTGACCAATCAAATGCTTTAGAATAATCTCAGACTCAGACACAGAAGTTTTATAGCCTTGGACCCTGAAGTCCGTGACTAACAACAAAAGTTTGCTCAACAGGATAAAGGTTAACGTCGCATTACATACAGAAACATGGAACAATGGGGCTTAACGGTTTGACTTTTTACCTAGAATATTTATACAATAATTCGCCATTTTATGTACATTATTTCACAAGAAAAAGAGCGGGTGATGAACAGAGGAACCTTCTGATCTGCGTCTATTATGCTTGCAAATGCATTGTTGTAGGAACGGGTTAACAAACAATATGTAATACATGTACATTTCCTTACAGTCAATTATTAGGTTCTCAAATTATTATATACTTTACAGTTTACGTTTCACACAATGTCATTATCACTTTGTACGGATTATATCATAAATATTTAATTTATATACGTTTTGTATAAATAAAATATTGTACAATGTGAGGGTATTTGCGTGTTTGTTAACCAGAACATTGAGCAACATAATTATGTGAATAGACTTACTGACGTACCAGAACGATTTACTTGGTGAATATTCATGTAAGCAATGATGACATTCTGAATATTTATCATAATACAGTAAAACCTCTCTTAACCGGCAGTTAAATTTAGTATGAATATCGGTCTTGGAGACAGGTGGCAGCTTAATGCAGGGTGAAAGTCATGCAGAAAGCTCCTAAAGGAGCTTTCTGCATGACTTTCACCCTGCATTAAGCAGCCACCTGCCTAAAAGTATCTAAATTATTATCTACTAGAATTCCGGTTAAGAGAGGTTATACTGTATATGAAGTAAAGTTTGTAGAATCACACCTTTACAAATTCTGTTAGCAAACAGAACATATTCTGATCAGACAGCTTCTACAGGAGTCGTCTCATCTGGATATACTCTGTTTGCACATGTGCTAAAATGGGTCTCAGATCATTGCTACAGATAAGGGTACGTACCCAAATACTAAGTCGTCATTTCTCCACCAAACTCTATACCGTGACCACTCTTTAGAATCGTCTCGATAAGACGATTCTAAAACGTGGTCAAAATATAGGGTTTGATAGAGAAATAAAGGAGTTATTCTTGAAAATGTTTTAATTTATTCACCTTATCTGGAGCTCTGGTTCTCTATCAGGTAAAGGGTTAACTGATGTCACTTTGACTGAATCACCAGTCTCTAGACACACTGTTACAGCAGTGGTCCATTACTAGTATGAACATTATCGACCGGGATTGCTTTTACGCCATTAAACACTGACAACGTATTGTTCTATTTAACCCTTACTGTGCGGGACATCAGTCACTAAAGTCATCTGCAAATAGTGTAGACTCAGATAAGAGGATCCTAGAGGAGCCCTCTCATCAGGGTTTGCACTGTTTGTCATGATACACGTTCCTTTAGGAAAATTCCTAAATATTCACCATAAGTTTGACCTGTTTGAATTTTGGAATAGTCCATTTGAAAAGTCAGCGTTTTTAGGGTTAATATATACAGTAAATTCGCCCAAACCAGAGTTGGAACCACTCCATTCTTATAGTTTGGCGAAAACGGGGCGGGTGGGCGGTTAGGCGGCGTGCCGTCGTTAACAAAACTTTAACACTGCTTATAACTTCTGAATTACTTAAACTAGACAATTTCATATTTGGTATGCAGATAGCTTGGGTAAAGACCTTTCACTTGATACAAAGATACATGAAATCAGGTCAACGTCAAGGTTACTATTTCGAAAACTTTGCCGATTTTAACAAACTTTAACATTGCTATAACTTCTGAACTACAAATGCTAGGCAATTCATCTTTGGTATACATATGACTTTGGTAAAGACCTATCAAATGAGCTATTTGAAATTAGTTCAAGGTCAAGGTCACTAGTTTGATAAGTTGGCCGTCATTGAAAAACTTCAACATTTTGTCTTAACTTCTGAACCACATATGCTAGACAATTCATATATGATATGGAGATAGCTTTTGTGGAGGCCTTTCAGTTGATACAATGTTACAAGGACTTGGGTCTAGGTCAAGGTCACTATTTTGAAAAAAAATTGTTTTTAACAAACTTTAACATTTTGCTATAACTTCTGATCCACGAACGTTTGGCAATTCACCTTTGGTATTCATGTAGCTTTGGTACGGACCTTACAGATGACATAAATATACCTGAAATCAGGTCAAGGTCAATATTTTGAATTCTTGATTGTCATTAAAAATGTGTTATAACTTCTGAATTACATACGCTGGACAATTTATATTTGGTATGCAGATAGCTTGGGCGAAGGTCTTTCAGTTGAAAAATTCAGGTTTAATGCGGTTTCCTGATCTAATCCTACTTTGTTTGAAATGTGACTATAAGGTAAAAGGTTTAAGGCAGGTATTAAATCATTCAGGGCCCATATTATACACGAAACTTTAGATTTTTTTTCTGAATCTCTTTCTTTCTGCATTAAAAGTTATATTCTGCATATTTTTCGAATAAATCAATAATCATTTTTTTAACATAACCTTTATTGGCATTAAACATTTTACAATGTTTCTAACCTGTATACGGCATAACTGATGACATAAACATATTTACAGAGAAGTCATATACATAATTTATGAGCACTGTAACATAATTTACAATTATTCATGTAAATAATATTTATCTAAATCATCATTTGAACAAGCACTGCAAAAATACCGTTTCTACTTTATCTGTATACAAAATGCTTATCTTGAATTATTGTCTACATTTTGAAGCAAAGTAAATGTACTTCGAAAGTCTTAATAATGTCTTCTTATTGGTAGATGCCATTAATGTATCGAATTTGTTTAAAATTGGCCATCTACAAAGGGTTTCAACAAAAAAAAAATCAATAATCAGCAAAAATGGTACACGTATTCATAGCAGTAACATAATACTTACAGCCCATTTTCCAACAGTTTATATACACTCAGATAAATATTAACGATAAATGACCACTGCTAAATTCTTAAAAAAACACTGACTTTTAAGCAGTTCTGTTCAGCTTTATTAGCATATCGGCAACTAAATTTCCTTTGGCTAAATACATACAGACAAAGAACAGGGCATAACAACACTGAAATGTAAACACTTTCAGAATTACGAAACAGTTAAATATTCTAGGGGATTTGGGCGTAAAATATTTGCCTTCTTGACATACATTGAAAGCTTATTAATTAAACTGCTATTAATAGAACTAAGCAATGAATTGAATTTTCCTATAGAGGGCCAAGGAACATTACCTAAATACTGTCGACGTAAATTTGCGTATTTTGGACAACATAATACAAAATGATATTCCGATTCAACGCAGTTCAAATTACACATCCTGCTAAAACGATTCTCTCTTACAATACCTCTATATCTTCCTGATTCTATTTCTAGTGAATGTGAAGATAGCCTTAACCGAGTAAATTGAATTCTGTTAGAGTCACAGGGGTCTGGATCGCTACAACGGGGTCTATATGTACTATATAATAACAAGGGATGCAACTAGCAGAACGGGTAATCGTGTACCACGAGTACAAATATGACTGTAACTCTTACAATTTAATTGATAATTTCGTAATTCTTTCAGCTATTGAAAGCCAATATATTTTTCTATCAAATAGATATAATCTTATAACGGTAACTTATGAACATGTATCATTCCAACGATGATTTTCTCAAAATTTCACGTGTTTTTTTGGTAACTGACAAACGTTCGTTCACCCCGGTTTCACTATATCACAGCAATAACCTGGTAATTTGCAGTTAAAAAATGGCGTGGTTCCATAAAACGAATCAATTCTATCACCCACCTCAAATTATTTAGTCCCCAGCATCAAAAGAATGATGTAACAGAGCGAGTTTTGTGTGTTAGCTTCAAATCGTCGAGGAAGGAGCCATTGTAAGTGACGTCACATATTTCCCAACTTTTCCTTCGCTCATCAAATGAAATGGCTCCATTCAAATTTGTTGCAAAATGGCACCATCCGAAATAGAAACATAACGACAGACGGAAAGGCCGCTGTTGCTAGTTGCTTACTTATTTAGAGGACAAAACAAATGGAGATTGGTGATATAATTAGGTTGTTTTATTGAACCACGCCATCTTTTGAACCGAAAACCAGGTTATGGCTGTGATATAGTGAAACCGGGGTGAACGAACGTTTGTCAATGACCCAGAAAACAGGTGAAATTTTGAGAAAATCATTGTTGGATTGATAATTGTGCATACGTTACCGCCAGGAGGTTATATTTATTTGATAGTAAAATATATTGGCTTTCAATAGCCGAAAGAATTACAAAATTATCATTTAAATTGTAAGAGTTACAGTCATATTTGTACCCGTGGTACACGGATATCCGTTCTGCTAGTTGGAACCCTTGTTATTATATATAGTACATATAGACCTCGATGAAGCGGTCCAGACCCCTGTGGTTAGAGTCATATCTTATTTTATTAAGATATGGCTCGTAACAGAATTCTTTTTTAAATTTACAATAAAATGACAGTTTTGACATATTTGTTATTGAGGCATTCCATTCTTAAATAAATTGGTCTCTTATGCGTGTTTTAATTGAAGGTAAATAAGACACATTAATGTTAAAATGGTCTTAATGTAGTGTATCCAAGATGATCAACAACTGAGTTGATTCTTTTAGCCCAACATTTACCATAAACATTATTACATTGATCAATATACATGAGGTACATAGGTGAATCAGTATTCTTCATTATTTTTAACAATAAATTAATCGCTCTTTCCTTTGCAATAATAAGCAATGGAAATCGACCCAGCTCACCGTAGACAGCATTATTTGGAGTAGATTGTTTAACACCAAGTACATATTTACAAAACTTAAGATGTAATTTATCAATTTCGGTAATATTATACACACCCCATACTTCAGACCCGTATAATAATATAGGAGCAACTAACGAGTCAAAAAGCGATAATTTGGTTTTTAAGTCAAGTTTAACCCTGTCAAATAAAGCCACTATGTTAGAATAAGCTTTAATGGCTTGTTCTGACAGTGTTCTGACGGCTGAGGACATGTTTCCAGTATACGTAAAATTTACTCCTAGATATGAAAATTGATCGACAATTTCAATACTTTCATTGTTGACGAAATAACTTACATTGTGAGTTGTCTTTTTTCAAAACTGCAAATCTTTGTCTTCTTAACATTAATATAAAGGCCACATTTTACAGAATACCTCTATATACTATCAATTTGAGCCTGAAGGCTCACATGATCTGTAGTAAAAAGTACAATATCATCAGCGAACGAAATTAAATATCTAGATAAAAGATTAAAAATTCTGAAGGGAGGTGATCCCCCGAGAGCAAAACTTGCAACACAAAAAGAGAAAATTGCAGACTCGGTTTTATTGAGTCTGTTCATGAACAGTAATTGAAAGTGCAACACTGCTCACGCCCCCTAGCACCGGCTTAAGCGGTATTCAATTTTCAGAACAAGAAGTACTGAAATTCATGATCTCGAAGGATCAGAAGGTATAACAACACTGAGAATGAAGTACGGGGCGACGTTTTACGGCCGCCACACAAGCACTTAACACCTGCTGTTGTGAAGATTATAAATTCTGAAGGAGGTGATCCCCCGAGAGAAAAAATTGCAACACAAAAAGAGAAAATTGCAGACTCGAAGATCAGTTTCGGTTAGAGAACCAAAGTCAATAGAAGTGGTTATATCATTTACAAACATAATAAACAATAATGGTGAGAGCGGTTCCCCTTGTTTCAATCCAACTGTAACATCGAAAAATTCAGAAATATCCTTACTAGGCGAGATTTTCACACATGATTTAACTACAACATAACTAGATTTGATCATACTTATCATTTTACAACTTACTCCTGACTCCACTAACTTAATCCATAACGCATCCCTTATGACTGTATCAAAAGCTGTTTCATAATCTATTAATACACACCACAGACGTTTATTATTTGACAAAATCTTTTGTATAATTGTATGCAACATAAAATAGCATCAGCAGTTGACCGGTTATCCCGAAAATCAAATTGAGAATCATTGAAAATATTACTGTCACACCATTTGTTAATACGATTTCTCAAGGTAAGTGAGAAAATTTTAGCTAAAATATTTACAAGAGTTTACCCCTGTAATCCGATGGGTTATCGACATCACCCTTTTTATGAATAGGGACTATAATACCCTTAGCCTAAGCGTCTGTGTAAATTCCAGAGTCAAAAATGTATTTAAAAATAGAACATAAATATGGCCTGATAAAATAGTTTGTGTCAATCAAAGAATCGGCAACGTTACCATCAAAATCAGCACTTTTATTACGTTTCAACATTGAATTTTTTTTTTATTTCATCGTTTGTAAATGGACTATCAAGTTGTGCAATATTTAATTGTTCATCTCGAGTGACATGTAAGTGTTCGCTCGTGTCAAAATTACAATGTGGTGTATTCGAGATGTCCCTAAAATGGCAGGTAAAGGCATTTGCGCATATATCATGATTTTGAGTTGTTTTACTCTTAAATTTATAAATATACTTCCAGAATTTTCTAGGTGCAGATTTACTTAGTAATGCTAAATTATCCCTTTCTTTAGAATAAAACACATACTTTGCATGCCTTTTTACCTTACAAAAACGTGATCTACTAGAGAGAAACTCAAGTTTACAGGCCTCGTTTTTATGTTTACTAAAGGATCGTTTAGCCGATAAAAAAGCATGATTCGCCTGTCGGACGTCTTCATTGAACCAAGGGACGGACCCTTTTTTCGGTTTAATCGTTGAAAATGACTTTCCAAAGTTTCCAAAAGAAATTCTGTGTACAACATTGGAGAATGAATTAATACACTCGTTTATGTCACTTGTTCCAGATAACAATTGATTTGTAATATCATCGAACACATCCATGTTACTGTGAAAAGAGTTGAAAAATGATTCCGAGTTAGACGAATCCCATACATTTTTGTCGACTGAGTCATTTTTAAGCTTATTATGTAAAGTTAGACTGTGGAACTGAAAATTCCGTTATGTCAGGCACTGACATGGATGTTATATGTTTAAAGTTATTATAAGAAGTAATTAGATAATCCACAAGTTTGGATTTAATACCCTGTACATTCCACAGTAAAAATGTTATCTGTTTCGAAGGGGACCCCTGGAGGTTTTCAATACTGGCGACGGTATCTGCTGTAAATTCTTGGCCATTGATGAAATGTTTGTCATATGACATGTAAGCAGGTTTGCCACTCTCTTTTGCTTTGATGTACGCTGGGATAAGGGTTTTCCTACGTTCCTGGATTGTCTTCGGATACTGATTAGAGACTTTGAATGGGGAGTTTCTGTCAAATGTTTCATATGCTTTGCGTTTGATCGAAAGTTTTTTCCTGATGGTAGTTCAATTTGACTACTATAGGCATTGTTTTACCCATTTAAAATCTACCAACACGATGAGCACGGTCGATCTTCATCGAAGACTTGTCGGATTGGAGATGCTCTTCACAGAAAGATAGGATTTTTGAGGTACAATCTTCTGATAATCTCTCTTCTTTGGATGCAGATTCTGGGAGTCCGAAGAACAAAATATTATCCCTCATAGATCGGGATTTTAGATCCAGAATATCTTCGGATAGGGTTGAATTTACCTGTTGTAATTTGTTTACATCACGTGACAACTGTTCAACACGGGTGGATTCACCCTTTAGCTTGCTGTCAATGGAAACTTGTTTGGTACTAATGTCTTGGCATAATTGAGCATCACAAACACGACTCGCTTCAATTTCAGACAGTTTTTTGTTTGTGTCAGATAAAGTATTTTCAAGGGAGGTAACTGAGTTACTCTGTTATTCATAGTTGATAACTGTGTAGACACTGAAGATAACTGATTTTCAATGTATTTCGAGTTTTTCCAGACGTCTGCTCATTTGTTCAAGTTTATCCATAATTGTTTGTTGAAAGTTTGGCTGTATCATAGAGGGTGATGGTTGAATGGGTGACTGGATGAATTGATGTGGAGACCCGTAGTATTGAGGATAAGATTGCGGGTAAGGGGAAATTGGTGGCTGTGTACTCGGTTGTTGAGGCTGATTTGGCATAATTTGAGAGGACTGGAAAGAGTGAGCCATATCTGGATATTGTTCTGGACAATTCAGCCGTTTACCCTGAATTTCACTGACTGAATTAGGCGATGACTGAGATTTCGTCCGCTTCTTCCTTCCCCCACCCATTCAATTCAAGTTTCAAGTTTGTACTCACGCATCTTCAAGTTCAAACCAGTTCCAAATCCGTCCAAAATAGTCCAAAATTCCATTAAGACTTTGCTCAACACATATCAAAACCCAACGTGATTCATTTCGGCAAAATAGATGTTTCTTTTATTTAAAATACGTTATTTTTGGGGGAAAGTATTGGAGACATAATTTTTTAAACCGCCATGTTCCACGCATGCGCATAATAATAAACAGACGGAAAACTTTGTTCAGTACATGGGAATCAATGGACACTGTTCTGTCAATCTCCGATTTCGGAAAATATTAATTGGTTTATCACAATTCAGTCGGAGCAGTAAACACGTGAACAAACAATGTCTGTACCTTGAATACGTTCAGTACACATAATTGGCTTTTAGGGGCATATTTCGTGTATGCCACATGTGCTGCCATCGGATACCGTGGTAATAAAAACTCTTGCTTTTTTTTCGATACAAACAACTATTTATTTATTCACCATGTTCTTCAGCACCAAGTAAGTTTTCAAGTCACATCAATTACGATTTTGAAGTTATTTTGTTTTGCAAATTTGCGAAAATATGTGCATCTTTAAGCAGTCTTTTGGTATTGTATTGTATTGTATGTCCATTTCAAAGTTTGTTGTCTTTGTGTCAAACTGTTTTTATACGACTCAAAAAAAAGATTATTGTATCTTGTATCTAGTCACCCACCTTTAAAGACACAATAACGCTAAATCTCATCTGTTTCATGTGTCAAAATGGACATGCCTTTACTTTCTTTACAACCACCTACATCAGAGTGTCAAATGTTTGTGTCCTGATAAGAAAACTGTTTTGCACGCTCTTAGCACGAATTCGCCTAATTGACGATGAAAGATTACAATGTGTATGCAAATTGACGGCCGAGACAAACTGAAACATCGTACAGTTAGCTATGGTTACGCTGAACTGAGAAAATATGGCAACAGCTGTAGATCGGCAATACTTGGAAAACTGCTCGCCCCACCATCTGGAGAAACTAATGAGTGTATCCAGAATAAGGGGCGAACATTTGTCGATGGCCGTATTTCGAGTCTGAAAATATGATAGTGTTGTAGCAACTGTATGCTAATCATAACTGACCAAGGCTCGTATCATACAGCGGAGTATCAATGGTCAATGTTTGAACAACTTGAATCTACACGAGACATTGGACTTTATCTAAATCTGGAATAAATCGACAATACATGTATATGTTGGTAAATGTCAAATATACGCTGAAACAGAACTACTCTAATAAATATTCAATAAGCCAACGGGGATAGGGAGAGGGAGAGTAGTGCAGTCAACTGGTTTCCGCCGTCCATGGGAAACCGGTTAACTAGAAAGGGGTAAAATATTGAACAGAAATGGTTACATGGCTAATGATAGACACACCTATACCCATTTCCACTTATTTAACATCAATACTAATGTGCTGGCCGTGATTGGCCGCGCAATAATTACATCGTTACACAAGCGAAGTTTTATTTGCGTTATTTCAGTTGTATGCTTATGCTGATTTGCTAGTGATTACTGAACTTTAAATAAATAATTAGTTGAATCATACTAGGGTCAAGTGCCTACCGATTGAAATTAGTAAAACAGATACGAAAATCAATCTGAAAAAATATGCAAACAGTATGGAATCAGGTCAACTGCCGCGTTTCAAACGCGAAATATGATTAGGCTCTACAATATTTTTCACACAGGTCAACAAACAGAATAGGGTGTGATTAATGACAAACAGTGCAGTGCCTGACCAGACAACGCTCTTAATTTGCAAAAGCTAAAAGTGTGTCTTCATTGTCTCATGTATTGATTATAAACGAGACGTCAATGAAACTTATACATCTAATAGCACCCATTAGTCGTGGAAAATACTCCTGCCTTACTCCTGAATGAATGTAGTTAGCCTATATGTGATAACCCTATCAACTATTTTTGATACAGATGATACAATGCATCTCATCAGGATACAAACTGTTTGACAAATTGATCGAAAGAAACCCACCAAATGTAATATACTCTAATTAGTTATTTTTACATAATGATATGAACTCTGGTTTGTTAATAGATGATATTGTTTTAATGTTATTACTTTTCGCAGACGACATGGCCATATTTGGTAATACACCGAAACATTTACAGGACAGTCTCGATTTATTACACGTGTACTGCAACAAATGGGGTATTGAAGTTAATACATCGAAAACAAAAATAGTAGTTTTTAGAAAAAGGGGAGGAGTGAGAGGTGATGAGAAGTGGTTATATAACGGCGAACTTGTAGAGGTAGTTCATAGTTTCAATTACCTTGGTACAGTTTTTACCTACACTGGTAGTTTTGCATTGAATAACGAACATATAATAGGAAAAGCTTTAAAAGCAATGCACACCCTACTGGCTAATTGTAAGTCATTCCCACTAAAACCAAAGATTTTGTGTCAACTATTTGATTCCTTCGCCGGATCCATATTAGGTTACTCTTCTGAAGTTTGGGGTTTCACAAAATCAAAAGATATTGAAAGAATACATTTGAAATTTTGTAAACGTGTTTTAAAAGTTCCAATAAACAGTAGTACAACAGGCGTGTATGGAGAACTAGCGCGATATCCGTTATATATTGCACGTTACAGCAAGATCGTTAAATACTGGTGTATGATCCAAGTTTCTGATAATATTATAGTAAGGAAAGTGTACCAGTTAGCTTTTAATGATTATTCTAAGGGTCTTAGAAATTGGGTTTCCCGTGTTAAATCATTATTAGATGCATATGGATTTTCAGATATGTTTATAAACTTTGACATCAATCTAGTCAAATCGTTTCACTTGATTTTCAAGCAGCGTGTTATTGATTGTTTTGTACAAGAATGGTACGGAGCTTTAGAAAGAAATGCAATTTTGGAAGAATATAAGCATTTTAAAATACATTTTGAGTATGAATCATATCTTGATTATGTACCTGCACACTTAAGATTTTTTATCACTAAATTAAGATTATCAGCACATTCTCTTAGGATACATACTGGTCGTTTTGGTCCAAATCGAATCCCAAGAGATGAAAGATATTGCCTTTTTTGTAACCTGCATGATATAGAGGACGTTTACCATTTTATCTGCGTTTGTCCGTGCTATAAAGATATCAGAAAAACATATTTAGATGTGAAATATTATATTAATCCCTCAGTTTACAAGTTGAATATATTGTTAAGTAATCACGATAAAAGGTTATTGAAAAATTTGGCCACTTTCATTAAAGAGGCATTTATCAAAAGAAACAGTAACGTAAACATATTTGTGTAATTCATTCTTATTTTATATATAATAAATAGATTGATGAACACATTCACTGTAAGGCAGTGACTAACATGGATTGAGTTGAATTTGTATTTGTTAAGTTAGTATTAAAAAAAGTAACAAACAGAAGGTGTTGGCACTGTGATGGTGTGTCAAGCTATTGATGTGATCAATTAATTGATCGAAGTGATTTTATTGATTGGTCGTGCTGTTTTGCTATGTGTTTTGTTTGTATAGTTAAAGGTGATACAAGGAGTGTTTACCATGGTATTTGGATTCTTAAGAACACAATTACATGTTTATATTGTCCGACAAACATGTTTGATTCAGGGCGGGGGCTTTGTTAGGGTCCTCTCATCTGAACCAGTACTGGTTGCATATTTTCCTGTGACGTTTGTTCACAGTGCTTGTCGTTCGCAAAGCCATGGTATATACATGTATCACAATATGTAAATCTGAGATGCAGATTTCCTTTCCTCAATTCCTCTCGAATAGCGTTGCAAGCAATGTAGATCCGGACCGGTGGTAACTCACTGTTCTGAGTGTACCTGCACTGTTTGACTATACATGGTTTATAAATGTTAATACCCAATCTTTGTGTCTTTTACTCTCCGTTAGTTGCAAAATATGATATAAGAAGTACTTAAAAATCCAGTAACTCATAACACTTGTCAAACTATATGTTTTGAGTCGAAAAGAAATGCATTATTTACCAAAAATCACGTGAACAATTATAATAGCTGTATATAGTTATGTAAAGACGATGTATTATGTACAAGTCTGAATAAAATATTGTTGTTGTTTTTTTTGTCTAATGTGAAAACTGAAGTAGGCGATGATGTGTATATTTCATAGTGTTAGAGATTAATCCACCTTAGTAGGCAGCAGCTTTCAAAATACATTTGTTTGGTTGTTAGAGAAATCGATAATGATGACAGTTTTGTGCCAAATAACATTCGTTAACGCTCGTTTCTATTGAATAGAACCAGTTAATGATGCCGCTGTAATTTACAGAGAATAGTATTTAATGCAGTTCTTTGAAAAACGTGGATGTTTATGTCAGGCGATCGTGATGAATACAATTTACCATTATTTACCGAGGCAGGTATTTTCAAACAGCTTGGTTCCAGATGAGGCGCCGAGTAAGTCGGCGTATCATCAGGATCCAAGCTGTTTGTCACACGACTTATAGCTTCTGACGACCTTGATGGAATTAGTGGTAAACAGAACACCAGATCGGAGTTTGGGCTGACACAGTTTTTACAGTAGAATAAGGGTTGATGAAGTTAGGATTAACACTTTACTCCATGTATATTTCTGTAGGAAATAATGAGATCATGAATATTAATTAGATTATTTTTTTATAATAGCATACGATCACGGGATATTTGGCCATGGCAGAAACTCTGGAATCGTATCTCTATTATTCCATAAGCAGACAGAGCAGACCTTGGTCAGACGTCTCCCCATAGGAACCATATGGTCTATGTCTTCTCTGTTTGCAAAGGCAAAGAAAGGCGTATTTATTGAGTAAAGGGTAAATAATTGTAGCATTTTACTTGTCATACTCATGAAATGATGAAGGCAGAATATATTTGATCTACTCAATGAGAGACCATGTATTCTGGGATTCGCAAACAGTGTAGACTCATACTAATTGCCTTGATGAAAGCGAGTTGATCATGTTTGACATCAATCAACACTTGCACTATTGTTATATTAGATTGGCCAAATCTGCAGACCAGGATTATTACTGCATGTACGATGTGGAGACAAACTATTTGCTTTGCTCCATAGACGCGTCTTATGTTGCTTCTTGTTTTACTAGCAGCATGGGAAATTTAACCCTAATAGTATGTTTGTCTCTTACACAAAATGTATAGCAAACACCGCCTATTGAAACCTCACTATCTAGAATGTTTACAGGTAATTAATACTAAATATTGTTGATTAAAGCCTTTACTCCATATACATGTACATGTATATGCCTTTTGAATGCCTTTGCAAAAGGAGCAGTTCTGTAGGAGTCGTCTGATCAGGGCCTGTCTGTTGGCTTTTGGAACATTTTCTGCAATGTCAAGCATAGCCCTGTGTTCACATGCCATTATGAAAAAAAATCTAATTGATATTCATGATGTCATTATTTCTTACATGAATATTCATTGAATAAATGATTAACACTAATCGTGTAGAAAAGGAATTGCTAATGGTTGTAGTTCATGACGAAATTCTAATACAGTGCTCCCTCCCAACAACGGCCCTCTCAATAACGATTCCCTCCTTACAACAACGCATGTCATTGTTTCCGAAACAACAAGGCTCCAGACACAACTTTTTTCCACCGTATTTTCTTTATGCCTCCATCAAACCCTATGTTGTGACCACTCTTTAGAATCGTCACTTTGTGACGATTCTAAAGAGTGGTCACAACATAGGGTTTGATAGAGGCGTAACGGTTTTAGTTCTCGAAAAACACCTTATCTGGGTATCTGCAAACAAGCTAATTATGTTTGATTTTCCCTCCCTATAACAACTCCCTCTGATCAACACATACAATATTCGTATCCCAAAGGGTGTCGTTGTGTAGAGAGAGAGCACTGTACAGTAAAGCCTCGCTAACAATTTATTTACATAGCAATCTGTACAAGCAAGTGCTTGATTACTGTAGGACACAAGTAAGGCAGATAACTCCTATTGGAGCTTTCTGCCTAACTTTTGTCCTGCATTAGGCTACCACTTGTTTTAAATATCAAGAATTATATTGCTTATGAGCGGACGTGTTATCGAGACTGAACTGTATGTCACATATTTGACCATTGACGCTTAATATGGTCAAACACGGAAGTAAGATTATGCGATCATTCAAATACGTACCATTATTGATCTTTAACACAGGTGGCAGCTTAATGCAGAGTGAACTCCATGCAGAAAACTTCTAGAGGTGTTCTATGCATAACTTTCAACCTGCATTAAGCACCCATCTGTCAAAAAAGAGCAAAGACATAAATTCTCCATTACTACAATTTCGTAGTATCGAGTTTTTATTGTATTTACTTTTACTTTTTTCTTGTTTCATATATAACATGAGCGTGGTTTTAAAAATTACCGAAAAATCAATGACGTGTAACTGGCACCTGCACAGCCTCTCTGCAAAGGTCACTCTTAACTCTTTACTCCTATACACGACTATACACGACTTAACCCTTCTCTTGCTGAATTTTAAAATACATTCTCCTTCTTTACCCATGCCCTGTTGTATAATTATATATGTCTTCACTGTGTACAAGTATTTTGCTGTGCAATCACTGCTGTGGAGTGCACTGGTTGCACAATCAACTTTGCATGTACGCCGACAAGAAAGGTTTAGTACTCTATGAAGGCGACCTCTTAAATCCAGAAATGGAAGGAGAACGTCGGATATCTGTACTATTTCGTTTTTGTCGTACCCTTTATTACTTTTCTACAGTTACTCTGTTTGCAGCTCAATCATTGAGTACACTAGCGGTAGGTGGATACAGTTTGTTCACTTAAATGTTTTCGTTATACATGCACTTTACCACTGTATTTGACGTCGCGGTTGTTGTAGATTAGTCGGAGAGGGGATACGTTTATTTACATTGTTTGCCTTTTAGGGTGGGGTGGAGCTGTCTCATCTGGGTCGTCACTATTTACAGGTAGGTATATTGACGTGAATAGCAAACGAAGGGTTAATATGAACTAGAGCACTGCCTCTAGAGGGAATCGACCATCGACATTTTACATGTGAGCACACGAATTTGTATTGCCTGACCAATGAAGTAACAATAATGAGATTTAAAGAAAGTAGATGCATGTCTACTTAGTACAGGAAACACAAAAGAAATCTTTTGAGATATCTTTTGTGTTTCGAATATTGTACATGATACACTGTCTATATGTGATTAAGAGTCGTGACAAATTAAATATGAAATTTGTAAGTGAAGAAAGCCATAACCATGGCAAAGCCTAAGCAATAATAATGATAATAATAATAGTGTCCAGTATCGTTCATCTAAGATATCGGTTATGAGATATATAGTGTTATGCAAGAACATACATTTATGTATATATATATGTCTAATTATTGATAAAATATAGCAAAAAATATACACTGCTGCAATCTTTTTTTCTTGAGGAAATGCAATGAATACTGAGTAAATGTTCACCGATGATTCCCACAAAAAATACATAAAAATCTGCCCAACGATTTAGGGAATGTTTTAACGTTCACTATGGCCATATAAGGTATTTAGCGCAATCTATGGTGTCCATGTTTAGCTTGTCTGCTTTCCGAAGAAAACAATACGAGCTATTTTCGTAACCCCAGCGTCTGCATTTTCGTCGTCATTGTTCGAAATACAACTTTAACGTTGAATTTTACTTCTTTAATAATCATGCAAATATCATGAAACGTCTTACACGTGTTCACCGTCACAAGGGCTATAGTCGAACAGACAAGCAGCGGAACCCGCATGTGGTGCTCTTGCTTTTGTGGGTAACAACTTTGTAAACGGTCACCTAAGGAACATTCCTACCAAATTTTATTTAAATCTGTTCAGTGATGTCAGAGAAATTATTTATTTATTAAATTTTCAGTTTTATTAGTTTTGATGGTATACGTTTGAAAATTGAATTCTGCTTAAGCCGGTGCTAGGGGGCATGAATAGTGTTGCACTTTTAATTACTACTCATGAACAGACTCAATAAAATCGAGTTTGCAATTTTCTCTTTTGGCATTGCTACTATTGTTTTCGAAGGATCACCCACTTTCAGAATATATATTGTAACACAAAACCAGAAATCTACAAGATAACATTTAAACTAAGTTACACGAAATTCTATAGATTACTACCGGGTATATTATTTCAAATGCATGTCATTTAAATAAACGAGCTGTGCAAATAATCTGTATTGAGATTACACATTCGCAATGCCATATGCAATACTGGTAATGGCAAATATTTGTCTACTTTCTGATTAAAGTGAATCGCATGAAAAAAGTGAATTTTATATTCCCTGTGCGATTCGCACAAATGAATGCATTGTCATAAATGAAAAAGTAGTAAAGCCTAGCAGGAAAAGACACACTCAAAACGCAACCAACACCAGAAGGCAAGCAACACATCCACACACACGCACGCACGCACGCACGCACACGCACGCACACGCACGCACTCGCACGCACGCACACACGCACGCACGAACGCACGCTCGCTCGCACGCACGCACGCACGCACGCACGTATGCGCGCACACATAAATACACGAGACGAAAACATCAAACACAAACAAAAGCACAAACACAAGGGTACAAAGACAGCCTACAAACACAAAAGCAAGGGTGACAAAGAGGATACCGCCTTGGAACGGTCAGTGGCAAAACCACCACAGGGTTCACCGACGTCCTAATCTCACGCTTATCTTAAAGTCACTCTAGTGTAACAAAAAAGTGTAAATAAAGGTATACCCGCTAACCTTCCCCACAACATAAAAGACGGTAAACACAGGACAATATGTATAACATAGCATGGCAACAAATGTGAAAGTCCGTCAAATATGTACTCAATGACTTTGCCGAAGTCAGAGCAACTGCGTTAAGGGCACAACAGAGAAAGGGCAATACATAAGTCTGGTAAGCTCATCCCGTTTCTGAGTTTAAGAGTATACCACCATAGAGTACTACCCTCGGCCTGTCATCGTGCATGCAAAGAGGGAAGCGTAGCTACCGACTGCAAAGAGGTCAATAACCAAACATGCAGTGCGTTGCAATATAATGGGGTCATAACATATCTTCCTAAAAGTTTTAATGCGTTTAATTAATAAACAAATCATGAACATGGATATGACCCCCGATTTTTCTTAACTTTATAGATAACATCACCATAGAATTCTGGATGAGAAATACCTTGTTGCAGTAACGTCCATAGATTGCAATTATATTTACTAATGCGAGGTAAATTTCGGTAATAAAATTTAGAAAAAGTTTTCCTAATTTTATGATATCTATAACCTTGCTTAAGAAGTTTATCAGTTATAATTAAATTACGACTATTAAATAAATGTTCGATTCTTATAAAAGTTTACAATACAGATTTTTCTAAAGTACATCACTACAAATATCTAGAAACACATGTTGCAGCAAAATGCAGACCTACTTTAGACCTTTTTCGTTTTCGGTATCAATTTCTGCGCATCTTTATGCGCATCAAAGGTAGATAATTACCGATAGTAACTCTTCACAAAGAATGTAGTTGTATAGTAATCGGGAAATATTACGCAACGCCACTAAACAAAACATAAGTCAACAATATCGAATAAACGAGCACATCTCCAGTCTGTGTGTACATTGCATACATTGATAACTCTTGAATGCAAATTATAGTTCATGTTCACAGTCAGGAATATCTTTTCGATACTTTCCCCGTTAGTTATGCCAGAAAAACAGACATTGTTCCACTTTTTTCAGTGGGCTTATTAACAAGATGGTTGCTATTTAAAGGTTCTTTTCAACACAAATAGACTTCACAAACTGTTTAGTAATATGTAGTGAACTAATCAGGATTACTAGTCCCCCACCGGTTACCGGTTGGTGGACTATAGGTTTGCTTGATTCCGTCTGTCTGTCCGTCCGTCCGTCCGTCTGTCACGCTTCGTGTCATGCACAAGGTACATAACTCTAGCATCAATATTTTTGGAGTTCTTCTCTTTTCGTATTTTCTTGTCAGTCCGTCTGTCACGCTTCGTGTCCGGGCCATACCTCCTACAACGTTAGGCCAAATTCATTATAACTTCACACATTGAAGAAGCATGATGAGGAGTAATGTCGTGTACAAGGGCCATAACTCTAGCATCAATGTTTTTGGAGTTATTCTCCTTTTTCTTATTTTTTGTCCGGACAATAACTCTTTATCTACTGGTTCAATTGATTTGAAACTTCACATATGGAACAAGCATGATGAGGGGTAAGGTCATGCACAAGGGCCATAACTCTAGCATCTGTATTTTTGGAGTTATTCCCCTTTTCATATTTTCTTGTCCAGTTAATAACTTTATGTACTGATTCAATTGATTTGAAACTTCTCATATGGAACAAGCATGATGCGTTGTAGTGTCATGCACAAGGGCAATAACTCTAACATCAAAATTTTATGAGTCCCCTTTTACATATTTTCTTGTCAGGACAATAACTTTTTATTTACTGATTCAATGTATGAAAGTAGGTACTAATACCATTCAGGTGGTCATGTATATACCATGGTCAACCACACCATGGGTGGGTGGGGTGGGGAGAGTGGATTTTTTTTCAGTCCGGTGGGGGACTCATGTCTTGCATAGCAATACAACATGCCCTTGTTTTATTCTGTATGTTTGAAAATGTTTCATTTTTTATGATTTTTACTACGCTTTTTATTATTTGTATTATTAGTGAAGTGGTTACCATGGAAACCACGGATTTCTGAAAAAACGTTGAACGTCAACCTAAACCTTTCAGTGTATAATTTTTAAAAAGTGTATATATATATTCTTTCACAATTCCGATATATTGATATATATAAAGTGTCATTTTGACAGTTTTGGAACATACGGTTACCATGGAAACTGCCATTTTACAAACCATCTAACACGTCGACATATATCGACATATATTTTTTGTTTTATTTTTGAATTCAACATTACATTTTACCTAATATATCAACAATTTGGAAAATATATGAACGAAATTTGTCAATATCCTTCTTTATTCCCGGAACACGTGTTTTTTTTTCATTCGAATTACGAAATATAAAAAAAACTTATTTTGTAAAGAAAAATATTCAGGTTACTATCTTTTTCATGCCGGGTTAAAAAAAAACCAGTAATTCATGTGTAAAATCATGTTTGATTTGTATATTAAAATGCTTTTGGTTCAATTTTATTATATTTAAAGAAAGCGTAGTCATTTTGACAGTTTTGGCACATACGGTTACCACGGAAACTGCCAATTTACAAAATAACTAACACGTTGACATATATTTTTATTTTTGAGTTCACCATTAAATTTTACCTTATATACCAAACATTTAGAAAATTCTATGAAAAAATATTTTTTCATAAAACTGTAGAAAATGTCCTTAAGCTGCGAACTTGAGAAATTGTTAAAAAAAGAAATCGGATGACTCGAACCGTTGCTATCTCGGAGTAATTTGTATGTTCCCTTGATGTTCGAGATATCGAAGTTCAACTGTATATTGAACATGAAAACCTATAAACAGTCCTCTTTTTATTGCAAACAAAATCGTCTCTTGGGATTCACCACTTTGATTACGTATTGGTTCTGCCTCCGTGCAGATATGAATAGATTATACAATCATAATTACATTTAAATATTTGAACACTAGTTGCGAATCAGTCATTCCTGTACAAACAGTAAGAATCTAGATGAGATGCCGTGCAACTCAGCGTCTCATCACAATCCAATCTAGTTGACTCCGAATACTAACAACGACGAAACGATACTTTATGAATTTTTAACAAACGACAAATTGTGCAGCCCATAAATACTGAACATGCAAATAGTTAAAAGCCGACATTGACTTGTACTGGTAATTTTACAGAACATGGTGAATCGAATAGATCGCCGGCTGCGAAACAAATTGGGATGAGCGCTGATATCGGGGCATTGATGGGAAGAGGATTGACGGGTCAGGTGTATTATGAGAGATAATTGCTCTGAAACAGAAAAATGATCAAAGTACTGACAGTACTGAAGGTTTCGGACATAATATATATTTATTATATTGATTGTTTGCTGTGGATTTTTCTGAAAATCATGTCAGTAGTTTGGAAGACATTTAAAGATTTTTTTTATGAACATGTCACACACAGTGCGATTCCAATAGCTCAACTTGCCACTTTGTGCCAATAGAGCCAAAATTGATGTCTAATGTAGTATAGAGCCATAACTGCATTATTTGAAAGTAAGGGTCATACTTCTGCTACTATCTGGTGGACCATAACAGTAATTAGCAAGCATCATTCACTTATCCATATATACACTTCCACCAATTTTAGACATATTCCTTATGATTCTAAATACCCTACACAATAATTGCCAAATCTACTGTGGGGTGATATTAACAATATGAAAAATTATAAAGTAACAAATATATTTCAACTTAGCATGGCAGGATACAACAGGGAAAATAAAATTAACTAGAAAATTGTTTCTGATGCACTACTCCCCCTAGCAATAGTGTCTCTATATCAAGCACTTTTGACTATGTGTTATACAGTGAAGAAAATTTCAGAGTCCCATAACTCTGGTAAAATGGTCAGAGCAATAATTACATTCTTTAAGAAAATCTTCACATTACGGTTGACAGCTTATCATGGGTGAAAATTTGAAGTAAAACCTCCCATTGGTATATGGGTTGTTAGACACATAATATTGTTTCACTTTATATTATATAGTGAAGACGATTTCAGGGTTCCATATCGGGTACAATTTGTCTGAGCAAAATAAGCCTTTCTGTGCAAACAGAAAAGACCCTTAATAGTCTATCCATGCCTTTACCTTGTCTTTTTGTGTGATTGTGTTGTATTTTCTTACTTCTTCCTGCGGAGACTGCGAGTGTGAGTCTGTTCAGGGTCAATTTGTGAGTCTGTGCTGCAAACAATACATACCCCGATCAGTTACCACAACTGGCCAGGGTCTTTGCTATTTGCAGCATCATACATGTAACAAGTATATCAATAACTGATATAATTAAAAATAAATTATAGTCATACATGCAAATTACAGTTAGTGCTGTAGTAAACACTACAGACCCTGATCAGTAACCGGCGTCATAGAAATAAATGATATGAATTAGAAATAAATTACATACATTACTATAAGATACTATAAGACACTATAAGATACTATAAGCCTGACACGTAAATCAATAAATGATGAAATGTATATAAATTAAAAGATAAGAAAGTTAAGCGTATGACCTCTAGAGATTTTAGCATGATGTAACAGTTGCCCTGCACTACTGACCACCAGTTCGCTGTAACCTTTATACTGTAAAGGACGTAAAGAACAGAAGAAGTCTATTTAAACCTTAATTTCCCCATATAAACTTGTTTTCATGCATATGCAAATAGATTCGACCCAGATCAGACAGCTCGCTCCCATAGATTCAGGATCTGCTCTGTTTGCTAATAGATCCACCTTCCATATTTCATTATAAATATTTTGTAAGATTCCGAAACCGGATTGTAAGCCAAGCACTGCACATGCGCGTATTCTCTTAGGGGGATTCCCGCTAGGTAGCGCTCGTGCAATAGGGTTTTCCGCCATAGTTTGAGTCGCAATCCATTTTATAAGGATTTCGACAAAAGCCGAAACCCTAAAAATGACTGGATCTAAAGAATATTTACGGATGGATGTGTTTGCCAGTAAACAATCTGACATGAAGACCGCCTGGGCTGATGATGATAAAGATGTAGAAACACGGTCGTTGAGTCGCCAATATCTACAGCTGCAAGAAATTGAGAAATTTTTCCGGCATTTGCAGATACCCATGGCCATATTTGGACTTTTTCAGTTGAAAACTCATGATCAAACAGCTGATAAGATAAATAAAAGGATAATAGTTTCAAAGGCGACATGGTATAACATTGTTGTACTGATCTTGGCATCGGCATGGTTTATTATTCGCTGTATTTCATTCTTCGTCGGGGACAACAGTTCACAGTATACCATGGTACGGGTAATCCCCGTCGCATTTGCATTTCAGGTAGCCATGAATGTCACAATAATGCTGAAGGCTAGTCACCCGAGATTTGGTCATAGTTTGGACTCATGTGTTATCTGGACAGAGAAAGTCATGCCTGTCATGAACGAGCTAAACGCCGATTTAAGAACAGCAAAGATTAAGCGGCGCATGCTGATTGTTCCTTTTTGAGTCGCCAAAACAGACGCTCGTTTAATCTCCCCGTAATAGGTGTGAGGGGGTCGGGGAGGACCACCCCCTACACACCTTACAATAAATACATGTACATATATCACAAATATAAGAAGTGCATGGTAACAATTCATAAGTTCATAATGACGCCATGATTGTGAATAAGGATAGCTAGAGTTTTTTTACATACCTACATACATACATACATACATACATACATACATACATACATACATGCGTACGTACGTACATACGTACATACGTACATCCATACATCCATACATACATACATACATACATACATACATACATACATACATACATAAATACATACATACATACATACAATTTCTATGCAGTATGGTGTCTTCATTTACCATTTATATTATATTAAGTGAGCGACAGTTATCCCGTTTTCATCACCTCTTACGAAAATAAAATAAGAGATGATTTAGGGACATACATTTACAATGTAAGCCAAGTACATTATATTCTACAATGAACGTTCATATTATACTGTACATATGTAAAGAATGTCTTACCAGATCTTGACCAATAATGCATTTGAAGAGACTAGTTCCTTTTTAAAACAAGATCTAAAAGAAACTGATCACAATGCGATTCAAGTTGATTTTCCACCGATGTTTTGATGCATGCAGTAATGTAGTTTTTGTTCAAATATTTTTTTTCATATTTGTAGATGTTTCTACTTTTCAAAATGAACCACTTGGCTTCTAGAATTATTGTATTTATAATCTTGCAAGTAGATTGTTTGTAATGGAGGCCTAGAAGACAGCATATCTCTGGGTTATCAATTTCATAAGTCAATGTATTTATAGCTACTTTATCAATAATTGGGAATATTGATTCCCATATTTCTTGTGCGTGGCTACATTCCCAAAAGAGATGTCGTAGTGTCTCGCGCTGTTTTGAGCAAAGAACACATATGCCGTTTGAATAGCCCATAAGATTTAACTTGTGTTCTGTAAATAACGCATGGTGTAACGTTTTCCAATGAAGCTGTTTTGCTTTAAGACTTGCTTTTGATTTTACTAAAGATTGCCAAATTTTATTCCAGTGAAATTGTTTGTCAAGCATCTTTTCCCATTTGTTTTCACAGTTTAGCTTTGTCGTTTTCATATTATATACGTTTACAATATCTTTTAGTTTCAGATCCGTAGGGTTTATAACTTTTTCCTGTATGTTAACTAGTTTGTTAAATTTCAGTTTCAGTTTCGGTTTGAGAGCTGTCGTGTTTATTTTGTTATTAACATTCATGTACCTTGAAATACATCCCTTCAGAATAGACCATTCGCTAATCTAATCCAATTCATTTTGATTTGGAGTTTTTGAAATATTTCATTATCTAGCCTACACGTATTGCGTTCAAAGTCCCAAATGTCACCGACTTCAGTTATATTACTTTTTGTGAACGACGCGAAGAATAACGGCTTGTTTTTTACTTTTATTTGGCTGTTGCCGAAGAGAGTAATGTTGGATAAGGATATAGAGTCTTCTGCATATGCTTGTATAGTATTTCTGAAATTCATCCAATCAGTTAATACTTTATCATAGAATACATTGAGTTTCAATCGCATGTTAAACCCTTTTAATGAAGAACAAGTGCATAAAAAATAATCCATTCCAAAACGTTTATCCTCGGACTTTAAATAATATTTTCCTATCGCATTCCAATTTTGACTCTTCGAATGAATTATTCGATATGCTGTTTTAACATTTACAGCAGTACACAATAGTTTAATATTTGGGACACCGAGGCCCCCCATATCTCGTGCTAAGTACGCTGTTGTTTTATTTACTAATGGCTGTTTGTTGTCCCAAATGAAATTTTTAATCATTTTTTCTAGAATGTCTATATATTTTTGCGGTATTCCTCTAATTTCTATTTCGTACAGAATTTTCGAAACTACAAAAGTATTAACGATCAGTACTTTTCCCTGATATGTTAAAATACGCATTTTCCAAACGCTCAGACATGACTTTATTTTATTGATTTTTTCCATCCATATTTCATTGTCATCGATACTATAACCATGATGTACACCAAGCGTTTTAAATGCCTTTCTGGTCCAATTAATATCTTTACACGTATGTTGTTTGTTTTTCAATCGTCCAATTAACAAGCCTGTTGTTTTTGCTTTATTCATTTTTGCACCAGAAGCTTTCTCGTAATGATTTAAGCAACCAAATATATGCGGGAGAGAGTGTTCGTTTTTGCAGAATAGTTGAGTGTCGTCGACAAATTGACTTATACGCGACTCGATTATCTGACCTTCGTTTGAGGGTAGTTTTATCCCTTGAATTGATGAATCGTTCCTGATTGAGCACGCCATAGCTTCCGCTTGAATGACGTAAAGCAGAGGGGCTACAGGACAGCCTTGTTT
The DNA here is from genome assembly GCA_963576725.1 of Azorinus chamasolen. Lineage (NCBI taxonomy): Eukaryota > Metazoa > Mollusca > Bivalvia > Cardiida > Solecurtidae > Azorinus > Azorinus chamasolen. The sequence continues at coordinate 31,779,389 of OY755239.1, read as the reverse complement.
GATGGATCTCGAAATGCTGAAATATTCTGATACGAGTCCATTTGTTTTAATGCAATTCACCGAACCTTTTAGAAGCATTTGGATCCAGTTCCTGAATTTGTTACCGAAATTGAATTTATGCAAGCATTTGTCAATCCATGACCACTCTACGCGGTCAAAGGCTTTAGTCTGGTCAAGAAATATTATAACACCTTCTTCATTGATATCATCGACGTAATTTATTATGTCTTGAATATGTCTGTTAGCTTCACTAATGTAACGTCCTGTGACATAGCCTTTTTGATCCGTGTGAATAAGATGAGGTAATACTAACTTTAATCTTTCCGAGAAGCATTTTGAAATTAATTTATAGTCTAAATTTAGAAGAGTAATCGGCCTCCAATTACGGAGCAGTTCTCTTTCACCATTTTTATAAAGTAGCGAGATAACCCCCCTGTACTGGGAATCGGTCATTTTATTTTTGTCAAGAATTTCGTCAACCAAAATTTTGAATTCGTGTTTTATTAGATACCAAAATTTCTGGTATCATTCTGCAGTAAGACCGTCTTCACCTGGGGACTTGCCGCATTTCAAAAACTTAACCGCAGTGTTTAACTCTTCAATGGAAATTGGATGGTCAATTATCTTCTTCTGTTCATCAGTTAATTTGGCATTTAAATTGTTTTAGAGGAACTCTGCTGAATTTTCGTTGCATCCCTCTGAAGTGAATAGGTTTTCATAGAATCGTTTCTGTTCCTTCAACATGTCTTTAATTTCGGTTAGTGTTTCTCCTGTGTCTGTCTTAATTTTGGTCCAAAGTTTGTTTTTACTTCTTTGCTTTTCTAAATTGAAAAAGTATTTGGTAGATTTTTCATTGTTTTCTATGATTTCCGCTTTTGAGTGCAACCTGCATGCGTTAAATTGCCGGTCATAATACGCTGCAATTTTGTTTTCTAATATTTCGATTTTCTCGTTAACAACAGTTGTGTATTCACCTTGTTTCAATGAAGTTAATTCTTTTTCGAGTTTGTTTATATTACCATGTGAGCGTTGTTTTGTTTTTGAGTAATCAATGGACAGGATTTTGATATTATGTTTAGCCATTTCCCACCATTCAGAGAGCGAGGTAAATCTATATTTTTGCTTACACCACGATTTCCAAAAAGATTCGATTACTTCAATATAAGGATTATCTGTCAATAGACTTGAATTAAACATCCATATTCCAGGGCCTCTTTCAGTTTTACAGGTGTTAAGTTTTATTTCAACTATATCATGATCAGAGAATGTACAATTTGTGATTTTTGCAGATTCAATTTCATTGTCTATTACTTTAGAGCATAGAAAGTAATCTATTCTTGATTTTGACTTGCCTCGTGAAAAGGTATACATTTTTGTATTTGGATGTCTTCCTCTCCAGACATCTTCTAAATTTATAATGCTTTGAAGATTTGCTAATTCCGTTTCTCCTTCATCACGAGACGCATGTGCGGATTTCTCAGTTAATCTCCTATCAAGGTCATATTTGCTAACACAATTAAAATCACCGCCAATTATATGTGCAGTTATATCTAAATTTTGTAGCATAGATTGAATATTATTTAAAAACTGTCTCCGATTTGTGCCGTTATTCGGAGCGTAAATATTTGTAAACTGGTAAACTTGATCACTTTCTAATTTTGATGAAAAGGATATTAATCTGCCTTCGTTATCTTTTACCACCTCTATAAGTTTTACATCTAACTGTTTTCTAAATAGAACTGCTACACCTTTCGACTGACTGGAACCATTGTTCCATATTGATTTACCTTGCCACTGACTACTCCACAAAGCAACATCATCTTCACTGCCGCAATGTGTTTCTTGGGCGAAAATTATATCAAACTTTTTCTTCTAAAAAAAATGAAACAGCTTAAGCCTTTTTTCTTTATCTCTCAGTCCGTTAACATTTATAGTAACAATACTGTAAGACATGAGAAAAAGCTTGTATCGTCATTTCAATCAGTCCTGACTTGCTTGCTGTTTTGCGAGCCGGAAGGTGACGTTGCTGAGTCGTTACTTCGTAGTCGTTTATTCCGTGGGACCTGCATTTCGTCTTCATCAGAAATGCCTCCCTCCAGAAAAGCGACTAAGTTTTTATACAGTTTTCTTGCACCTTCATCATTGACATGTATACCAGACGGATCTCCAGCATCGTACAAAGACTTGACTACCACATCGTTTTCACAGAAGATTTCGTCATTGTCTATATAGTGAAAAGCTTTTGTAGCCAGACATCTGTTGAGAATGGCTTCATTGACAAAGTTTGCATCAGCGTTAAATTTCCTGATGGCTTTACTTTTGCCTAATCTTGGTATGATGCTGGAGAAGGCAATGTCACGTGTATGCCATTTGTTTTGAACACACCCGATGGCTTCTAGAGCGTTTTGCACAATTTTACTTCTCTCTACATTTTGCACATCATTGGTACCTAAATGTATGCAGATCGAGTATACATTTCTTTCCCTTTCAGCGTTTATCATACTTTGCACATCACTGAATTTAGCGCCTGATATGGCTATGTTTTTTATTTTTCCATCTGTAACTCGCAAGCGGTTCATATTAGAGTCGCCAATAATGAGTTTAGCATCATTCGACAGAATATGTTCTGCTTGCGAGTCATTCACAAAGTCTGTTGATTGCTGTTTGGGAAGTCCATCACTTTTCCTCAGGTTATCCGCTAGATCCGCCCCTGTAGCACTGTTACTAGGTGAGATCTGAGTTCTATACTGCGATTCGGCGTTGTCCGTGTTCATTCGGGTATCTTCGTCGTTTATTTCATCGACACTCAAACACATGCTGACCGATGTTGGTTCGGGTGCCGAATTGCCGGATAGAACACTTCCGGTATCCTGGTCCTGCGCTTGACCGTCTAATACTTCGTCCGCATATTTACCGTAAAGCTTCACTGGGCAATGAGCCGACATGTGACCTTCTTGTTCACAGAAGTGACAAATTGTATCTTTGTCACAGTCTTTTCTCGCATGAGGTCCTTTACAATTCCAACACTGTATTTTGTTCCATGTGTCACGAGGTTTTTCCATACATTTAAAGTAAGGATGAGATGTTTCCCCACAATATCGACACGGGGTCCTATTATTGTCCGCGAACAACCTGATTGTGAAACGGCCAATGTCGTTCCTAAGGGGAAGAACTGGGACACAATTCAAGATTTTCACGTATCTTGTACCGTTCTCAATGTCCGATCCCTTGATCTTCCCTCGGGCGAGACTACCTGACAAGATCTCACCGTATTGCGACAGGTTGGCGATTAACGTTGAATCGGGAATTTCATACGGGGCGTCCTTTATCGTGACATTTGTCACAATACTATCTACATCGTAAAAAATTATACGTTGGCTCTGAATAATTGAGGTCCCAATAATGAGTTTGTCTTTCGCCTCTGATGTAGCCAATGTGACTATACACTCCTTTTCTTTTATTTGTACAGATTTTACGTCTGACTTTTGTACAGTTTTTTCTATCTCTGCTAACACGTCACTATGGTTTAGTCTTTTCATATACTTGGTAGAAAACTTGACGGAGAGCGGCCTGGATAACAAAGCCACCATTTTACAGGCTGTGCGCAGCTTGGGTGCGAAGGGAACAAACCCGTAACCCCAAATAATACAGTTACTGAAGCTTACACAACCCGTGTACTTTACCTTTAGATGTTCACATGTCCATAACTACTTGTCTCCAAACTAACAGTCCGATATGATCCAATAACTAACAGAAAACCGAGAGCATTCCTAAAAAACGACCTCCATTGTGACGCATGCGCAAATTTTGAAAATGTTTCATATTTTATGATTTTTACAACGCTTTTTGTTATTTGTATTATTAGTGAAGTGGTTACCATGGAAACCACGGATTTCTGAAAAAACGTTGAACGTCAACCTAAACCTTTTAGTGTATAATTTTTAAAAAGTGTATATATATTCTTTCACAATTCAAATATATTGATATATATAAAGTGTCATTTTGACAGTTTTGGCACATACGGTTACCATGGAAACTGCCATTTTACAAACCATCTAACACGTCGATATGTATCGACATATATGTTTAGTTTTATTTTTGAATTCAACATTACATTTTACCTAATATATCAACAATTTGGAAAATCTGTGAAAGAAATTTGTCAATATCCTTCTTTATTCCCAGAAGACGTGTTTTTTTCATTCGAATTACGAAATATAAAAAAACTTATTTTGTAAAGAAAAATATTCAGGTTACTATCTTTTTCATGCCGGGTTAAAAAAACAGTAATTCATGTGTAAAATTATGTTTGATTTGTATATTATAATGCTTTTGGTTCAATTTCATTATATTTAAAGAAAGCGTAGTCATTTTGACAGTTTTGGCACATACGGTTACCACGGAAACTGCCAATTTACAAAAAAACCTAACACGTTGACATATATATTTATATTTATTTTTGAGTTCACCATTAAATTTTACCTTATATACCAAACATTTAGAAAATTCTATGAAAAAATATTTTTTCATAAAACTAGAAAATATCTTTAAGCTGCGAGCTTGAGAAATTGTTCAGAAAAGAAATCGGATGACTCGAACCTTTGCTATCTCGGAGTAATTTGTATGGTCCCTTGATGTTCGAGATATCGAAGTTCAACTGTATATTGAACATGAAAACCTATAAACAGTCCTCTTTTTATTGCAAACAAAATCGTCTCTTGGGATTCACCACTTTGATTACGTATTGGTTCTGCCTCCGTGCAGATATGAATAGATTATACAATCATAATTACATTTAAATATTTGAACACTAGTTGCGAATCAGTCATTCCTGTACAAACAGTTAGGATCTAGATGAGATACCGTGCAACTCAGCGTCTCATCACAATCCAATCCAGTTGACTCCGAATACTAACAACGACGAAACGATACTTTATGAATTTTTAACAAACGACAAATTGTGCAGACCATAAATACTGAACATGCAAATAGTTAAAAGCCGATATTGACTTGTACTGGTAATTTTACAGAACATGGTGAATCGAATAGATCGCCGGCTGCGAAACAAATTGGGATGAGCGCTGATATCGGGGCATTGATGGGAAGAGGATTGACGGGTCAGGTGTATTATGAGAGATAATTGCTCTGAAACAGAAAAATGAAAATGACTGGATCTAAAGAATGTTTACGGATGGATGTGTTTGCCAGTAAACAATCTGACATGAAGACCGCCTGGGCTGATGATGATAAAGATGTAGAAACACGGTCGTTGAGTCGCCAATATCTACAGCTGCAAGAAATTGGGAAATTTATCCGGCATTTGCAGATACCCATGGCCATATTTGGACTTTTTCAGTTGAAAACTCATGATCAAACAGCTGATAAGATAAATAAAAGGATAATAGTTTCAAAGGCGACATGGTATAACATTGTTGTACTGATCTTGGCATGGGCATGGCTCATTATTCGCTGTATTTCATTCTTCGTCGGGGACAACAGTTCACAGTATACCATGGTACGGGTAATCCCCGTCGCATTTGCATTTCAGGTAGCCATGAATGTCACAATAATGCTGAAGGCTAGTCACCCGAGATTTGGTCATAGTTTGGATTCATGTGCTATCTGGACAGAGAAAGTCATGCCTGTCATGAACGAGCTAAACGCCGATTTAAGAACAGCAAAGATTAAGCGGCGCATGCTGATTGTTAATATTTTTGGATGGATGTGTATCTCATGTAATGTAATGTTAGTATGTTTTCTATTGTTTTATCCACACACATCTTACTACGAGATTTTACCTGAAGTGATGATATCACCACTGCCTATCAACATTTTCACCAAATGTTTGGTAGCTGTATTGATGGTTTACCAATCAGCTGCGTGGATTTTGCCAATGCTCTACACGATCGTCTTGTGCACGATTCTAGAGTATGGGTTCAAGGCTTGTTACAAAGCAATTGAGGATGCAAACAAAGACAGGAAAGAATTAAACATGTTTCCCAACTGTATGTATTCACAACGAATCATGCATTTGACCATTTGTAAAGTTGTGGAAACTTTCGACAAAGATATGAAATATTTGTACGCAAGTTTGTTTTCCACAAATATTCCGCTATCGTGCTTTTGTATGTATCAAATCTTCAAAACCGAGATGGACTATATCTCCTTGGTTTCCTACATATTCTGGGTGATATTCGGACTTTTGGCGTTAACAGTCACATGTTCCTTCGCTGCAATGTTACACAAGACGGTAAGGAAAAAACAATTTTTATCTTTGTGATGTTCGTGTAGTTGCCCGTAGTTCGTTGTGTACATTACATACAAAAATGGGACAGTTTATTATTTAGCACAAACAACTATTAAGTGTGTTTGAAAACGAACATAATAGAGTATATATACAACGTCCATGCAAAAAATAAAGACATGTGTTTCAAAAGTAATTGAATAAACTACAGTAATGCAGAAACCTCCATGTGAGTTTTGTCCTGAAATTAAGCTTGCCCGCCTCTTAGAACCATACTTAAACCTCATTTTGGTGGTCGCTGACGAAAGGTTCTACTGTACAAATAATGGAAACCTAAAAATGAATTACGATTACTGACTGTGTTCTCTTTCATCATTTGCTTGATTTTCCGGATAACTTCACTTTTAGGGTCTTGCTCATTGGTTTTAGAAACTTAGTGTAAAACGTCGGTCTTGAAGACAGATGACACCTTAATGAAGGGTAAAATTAATGCAGAAAGCTCTTAAAGGAACTTTTTCTAGACGTTCATCCTCTATTAACCATTCATATGATAGAGGCGCTTTTTATCCCAATCTGACGATTTCTGTGTTCCATTTGCTCATGGAATTATAAAGATCTGAATCTATTGTTATTGTCAGGCCAAATATTCCTGTTGTTATATACCTTTATAAATAGGTAATACATATACACGATGTCATCTTTCCTTTAATGAATATTCAGCCGGAATATGGCTAAGCAGTCGCGTGAAAAAAAGACCGACCTACATTCTATTTTTGCTAACATTCCGGTATATAGGTGGGGATGGAATAAGTGTGAGGTTGGGCGCCAATAAACCGGTTTAACCCCCAGTGACTTTTGTCACTGACCGTTCCAAGGCGGTACTCTTCCCCCTATTATATGTTTGTTTTGTCTTTGTGCGTTTCTTGATGTTTTTATAGTTATGTACATTTGCTGTTTCCTTGTGTTGCTGTTCGAACGGCTGTTTGTTCTGTATGTGGTGTTTCCTGCATGAATCATTCTTGTACTTTTACTGCCCACCTACATGATCATAATTATCTATACGTCTGTAGTACGCAGTTATCGTATCTAAATATTTCTCTCTGTCATTATTCAGGCCCACTCTCCACTTGACTGTCTCTATGAAACAGGAATGAAAGGAATATCACTGGATCAGATTGGACAGGTGAGGGAATTTTACATGTGACCAGAGGTCCAGATAGGATGCGTAAATTAAATATGTTCAAGAATCATAACTCCTTTATTTCTCCTATACTGAGACCATGTTTTAGAATCGCCTATAGGGTTTGGTGGAGAAATAACGGTTTTAATAGTTGGTTACGCCCTTTATCTGTAGCTTTGTATGTGACATTAAGCCTTTACTTGATGAAGAGAACTTTTGACACCCTTTTACACCTTTGCAAACCAAGTAGCGTGTCTCATATCACATAATTATACATGTGTTGAGTGTTGTAATCAATCAGAAATCTGAGATTGCCCATCGGCCATATATTAGCAAACAGAGCAAGCCTGGCCAAAGCATACAGTGCCCATATGCCATTATATAAATGCAGCTAATCAGTGGCATCATTATTTCTAAACATGAACATCCACGAGGAAAACGGGTTAACGCTTTATGTAAGATATAATGACAGTATGACTATTATTTTCTTCAAATGATGATTTATAAAGGGCATATTAATACAGATTTTCTTTTGAATGGCGGAAACTATAGAATCAGAACTGCATTATCCCATAAGCAAACGGGACAGACCCTGCACAAACATCTTCTGCAGGTTCCATCTGGTCATTTGGGTGTACTCTGTTTGCAAAGGCACTAAAAAAGGCGTATTAATGGAGTAAAGAGTTATAGCTCGAACAATTTGACATGGACCCTCACCTTTATTCAGTATACATAATGAGAGTGATGACGCTGTATAAATAAAACTCCGCCGGTAAATCGTGAAGTCTGTTCTCGCTGAAACTAACCCGTGCATATGTAAACCATACAATCACGAGTGTGTCCATGCATAGTTGCCTACCGGGACACGTGCCGAGAATAAACCCGTGCAATGTTACGAATTTTTATTTATGCAAATTTAGTAGGTCAGGGTCCAGTTCAAATTGTTCGAGCTATACACTGTCAGTAGTCTCTATATGGTTTCATAAATACATTATTGCACTAGAACTTTGATTAATTACGAACGCGTAGTAGAATTGGATGGAAATGCTTAAATACTGAACTGCATTACAGTTGCGTGTTCAGCATTTTTAACCTTTTCCCTGTTCTATGTTTATTCAAAATTTCAATACTGATTATTCATGGACAAACTAGTTATAATGAAATATGTAAGATGGAAAATTTTAGAAAGTAAAGACACAGATATTTTAAATTCCGGTAGCAAACAGCAGACCCTGATCTGGGTCTACTCCGTTTGCAAATGCGTGAAAACACGTCTACTCTAATTGCAAAGGAAGAGAAAACCGTGTTCATAGAGTAAAGGGTTAAATAATCCTTTAATTATATTTGCAAACACAGTATAACCAAATCAGACGTCTCCTACAGGGTCTGCTGGTGATATGATATTGATTCTATAATTCTGTCTGGGTCAAACATTCCTGTGCTCATGTATCGTTATAAAATCTTTTAGTTGATATTAACCCTTCGCTTGCTATTCACGTCAATATACCTACCTGTAAATAGTGAAGACCGAGATGAGACAGCTCCTGCAGGAGCTTCTCATCGGGGTCTGCACTATTTACAAGTTGATTGTGCAACCAGTGCACTCCACAGCAGTGATTGCACAGCGAAATACTAGTACACAGTAAAGATATATGTTATTATACAGCAGAGCATGGGTAAAGAAGGAGACATGTATTTCAAAATTCAGCAAGCGAAGGGTTAATGGTGTCATCGTTTCTAGGAAGAATATTCACGGAGTAAACCGTTAACCCTTAATGTGTTATAATCAAGTACATAATACCTTTGTAAACAGTGTAGATCCAGATCAAAGGGCTCCTAAAGGAGCCTTGTGAACAGGAGATGTGCTGTTTGTCTTAAAGTCATTCTCCCTAGTGATAAAATTTGATGCATTTTGTTTTGTTTCATTAATATTTAGAAAGGCAGGAGTCAATTTTAATTTTTCAGCAGATTACGGGTTAATGCGATCGCACGTTATGCGCGAATTGCGATTACATGTACCTCAACACACTAAAATCCCTCTAAACCGGAATTCTATTAGAGAAGAATTTAGATACTTGTAGGCAGATGACTGTTTAAATATAGGGTGAAAGTCATGCAGAAAACTCCTAGAGGAACTTTCTGCATGACTTTCACCTTACATTAAGCTGCAACCTGACTCTAAGACCGATATTTATACTAAATTTAACGTCCGGTTTAGAGTGGTTTGTCTGTAAGCTGTTGAAATCCAGATGAGACATCGAGTATCTTATTGGTCATTTGATCGTTTTATGAAGGAAATGGAGACAATACTGATTAACGTGATTTTAGAACTTCTGGTGGCGGTCATTTGCTCATGAATTTTACCCCTTTCCGTGATATAAACATGTCTTCACGCATTTGCAAATAGAGTAGACCCTGATCAGACATCTCCAATGGGTATCTGCTCTTTTTGCTAATGGTATTTGAAAGACCTATTTCTTTACTTTTTAAAATACAGTAAAACCCCGCTAATGCGACCACCAAAAAGGGCCATAATTCTGGGTGGCAGAGGCAGGTGGTAGCTTAATGCAGGACAAATGTTATGCAGAAAACTCCTATAGGAGCTTTCTGCATAACTTTCGTCCTGCATTAAGCAACCACCTGCTTTAAACGACACCAGTAGCTGTTTATTAAGTGGTCGCATTAGCGGGGTTTCACTGTATCTACAATTGTCTACCTTCCATGTTTCATTATAACACCTTTGACCATGAATAGTCATTAGGTATTAACATTTGGAATAAATATAAAACAGGGAAAGGGTTAAAGCAAATCGCAATTGTAAGAAAATGAATTACATTGTTTGACTCTGATGTTTTATTTTCCAGATGAATATGTTTGTATCGAAATTGACGGCATTTCCTATTGGATTCACAGTCCTTGATTTCGTCGTGATCACAAAGGAGTTGATACTTACTGTAAGTGTTCTGGGTTAAAATAGTGTGTTGAACATGTAGAAGAGTGTACCAAACTATACATTGTACCATTACACTTAAAGTTGTATTCAAAACATGTGTCTATCAACCATTTACCTGACAGATGTGTCTTTAATTCTTCTGCTGCCCACTTTTGTCGTCTGCAAACTTTGTCGTCTGCTACTACTTTCAGTTTTCATTTTGTTCTTTATTCTTTATTTTTATTTTATAAGATATAACCAGTAACAAACAGTTTATATCCTTGATCCAAACTCTTTGCATAGGTAATGACAGATGCGACATTGGCAGCGAAAAAGTTAAAACCCTTTGCAAATAGGGTAGACTCAGATCAGAAGGTTCATGTATGACCATTGGCTGAGTCGTTACAGACCTACAGACACTAATTTGAAAGTCCAGTTTAGATAGGCTTAAACCCTTTCCCCCATCGGCTATTTTAGGCCTCGCCTCTTTGAATAAATCTACCGAAAATGAGCATTAACAAGAGAAAAGAAAAATGTTAGAATTGTGTAGTATTGAAACCGTTGTGATAAATAGAGCATTTGCTTCTAAGAAGAAAATGCTCTATTTAACACAATGGTTTCAAGAAGTGACTATTACAGAAGCAAAGAAAGGCGTATTTATGGAGGAAATGGTTAATGTATAAATTTTGCTCTTCACATACCCCTGCTGGTACCCCCACCCCTCTACCCACATACATACACTTGCTGCCCGTTTTGTTTTCAAATTAAAAAAATCAAACAACCTACATGTATATTGCCCTATTCTATAACAATACAAATCGAATGTCAAACAGTGTCAGTCCAGGTGAGACATCGACTTTTTCAGCTTTTCTTCTCGATCTGATCTGTTTGCAAAAGTTTGATCGTATCCTGCTAAATATTAAAAATGTCATATGTATACTTTTCAGGTTGGTGGTGTCTTTTTGACTTATTCTTTCGTTCTCCTCCAGTTCTGAAGGGACACATGAACTAACACCACGTAGTCAGATGATCGTCAAACTCGGCTTGGAATTCAATATACTATTTGAATTGTGATATTCTTGACTATTTACATGTACAATCCACGAATAAGTGTATTTCACCATTTTCTTCATATAAACGTCTTTTCACGTCTTTACAAACAATAAGGACCTAGATAAGACGACTCTTGTAGGAGCTGTCTGATCAAGGTCTGCTCTTAAATTTAATATATCTGACTCTACAGGTTTTCTAGACATAGCCCATTCATTTTTGACGTTGACCAAGCAGTAGGCATCGTATCAAATTGTAAATAAAGTATCTCAAACCTTTATTTGATGTATACAGTAAACTCTCGATTATTTAAATTTTCTGTATAGAAGCATTTAGACTCTTTTAGGCAGGTGGCTGCTTAATGCATGTTGAAAGTCATGCAAAAAGTTCCCGAAGGAGCTTTTGGCATGACTGTCGCAATGCATTAAGCTGCCACCTGTCTTAAAGATCGATAATAATACATGCACGTATTTTAATATTACGAACGTTAGAGATGTTATTTACTGCAGAGCCCCATATAAGATACGTAAATTTAAACGTTTTTAAGAATATATCCATTATTTCTCCACCAAACCCTATATTGTGACCACTCTTAAGAATCGTCTCTTTGAAACAATTCTAAAAAGTGGTCCCACCATAGGATTTGGTGGAGGAAATGACTATTTTATCATTTGGGTACTCACTTTTATCTGTAACTCTCTATATGTTTATAGCTGTAGGAGCAGGCTGATCTGGTTCTATTCTGTTTGCAAATTCGTAAAATGCGTATTTATCCGATAAAGGGTTAAGAGTTGTTTCGATGCATTGTTATGTAATTAGTATACATGCATATTAAAACATTATATTATACAGCATGTTTAATCCATTACATCATGAAAATTCTTGTAAGAATAATTACACCACAGATATATAAAAAACTAAATGCATCAATATCGTTTTGTCTTACAAAAATTGTGGTAGTAGATCTATGATATTTCATAAATAAACAGAGAAGACCTTGACCAGAGGGCTCACACAGCAGCCATCTGATTGGTGTCTGACCTGTTTGTAAATGATTTAAAAGGCATCTCTATGGCGTGATGGGTCATTGAGCATTTATAGTTAATTAATGGATATTAAAGCTGGTCGTATGTATACAAATTTCCGGATAAGATGCGTAAATTAAAATGTTTTCAAGAAAAGCTCCTTTATTTCTCCACCAAACCCTATACTGTGACCACTCTTTAGAATCGTCTCGAAGAGATGATTCTAAAGAGTAGTCACAGTATAGGGATTGGTGGAGAAATTATGATTTTATTATTTCGGTACGCACCTTTAGCAGTAACTATATAAATATGTATATTCCCAATTTCTTTCCATAAAGCATACTTATGTTACTGTTCATTAACCATTTACCTCGTATATGATACACATTTTAATGTCTTTGTAAATAGAGTGTATCCAGATCAGACGACTGCTGTAGGATCCACCTGATCAAGATCTGCTGTTTGCTATGGAACAATTTATGTCTAATTCAATAGTTCCTGCCATGACCCATATGCACTGTGTTCATTTGACATTGTACAAATTCAGCCAATTAATATTCATTAATTATTTATGTTTTACACGAATATTCATGGAGTAATGGGTTAACCCGTTGAATGTTTCGATGTTGAATTGGCAATTGTGTACAAAATCAATTTAGAATGATAAGCTTAACATTTCCAGAAGATTTTGAATGACAAATGTAGAATCTAATCGGAGGGATACTCTTTGAGCCCCTCTGATCTGGGCCTACATTGTTTTCAACTTCCAGTACACTCGTTTCCAGTATTCACCAAGTGATGGTAAGTTATATTTGCAGTGTTTCGTTTGGTATTTTGATTCATTAACTTGTATGACATATGCATTTGTACTTGGAATTGCACTTATTTGCATTGTTTCCTTTCCTGTGGTGAAATGCACATTAATCAACTTATTATCAACATTAATAATTATTCTATAATTAAAAGCAATAACATCAAGCATTGTTGTGGAACCAATTCCATTTTATGTTAAATGGGAAAAGCAAACGATCTATTTGCTGGTATATACGGGTTCAGTAAACAGCGCAACCATGATTAAAGGACTTCTTTTGGAACCCTCTGACCTGGGCCTAAATTGCTTGCTTATGTTCTTTTAAGGGACAGTCGGCAACAATAGCTTAATGCTGAAGTAATTGGAATATAACTGAATTGAATTAATGTTATTCCATCACATTCCAAGTTGTAACAACAATTTATGCATCTTTAAAACAAATTGCACTGTACCTTAAGACTACTTTTAGCGGATGCATAATTACCTGTTCAAACAGTTAAGATACAGATGAGACGCCAAGCAACTCGGCATCTCACTCTCATCAGGATCCAAACCGTTTGAACAACAAGTTGTTGAAAAGAAATCTTGGATAAATCAATACTGACAACTGGCCCCGATGTTATAAAAAAATTATTGAGTCTGAAATTAAACTCAAGCACATGATCGCATATTCTTGAGAATAATCTCAGATTCCGACACAGTATTTTTATAACATTGGACTCTAAAATCCATTACTACCAACAAAAAGTTTGCTCAATAGGCTAAAGGTTATCGTCCAAGATCATACAGAAACATGGAATAAAGGGGGTTTAACGGTTTAACCCTTTACCTAGAATATTTATACAAGTATTGACTATTATTTAGAATAATGTTTATTCTAACATATGTATATTTAGACATGACATAAAAGTACAAAAATGAGTCATGCAGGAAACACCACATACAGAACAAACACTCGAAGCCCGAACAGCAACACAAGGAAACAGCAAATGTACATAAGTAGAAAAAACAACAAGAGACGCACAAAGACAAAACAAACATACAATAGGAGGAAGATGGAAGTACCGCCTTGGAACGGTCAGTGACAAAAGTCACCGGGGGTTAAACCGGTTTATGGGCGTCCAACCTCACACTTATTCCATCCCCATCCTAAAAGACAAACAGTGTAAATAAACGTATCCCCTCTCCGACTAATCTACAACAACCGCGACAGCAAATACAGTGGTAAAGTGCATGTATAACAAAAAAACATTTAACTGAACATACTGTATCCACCTATCGCTAGTGTACTCAATGATTGAGCTGCAAACAGAGTAACTGTAGAAAAGTAATAAAGGGTACGACAAAAATGAAATAGTACAGATATCCGACGTTCTCCTTCCATTTCTGGATTTAAGAGGTCGCCTTCATAGAGTACTAAACCTTTCTTGTCGGCGTACATGCAAAGAGGCCAGCGTGATTGCCAATTGTAAAAGGGTTCACAACCAAACATGCAGTATGTTGTAGTACTACAGGATCATATCCCTTTTTAATGAATTGTTTTATATATTTGATGAACAAAGTGAGAAAATGGGTATGTCCAATAATTTTACGAAGTTTGTAAATCACATCACCATAAAATTCAGGATGTGAAATACCAGTTTGATCTGACATAGGCATAAGAACAGGTGATGAACAGAGGAGCCTTCCGATCTGGGTCTATTATGCACGCAAATGCATTTTTGTGGGGACGGATTAACAAGCAATATAATACATTTTCCTTACGGTAAATGCATTAGGTTCCCAAATGATTATTCACTTTACTATTTACGTTTCACACAATGTCATGACCACTTTTTACAGATGATATTATAAATATTTATCGCATAATCTACCATGTGGGAGTGCTGTAACAGATTGCCGTATTTCGCAGAATTGCACTAGTGCATTTTTATGCATATTAGCAAGTTAGTCAATCGTAGCTCTCATTTAAAAAGCGTTAGCCAATCATAGCACTCCATGCGGGTCGTCCGTTGTATTACTACGCTGTTTGTAAAGCAATTGCAGAAACAGCCGTCAGCTAGTCTGTTTTATTTTCAATGGCATTTTAATGATTATGTGATAAAAAGAATCTTGTACATTCGTGTTCATTATACATTGTTTTTATGAAATATGACACTCGCTAATTTATATACGTTTTGTATAAATAGAATATAGTACAATGTGAAAGTATTTGCGTTTTTGTTAACCAGAACATTCAGCGAAGGTGTGAATTGACGTATGGACTTTTCAGAACGGTTGCATGTTTGGTTGTCAACCCTTTTACAGTTGGCAATCACGCTGGCCTCTTTGCATGTACGTCGACAAGAAAGGTTAAGTACTCTATGAAGGCGATCTCTTAAATCCAGAAATGGAAGGAGAACGTCGGATATCTGTACTATTTCGTTTTTGTCGTACCCTTTATTACTTTTCTACAGTTACTCTGTTTGCAGCTCAATCATTGAGTACACTAGCGATAGGTGGATACAGTTTGTTCACTTAAATGCACTTTACCACTGTATTTGCCGTCGCGGTTGTTGTAGATTAGTCGGAGAGGGGATACGTTTATTTACACTGTTTGTCTTTTAGGGTGGGGATGGAATAAGTGTGAGGTTGGGCGCCCATAAACCGGTTTAACCCCCCAGTGACTTTTGTCACTGACCGTTCCAAGGCGGTACTTCCATCTTCCCCCTGTGTGTGTTTGTTTTGTCTTTGTTCATCTCTTGTTGTTTTTATAGTTATGTACATTTGCTGTTTCCTTGTGTTGCTGTTCGGGCGACTGTTTGTTCTGTATGTGGTGTTTCCTGCATGACTCATTTTGTACTTTTACTTGGTGAATATTCATGTAAGCAATAATGACATTGTGAATATTTATTGAGCTGAACATTCATAATAATATATGAAGTAAAGTCTGTAGAATCACACCTATACAAATTCCGTTAGCAAACAAAACAGACCCTTCTACAGGAGTCGTCTCATCTGGGTATACTCTGTTTGCAAAGGCGTCAAAATGGGTCTCAGATCAGTGCTAGAGATAAGTGAACGTACCCAAATACTAAAATCATTTCTTCACCAAACCCTATACTGTGACACGATTCTAAAAGGTAATCAAAGTATAGGGTTTAATGGGGGGAAAATAAGAGTTATTTTTCAAAATGTTTTTATTTTCGCACCTTATCTGGAGCTCTGGTTGTAGTCACTTTCACTGAGTCACCAGTCTCTAGACACACTGTTACAGCAGTTTTCCATTAGTAATATGAAAGTCCTAGTTTTCAATCGACCGGGAAATGCATTTACCCCCATTAAACACTGGTGCCGTATAGATCTATATAACAGACTGGTGTTACATTATCGGCGCGAGGGCATGAACTCTCGCGTCTATATGGAACGCCTACAATGGAATTGCAGTGGTAGGAGGGCTTATTTATTCAGAATTCTGAGAATGTTATTGAATGCTTGATTTATAAGTGAAATAACAGTTTTATATAGTTGGAAACAGGTCGATATATTTTTATCCCTGGTGAATTGTTTGTACATTGAAAATAAAAATATTATAAAACGATTTCTCCTAATTTCTCCCATGGTCAGGACTAATAAGACCTTTAGTATTGCTCCGAAAAGATTATCAATGGTAGCAGCCGATATACGATTACTAAAACGTTGCAGAAGATAAATGTATTTCTTTTCGGTGTAAGCCGATTTAAAGCTAGTTTTAAGAAATAACGTATATTTGCTTTTTAAAGTTTGGCCCACTTAAGAATAAACATCCTACAAAATACGCTGTATAAATAAATGTTTTAGTTTATTATCGACTTGAAGTCAGTCACGATATTGATGTCGTTTCAACGGAACTTCGCACGGAGAACTCTCCGTAACAAAGAAAGATTTTGCTTTACATTTTCGAAACAGAAATAAATAAATTTAATGTCATTTGTTATTGAATACTTCGTACATTATGTTTGGATTATGATCGGATTGTCCTTGATAAATTGACTTGATGCGTTAAATGATCATACTGAATTGAATAGAACGTTAGTCAATGGTTTTAAGTTGTCAGAAACGATAGTCAGCCAATCAAACTTAATTTTGTTCACGAGGGTTTTGGCGGCAGTAATCCAGTCTTCACACAAAGGAAAAACTGAATAACCAAATCTGATTGGCCTACGCCTCAGAATTTTCAAAAACTGATGTTTAAATAAAGATTAGATTGCATTATGACAAGTTTTCATGAAATAGACTGCGCAGAGCGTCAGCGAAGCCAATCTATTTCATGAAGACTTGTGATTGGCAGTCCAACCGATTTAAACCGCACTTTAATTTTGGCGGTAATAATCCAGTCTTCACGAAAAACGAAAGCCTGAATAACCAATTCTGATTGGCCAATGCCACAGGTTTTTCAAAACTGTGATCACACACTTTAAGAATATATTTAAACCGCGATGTTTGAAAATTGAGTGACGTTGGCTCCCCTAGGAGCTTTTTGCACGACCTCCACCCTGCATTAAGCTGCCACCTTCTCCAAGACCGACCTTTATACTGAATTTAACGTCCGGTTCAGAGGGGTGTCACTGTTTTTATCCATAATGTTGCCATACAGCATAGTATCAATGATCAATGTTTAAACAACTTGAATCTAGATGAGACATTGGATTTGACCCAAAATACAGTTTACTTCAAAACTAGATATCATCTACTTGCGTAGTAATTCTTTTATCATGCAACACCAAGAAATAATGCAAAAGCAAATGAAGAAAAATAAAGTGTGCTCAAGCGGTTTCGTCCCCTGAATGAAAATACATGCAAGTGTGATATACGTGACGTCATATATTGGCGTGCAGTGACGTCATCGACTTTTACAACATAAACAAACTTGATTTAATCCTTTTATATGGACAAATAGTTGAGACATCTCCACTTATTTAACATCAAAACTAACACCACCGCCGTGATTGGCCACGCAATAATTACATCGATACACAAGCGAATTTTATTATTATACCGGTTACCGGTTGGGGGACTATATAGGTTTGCTCGATTCCGTCCGTCTGTCTGTCCGTCTGTCTGTCTGTCCGTCCGTCCGCCTGTCACGCTTCGTGTCCGGGCCATATCTCCTACAAAGTTATGCCAGATTCATTATAACTTCACACATTGAAGAAGCATGATAATGGTTAGTGTCATGCACAAGGGCCATAACTCTTGCATCAATATTTTTGGAGTTCTTCCCCTTTTCCATAGTTTCTTGTCAGTCCGTCTGTCATGCTTCGTGTCCGGGCAATATCTCCTACAAAGTTAGGCCAAATTCATTATAACTTCACACATTGAAGAAGCATGATGAGGAGTAGTGTCATGCACAAGGGCCATAACTCTAGCATCAATATTTTTGGATTTATTCACGTTTTTCATATTTTTTGTCCGGACAATAACTCTTTATCTACTGGTTCAATTGATTTGAAACTTCACATATGGAACAAGCATGATGAGGGGGTAGTGTCATGCACAAGGGCCATAACTCTAGCATCTATATTTTTGGAGTTATTCCCCATTTCATAATTTCTTGTCCAGGTAATAACTCTTTATGCACTTGTTAAATTGATTTGAAACTTTTCATATGGAACAAGCATGATGAGGTGTAGTGTCATGCACAAGGGCAATAACTCTAGCATCAATATTTTTTGGGTTACTCCCCTTTTTCATATTTTCTTGTCGCGACAATAACTTTTTATTTACTGATTAAATGTATGAAAGTAGGTACTAATACCATTCAGGTGGTCATGTATATACCATGGTCAACCACACCATGGGTGGTGGGGTGGGGAGAGCGGAGGTTTTTTTTTTTAGACCGGTGGGGGACTCATGTCTTGCATAGCAACATGCCCTTGTTTCAGTTGTATGATTATGCTTATTTGCTAGTGATTACTGAATCTTAAATAAATAATTAGCTGAATACACATACTATGTGCATGTGCCTACCGATCGAAATTAGTAAAAACGATACGAAAAATGAAACATTAAAATTTGCAAACAGTATGGAACAAGATTAACTGCCGCGTTACAAACGCAGAATATGATCCGCCTCTACATTAATTGTCACACAAGTCACAAACAAAATAGGCTGTGATTAATGACAAATAATGCAGCACATGATCAGACTACGCTCTTAATTTACAAAAGCTAAAGCGTTGTCTTAGTTTCCTGTCCCCCTTATTGATTGAAAACGAGACTTCACTGAAACTTATACATCCAATAACACCCAGTAGTCGTGGTACTAAATACTTCTTCCTTACTCCTGAATAAATGTAGTTGGCGAAAACGTGATAACTCTAGTTTCGATACAGATGGTACAGTGCAGGGGTCGAGATAAGACGTAATTAAAACATTTTCAAGAATGACTTCTTAATTTCTTCACCAAACCCTATGTTGTGACCACTCTTTAGAATCATCTTTATGAGACGATTCAAAAGAGTGGTCACACCATAGAGTTTTTGGTTTATAAATGACGATTTTTGTATTTTGGTACGCATTTTTTATGTGTAACTCTGATACAATGCGACTCTAGAGGATAAACCCCGTTTTACAATTAAATCGAAACAACACGAAATGCAAGATACAGTACTTTAATGTGAAAACTGGAGTATGCGATATTTTCTAATGATGGGTATTTTCCCGCGTGTTAGAGGTTTATCCATCATAATAGTCACATTGACAACAGCTTTCAAAATACATTCGTTTGTTGTTAGAGAAATTTATATTGATGTAAAAACAATTATCGAATAGCACCGGTTAACGTTCGTGTCTCTTGAATAGAACCAGTTAATGGTTTATATGGCGATGCCGCCGTAACTTACAGATAATGGTATTTAATGCAGCTCTTTGATACAAATCGATGTTTATGTTAGGAAATCGTGACGAATACAATTTACCATTATTTACCGAAGCATGTATTTGCAAAACGCTTGGACCCAGATGAGACGCAGAGTAAATCGGCGATTCATCAGGATCCAAGCTGTTTAACAAATGACAAGTAGTTTCGGAAGACCTTGGTAGAATTTGTAGTAAACAGAATTCCAGATCAGAGTTTGAGCTGACACAGTTTTTACAGTGATTACGGGTTGATAAAGTAAGACTTAATGAATGTAGCATTTCATTTGCAATACTCATTAAATGATGAAGGCAAACCCTATGTGGTCTACACAATGATAGACCATGTTATTGGCGATTCGCAAACAGTGTAGACTCATATACTAATTGCCTTGGTGAAAGCGAGGTTGATCAGGTTTGACATGAATTAATACCTACACTATTGCTATATTAGATTGGCCAAACCTGCACATCCGGGTTATTAGTTGCGTATACAAGCAGCATGCTAACGTTAATCATATGTTTATACATGTATCTTTCACAAAATTTATAACATACTCTGCCTATTGAAACATCACTAATTTACAGGTAAATAATACTACATGTTGTTGATTCAAGCCATTAATATACCTTTTGATCGCCTTTGCAAACAGAGTAGCCCGAGATCAGAAAATTCATGTAGGAGCCGCCTGCCAGGGCTTGTCTGTTGGCTTTTGGAACAGTTTCTGCCATGTCAAACATAGTCCTGTGTTCACATGCCATTATGAAAATTCATCTAGTTGATATCCATGTTGTCATTATTTGTTACATGAATATTGTACTCAGTTCGATTTGATGGACGTTTGCCAACATTTTGTAACACACCGGCTTCTTATCAGGATCCAAGCTGTTTCCAGGGGGCGTGGCCAGCGATACGCACTTACGCACGTGCGTAACATCAATCTGAAAGGTGAAAACGTTGTGGCTAAATTGGGACAAACTCAAACGCTAAGTGGGATAGACGTTTAATAAACATTTGTCGTGTAAGCATTAACCCATTTATTGACGCCTTTTGACGCCTCTGAAAAATGTCAACTTTTGACACCATTGTGATAAATAGAGCATTTGCTCCTATAGGAGCAAATGCTCTATTTATCAAAATGGTTTAAAACTGCACAATATAATAGTTCACTGGAACCCTATAGCCACAGGGATTGCATTATATTTGGATTCAGCTACGCTCTTGGTTTCAGAAAGGGTCAGTAGTATCTGAAAAGAGTGTAATTGGAAAAATTTAGCTGGCATAATTGTTTACTGCATGTTTTTCCCAGAAATCCAGCATTTTGCACACCAGTGTTTGCTGCAGTTAGATTGTACGAGGTGACCCGACCCCGCTTTATTTGCGGTATGTTCAGCTTAACTGACTTCAGGTTCAACATCGAATTGAATTCAAAATGCTGACACTTACATACAAAGCCATGCACAAAGAACCGCCTAAGTATATTGTCCACATGCTTGACGTGTACAGGTCTTCGTAAAGATTTAAGGTCAGCAAGAAGTCGTATAGTAAAATACAGTGAGTGAAGTTTCATGCATGCAACTCCGAAACTTTGGAATGCTCTACCATCAGGCATTAGAGACGCAAGCTCATTAGATTCTTTCAAAAGATGTCTGAAAACGCATTTGTTCAAAATTTATTACTAAAACAGTTTAGGAAACGTAGCAAATAATTATCAGTTATGATAAATGTTGTATTAGCCAATCAGTGTCAATTTGTCCGATATTATTCCTTTGACATTTTGCTTATGGGATATGTTGTAGGAACAGTAGACGGGAAACCCTTTTCAGCTCTACGTCAGCTAAGCGTTTTGGGTTCCTAAAAAGGGGACTTTTAACTCCCTGAATAATCTTTGGATATACGCTATTAGAACTCCGTTAAAATAATAATGTAGGAATGTAGCAAAAAGAGGTTGTCCAGATCAGGGTCAACTCTGTTTGCTTATAAATCGTACAGATCTAATTCTGCTGTTTCGGTCATTGCCCAGACTTTCCGTGTTCATATGACGTTATAAAATGCATCTAATTAATGTTCATGGTGCCATTATTTCTTACATGGATATTAACGGGGTAATGCTTAACTGTCTGGTTATAAGTCTTTAAGGCAGATGGTAGCTTATTGCAGGACGAAACTAACGCACAAATGAAACTTTATGTGTTTTTTCTTCCTGTATTAAGCCAACGCATCATTTCCAAGCATTATATGGAAAACTGTGGTTTAAACAACTATCTTTTTATTCATTTCGTGACCGTTAGAGTTTCTATTGTATTTTAGCCTGATGCGACCATTACAAAAAGGTTTAAGTTTAGGTATTTAAGGCAATTGGTAGCTTAATATAAGTGGTAGCTCTTGTAGAAGCTTTCTGCATTACTTTTGCCCTTCATTAAGCCCTTCATTAAGCAACTACCTACTATTTGGACTCCTTTGTGCAGTAAATGAATGACTGCTTAAGACAGGATACACACTGTTTTAACACTGTCACCTCCGAAGTCACCGGAAGATAACCCACCGGGCTTGCTGTAATGGACTATTCTATGATTAAACAGTTTGAATCCAGATGAGACGCCGAGTAACTCAAGGTTTCATCTGATCCAATATGTTTAGCATACCACTCACCTTTTAAAGAACAGATAATCAAACTCTAAACTTAACCCGTTCCCCGCCAATGTCGCAAAATGCACCACGACAAATAGTGCAGTCCCATATCAGGCGGCGACTGATCAGTGACTTCACTTTTTGTCTCAAACTCTATTTCTATATATGTGCTTTATTCCTTTGAAATTTGCATTATTTTATCTGATTTCCTTATTTAACCGAATTATTTAACAAAATTGGTTTGCCGACGACAATTAGAAATTTGGCACCGACATGGTTAAAGCAGAAGACACTTATTGTAGACGAAACGTTTTTGGTGTCAAACGCGTATAACTCCTCAGCATTTACAGACATTATTATCCAACCATGCAAACAGTAAACATGTTGCGTCGATTACACAGCAAATATTGTTTGCAAGCACTTAAGGCAAGATCAATAATTTCTTGTAGACCCGTGCACAAAGAGTTGATTATTTACAATAAAAGCGGCACGAAGTATGGATTCATGAACATTTGAAGCGGTCGCATATGTTGGACTATGATATACAACTGATCATGTTGTTGATTCGACCTTTTTTTTTAACAAACAAAAACAACAAAATAAAACAACAAACACAATGAAAACAATAATGTCGATTACTTACGGTAAACTTTAGAATTTTGTTTCATTTTACACCATAGGAATCACGATTTGTCCGTTCATATAGACGTTTATTAATCGAGTTTTGAACATGCAGTTTATGTGAGGCTTAGAATGTGTGCAGTAGAAAGCGATCTGAATTGACCACGAGCTTTAGATGAGTTTAATATTATGACATGGGCAACAAGACAACTAACTAGTCGCTCCTCACAATACCACGTCAAGGCAACGTTTTAACATCAGTTAAAAAATAACGAATATGCTTTTCTCTTCAATTTCAAATTTAAACGAACCATTCACTCCATGGCTATTCATGCCAAAGGTGATGGATTCACGAATGTCAACCCATTTGCTCCCACGATCCCATATATAGGACTTAGGCAAACAGTGTAGACTCTGATCAGACGCCGCATAATGAGGCGTCTGACCAGAGTCTACACTGTTTGCTGATAGGAATTTCAATATAAACAAAACAAAAATGAAAATTTAGACCAGACATCCCTTAGATAAACGATAGACTAATCCAATATATAAGCATGGAAGAATCCACTGGGAGCAAATGGGTTAATGACCAAAGTTTTATAATGGCACTACGAACAAGGGACTGTATTATCATGACGTAAACTGTAGAATAAGAGCAGACACTGATCAGACAGCTCCTAAAGGAGCCATCTAAATTAACCCACGTCTTTACATTTTTTGCAAAGGACAACAGTGAATTGTAACACGAACTGAAATATCTCAACCAAAAATCAATGTTTTGACCTACGCTTTCGTATAGACAGTTCTAAGCGATGTCACAACATATGTTTTAGTGGCGAAATATCGGAAATATTCTTGGAAGAATGTTTAATTAACGCATCTTATCTATTATTAGGATACACTAAATAAGAAACAACTAGAACACATGCTAGCACAGTGGAGTCATTAACCCATTCCTCCATATGCTATTTTAGACCCAAACTCTTTGAATAAATCTACCGGAAAGGAGCATTAACTAGAGAAAAGTTTGAAATTATTGTGATAAATAGAGCATTTGTTCCTGTAGGAGCAAATGCTCTATTTATCACAATGGTTTCATAAAGTGATTTTTACAGAGGCGTAGAAAGGAGTATTTATGGAGGAAAGGGTTAAGGCAACTTTCCTCCCTGGAACTATTCAAAGTACTAATGGATCTTTTCAAAACAGACTGTATAATGGGACAGGTTTTAATGTCGTTTGCACGTTTTCGCAAGATCGACCTTTTCTTATCTAAAACAATAATACGAACGTTATTGAAGTTGATAGTGGCATACTACACATAGGTTTAACCTTATACTCAATGAATATTCATGGAAGAAATAATGACATCATAAATATTAATTAAACTCATAAATTTTGACCATGGCATAAACTGTAGAAGATCTCTATTGTTTAATACGCAAGCAGAGGAGACCCTGTTCTGATATGTGTCTACTCTGTTTACACACGTTAAAACTTTAAAATGAGTATATATGGCGTAAATAAAATGTAAACAATTAGTTATGGTACAGGAACTTAAATAATGACTCAAAAGGTATTGTAGAAATGGTTTTGATGCCATTTATATACATATCTCAACACTAGTTATGTTTCATGAACGAATGCATGAACACATAATATCAATGATTAGTTCCGAAAAATGTCAAATCACACACCACATTAATTTGTTTCACCTTTGGAGTCAATCGATGCAATTCTGTTTAGAGACGCTTATGTGCGCAGTTGCAAACAGTAGATCATATCAGACATTTCCTTTAGGAGCTGTCCGATCAGGGTCATTAGATACGTTTGATTGTGAGATATGCATTTCTGCCATGACCAAATATCTTTGTTCATATGGCATTTTAATATTGTTTTAGTTTTGATAGTGTCCTTATATCTTGCCTGTCATGTTAGGCAAATGGCGGAATTAATACACTAAGTAGTGAATTGAATACCATAATTGTTTTCCGTTAATCAAGACAATTTTCGGTTGAATGAATATCAGGCGCACTAAGGAACAATATACAACAGCTTTCATATTTAATTTACATTCACTCCTGTTTATTTAAATCATCCCTTTCAGCACGTACTCCTAATTAATTAGCTATGGACAACCAACTGATACTTTCACACGATTATTAGATATGTGTTTATATCATTCAATACTATTCTGTATTCAACACTATTCTGTTATGAATTGTGACATTCTTTGCAAACGCTTTTGATACACACGATGAAACACTTGGTGATTCGGTGGCTCGTCAGGATTCAAACAGTTTGACATTACACAATAGCGACTCTAATCCTTTACTTCATGAATATTCATGTAAGAATAATGACATTATGCATCAAAATAAGATTATTTTTATAATACGCTGTGAACACAGGCCATTTTGACCGTTGCAGAAACTAAAGAATTGAATATATATTCTTCAAAATGCGTCTTTATGGAGTGAAAGGCTATACGAGCATCCGCGAAGCACTCATGTACATTGACCCTTGACCTCAGAGACAGAGGACGAAATGCATTGTAGATCGTGTTGTCATTCAAGTTTTACTGGCTACAAAGCTGTATCTTTTCTTGCTTGACTTGGTAATTGCACGTTTTAATCCTTATATGTATTCATCTAGCTGAAATGCACCTGGTTTTAGGGCATAGTGTGCGAGATGCTACAGCAGGACGTCCGCCTTCTTGATTGCTGCAGTGATGCATTGTGGGTTGTTTACTTTAGAAATAACACTCAAAGCAGACTGAACTACCGTAGTTATGCCAGGGAAGCAAGTATAAAAGGACCGGACTTTCGATTAGAAGAGAGGGTGTATTTGAGAAAACATAAGAGTCAAGAACTATGCTAGCCTGTTTCAGCATAAGTTTAAGAGAAGAAGCGAAAACAATTTATTTTAAAACAAAATTGAGACCAATTTACCGAATAAATACTGATTTTAGTATTTTTGCGGATTTTACGATTATTTGAATTTACGCGGTTTGCAAACAAGATTCATTTGTAAAAACTTTGGTCGCTGACGTTTTACTGTAGGTGCTGATCTATATTACTCGGATTTCAGACAAATCGATTAAATCTAGATCCTGTTATAAGTTTGCGTTCGAGTGCTATTTACAAAAGTACAAATATGAGTCATGCAGGAAACAACACATACAGAACAAACAGCCGCCCGAACAGCAACACAAGAAAACACAGCAAGTGTACATAACTAGCAAAAACATAAAGTGACGCACAAAGACAAAAGAAACAAACAATATGGGAAGATGGAAGAACCGTATTGAAACGGTCATCGACAAAAGTAACTGGGGGTGGGGGTTAAACCGATTTTGGGGCGCCCGACCTCACACTTATTCCATCCCAACCCTAAAAGACAAACAGTGTAAATAAACGTATATTCTCTCCGACTAATCTATAACAACCGCGATAGCAAATGCAGTGGTACAGTGCATGTTAAGCAAAAACATTTAAGTGAAACAAACTGTATCCACCAATCGCTAGTGTACTCAATGATTTAGGTGCAAACAGTGTAACTGTAGAAAAGTAATAAAGGGTACGATAAAAACGAAATAGTACAGATATCCAACGTCATTCTTCCGTTTCCGGATTTAAGAGGTCGCTTTCATAGAGTACTAAACCTTTCTTGTCGGCGTACATGCAAAGAGGTCTGCAAGATTGCCAACTGTATAAGGTTGACAACCAGACATGCAGTATGTTGTAGTACTATAGGATCATATCCCTTTTTAATGAATTTTTTAACATATGTGATGAACAAAGTGAGAACATGGGTGTGTCCAATACTCTTACGAAGTTTGTAAATCACATCACCATAACATTCAAGATGTGAAATACCGTGTCTCAGGAGCGTCTTAAGATTACATTTGTACCTGCCAATAAGTGAGTGATTTCGATAATAAAATTAAGAGGAAGTTTTTCTTAGTTTGTGGTATCTATATCCTTGCTTAAGCAGCTTTTCAGTTAAAATGAGATTTCGATTATTAAAATCGTCAAGATGAAAAATTAGTAAAGTCAAGCAGGCAAAGTCACATACAAGACGCCACCACCACCAAAACATCGATAGATAGCATGACACACACACACACACACACACATACACAACCAACTACACACCCTAACACACGCACATAAACGAGACGAACGCAGAAAACATTAACAGCACACAAGCGTCAGAGATAAACATTCCATTCATGAACAAAAGCACAAGTACAAAGACACAAGAAAAACAAAAGCAAGGGTGACAAAGAGAGTACCGCGAGATGAACAAGCTCTAGCAAATCGAATAAGTTGGGGGCACGGGGAACATCTCCGTTAAGATGAGGGACATTTATAATATTACAATATTAAAATCAAAATCATCTCTTTTGCCATATATTTTAGAAGATATCATTCCATTGTCAATTTTAAGATCTAGATCTAGAAAAGCTGCACAAGTGTCAGAAGGGTTAGCTTTATTATGGCTCCTCCATTTATTGGGAGATATATTGTTTTTGCCAGAGTTGTCTGTCTGTCCGTCCGTCTGTCTGTCCGTCTGTCTGTCTGTCCGTCACAAACTTGTGTCGCGCGTATCTCTGAAACCAGTTGACCTAGAGTCACCAAACGAGACGAACATTTACATACCATTCTAAAACAAACTGGTAAACATTCTATGTTATCTTGTTTATCGTCTTTACCCTTTTCCTGTCTTAAGTCAATAGACGAAGAGGCTGATAAAATCTATATGCGTACAGATCAGTTAATTAATACTGCCTCACTTATACAAAGTTACACACAGCATGTTCTTCGTCCACGTATTGATAAAGAATCTGAACATAAAAGACATTTTCTGAAACTTCAGTTCCTAAATAAAGGTATCGATTTTATTGATATTCAAAGTATATTTCGTGATAAGGATGTAATCGATACTATTCCCAAATATTTCATCAACTCTGAATCACCTATCATCTGTTATAAATATAATAAACCTATTAGAAATGTTATTTTTAACTACAATAAAATTGTCTCTGACTTAAATATTGATGTAAATACCCCTATTTCTTGAGATTGTAGCATTTCTAGCTTTTGCTATAAACCAGTTGGTCATGCCATTACTGGTAATTTTGATATCATTAAGGATAAACGTCCCAGGACCCTCCTAACTAAAGGACCTAAATATAGATTACCTTCCCTTATTGGTTTTGACGCTTGTCGAACTCATATTGCGGAAGCTATTCAAGAATTCTGCATCAAATGGTGTCGACGAGAACATGCTGATGTTAATGCCCTTTCGGATTGGAAGAAATGTATTTTCGATATTATTGATACGCGAATAACTTTTTACAAATCAAATTACCTTCTTTTACCACCTCGACCTAGAGTTACATTACGCTACTTGAAGAAAAACATTTCTAATTTTCATTCAGATTATGTTCTTGTTCCTGCTGACAAGGCATCAAACAATGTAATCATTATTTGAAGATTGTATTATGTTGATGTTTTAAAGGAGCTAACTGATTCAAAAAATTATATAACAGTTCAAACACCTGAAAAAGAAATAGTCTCGGAACATGTAAAAATGTGCAATAATTTTAAGTCTGGTCCTAACATAAAACAACATAAACTTTCTACTTTGTACTGGATTCCGAAACTACATAAAAACCCTTATAAGGCGCGTTTTATTGCCAACTCTAGCTGTTGTACCACTACTAAATTATCTATACTTTTGACGTCCTGTCTTACTACGATCAAAGAACATGTTAAACGCTACTGTGATAAAATATATGAAAATTCTGGTATTAATGTTTTTTGGTCCATAAAAAATTCAAATGATGTTTTAACAAAACTTGATAATGAACAGTATAACATTTCTTTACTGAGCTCTTATGATTTCTCTACACTCTATACTACTCTACCTCACCATCTTATAAAGGATAAACTTATTAAATTAATAGAGAAAAACCTTTGCCAGGGAAAACAAAATGTTCATTGCTTGTAATGTTCAACGTTCATTCTTTTCGAATTAAGAAGTTGAACATTACACAATGTGGACTTGCCTTGATGTTTGTAGATCTCTTACCTTTCTTTTAGATAATACATTTGTGCGTTATGGGGATACCATATATCGTCAAGTTGTTGGTATACCCATGGGTACAAATTGTGCCCCTCTTGTTGCAGATTTGTTTTTGTATTGCTACGAGAGGGATTTTATGCTTAGCTTAAAACCTGATAAACAGACCGATATTGTTAATGCTTTTAATAAAACTTCAAGGTATTTAGACGATATTTTGAATTTAGATAATCCTTATTTTGATACTATGGTTTCTTCAATTTACCCAAAAGAACTGTCTTTAAACAAAGCTAATCAATCTGACATTACTGCTTCCTTTTTAGATTTGAATCTTTCAATTACAAATTATAAAGTTTCATCCAAAGTATACGATAAAAGAGAAGATTTTAATTTTAAAATTGTTAATTATCCTTTTCTAGATGGGGATGTGCCACGTTCTACATCTTATGGGGTTAATATTTCTCAACTTATTAGGTTTGCCCGAGCCTGTTCTTTGCTTGAAGATTTTAACAGACGTAATTTAGTTATAACTGATAAACTTCTTAAGCAAGGTTACAGATATCACAAACTTCGGAAAACTTTTTCTAAATTTTAATATCGAAATTTACCTCTCATTAGTAAATATAATTGCAATCTACGGACGTTACTGCGACAAGGCATTTCTCAACCAGAATTTTATGGGGATGTTATCTACAAACTTAGGAAAATTCGGGGTCATATCCATTTTCATGATTTGTTTATAAAACGCATTAAACATTTAAAAAGAAAGGTTATGATCCTATTATATTGCAACGCACTGCATGTTTGGTTATCGACCCTTTTACAGTCGGTAGCTACGCTTCCCTCTTTGCTTGCGCGATGACAGGCCGAGGGTAGTACTCTATGATGGTATACTCTTAAATTTGGATACAGGATGAGCTTACCAGACTCATGTATTACTTTTTCCCTGTTGTGCCCTTAACGGCTTACCTGCAGGTGCTCTGACTTCAGCAAAGTCATTGAGTACATAATTGACGGATTGTCACAGTTATTATGCTATGTTTTACATGTTGTCCTGTGTTCACCGTCGTCTATGTTGTGGGTAAGTCCAGCGGGGATACCTTTATTTACAATATTTGTAAAGGGTGACTTTGAGAGAAGTGTGAGGTTAGGACGTCCGTAAACCGGTTTAAACCCCCAGTGGTGTTTTTGCTACTGACCGTGCCAAAGCGGTACTCTCTTTGTCACCCTTCCTTTTGTTTGCCTTGCGTCTACGTGCTTGTGATTTGTTCTTGGTGGAACGTTTGTCTCTGGTTCCTGTGTGTCTTTTGGTGTTTTCTGTGTTCATTTCGTGTGTGTGTGTGTGTGCGTTTGGGTGTGTGGTTGTGTGTGTGTCATGCTGTCTACCGGTGTTTTGGTGGTGGTTGCGTCTTGCATGTGGCTTTGCCTGCTTGACTTTACTACTTTTCCATTCACAGGAATGTTCACCAGCATGAGTTGTTGTGCACCTATGTTTTTTGAATTGTCTCCCCCTGATAATTCGTGAGTTTTGACTATTTTTCCATAATTATTGCCCCTGATATGAATACTTAAATTTATACAAACTTTGTGTCGCGCGTATCTCTGAAACCAGTAGGGCTAGAGTCATTAAACTTCACAGGATTGTTCACAAGCATTAGTTGTTTTGCTCTTGGTTTTTTTTTAATTGTCTCCCCCTGTTAACTTTGGAGTTACTGCCCCTGATGACTTAAAATTAGACAAACTTTACTTAGTTTTGTGCAGATCTCTGAAACCACTAGGGCTAGAGTCACCTTCACAGAACTTCACAGAAATGTCGACCAGCATGAGTTGTTGTACAACCAGACAGGGGGGCGTTTGGTCGCCATTTTTGTACCTCTGCTATATTAATGAATTGATCGTTAAGCTAGAACAGTTAGGTGTTGGAATCTCCATAGGAGAAGAAAACAGCTTTTGTGCCCCTACAGTGGCGGATGACATGCTGCTGCTGTCACTATCTAGAACGTCGTTGCAGCTACTGTTAAATGAATGTTACCGCTATTCGTGCCTCTGGCGATACCAGTATAATCCCAGTAAATGTGGCATTTTAATGTTTAATAGTAGGAAGAAAAAGCAGGCGAATAATACAGCAACTTCTTTTTACCTTGGGGCTGATAGTTTACCCCCAGTACAAATCTATAGGCATCTGGGTATTCTTCTTGATGGAAACTTTAAAGCTCAATCTGTTGTTAAGGATTGTTGTGATAAACTCCGGGGTACTTTTTTCAGTTTAACCAACTATGGTTTCAACGATAATGGGTTACAACCTACAAGTTGCAAGCGTATTTATAACGCAGTAGTTTTGCCCAAAGCATTGTACGGATGCGAATGCTGGCCACAACTAAGTAAGACAGATTTACTAAAACTTGAGCGAGCGCATCGCTTATGTCTTAAATACATACAGGGTCTAAAGTCTAGAACCAGTACAGACTGTGTTATGAGTATGCTTGACTGTTTACCGATTGAATTGGAGATTGAACGTAGAAAGCTTATTTTATTCGGTCAGCTATGCAGACTTGAAGACGAGTGTGCTATCAAATCTATGTTTCTAGTTAGACTAAGCTCATTTTTGTTACAAAAGGTTCACGTAGGCTTCATGCCAGATATTGATACTATTTTAACCAAATATAGTTTGAAACATTATATGCTGACATATTCGTCTACTGGTTCGTTTCCTGGTAAGAATTGCTGGAATACTGCAGTAAAAAGAGCAATCAGAAATACATTTATTTTAGAATGGAATACACGTACGTCTGTTGATAGATTTAGCAGGTTTAGATCTGTTCATAATAATTTCCAGTTATGCAATCTCTGGATGTTCTCTCAAAGGTTTCCTAACCTCATTTCTTATGTAAAATCAGTAGCACAGCTGATAGCATATTTAGCTCGATATGAAGATTGTTGTTACAAGTGTAGCAGGAACTGTAATGGATATAGCTTGACAGATCATCTTTTAATAGACTGTACTACAGTTGTATCTGTAAGACTGAAGTTTTCAAACTGCGTTCGTTCTGCTCTTGGATGTCAAGTTTTGGGCAGTTTAACTTCACTAGACAGACATGAGTTTGTTAATACCATTTTAGGTGTTCATCATCCAGTTGTTGATGAGTCGCTTATGACTGGTCAGTGTTATGATGATCTGTTAAGCATTGTGTTCAAATATGCACATTCTGCACTTCACTCATATGTTTAACATCTTTACAGTAACTGTAATTGCTCATTTAGAGAGATATTTGACCAAAGGGTATGTACTGATATTATCATCATCATCATAGTTATCATCATTACTCGTCATCACCCTTAACATATGTAACAATTCTTCAAACTGTAGTTGTGAAGTATTATTACTGTATTTTGGGACACTCTTAGGTTGTTCTCTAGGTTTTGTTTCGCTAGAGGGCTCTGTCCTGAGAGTATGTATATAATGTTTGCTGTATGTATATCTCATACATTTACTCTTGTATGACTTCTCAATTTCGTTTCGTGAGAGGGCTTTACTGGAAGGGTAAATATATGTAGTAAGGATATTACATCTTGTGTGTGGGGGTGTCTGTGTGTCTGTCTGTCTGTCTGTGTGTGTGTGTTGTATGGGCGTGGGGGTGTGCGTACGTGCGTTTGGAGGGGAGCGTATAATGTCTATATGTTGCTGTCCATTGTAGCATGCTTTTTGTTCATTGTAATTATGTGATGGCGTGCGTTACACTGGTTCTTTAATGGCATTGTTTATGTACCATATTCTAATTGCTCCGTGGTATTTCAACATACTTATAGTAGTGTACTCGTCACTGTGTATGTATGCTCCATTTCTGTTGATATTGTATTAAGCGACCACTAGCTGAGGTGACCTGGGGTTCTCGGGGGTAGATGCTTCGTAATAGGGAATGGGATTAATGCGGAAAACCCCGGATAGTAACTCTCTGCATTGGGTTTTTCCTACACTGGATTAAGCTTGGGTTAAGAATTATTATTATATTTCCCTGTGTTCGCTTAATGCAATATTTACTGCAAGTGTATAACATCGCTGTGCTTTTCATAGCATACTTACTTATACTTCATAATGTCAGCGGCATGCCTCACTTAGACATGTTTAATTATATTTTCATATTTATGTTATATACTATGGAATTGTCTTCACATGCATGCTTTTTTTTTTTTTTTTTTTTTTTTTTTATAGTATACATGTAATTTGTCATTTGGTCTCATGGTATTGTAATCTTCAGATATGGAGGAAATAAAGATATATATATCTTTAAAACCACTAGGACTAGAGTCACCAAACTTCACAGGAATGTTCACCAGCATGAGTTGTTGTGCATCTGGGTTTTTAATTGTCTCCCCTGATAACTTTGGAGTTACTGCCCCTTATGACTTAAATAAGAGAAACTTTACTTTGTGTCACATGTATCGCTGAAACCACTAGTACTAGAGTCACCAAACTACACAAGAATGTTGACTATCAGGTGTTTTTGTGTATCTGGGGCTTTTGAATTGTCTCCCCCTGACAATGTTGGAGTTATTGCCCCTGATCACTTAAACATTAGACGCTGACAAGTTTGAAGTTACAGACATTACACTTGTGTATTGGAAAGAGGATGAGAGGGGGAGACATCTGTTTTTGTGACAAAAACAAACCTCTAGTTCAATTTGATTTTTTTTGTAAATTGTAGGAATCAGAGCATTAAAGAAAGGGTTATCTAAGATAAGAATATTATCCAAATATCGAGCAGTTTTTATAACATCTTGTGACTGTGGATTTAAACGTAACATGAAATCTCTCTCATAGCAGTACAAACACAATTCGGCGACTCGTGGTGCACACTTCGTACCTATAGGAATACCAATCACAAGACGGTATATAGCATTCCCATAACGTAAAATATGTTATCCAGAAGAAAGGTGATTCACTTCTGAGCAAGTCCAAATGGTGTTTTGTTTTATTTTTCTCGTCATTAAAGAAAGCTTTATCAGCATTAAAATGTTGTTATTCTCGGACAAATACTTTCTGCATTAAATTAGTAAGTTAATCTTAAATTAAATCATGAGGAAGGGTCATGTACAAAGTAATAACATCGTATGTGCTTATAGTGGGTGCAAGACACCTTTTTTGTTCTTAAGTTTGTTTAAGACTTCTGAAGAGTTCTTAATAGACCAGAAGATATTTATTCCAGAATTTTCATTTCTTATTACAATAGAATTTTACATGTTCTTTTATCTTTGTTAAACAAGAGGTCAAAAGTATAGACACTTTAGTAGTTGCACAAGAGCTATAATTTGCAACGAAACGCGATGAAGCCATATGTTTGCCGTGTGTGGTGTTTAGTAGGCCATGGATCAATAAGAAGTTCTGTGCTACGTTTTGTGTATGTTAGGTCTGCAGTTAGTGGCATGGTATCTAGATTTAGTTGTGGCATTAGATTCGAAATAATATTCACTTGAATATTTCAACTGATATCATCTAGGTTTGTTTATCTTTATCCTCTAGTGTTAACCAACGCCCATAGCTGTACGTAACAATATAAACACCAAATATTTTTCAGGAATTGAAACAATTACTCAGAAAGTATGTTTTCACTTTAATTATATACATATCTCAACACCAGTAATACACCGTGAATGAATGCATGAAAACGCTAAGAGGTAATTAGACAACTAACAATAATATAAACGGAAACCCCCTCTAAATTGGAATTCTCTACAGAGAATAATTAAGATACATTTAGACAGATGACTGCTTAATGCAGGATGAAAGTCATGAATTTCTTCTTGCAGTAATCTGCCACCTGTCTCAAAGACCGACATTTATACTAATGTTTACGTCCTGTTTAGAGGGATTTGCTGTATATATAAAAACAAATCATATGAGACCAGCGCATTTCTGATCATATACCTAATAATCCCTTTACACATATAGAAAAGACCCACATGTGGGAGTCGTCTTAGCGACTACCCTGATTGTTTAAGGCTCAATATAGATCTGATTCTTTAGTTTCTGATGCAGTCCAACACTCTGTGTTCATATAACCCCGTGACGATCCAGCTAATAAATATACATGATGTTCTTACATCTTACATATATATTTATCAGACAAAAGGTTAATAACAGTTTTTTTTCAGGACAGATGTTAGTCTTTAAATTTCATTTCAGTCGGTTCCGCATTTTCCTTAATGATTGCAAAAGCCTGTCTTCAAAACACCAGCATTTCTTTATTTGTTCATTAAACGAATTAAAACTTTTAGGAAGAAAGGTTATGACCCCATTATATTGCAGCACTGTCTGTTTGGTTATTGACCCCTTTACAGTCGATAGATACGCTTCCCTCTTTGCATGAACGGCCGAGGGTAGTACTCTATGATTGTATACTCGTAAACCCAGAAACGGGATGATCTTACCAGACTCATGTATTGTCTTTTCTCTGTCGTGCCCTTAACGGCTTCCCTGCAGTTACTCTGACTTTGAACAGTCAAGTGATTGAGTACAAGTATATTTGACGGACTTTCACCGTTGTTGTCATACATATTGTCCTGTGTTTACCGTGGTCAATGTTGTGGGGGTTGTCTGGCGGGGATACCTTTATTTACAAGATTTTTTAAGCTACGGTAAGCTTGAGATAAGTGTCAGGTTAGGGCGCCCGTGAACCGGTTTAAACCCCCCAGTGGTGGTTTTACCACTGACCGTTCCAAGGCGGTACTCTCTTGGTTACCCTTGCTTTTATGTTTGGTGTCTGTGTCTTTGTACCTGTGCGTTTGTTTATGTTTATAATTTTCATCTCGCGTGCGCGTGTGTGTGTGTGTGCGTGAGCGCGCGCGCGTGTGTGCTCGATCGCGCGCGTGTGTGCGTGCGTGCGTGTGTATGCGTGGATAGATGTGTGATACTTGCTTTCTATCGGTGTTTTGGTGGTGGTTACGTTTTGTGTGTGTCTTTACTACTTTTTCATTAACGGCCATCCTCAGCGATATTAAGTTCTGCTGATTTGATCGCTTAAGTCTTCGTTTACAAATGCAATATTTTCCTTTAGGTGTTTCGCGCGTTTCGTAAGGTCTGTCTCCTCACACATGTAGCAATAACGGACCAAAGGTTTCCTCTCTCCTATTGGCCACGTCTGTGGGCAATGTCAATGTCATTGGCTTTTATGCACAACTCGTTGTTCGTTTTATTCAATGTCTACGCAACTATCTTCTCAACGAAATTTCATGACTGCTTATTTTCGTCACGAGGAATGCTGTTGATTCTTGCATTATAGCTCTGGCCGTATTATTCAAGGTCGTTTACACATTCTGGCATTTTCTTTATTAATATCAGCTGAGCTGCCGACTCCTAAATCAGTCAGTTGCGCGGTATTCAATTCTGTTAAATATGAAAGACAAAATACTTCCATATTTGCGGAAGTCTTATGGAAGAGTTGTCTGTACGCAAGTTTATGAAAAACGATAAAGTAAAACGATACATCGTAACTTAAGCAAAAACGTTTTCATTCGTAGACTTACGCAGTCGCAAGTGCGTTTACTTAGTAAAATGGTACCTTGATGTGCTGTACGTTTGGTTTTACTTGTTTCAATTCGTTTAATCTTTTGAAACACTGTTGTCTTTATGATAAATAAGCTGACGACATGCTGAGTTACTGGGTGTATCATCTTGATCCAAGCTGTCTGTAAATGTCAGTTATGGTTGCTGTCGGCAGGATAAGGATGAACACGACTGTGCACGAGCTTGTGGCCTAATAGTGGTGACTTAGAACTGGAGGAGAACGAACGTATACGTCAAGAAGAAACCACCAACCTGACAAAGAACAAAATCTAAGTAATTAATCATTCCCCTCATAGAGACGTCTTGTAAAACCTTAACAAACAGGGTAGACTCAGATCAAATGGCTCCTATAGACCACCGGACAATGGTCTGTTCTGTTTGTTTAATGGTACGTTCTGTTTGTTTAATGGTACTATATATGTATAGATCTAATTCTACAGTTTCTGTAAAAGCTTAACAATCATTTAGCCATATACCGTTATGAAAATGCAGCAAAATGAAAATTCCTGATTAAATTATTTCTTACATTCAAGGGTAGAAGTATTAACATCGTTAAACTCCTTTGTGACAAATACAGTCTAACCCCTCTAAACCGGACGAAACGAATATTATAAATATCGGTATTGGAGGCAGGTTGCAGCTTAATGCAGGGTGAAAATCATGCAGAAATATCCCAGCTTTTTGCATGACTTTCATCCTACATTAAGAACCCACCTGCCTAAAAGAATCTATTTTTCTCTACTAGAATTCTGGTTTAGAGAGGTTTAACTGTAATATTAGTCAACAAACATTGTTGTCTGCTTTAAGTTTCAAAGTGAAACTTTCCTTCAAATGTAGAAAAATGGATATATCATTTAGCGAAAGTGTGATGCATGTCAGACGACTGAATAACAAACCATGCGCGCATGGAATGTAGTATACATGTACTTACTGTAAGTAGCATCTCGTTTGTGATAATGAAGAAATCAAGAACGGTGAACCCAACTGGAGAAGCTGTCAGCTTCGAAATGAAGAGATTCATCTGTAAAAAACAACAGATGATTAGAAAGGAAAAAAGTTCTTGTAAAATGATAATGATAATGACCCTTCCAGCACCAAGAAACCTTTTTCTACAGCGCTTGCTTACTTCCATTCTAAGTTAGTTTCTTCTATTCTTTTCAAACACAGGGCCAGATATTATGAGTCAGTCCCTGCTGAGGCACAGCATACTAGGCATTATTGTAAAAGTAGATTGAAATCGTTCGCAAATTAGTCCATACAATTGAAAGAATATAAGTATCAATTTCTGTAATGTGATTTTCCGTAATGCAGAATCACTGAATCCAAACCATGCCAACAAGGGGATTTGATAAAACATCTAACACTATAATACCTTTGACTTTTCTATGCACCAAAGAACAAAGTACAATAACACCTGTCCTAAGCGGCAATTCATTTATTGAACAAAGGATTGCTTAAAGCAGCTGTTTGTTTAATATAGCGCAAACGTAATGTGGAACGCCCCAACAGGAGCTTTCTGCAATACATTTGACCTACATTAAGCTACAACCTGCATTACAGACCCATAATGGGACATGTTTGATGACTTTTAAGGCAGGTTCTGCTGTATATAATTTCCAGTGCAACACTAATCATGTCCCCTAGAACGGGTTCAAGCAGTATTCAATTTTCGAAACTAATAACATCAAAACTAATGATCCCGAAGGACCAGAAAATATAACGACATTGAGGAAGGATGAAATATGGGGAGACGTTTTATGGCCGCCACACATACAATTAACATCTGGTGTTGTGAAGTACATAAATTATATTCTGAAAGTGGGAGATCATTCGAAAGCAAAAGTAGCAGTGCAAAACAAATGAAAATTGTAGGCAGACTTGCTTTTATTGTGTCTGTTCGTGTGTATTAAGTAAATATGCAATACTTCGCGCGCCCTCAGCACAGGCTTAAGCAGTATCAATTAACATAACTAATGATCTTGAAGGACCAGAAAATATAAGACAAAACCAACGACAAAAGCAAACATACAAACTCAAATAATTACAGAATAATTTGAATGTACTCGCCTGTCCGAGTTGTTCAAGTGATACTCCTTTCATTCCAGTCTCGTACAGAGCATCCAATGGAGAATGAGCCTGAAAATTGAGGATAACGGAATCTTAAAATTATTAAGAAAGACGAATTATAGTGTGATTATAACAATAATTGCTTCATTGTGTCATATGCGTTCTTAATAAATTCGTCAACGACTTTTATAACAATTCATTGGCCTAAGTAACTCCGCTACCCATCAGGATCCAATCAAAACTGTTTAATAATCACACTGCAGGTTTGTTTCTAAACATATAATGACGGGAAAAGTTGTAATTGTAGTAGACGGCACATTTTGCTAACATAAGGTGTTTGTGTTGCAAAAGTAATAAAAGGTACGGAAAATGAGCAGTCCACATTTTCACAAAACAGTGAAATATGCTTAGAAGAATGTATTTCAGAACAAATGAAGTATTCCCTTACCGTCTTATGTACCATTACTGCAAAGGAACAGGTGAGTATTACCCAAAGGAGACAAAATATAATCCAGAATACGTAGGTAGTCTTCATGACATAGTCCAGATCAGATCTAAAAACCTGATACATCAAAAAGCAAATAAATGGAACATTTGTGAAGCATACATTTGCGTACAGATATTTCATGTCCTTGTCAAATGTCTCCACAATTTTACAAAGGTTCAAATGCATGATTCGCTGTTTGTATATACATGTTGGAAATAGGTTTCGATCTTTGATGTGCTTGTTTGCATTGCAAACAGAATCGAAACAAGTCCTGAAACAGTACTTAAGAAATTGGCAAAGACCAATGACATAGAGCATTGGAAAGATCCATGCGACTACCTGGTACACCATAACTAGAAGTGTTATACACTTGGTAAAGGTATTTACAGGCAACGGAGACACCAGTACATTTGGTACAATATCGTAGTAAGACGTGTGTGGATAAAACATGAAAACGCCTGCTAACACTGAATTGCACAAAATAGTTAACAATCCAATAACAAGGGTCATTATCGTACACCGTTTGAGATTAGTCGGTCTCGTGTCGGTATTTATATCACTTATGATAGGCATAACCTTCTTTGTCCACAGAGCATACGCATCGAGAACATGTCCAAATTTCGGGTGGCTTGCCTTAAGCATGATTGTAACATTCGCGGCCACCTGGAATCCCCAGATAACAGGAATTGTCCGTAGCATATTAAACTGTGAACGGTTTTCTCCGACGAAGAACGACATCAGGCGACCAACAAACCACAGCCATGCAATTAACCATACAAGGAAATTATACAATGTCGCTTTTGAATTTATTATGCGTTTGTTAGATCTTTCTGCAGCAGTGTCCTTATTCGTCCTGTGATAGAATCCAAATATTACCATAGGTATTTGCAGATATTTTAAAGCGTGTTCCATATTTTGCATCTGCTGACTAAATCTATTGTTTTCATTGTCCAGACGTTCGTTCTGTGGCATCTTCGTGTCAGATTGCTTTTCGTTTTGTGGCTTCTTCATATCAGATTTGTTTTTATCTAAAAATACAACGATCCGCACATTACATTATCCAGAGTCTATGTACCTGCCCTCTGTACCTCATGAACACTTGTACAAGAATTAGAGAATACATACATACTTATTAGCTGAGTATTTATAATGGTATATGAACATATGTTTTTGCCTGTTTTCCACTTTTTGTAAGGTAATGACAGAATACATAGAATCAAATAGATATAATTCCTTAAGCAAGACGAGCAGACCCTGATCCGACGGCTACTACGGAAACCGTCTGGTCGATGTCTACTCTGTTTGTAAAGACATGACAATGCTTCTCTATCAGGCCAAGTGATACTATTTACATTTCCACTGAACATCCATTGTACATCCACGGTACATCAACTGTACATATATAAAGCACCTGTTTAACTACCTTCCACAAAACAATGTGCCTATCTCTGGTTTTTTTGTGGTAGTAATCTATTAATCTTCCACCGAATCAACGGTATGAGCAGATGCTATCATTTAAACTGCAATTAATAAATTGTATTCGCATTTGCTCTCATATGAATTGAGTTCCTAATCAGATGACGTGAATCCTTTGAGAGTTACATATTAATCCTTACCGCGTTGTACAAACATAGAGTCTTCCCAAGTTTTGATGTAGTGCAGGTTTGAATTGCGCCGAATCGATCAAGCATTTGGAAAACTAGTGACACAGTGTCAAACAGTTTGGATTCAGATCAAACGCCGATTAACTCGGCGTCTCATATGGATCCAAACTGTTTGCAGATACCAATCTGGTTATAGATAGCGGGATAAGTTTAAAACAATCTAAGCCACAGATTCAAATAATGAGAGCTGTTACTTTGAAAAAACTGATTGCTGTGATGACAAACACATAGTATAAAACATTTTATATAGACAAATATAATACTCTGGACAGCACAAGTGCAATTAATGGAAGTCG
The DNA here is from genome assembly GCA_963576725.1 of Azorinus chamasolen. Taxonomy (NCBI): domain Eukaryota; kingdom Metazoa; phylum Mollusca; class Bivalvia; order Cardiida; family Solecurtidae; genus Azorinus; species Azorinus chamasolen. Next base: position 31,737,856 of record OY755239.1, on the reverse strand, counting down.
TTATGGACGTTGATGTCTTAGTATAAAAGCACATATTACTAAAATGTTCCGATTTTCGTTGTCTCTAGGGTGTTTTTTCAATACGAAAATAATTTTATTAACAGTATGCGTCAAAACATTTTGAAAACATAAAACGTTTTACACAGCGACGCTAAGATAAGATGATTTGTGTGATAGAAAAATAGGTGATAAACAGACGTCGCTTTTAACACGAACGAACTCACTTTCGCCGCCATGATCCCCTTACAGCGACTCGTAGGACTGGCAGCAATGGGTGAAGAATACATTCTTAAATAGTTTGGATCCGGGTGAGGATGTCGATAAATTCGACGTCTCATCAAGATCCAAACTGTTTAACATACCAATTACAGTAAAAACCCTCTGAACCGGAATTCTAGTAGAGCATCATTTAGATACTTTTAGGCAGGTGGCTGCTTCATGCAGGGTGAAAGTCATGCAGAAAGCTCCTCTAGGAGCTTTCTGCATGACTTTCACCCTGCATGAAGCTGCCACCTGTCTCCAAGACCGATATTTATACCAAACTTAACGTCCGGTTTAGAGGGGTTTTACTGTATGTGTTAGAGAAGAGTTTGAAGAAATGTTATAAAAAAGATGACGTCAACAATGTTTGCAGACGAAATTTATTTGGCGCCAAAAGATTCGACTATTCTATTTTTTATCCTATAGTGAAGCTGCTTTACGAAATATGTGTCCTGAGTAATGTTTACCAAACCATTCCGCTCATAGTATTTCAATAGTCTTGTGTGTGAAAATGCCTGCTTGACTTTAATGCTTTTTTATTTCATTTTTATTTTAAATTAATGTCTGACAGGCTGACATATTGTAGCGGGTTGTTCTGTTTAACAACTGCTGAATGAAACTGTATGTTATTCGGTATTTAGAAATCACTAGTAATATTACACAAAATTAAAAAAAAACACCACCAGTTCAGTAAACACCACAAGAGGATATACCAGGGGTCTAGATAAGATGCGTAAATTGAAACATTTTCAAACACAACTCCTTATATATGAAGGTTCTAGTATTAAAGTACAGTAAAACTCTATAACGGTCACTAAATTGTGTTAGTACAATGTATTTAGGGCAGGTGGTTGCTTAAAACAAGGTGAAAGTAAAACAGAACGCTTTAAGCAGCCACCTGTTTTTAACACGAAATACCTGATGTAATTTAGTGGCCGTTATAGAGAGGTTTTACTGTACGCAAATGTATCTGTTGTTCTGGGATACATCCTCCAGGGAGCATCCTCAAAACATCCGCTAATTGCTGTGTTAGTGAATCTTGTCCCTACCTTATCATTCATCACCCACTAATCCCCTGAAGTGATTAGACTTGCTAGCGGTAATAACTGCCTAGTAAACAAATGGAAGCATGCGTCAATGGAAGCGTGCGTCTTTAAACATTTACTCATATATACGCCTTTTAACGTATTAACAAAAAGAGCAGATCCAGATCAGACTGTTCCCGTAAGAACCGTCTTATCAGAGTTTGCTCTGTTTGCTGATGAAATAATATATGATATGATCTGCCATAACTAAATAATGCCGCTAATTGATAATCACGATATCATTATTTCTTACTTGAATATTCATGGAATAAGGGGTAAATGAAAGGACTATAATACGAAATTCTACATGTATTTTAATCATTAAAATGTTTTGTTTTTAATTCTGCTTAGACGCTAGTAGGCTTTACTGGGCTACGTTTTGATTATTTCGGATTGCCACAACTGAGCGCCTAAAATACTCTCCAAGGAATAAACATATCAAAACATGTCCCCACCTTATATAAGAAATCTAGGACCTATAAATTCATGACGGATGGGCAACGGACGGAATCCTGTGTACACATGCGATCAATCGTACGATTGCTTACAAATGCACGTATCAGTACTTGAAATTGCTTGCTGCACGATTATTTATAGCGATTGGTCGTTCTAGTGATTCCGTCAGACTGTGTCTGATCTAAGTCGTCTTTAACTTCTTAACTCATTCCCTCATAACGACGCCTTTTGACGCCTCTGTAAAAACAATTGTGATAAATAGAGCAGTTGCTCCAGAGGAGCAGATGCTCTATTTATCACAATGATTTCAATGAAATCACAATGATTTACAAACTATACAATGCTATTTTTATGTAATAAATGCTGCTTTTCGGTAGATTATTCAAAGAGGTTTAGTCTAAAAATAGTCTAGGAGGGAATGAGTTAAGGTATAATATACTTGGACATTCAACTGTGTCTGCTGCATAAACTCCAGACGTAACACAAACGTCCCAAACATATAACTGCGACAAGCGCAGGTTATTTTGTACTATTCTATGGGAACCATAGATATTCATTGCAACTATTTGAATTTTACAGGGTGGTGGCCATACGCAGCCATTGCAGTCACACTAAGGGTATATATGTTACAGTCAATCTGTGCAATAAGTCATTTCATTAAATGACTGACACTTCAGTAATTTCGTGAAATGACTGAAAAACACCTTCAGTCATTTCACGAAATGACTGAATCGACTTTAGTTTTATGTATTACATTGTAATGATTGGTAATACAAACGTTGTGACTTGGGGATTGCACGAAATGTCTGGGATTTTCAGACTTTTCGTGAAATGACGGGAAAAAATCTTCAGTCATTATAAGAAAAGCATCGATCGACGCTATTAGCTTTATAATTATATTAAATTATAACGATTGGTAGTAAAAACAATGCGACCTGTTCAAACAACTGTTTATTCATAATTTATTCATAATCATAATCATATTTCATGAAATGACTGATTACACAGATGTAACATATATACTTGGACATTCAGTTATCAGAATTGTACTTTGTATCCATGGTTTCCTGGGTTTGACAACGAAATCGACCTAGTCTCATTCCCATAGACATATTAATGATAAACACATATCTACCTACATTAACCCATTTGCTCCCACGATCCCATATATGGGACGTAGGCAAACAGTGTAGACTCTGATCAGACGCCGCATAATGCGGCGACTGATCTGAGTCTACACTGTTTGCTGATAGGAAATTCAATATAAAGCAAAACAAAAATGAAAATTTTAACCAGACATCCCTTAGATAAAAGATAGACTAATCCAATATATAAGCATGGAAGAATCCACTGGGAGCAAATGGGTTAACAATAACAACTTATAATAGGCGTGCCACTACCACTCAACAAACAGAAAATGTTCACAAGAGTATTATTACCGACTTTGACGTGCATGTAATCGGTTGCTTAACGGTATGTTGGACTCGTAGCAGCATGGTACTGTATATCTGAAAATATAAACATGAATGCAGTATACATGAGACACAATATAAACAAACTAATAGAAATAATATTTCTCTTACATTTCTTTCTATCTTGCTCTGCGACGCCTTTAAAAAATATATTTAGATCATGAGTCAGAGTCCCATAGTTAGGAAACCGGTATCATCTGGGAGGAATACTGCTTCAGTCATGTGTTGCAAGGTTAATAGAATCAAGCATATGTTTTGTTAAAGATGGGGGTTTCTATACCAGAAGTTGATCTGTTCCAGTCGGAAACGAGCTTTAGCGAGTTTCCGACAGGAACAGACAAACCGAGGGTATAGAAACCCACGGCTTTAACAAAACCCATGCTTTATTATTTTACTCGCTGAAATACGCCCTAAAACCAAGCAAATTAACGGATTTTGTGAAGTACTACTTTACATTGCGTAATATGACTTCAATATCTAAAGGCAACAAACTGCAGCATAATTTAAGCGTGACACTAAATGATGTCATTTGTTATGACATTACCACAAACGTTACGTTTTGGCGTAAAATATAAATGACTGAGTGACTACAAAACAACATCTTCGGTTAATCAAAAAGGCTTTTAAAATGTTTATATGATAAATAGAATTTCATATTCGTGCTAATTACTTATATTAATTTATAAGGTTGTTGCCTATAGAAACGTTGTTATAATTCTGTAAGAGTTACTTCCCTTTTATTAATTTCGCCTAATCGCGCTTATAAATACACTATACAAGGGGTGTTCCAGATAAGGATTTCTAGTACTCCTATTTTCAGTAAGTCATTATATCTAGTACGTCTGAGAAGCGAGAAATAAGTATCTATAATCAAAACATTTGTGATAGCAGTGAATCTGTGGTAGTGTTGGATGTTTTAACCAATTATAACCATATGATAAAATTAAAGTTTTTCAAATCTGGCAACAAGTCAACAATAAATTTGAAACTGATGTCCCTCTGTTGTTACATTCTGCATCTACTTAAAATTTGAAAGTACCATAGACTCAGCCCAACCAATATATGCTTATCAGTAAAGCCGTTTGTGATGCTGTGTCTCGTGATACTCTTTCATACGTTATGGCGTCACTTCTTGCCTTTTGTTTTTGATTGGTTTTAGTTTCAGTTTTTGTTTTTGATTGGTTTTAGTTTCAGTTTAATGACACCGCTATACAGTGAACCCTCGTTATACCGGCATTCGTTACAATGACACCCTCGTTATACCGACAGTATGTCTTGAAGCAAAATTAGCGTTGCGTCTTTGAAACAACCACTGAATAAATATGTACAATACCAATAAGACAGGTGCTCGCTTAATGCAGAACGCAAGAAGTGCAAAAAGCTCCCAAAGGGAGCTTTTTGCACTTCTTACGTTTTGCATTAAGCATTCACCTGTTGGTGTTAGTTTAACACTGGCCATATGGTACCTTTCATATTTAAACTCGTTATAACGGCAACCTCGTTATACAGGCAAAATGTCTGAAAACAAACACCTCCGTTGTAACGAGGGTTCGCTGTACTAGTAGTGTTAAACATGTGTTGAACATGCAATGACCAGTTCTATGCGTATGTCTATGATGTGTTTGATGTGTGTATGAGTTTGCTGTAAATTAGTATTGTGGAGTTCCTGCTCTACATGTTTGGCCATACGTGACCGTTTTAGTGTCACAGTGACCTAATTGATGTAGGTGTGGAACAGGCAAGGAACTTGAAGATCGCGTGCGAGCGGGAATTATATTTGGGCTTCTGGTGTTGCTGTTCAAATTGTCCACATGAAGTCTAATCTATTTTAATTTGCTAATGAAATTACATATATTTCATTTATATTGTTATTTGCCTATTAAGACAAGAATGCATATACTATCAATTCATAATGATTACGTACATGTAAACATATGTACATTCCTAAAATATGTGTTTGTAAAACATTCTTTAAAGTTGTGCATACATTCATCGTGTTTATAACTAGGCTAACATATCTTTATAACTAGGATCACAAACATACACACTTATATTTACTATTATGATGACAATGAATTGACTCCAGATTTGAACTCATCCGCTATGTCCCTTTTAAAACTTCCGTACACTCAAATTGCGCCTAAATTGTAAGGGACTTAGCCCCATGAAAGTTCCCAAGCATTTCTGTATCTTATATCAACGGCCTAATATATATAAAGAGAAGCATTGAGCCAGAACCTAGTTATTGTTATATCTCTTTGAAACGCTTATATACATGTATTTGTTTTATAGTTAAGAAAAATATTAAGTCCTGTAAATGGTCTTAACAAACATTTCCATGGCCAGTGTTTGGCCATGGCAGAAACTGTAGAATCATATCTGTATCATAAAGTCACCCCGTACTTTATTCTAAGTTTTGTTATATTTTCTTGCCCTCATTAGTTTTGATGTCATCAGTTTTGAAATTGAATACTGCTTAATAAAAAGTAGTAGAGTCAAGCAGAAAAAAACACACAAAACGCCACCATCTTATATCCCTTTGAAACGCCTATATACATGTATTTGTTTTATATTTAAGAAAAATGTTAAGTCCTGTAAATGGTCCGGACAAACATTTCCTTCTTTATGTATCTTCATATCAAGGTTGTCAATTGTGAAATCTTGAAGTAAAGTCACTAATAGGTGTATGGTGAGTTGACACAAAAACATTGCTGCAAGTACGTGGGGGTATACAAAGTCTGATCGTAATATCAAGCATGCTGATACAGAGATATTATTTTTTTCAACGTCATTGTAAGTTGTGGTAATACGTGTTGCTTTAATCTGCCCGTTCGTCTGTTTGTCCATTGGTATTACGGTCAGCAGGTCAGCTGGCTCAGTCGGTTCAGCATTCGCGTTTGGAAAGGAATATTTGGTATGGAATCATCAAAGCAACAAGCAAGGGAAAAAAAGATGAGAGGGAACAACCAAAGCAAATAAATGTGATCCAATGGAAGCATAAAGGCTGAAGAAAATTAATATGTTGATACATTCTAACAGTTAAATCAAATAGTATGATATCATCCATTGGCAGATAAATATATGCATGGTCGCATTATAGTTATATTACATCAATGGGTTATATTTCTGCTAGACACAAGCAACAATAACATGTCGAAATAAATTACATCATGAATATTAATTAGATTAATCGTTATAACGGCACATGGAGACATGAGTGTTTGGCCATGGCAGAAACTGTAGAATCATATCTGTATCATGAAGTCACCCCGTACTTTATTCTAAGTTTTGTTATATTTTCTTGCCCTCCGGGATCATTAGTTTTGATGTCATCATTTTGAAATTGAATACTGCTTAATAAAAAGTAGTAAAGTCAAGCAGGAAAAGCCACACAAAAACGCCACCATCACCAAAACACTGTCAGAAAGCAATTTGTATAGCAATTTGTACACATACACACACATACAGGAACAAGTCACATACAAGACGCAATCACCACCAACACATCGATAGACAGCATGTCATACACACACGCACACAACCAAACACACACGGACACACGAGAAGAACACGGAAAACAAATACACAAGCACCAGAGACAAACATGAACAAAACACAAGCACAAAGCCACAATACAAACGAAAGTAAGGGTGACAAAGAGAGAACCGCCTTGGCACGGTCAGTAGCAATATCACCACTGGGGGGATTAAACCCGTTTACGGACGTCCTAACCTCACACTTATCTCAAAGTCACCCTAGCTAAACAAACATTGTAAATAAAGGTATCCCTCCCGGACTTCCCCACAACATGGAAGACAGTAATCACAGTACAAAAGCCGGTGCTAGGGGGCGTGAGTAGTGTTGCTCTTTAAATTACTACTCATGAACAGACTCAATAAAATCGAGTCTGCAATTTTCTTTTTTCACATTGCTACTTTTGATTTCGAAGGATCTCCCACATTCCGAATATATTTACTAATGTTTCATTAACTGTAGATAAGGATACATGGGTAAAATTGCGTCTACGGATGGACAGACGGGCGGATGAATGAATGGATGTACATAAAGATGGGCGGACATATGTGGTGGACAAATGGAAGGACGTGTAGATTGACAACCTGATTCCAGTATACCATCAAAACTTTGTTGCTTGCGGTATAATACCATCGATGCAATGTTTTTACATATTTACTAACTCTATAGATCTACATCTTGTAAGAAAACAGACACAGTAATAAAAGAGTTAAGACTTCATTAAGGCTTTGATTTCATACTATGCTTCAAATAGTCGTTATGTCTAAAACACTTTTGCGATGATCTATTATCTAGTTCATATTTCACAACGAGATGTGCACGAAAACAAATGTTTCAAAGCATGTTTCGTTCCAAATCTAACGTTCCATATTTGACCTTTTCGAAAGAACGAAACTTATGAATTGTGTTATGAAACAGACACAGTAATGAACATTGTGGATCCTGACGAGAGACAGAGTTACTAGGCGTCCCATCTGGATCCAAACTGTTTGCACAGATAATCACATATGCGTCATTGGCACGAACTAGTTAGACTTCATTAAGGCTTTGATTTCATACTATGCTTCAAATATTCGTTATTTCTAAAACACTTTTGCGAGGATCTATTATCTAGTTCATATTTCACAACGAAATGTGCACGAAAACAAATGTGTCAAACCATGTTTCGTTCTAAATCGCACTTTCTATACTTGACCATTTCGAAAGAACGAAACTTATGAATATGATTTAAAAATAATCACCTTCTTTTTTGTTCAGCCGATGTGTCATAAATGGTGCTGGGGAGCAAAAGCCACAAAATCCACTGCAACTAGCATTAAGCTGAGTGCCATCATCACTGCGATAAGATGCAATGATATACGACTGATGTCCCAAGCCTCGATTGTTACCTATAAGATAAGATATAGATAATAGCCCTTTACCTGATAGAGGAGCCCTTTGACGACATTGCAAACATAATAACACTGTAAGAGCAGTCCGACCGGTTTCTTGTCTCGTGCTTATGGAATAATATAATTTGTAGTCTACTATTCCTGCAATGGTAAATGTTTTACCTTGTACAATATTTGATCCATTATAAATATTTAACTGATTACAATTCATTAATGCAATATTCATTACACAAATATTCATGGGTTTATGTATTAAAAACAAAACATGTGACAACAACAGATATATCATACGTGTATCCCACAGAGAACATTTTAGTTTAAAAAGCCTCTGGAACATGAAAGGTGAAATATGCTATACTTACCGCTGGATCAGTGATGATACATATGTCAGTTGTGTCTATAATGTAGGAAACGCCTTTCTCTTTCTGACATGAACGACTTAATGCGAACATGATTTTGACGAGAATGTTTTTAATATCATGGTCAGAAAAGGTCATGTCTTCTGGTGCACTGTACATTTCTGTACATGAAAACTCGACTTGACAAGATGTGTGACAGACAGACAACTCTAACAAAAACAATATGTAAAGGAAAATAACTCAAAATGTAGCTACCATAGTAATGAACTTGATGAATTATACTTCCCCTCAATATGCGTTCCACACCACATTTTTCAAGAAAAAAAAATGATTCCAAAAATATGGAGTTATGGCCCTTGTGCATCACACTTCCTTTCATCATTATCTTTCCATATATGAAATGTCAGTCAAATAGCATCAGTAGAACAGGGGTTATTTACCGGACAAAAATGTAACAAAGGGCAATAACTCCAAAAGAGTTATGGCCCTTGTACATGACACTTTCTCTCATCATGCTCTTTCCATGTATGAAGTTTCAATCCAATGGCACGAGCCATATAGGACTTATTGTCCGGAAAAGAAAGTGTGAAACAAATGTACAAGGGGCAAAAACTCAAATATTATTGAAACCAGAGTTATAGACCTTGTGCATGACCCTTCCTCTCATCATGATATTTCCATGTACGAAGTTTCAATCCAATGGCATGACCAATATAGGAGTTATCATCCGGACAAAAAGTGTGCCAAAACGTAAAGGGGGCAATAACTCCAATATAAGTGAAGCACAGGCTTCACTATATACATGTACACTTAATTCAAATGACTTCATACCATCGTTACAGTTGGCATGGCGATAGATGTATATGATACATATAAACATTTGTTATCGTAAAATAAATGTTTCAATTATTTCTTACATCATATCAGTCAGTATTTCCAAATATAGCCGGTTTGATAATATATGCTTTATTATGCCTATCAATTTGTTACCTGAAACTGCATCTGCATCTGTATGGATGTTATCAAAGTACAAGTATGAGTCATGCAGGAAACACCACATACAGAATAAACAACCGCCTGAACAGCAACACAAGAAAACACAGCAAATGTACATTTATCAAACCTTACAGAGACACACAAAGACAAAACAAACACACTTTACCACTGTATTTGCCGTCGCGGTTGTTGTAGATTAGTCGGAGAGGGGATACGTTTATTTACACTGTCTTTTAGGGTGGGAATGGAATAAGTGTGAGGTTGGGCGCCCATAAACCGGTTTAACCCCCGTGACTTTTGTCACTGACCGTTCCAAGGCGGTACTTCCATCTTCCCCCTATTGTATGTTTGTTTTGTCTTTGTGCGTCTCTTGTTATTTTTATAGTTATGTACATTTGCTGTTTCCTTGTGTTGCTGTTCGGGCGACTGTTTTTTCTGTATGTGGTGTTTCCTGCATGACTCATTTTTGTACTTATACAATAGCGGGAAGATGGAAGTACGGAACGGTCAGTGACAAAAGTCACGGGGGATTAACCCGGTCTTGGGGCACCCAACCTCACACTTATTCCATCCAATTGAGCAAAGTCAGGTAAAGACAGGAAGGTGTTTGGATGCTCATAAACGATGATCAATACAAGTTTAAACATTGCTAAATACTTTTGTGTCCTAGATGCGCATATTTCCTGTATCATCTGGATCAAAAATATTTTTGCATATATCATCTATACAGTATCTGTTTATTGTGTACAATTTGTTTAGTACTCAATGAGACGTGCACTGGTTTTCAAATGTCACACGATTACTGATGATCCTGATCTGTTACCAAAAGCTATTAATATGCCGGTGGATATTGTACTGTTTGTAAAATAGTCCCAAATGCATGTTTCGTTTAAAAACACACATTCATTCATGCTAGCGGGTTCATGACCTCAATACAAAACAGTCCAAAACGTACATTTCCATTAACTTGGACAAGTGTTCAAAAACACACATTCATTCATGTTCTCATTTACAGAAGAGTCCAAAACACATGTTTCTTTTTACTTACACAAGTGTTTTAAGCACACATATTCATGCTGGGAAAGTCATGTTCTCATTACAAAACAGATAAGAAACAGATTTTGGGGAATCAGGTTGGAGCATTTTTATTCATGATCTAGGTCTGTGTAAGACTAGTGCACGATGCAAAACAAGTGAATAGAATCAACAATAAAAGTGCCAAAACAGAATTCCGTAAACCACGGGAGTGCAGTAGTGCAATATTAATATATTCTGAATATTAATATAGTCTGAAAGTGGTTGATCCTTCGAAAACAAAAGTAGCAATGCCAAAAGAGAAAATTGCAGACTCGGTTTTATCGAGTCTGTTTATGAGTAGTAATTAAAAGTGCAACACTACTCATGCCCACTAGCACCGGCTTAAGCAGTATTCAATTTCCAAAACTTATACCATCAAAACTAGTGACCCCGATGGACCAAACGATATAACAACACTGAAAATGAAGTACGGGACGACTTTTTACGGCCGCCACACAAGCACTTAACACCTGCTGTTGTGTACATATATTCTGAAAGTGGGTGATCCTTCGAAAACAAAAGTAGCAATGCCAAAAGAGAAAATTGCAGACTCGGTTTTATCGAGTCTGTTTATGAGTAGTAATTAAAAGTGCAACACTACTCATGCCCACTACCACCGGCTTAAGCAGTATTCAATTTCCAAAACTTATACCATCAAAACTAGTGACCCCGAAGGACCAAACGATATAACAACACTGAAAATGAAGTACGGGACGACTTTTAACGGCCGCCACACAAGCACTTAACACCTGCTGTTGTGTACATATATTCTGAAAGTGGGTGATCCTTCGAAAACAAAAGTGGCAATGCCAAAAGAACAAAATGCAGACTCTGTTTTATTGAGTCAGTTCATGAGTAGTAATCAAAAGTGCAACACTACTCACGCCCCTAGAAGTCAAATTAGAAATTTGAATCCGGCCGATAATGAATCTTAAGGAGAATACACGGAACCAATACATGGCGTATTTAATCGTTAGCCAATGATTCGTTCTGCAGCTTGACCGATTCACATCTATGTACGTCGTCTGTTATATTAATACGCTGTTTGTAAACAATAAACGAAATAGCAGTCAGTTATGTTACCTGTTTAACTTTCTATAATACTCTTTATGGGCTATGTAGAAACCCGTTTTGAAATAAAGATGCAATAACTATTCCAAAACGGGGTTCAGTCTGTTTCAATGTGCGATTTTCGATGCCAACATAATAAATAATGCGCAAATTACTTTTACAATGAATACGGTTTTGAAGACTTCTAGAACGTTTTTTTGTAGTAAAATATGCATTATTCCTATGACGTCGACTTGACGCCATGAGTCTATAGATACTGGAAACACATCATGAGTGTATATGAGTTTGAATGTATTCTATGTTTACCATTTCCGTGCAGTGAAAGGTACTTTAGTCATTTTTATTTCGATTTGCAACTTTATTTCAAAACGGGTTGACATCGAAAATCGCACATTGAAATAAACGCCAATCCGTTTTTAAATAATTGTTTCAAAGTGCGGATTGTTTCATATGTTTTATGTGATAAAAGAATAGTACACTCGTGTTCGTTACAATTTTTTATGAAACGCGTAACGAACACTTGTATAAGATCCTCTATTTATGTCGTGGTTTCGTTATGAGACATGCCCATTGTATAATCCAAACTTTGATATTCTGATTGCGTTTCAGCTATAAAACTAGGAAACGATTTCTGTACATGAAAGCTTCCTATGGCTGCAAGGATTAATGATATATATGTTAATGGTCCTTGTTGGTGTATCGTGTATATTGGCTATGATGGTATACTCTTAAACTCGGATACGAGATGAGCTTACCAGACTCATGTATTACTTTTTCCCTGTCGTGCCCTTAACGGCTTACCTGCAGGTGCTCTGACTTCAGCAAAGTCCTTGAGTACATATTTGACGGATTGTCACAGTTATTATGCTATGTTTTACATGTTGTACTGTGTTCGCCGTCGTCTATATTGTGGGTAAGTCCGGCGGGGATACCTTTATTTACACTATTTGTAAAGCTAGGGTGACTTTGAGATAAGTGTGAGGTTAGGACGTCCGTAAACCGGTTTAAACCCCCAGTGGTGTTTTTGCTACTGACCGTGCCAAGGCGGTACTCTCTTTGTCACCCTTCCTTTTGTTTGCATTACGTCTTTGTGCTTGTGATTTTGTTCATGTGTGGAGTGTTTGTCTCTGGTTATTGTGTCTGTTGATGTTTTCTTTGTTTATCTCGTGTGTGAGTATGCGTTGGGTGTGTTGTTGTGTGTGTCTGTGTGTGTTATGCTGTCTATCGGTGTTTTGGTGGTGGTTGCGTCTTGTATGTTGCTTTGCCTGCTTGACTTTACTACTTTTCCAATTAAACCCCAGTGCTGTTTTTGCTACTGACCGTGCCAAGGCGGTACTCTCTTTGTCACCCCTCCTTTTGTTTGCCTTGCGTCTTTGTGCTTGTGATTTTGTTCGTGTGTGGAGTGTTTGTCTCTGGTTCTTGTGTGTCTGTTGGTGTTTTCTGTGTTCATCTCGTGTGTGAGTATGCGTTTGGGTGTGTGGATGTTTGTGTATGTGTATGTCATGCTGTCTATCGGTGTTTTGGTGGTGGTTGCGTCTTGTATGTGGCTTTGCCTGCTTGACTTTACTACTTTACCATTAAGTTCGTTATTTATATTAACCCATTTGCTCCCAGTGGATTCTTTCATGTTTATATATTGGAGTAGTCCATTTTTATCTAAGGGGTGCATGACCTAAATGTTCAATTGCGCTTTGTTTTATATTGAAATTAAGATCCGCTAGTCCAATAGTTTCCCATACACTTGACGAAATTGCGCAATGATTTCAACAGGATCGGGATGAAACCAGTTTAGTCTACCTGTACACATAGTTTTATTCGGTTCTTAATTCATTTGTTCCATTTACTCCCATCTACAAAGTTATGCTCGTGCATGAGCGGTATGGTCAGCACTGCATATGCTAATCAGAGAACTTCTTCAGGAACGCCTCGGATCTTGGTCTACACTGTTTGCAATTTAGCGGATGAGCGAAATATATAATATGTAACTTCGGTGTCTTCATGTAATCATTAACTCCTGATTTGGAAGAAACATGTTTCTACAGGTCTCCGAATGATAACTATCACATGCCTTTTCTGTGCTGTTAGTAAATATAACACTTAAATTATAGTAAAACAGAAGTCAACCGGGAGATGCCGGATGACAGTCTACAGCATCACTAGAAACACAAGTGAAGTTTGCGCACGTGTGCATACACTCAGCATTCATAGAACTGTTACGTGCCTGCTCAACGCCAACCTCACTCGTATCTTTACACTTGGCACCTAAACGAACCAGAGAAATGCTATCGATGATAATTTAGGGCATCGCGACCGGGTTTCTCTGTATCCACTCCGCTCTCTCTCTCTCTCTCTCTCTCTCTCTCTCTCTATCTGAGCCTATAGATGGCAGAAATTGACGTTGATCAACACAATTAACAGACATTATATAGCCAAAATGTGTTGCAGCACGCTTAAAATGATAATCTCTACTTGCAATGTTTTCTAAAAATTACATAATTGATTTGGGTATATGCTGCAAAGAAGTATATCATGATAAAACAATCGAATAAACACCGAAATAGACAACACTTCCGTGTGTTTTATATCGAACACATATGTAGTTTGGTAATGTATTATTATTCCCCGCCAAAGGCGGAGGGATATAGTTTTCTTTTTCGAGTGGTTATGGTCTTCGACTGACAATCGCTTAGCCCCTGCTGTGGGATCGAATCCCGGTCTGGGCATTTGGATGTTTCATGTGAGGAAGCCTTCCAGCTGGCTTGCGATAGGTCGGTGGTTCTACCTGGATGTTCTTCTGTGCACAAAACAGTGCAATTTGTTCCGTGCACAGAATACCCTCTAGGGTCTTCCTCCACCTTTTATTAGCTGGACGTCATGATACGACTGAAATACTGTCCAAAACGACGTAAAACCCGATAAAAACCAAACCAAACTACAGAATTTATTTTGCTATTAAACGTTGTGTAAATGTTAGGTGGCATAAGGAAATCATGCGGCTCTACATGTATCATTTATATTGCCACTGGAACACAAGAATTATGTCCCTTTTTGCGAAACATGTATCCATTTTGTCTGTCAGGAGCCAAGTCCGGAGCCATGTCTCAGAAACTGGTTGTTTTTTTTCTCCAGATATTAAAGAATAAGCATTCCTTCCTTCCACACAGATATTGTACCTCTTACTGCTAATTGTTTGGTACCGGTATAATATGAAGAAAAGCAAAAATAAGCTACATTTTTATTGAGAATAAATATATCGATTGTCGTGAAGATTTCCGAGAGATTGTCGGGAAAAAATAGATTCGCCGGCGGACTGTCGGCAGTTGATATTCTTGACAGCAATCGACATTATATGACAAAAATGATGACCTCTTACCGCTAACTGGGAACAACACAATCTGTGAATAAGAATTAATGATAATAATAATAATAATAATAATAATAATAATAATAATAATAATAATAATAATAATAATAATAATAAAATAATATTATTTTATTATTATTATTATTATTATTATTATTATTATTTTAACCGACTTATACTGAGACAAATTCCCTTTAAAACATTTGAAATGTATCTCAGTTGTCATTGATATTACAGTTCTATGCTCGCTGGCGAGAATTTATATTTGAGTCATTAGTGTAAGTATAATCAGACCACTTACATATATTGAGCCCCCATATATTCTAAATAGTGCGTGCTAGAAAATCGTAGAAACAAGAGGCCATGGTGGCCCTGATATTGCTCACCAGACAATCAGAAGAGAAGATTTGCAAAGTTTTCACTGTGTGTTTCTATAGAAACTGGCCACCCCTGGGGCGGGGCCAATGTTTACCACAGGGGCATAATTTATACAACTTTTGTAGCGGACCTAAACATGATGATATGTGCCTAAGATGTAAGCTGAGAACCCTGTAGCTTCAAAGGAAAATTGTTCAACGTTTTCACTATATGTTTCTATAGAAAACTGGCCAACCCTTTGCGGGGCCAATTTTGACTCCGGGGACATAATTTATATTACTTTTGTAGCGGATATACATATAATGCTATGTGCCAAAGATGTAAGCTGAGAACCCTGTAGATTCAGAGGAGAAGATTTTCAAATTTTCACTATGTTTTCATTGAAAACTGACCAACCCTTGGGCGGGGTCAATGTTGACCCCAGGGGAATACTTCATACATCCTTTGTAGAGGACCTTCTTGTGATGATAGGTGCCAAATATGAAAGCTGAGAACCTTCCGGTTTTACAGGACAAGATTTTCAAAGTTTTCACGATGTTTCTATTGAAAACTGGTTACTCCTGGGGCGGGGCCAATTTTTACCCCAGGGACATAATTTATATAATTTGTGTAGAGGACCTACAGATGATGATATGTGCAACAGATGAAAGCTGAGAACTCTGTAGATTCAGAGGAGAAGATTTTAAAGGTTCAAATTGTTGACGACGCACGACACACGCCGACGGACGACGGACATCAGGCGATCACAAAAGCTCACCCTGAACACTTTGTGTTGTGGTGAGCTTAAACACATGTGTTTTTCTCAACAAGATATGTCACTTGATAGCTCTCTTAATATGTATAATCTTTTTATGGTTCATTCTTTTCTCAAACACTGCAAAACGAAAATCATTTAAGTATACACATAGGAACTGCTTGTCAAATCACGTTGATCCCATGTCACGACACGTAACCTATCTTACATGAAAACGTGACTACAGATGTTCTCCAAATACGTTTGGTTTCTGCCCATGCTACTTTAGCCATTTTCAGAATTTCCAGAAGAAATATCACCAGCTTCCGTGAATCGAATATGAAAGTCCTCTTCTTATCAATACTCTTATACCAACGCTCATCGCTTCATCTCTGGTTTATTCGTAATTATTTGAATTTACCTTTTCTGAAAATCACCAGCGGAACTCGAGATTGGCGTTTGGATATCAGCAATTGAAAGTAATTACATCAACATAAAAATCTGCTCCCTGAGGTAAAATTCAAATACATGATCATCAAATGAGGTAAATCTCATGAGACAAACTTTCACTCGCGTGTTAATATTCATATAGATATTTCAGCAACAAAGATAAACGTTATGAGATCTTGCAAAATGGATAGGGATAACAGTGTGTAATATGATACTCTGTGACACAGTTAACTCTTTTTATCCAGTCACCAGGCTTCTCTAATGACATAATAAAGGGGGTGCAAATAAACTTAGGTTTATTAGGTTACTTCCGGTAGTGGAAGGTTTATTAGGTTAGTAGATAGGCGTAATGATTCTATAACCATGGAACTATTTTAGTTTTCTGTAAATTTTCATAAACATGTTGATGGAATAGATCTAAAAGATCTATTTGGTCACCAGTAGAATTATTCAAATGAGAAAAAATAAAAATAATTGGCTACAGCTGGATTCGAACCCGCGCCTGATCCTACAAAAACTAATTCTAATCTCTCTAGAGACGTCGCCCTTACCGATTACGCCACCGAGGCCACATACAAAATGACGTTGATTTATCACTTTTATTAATTTAATCCACCGCTGGCAAAACCCGTTTTTGATTAAATCAAACCTGGAAGCAAAGATTGACAGATAAATAGTAAATGTTTTCTTTTCACTCTCATGATTATTTGATTGATAAACTGTTACAGGGGCGGTGATAGTCATAAACCTAAATATAGCCTGTTCAGTTCCATCGATTTCTGAGTGACGTTAGGTAGAATCTAAAAATAGAAACCGAGACTACGTAACTCGAATTTGACCAAAGAATATAACTTATCGACCCTCGATTCAAAACATCTTATTTTTCAAATTCAACCACGTTTCCCTTCTAGTAATACAAGTATCGAAACTATATTCCTCTGCGGTAGCTCATTAGATCCACAGGGGTCTGGACCGCTTCATGGGGCTCTATATGTACTATATAATAACAAGGGTTCCAACTAGCAGAACGGACATCCGTGTACCACGAGTACAAATATGACTGTAACTCTTACAATTTAAATGATAATTTCGTAATTCTTTCGGCTATTGAAAGCCAATATATTTTACTATGACATAAATATAATCTTCTCACGGTAACTTACGCGCAATTATCAATCCAACGACGATTTTCTGAAAATTTCACGTGTTTTCTGGGTCATTGACAAACGTTCGTTCACCCCAGTTTCACTATATCACAGCCATAACCTGGCGATTTTCAGTTCAAAAGATGGCGTGGTTCAATAAAACAACCCAATTATATCATCAATCTCCATTTGTTTTGTCCTCTTAATAAGTAAGCAACTAGCAACAGCGGCCTTTCCGTCTGTCGTTATGTTTCTATTTCGGATGCTGCCATTTTGCAACAAATTTGAATGGAGCCATTTCATTGGACGAGCGAAGGAAAAGTTGGAAAATCCGTGACATCACTTACAATGGCTCCTTCCTCGACGATTTGAAGCAAACTGACAAAACTCGCTAGTTTTACATCATTCTTTTGATGCTGGGGACTAAATAATTGGAGGTGGGAGTTAGAATTTATTCGTTTTATTGACTCACGCCATTTTTTGAACTCCAATTTGCCAGGTTATTGCTGTGATATAGTGAAACCGGAGTGAACGAACGTTTGTCAATGACCCTAAAAACACGTGAAATTTTGAGAAAATCATTGTTGGATTGATACTTGTTCATAAGTTACCGTTATAAGATTATATTTATTTGATAGAAAAATATATTGGCTTTCAATAGCCGAAAGAATTACGAAATTATCGTTTAAATTGTAAGAGTTACAGTCATATTTGTACTCGTGGTACACGGATATCCGTTCTGCTAGTTGGAACCCTTGATATTATATAGTACATATAGACCCCCATGAAGCGGTCCAGACCCCTGTGATTAGATCTATTTACGTCTAAATGGAAGTGAAAAGGGAGGGATCCGTTGATCGAAAACTGCATTTTCAATGTAAATTATTTCAAGAGTGTTATGAGTCTATAAAAAGACATTTAACTATATTGACTGGATAAATCGAATAATAGGTTAGTGCCGTAGATGGGACGCCTTTATCCGACTCGGAGAGAAAACAGTTGAGGCTCGGCAAGCCTCGCCTCAACGTTTTCTCCCCTCGTCGGATAAAGCGTCCCATCTACGGCACTAACCTATTATTCTCTATACCTCATTACTATTTATTTAAGGACTAATGACTGCTGCTTGGGTATCATTTACATTAGAACTTGTTTTAAGTGACCATCAAAATAGGTCTTATTAGCTAATTATGAGACAGGTGGTAGCTTAATGTAGGTCAAAAGTAATGCAAAAGCTTTATAGGAGCTTTATGCATCACTGATGCCCTGCGTTAAGCAACCATCTGCCTTTTAAAGATGTATTATGTGCATTTTTCGTATTCATCAATAAACACCAGAAGCTGTACAGGTATACATATAAATGAAAATAATGCTTACAACCCATTTTCCGACAGGATATATTTGTTCGGCTAAACATCGTCGCTATCCGAATACTGCTAAATCCTTCAAAAGGAGCCTCTTTTTTAGAAACGGGGATATTGTACGGAAATCAGCGGACATATTCGGCCAAGTTCTGATTGACTCCGATTCTATTTCGGAACAACGCTTTGAATATCAATTAGGTTGTTACCACATGTACAATGGCTGACACTGGTTGTTGGCCATCATAATATATTTTATTCAGGAAAATAAGGCAATATGTTCATCTTACCATATCTAATTTACATGCAAATAAGCTAAATATACCGTTCAATGGTGTCAATCAAATATAACGGTCAAAGGGAGCTAACTCATACAGGTACATTGAATTATTATTTCCGGTATGTAACAAATTGAATCTTACGACAGATTCCGGCCAATGGCGAAAGTTGTTCCGTTGGTTTCCGTAGCAATCCATTTTTCTAGTTTTTTCGACACAAACAACCATTCACTGACCGTGCTGTTTAATATGGAACGCTATTCTGCCATGCTAATTGCTAAATACAAAATGCGAAATGCTTTTGCCAATTGTGTAAATTGCTAGGGAATGTTCAAAATGATGGATGTAAATGATAAATGCAAAATGCTTATTGCTAAATACATGTTTGCACTACTAGCACTGAACAGCTCCATTTTTATAGTTACTGTACATTTGCTAAATGCATGTTTATTTACATTAAAGCTTATTGCTTATGGCACTACTAAATTAAAAATGGAGCTGTTCAATGTTGGATAGTGCAAACATGCATTTAGCAATAATCATTTCGCATTTCGCATTTGACTGTTACATCCATCATTTGGAACATTCCTGTTCTTTCCCTAGCAATTTACATAATTGGCAAAAAGTATTTCGCAATTAGCATTTAGCAAATAGCATGGCAGAATGGCGTTCCATAGTTTAACGTGAAATAAGTGTTTCCAATTTTGAAGTCAGTTCAAAACGCAAAATTTGCGCAAATTTGCGCAGCTTACATCTGTTCAATAAGTAAACGGCCGCTTCAAACATGTTCTACTTCATCTGATTTCTTGCAATGGTGTTATGAACAAATGCATTATTGTCATGACATTGACTATAGAATCGGATCTTTATTATTTCCAACGCAAACTATTTTAGACCCAACTTCTTTTGCATAAATCTACCGGAGAGGAGCATTTACTAGAGAAAATGATCATTTTAGAATTGTGTAGTTTTGAAACCATTGTGATAAATAGAGCATTTGCTCCTATGGAGCAAATGCTCTATATATAACAATGGTTTCTAAATGTGACTTTTACAGATCTTTTAAACTTTGTTGACCCGGTTTATGCCTGAAATAAATAATTTAGTCAAAACACGACTCTATATAATACTTGAAAGACTGGTCGAATTTACCTTAACAGCAACGCGAAAACTGACATCAGTTACCTTTGTTTTGAAATATGTACAATAATGTCGGGACAAACATTACATTGCATCCCGACTTTGGAAGAACGGCATCATCTTTCAGAGAATTCTTCTGAAATGTCGGTTGCATATCATGTATAAGTTGATTTGATCGTAAGTCTACTGTATGTTAAAAAAGTAAGACGTAGTAATACAACCGTTGTAACTGAAAATCGTCATGTCAGATCGTGTTTCTCGTCCGATCAGAACACACTTAAATTTGTACAACCAGTAACTTGTATGCGTAAATGCCAAAGAACATGTTCAATTGCATGTATATTTTTATTTCTGTTTCGTGACAGCAAATAATTTTCTGATCTATAAAAACGGATTGGATCCAGAAGCAGTGTGTACGAAACACGCATTAAATTTTGTTGGAGCATTTTAACTACTCGTGAACAGGCTCAATAAAACCGAGTCTTATGGAACACATCGATTTCTTTATGATATGCATATCCAATTCGATATGTTTGGAAGTCAATTTGTAAGAACATTAAACATTTTGTTATGTCATTTTGTAGATTTGTATCTGCCAAATGTCGATTCGTGTTGTTTAAACATCAATTTTTTATATAGCCAACAATTATATTGATATTATATATCAATTTTTATGTGTAGTTGCTAATTTGTTATGTTTATTTTATAGTTTGTCCTGTGCGAACGTCAGTTGGCTGACTCTAAGGTAATACGACACTTAATTGGACAGTTTGGAGCTGAGGCTCTGCGACACTGAAACAGTCACGTAGTGCCAAGGATGTTGAGCATAATGGAACTCCATTTGTAGCGAGTCATAGCAAATGAAAAGCACATATACTGGTTTATCACACATGCAAACAATAATGTACACAAAAGTATGAAATACATTATATAATCTACATGTCACTCGTGAAAGCTACTCTTGGTCCTGCTCAATATGCGGTTGCAAATAATGATATCAAAGCAGCTTTCTGTACGTTTTAAATTCTGGTAATCTTTTAACACATTACCTCATAGGCTATTTTAGATACAACCTCTTTGAATAAATCTACCGAAAAGGTGCATTAACTGGAGAAAGGGACATTTTTTAGAATTTTGTAGTTTGAAACCATTGTGATAAATAGAGCATTTGCTCCTATATGAGTAAATGCTTTATTTATCACAATAGTTTCACATAGTGACTTTTACAGAGTTGTCAATATGAGGGAAAGGGCTAAGACAAACATCTACTTTAACCGCTCACAACAAACGGCAGATTAACAATTTACTCCATGAATATTTATATAACAAATAATGACGTCATGAATATTAATTAGATTCATGTTTATAAAGGTATATGAACACGTGATATTTTGGTCATAACAGAAACTGTAAAATAATATCTTTATTTTATAAGCAAACAGAGCAGACCCTGACCATACGCTAGGAGCCGTCTGATTTGTGTCTTCTCTGTTTGCAAAGGCGTAGAAAGGCGTATTTATGGAGTAAAGGGTCAACAGTTTACTTCATGTTTGGAAGATATAATTTAAATTAAATACTTCACATGTGATATGTACTACATTAGATAATGTCATTATCTCGCCGATTCAATTTCGATAATTTAGCTAGGGATTGTGTGAAACTCCGTGGAAGCGTTTGCTCAATAGTCCATGGGCAACAGTCGATGTACATAGAGTCAGCAAGATGGTCATCTGAATCCAGAATATGCAGGAAAGCCTTCATAGGATTGGAGTCCAGCCCGAAGTTCCCAGGCGCGTCATGTAATAGGTGGTGACACTAGGATTCACCATAGGGAACCAGATACTAACTAAAAGAGTCTATGCAATGGAAATACTTGTTTCAATCCCGTCACCAAATACTATACCGGCACTGTTGGCAAAGTAATGGCCACCGTGTTTTAGGATTCCAGTGTAGTGTTGTTAATAGACACTAAACATAGCTTACTATGCTGATCTCTAATGAAGCAGCTGCGTTTTATAACTGCTTCTCTAGGAAAATGTCCCTGTGCATAACTGGCGATTTGCACAGGAGGCTATGTGTTAATATAAGTTTGATAACTTAATTATCATCCTTACAGTTCAGACCTTACTCCAAATGATTACTACCTATTTTGAAATTTAAAAAGCGGACTTGCGTGGAACCAGGTTTCATGGCGGTTGCCATTCAAGTGAAAGGGCTATATTGAACATAATATAACCATTCCTGGCCTGCCAGTTCCTTATACGAACAGTTTTGGCCGCCACTAATACGTAAACAGCTGTGTTGAGATAAAAGCATACATACATTTCATTTCAAAATTAAGTACCATGAGGTAGTTAATTACATAAACGACTATGCTACAGTATTGCGTTTCATACATTTATTTATCACATAGTATAGTTACAATTATGCTCAGTAATAAATAGGGATACATATTACTTATGATACACTTTTCTCGACATCATTAAAGAAAAGGTTTTCGCGGGGATTGGCAGATAGTAAGGACATACTGAACAAACACATAAATGCAAATTCGCATTGGAGTCAAAATGTAGCGAATCGTTTTAACCCTTACAGTGCGGCACACGAGTCACTAATGTCCTTTGCAAACAGTGTAGACCCAAATGAAAGGGCTTCTAGAGGGTCTCATCTGTATCTGCACTGTTTGTCATGTTACACTTTTCTTCAGAACATTCCCTAAATATTTATCATAAGCTTGATCTGTTTGAATTTTGAAATAGTCCATTTGAAAATCCTGCATTGTAAGGAGGTTAAAAGTAATTGGACACTGACATAACAATAGTGTCGAAAAGTAATTGTTCAATATTATATTTACCTACCTAGCAGTAATTATTCAATGTATTTACCTACCTAAAACCATTGCCTAGAAAGTTATGTTCATGCAAGTATATCGTGGAGATGCATCTACGCTAAAAAGCAATTTCTAGTCGCACTTTTTTTCAAAATATTTGCAACTACCTCAGTATTACTTTGTACATGTAATTAGTTCTAGCCCAACCAAATCGTAAGTACATGAACATTGCCCAGTAAGCATTGCCATAAATACGCATGTATCTGAATGCACCAATAACTGAGTCTAGCCATATCATATTGTCACAAAGGAAAGCACCCAGTTAAGTACATTATATTAAAAGATTATTGATACGTCGACAGTAGGTGTTAATTTTACTAAAGTAGAATTGTGGCGTATAAATAAGTAAATAAGCAAACTCTACTTAACAAGGAGTTGACAGTTTAATTATTACAATACATTAACCCTTCGCTTGCTATTCACGTCAATATACCTACCTGTAAATAGTGAAGACCCAGATGAGACAGCTCCTGCAGGAGCTGTCTCATCAGGGTCTGCACTATTTACAAGTTGATTGTGCAACCAGTGCACTCCATAGCAGTGATTGCACAGCGAAATACTTGTACACAGTGGAGATATATGTAATTATACAACAAGGCATGGGTAAAGAAGGAGAAATGTATTTTAACATTCAGCAAGAGAAGGGTTAATACCACATGTCAAATGTGATAGTAGTTAATAGAGTAGAAAGCAAGCATCGAGTAAATGTGAAACCTTTTTCTGACACAAGACAGATTTTGGCTAAGATAGCTATAAACTAGTACACAATCGTGATAACTTAACGTTGCAGCAAAGTAGCATAAACTGTTTCTTTTATAGCGAAAAGTGGAATCGAACCTTTATGTTTTTTTTATCAACACTTCATGTTCTTCATGTAAGAAATAATGACATCGTGAATGCTAATTAGAATAACTGTTATAATAGTGCATGGACGCAAGAATATTTGGCCATGGCAGAAACTGTTGAACCATATCTATATTATATCATAAATAAACAGAGCAGGCCCTGATCAGACGACTCCTACAGGAGCCTTTCGATCTGGGTCTACTCTATTTGCAAAAGCGTAGAAATTGTATTTATGGAGTAAAGGGTTAAATTGCGCACGACGTCTCTACACAAGGGCAAAGGTAAACAGTGATACCCGTTTGCTTTACACATTACCTATATACTTAGCGATGACATTTCTACACCTTTACAAAAAAAACCCGAGTAAACCCAGATCAGGCGACTTCTGTATGAACCGTCTGATCAGGGTCTGCTCAGTTTGCATATGATATGATATAGATCTGATTCTACAGTTTATGTCATGATAACATAATAGTGCCATAATACATATTCACTTGAACAATATCCACGATGTCATTATCTCTTGCCTGATTACTCATTGAGTAAGGGCCAATCACTTGTCAAGTTGTATGCAGAATCATAGATGCACTGCTGAAACACCTTTGATATACATGTTGATTTGTTAGCTCGTCTGTGTTTCGAAATAAACCAATACGAGCTATTGTCGTGACTCCTTCGTCCACGTTGTCGTCGTTGACGTCCTTAACCCTTTCGCGACCAATGTCGCATCTGTGATGACCTATACAAACAGTTTGGATCCAGATGAGACGCCGAGTAACTCGGCGTCTCATCAGGATCCAAACTGTTTGTTACTGTGACTGTTTCTTGAAACAAACATGAAGTAAAATAAAATAGCAGACGACAAAGGTTGCAGACGACATAATTTGGCAGCGAAAGGGTTAACGTTAACGTTTGGCGGCTACAATCTAACAGACGAGCGTTGACACCCCGCATGCGGTGCTCTTGTTTAACCTCTGCCACACTGAACGAATGAATTTGCACACCGTTTCGTTCACTTCATATTCAGCATACAACCATGCTCCAAATTCTTAAACAACACAGCTATGCTATGTCATGGTTAACTGTGGTAGGTGGTATCAATTGTATAGTTCGGGTTCGCAGGTCTGTAGAGTAATCTTGCTGATTGTAGAATTTGACGCTGTTTCCACTCTGGGAGTCGGTAGAATTCCAACCGGCTGACTTTTAGATTCTCGCGGAACTGCTTCTCTGTTAAATGGTTCTGAAAAACATGTTTAACCCTTCGCTTGCTAATCGCGTAAATATACCTACCTGTAAATAGTGAAGACCCAGATGAGACAGCTCCTGCAGGAGCTGTCTCACCAGGGTCTGCACTATTTACATGTTAATTGTGCAACCAGTGCACTCCACAGCAGTGATTTCACAGCGAAATACGTGTACACAGTGAAGATATATGTAAATATACAACAGGGCATGGGTAAAGAAGGAGAAATGTATTTTAAAATTCAGCAAGCGAAGGGTTAACTCTTTACTCCATGAATCGTGGTGTAATAAATATGAACACCATGAATATGTTTTACCTGAATTCTATAATGGTATATTTAGTCCTGGCATAAACTTTGGAATCAGAACTATGTTATGTCATAATTATACAGAGCAGACCCTGATCAGACGGCTCTTTCATGTGTTGACTGAGCTGGTTATACTCTGTTTGCAAAGCCATATCTATACAGAAAAGTGTTATGCTTCGATGGTGTATAAATCATTATTTGATGCACAATTATGGGGTAGATTGTGTTAACCCTTCGCTTGCTATTCACGTCAATATACCTACCTGTAAATAGTGAAGACCCAGATGAGACAGCTCCTGCAGGAGCTGTCTCATCAGGGTCTGCACTATTTACAAGTTAATTGTGCAACCAGTGCACTCCACAGAAGTTATTGTACAGCGAAATAATTGTACACAGTGAGGATATATGTAATTATACAACAGGGCATGGGTAAAGAAGGAGAAATGCATTTTAAAATTTAGCAAGCGAAGTGTTAAGCGCCATATGATATTTGCAAACAGATTGGGTCCAGATGAGACCGATGCCATGGCGTCTTATCAGGGGCCCTGCTACTTGATGTCGTTAGCTTTTCGAAGGTTGTGACAATTGGGAATTAAGTAAAGCTTACAGTGGTTCAAATGGAGCAAATATAATTGCACCGCATTGAACGTGTTAAACTATCCGCATTCAAAGAGTCAACCCTTATGCCTTTCTACACCTTATAACAGAGTAGACCCAAGTCAAGCTCATGTAGGAGCCGTTTGATGATGGTCTGCTCTGTTCGCTTATTATATGGTGTAGATATGATTCTATAGTTTCTACCATAGCCAACAATTCCTGTCCTGTGTCAGTGTACTATTATAACAAGTATTCAAATTAATATCCCTGATGTCATTATTCTTTACATGAATAGTCATGGGGTAAAGGGTTAAATCCGATTATATCAGAAAGAATCTGTGAAAGGTGGGCATTTTTTGCTTGTCTAAATTGCAATCTTATTTTATGTAGGCAATAACAAGAGATGGTAGTGTAATCATTCATTAATTAATGCAAAGTGTTACTTATGAAAGAAAGAAATTGGAGCTTCCTACATTACCTTTGACCTGTATTAAAAATTCTGAAGGGAGGTGATCCCCCGAGAGCAAAAATTGCAACACAAAAAGAGAAAATTGCAGACTCGGTTTTATTGAGTCTCTTCATGAACAGTAATTGAAAGTGCAACACTGCTCACGCCCCCTAATACCGGCTTAAGCGGTATTCAATTTTTCAGAACAAGAAGTACTGAAATCCATGATCTCGAAGGATCAGAAGGTATAACAACACTGAGAATGAAGTACTGGGCGACGTTTTACGACCGCCTCAAAAGCACTTAACACTTGCTGTTGTGAAGATTATAAAGCCTTACAAACCTGTATTTGATGGCAGCGTAGGACAGGATTTACTGTACAATGATTTAGCTTATTTATTATTGATAGGAAAGAGTCTAAAGGAAATGTAAGTAAACCGTTATGGAATGTCACCATGAAACCATATCTTGCTGCTACTGAATAGAATCGCACCGAAGAGGCGATTCTATTGAATAGCTGTAAGATAGGCTTTGGTTGAGAAATAAGAGATTTTGATAGATCAGTACATATTGTATCTAAAGGTCTGTATATGCAAAAGTTGTACCTTGTGAATAACAACACAGTAATGTGGGACTAGTACATACATGTTTATTCCTCTCATCCACATCTGGTGGTAGTTCCTTTTTGATAAGTGTTTTGTATTGGTACTTTGGCTGACCTAGGAAACCCGTGTCTACAATCTGGAACGAACATTTACATATTTCTTCCAATATATATAGGTACCCGCTCCATGCAAATATATGTATAAAGTAAATGCATGTATAAATATTATAACTACATGCATGTGAAGATATGAAAAATACACAGTTGGTCATCAGAATATAAACAGATAAACTATTAATTTAAAGAGTGTCATCTTACCAGTACATACCAGTGCCACTGGTATGGATGTACATATACTGCCTACGAGTAAAATAAAATAGAAGCAAATACAGGTATGTCATAATCTGCAACTTACCGACTCATTAAGGTCTATCTTCGCATTTTCCTGTCTTATTCGTTTTCTCAGAACCTCATACAGATGGCGTCCCTGTCGAAAGAACAGATAAACTACGTTTTTACATTTTATCTGCATGTACAGATGAAACCCCACTAATGCGACCACTTAATAAACAGCCACTGATGCCGTTTAAAGCAGGTGGTTGCTTAATGCAGGACGAAAGTTATGCAGAAAGCTCCTATAGGCGCTTTCTGCATAACTTTCGTCCTGCATTAAGCTACCACCTGCCTCTGCCACCCAGAATTATGCCCCTTTTTGGTGGTCGTATTAGCGGGGTTTTACTGTATCTCTCTCTAAAGTGTTTGTATTTATTGGATTATTTTCTGACTCTGTTTAACCCTTTACTCCATACACGGATACGCATATGTATGCCTTTGCCATGGCCAAAATTTTCAGTGTGAATATGATAGAAAACTGAATCAAATTAACATCCATGGTAGTATTATTTTTACAGGAATATTTATTGCGAAAATGTTTAAGATACCGTTGTCAAGAAAGACAAGACACATTTATTTCATAAATGAAAAGGTAGTAAGTCGCTCATATTAAGTAATTGCTGATTACCAATCAGTGACAACACAAATATTTGACACTTTGAATGTAAAAACCAGAGCCCTGCTCAGGTCAGGATCTGCACGCATTGTTTTCATTCAAAATATACGCATTCATACTAAGCGACTCTACAGAGGAACACTAATTTTTACATTCAAACCGTTAAGTAAATAAACGCGTCATATATAAAACTAATATTTTAATAGTCTCACAGGGAATGTTTATACTGATACAAATATTTCATTATCTTCTAAATTTAATTTGAATTCAATTTGTAACATCCCTGCTCCATTAATATAAAATTACAAAGCCAATTAAAATATGTCGCCCAGAACAATTAATACGGTGTCCACCTATATCAGCTGTAGTGAAATAGATGCCTCTCTATAGCACATGAAGTGTCTAGTCACCATTTATCTACACCCTTTTCAGTTGCCGCGTTTATGAAGAGGCGGCCAGTATGAATCTACAATCTTTGGAAACAAAATTCTAAAGACCGATTCTCATTTGTAAATCATATGCTTTTTGCTAAAGAATTCGAAACATCGTCTCTAATTCTAGGTACATACCGAATACCCAAGGGCATTCCAATTACTGAAGTGTTTGGAAAATGACACTGGTTCGCTTCTTTGGGAAACGAACCAAAGAGCAACATCGTCTAGTTGTCGGCCTGCTGGGTCACTCTCTATGTAAGCCTGAAAGTGAACATGTATATATTAGATTTCTATACAAAGGTCTCTAAAAAGACAAGTAAAACATTAAGATTCCTGTTTGTTTCATCATTGGTATTGATGTAATTGACTTTTTACATCTCTCGTTTATCCATGCAGTATCTGTTTATCCATTCAGTATCTTTGCTTTAATCCATACGGTACCTTTGTTTTGTACATGTCTATAATGTTTCTATACAACAGATGGGTATATTTTACTGAAAAAGACTATTTTACTAAATTGATCTTAATAAAAATTAACTTATCGTGCTAGTCATGGCCTAACTGGTATTACACCAGCTTGTATCACAATTAGACACAGAGTAGCTGGATGTCTTATCAGGTCCTAGCTGCTTGACACTGAAACGGAAGTTTGTCTAACCCCTGGATGAAAGCTTACAACATATCCGAGTATTAACAGACATCGTTAGCAATATAAAAAGGGGAAATCGAAACCAGTTCCAATCTACAGGGTATAATAATTTAGGAAGAGACAATACGGTCATACACCAAAAAATGTTATTGAATTCCCAGTACACGTTTTACAAGTGCTGTGATGTAGAAACGTCATATATTACCTTTGCTATATCAAACATTGTTTTTCTCCTATCCATTTCATTTGCTTCTCCACACCACAGAAACATCTGCAAAGAACAGAAAAAATACAAATAATTCAAGCTCCTAAGCAATTGCAAAAAAGATATAAGTGTATGATAAAATAGTTGCTCGATTACTAATATACACTGCTTCCCTTTAACACTCCGATTCTAAGCTACAATTGTGCTTACCTGGTCATACAGGTCAAGGATGACAATATCTTCTTCGGACAAATCCTGCAAAATAACGAAATAGCTAAAGTAAAACAAAACTTCTCTTCAAATAATATCAATCTAAATCGTAAACTCATTGCACAAGTTTGTGTTCTGATTTTTATATTCTGTACGCATGCCTACGGTTATTTGAGTTGCGCCATCATCGAAGGAATATTCAGGGATTTCTCAAATGTGTTATTCAAGACAAGCTGAGTTCAACGTTCAGTAGTGTTTGACCTGTTTGTTCTGTATGTGGTGTTTCCTGCATGACTCATTTTTGTACTATCATAAAGGTTTGCAGTATTTCACCACCCACTTTGGCAG
Organism: Azorinus chamasolen; assembly: GCA_963576725.1. NCBI lineage: Eukaryota > Metazoa > Mollusca > Bivalvia > Cardiida > Solecurtidae > Azorinus > Azorinus chamasolen. The sequence goes on along the minus strand of OY755239.1, from coordinate 31,707,518 downwards.
TATAAGCTCAGATAAGAATCGCAGTTATGACACAATTCTTGTATACCAGGTTTTGTGCAAACACTAAGGAAGCAAACAGATGTCTCAAAGTACTAAATACAACTGTTTTAATTGGACTATCAGTGTAACACACATATATATCATCTTATTGTATACATTTACATGTACCATAACAATCAATCGTGCTAATTTGCTGTATTAGCAAATGAACACATAGGATACACTATATAGAAATCAAAGAAACAAGATGTATTCGAGTGATTTATACTTCTTCATTCAGCATGAATTCTACTCCGACTGGTTATAATATTGTCTTGCGTATAATTGCGGAATGTACCCTCGAATACCAAAGTCACTGACATACAACAGTGCCATGGTACACATCAAAATTCTAATATTCATCACAACAATAAACAGCAGGTTATTATCATTTGAAACGACATAAGCATTTTGAAAGTTGGTAGAACCAGCTTAGATTGATGTAGAATGTTAGACTATAAATGCATTATTACAATGTACAAACCTCTTGAGTATAGTCTTCAATATCTATGAACACCTTGTCATCATTCTCACACAGCACCATAGTTGGATCTCGTCGCTCAAGTTTCTGCAAGGAACAAATAGTGTGGTTCATCATCAATATTAATGCTTTAGAAACCCATGGGAAAAACAGAAAATACATTGGATAAACTATGCAAACAAATATCAGCGGCTGCGCTGGGTTATATTACAGCAGCAAGTTTGACTGGTATTTTATGACATCGGCGACAAAATATGTGTACCATACAGTAAAACCCATCTAAATCCGAATTCTAGTAGAGAGGAATTTAGATATTTTAGGTAGGTGGCTGATAAATGCAGTGTGAAAGTCATGCAGAAATCTACTAAAGGAGATTTCTGCCTGTCTTTGACCCAGCATTAAGCTGTCACCTATCTCCAAGATCAATATTTATACTACATAGAACGTCCGGATAAGAGGAAGTTTACTGTATTATGAGATAAAGACAAAACAAAGTTACCTGAAATGTTCACTTATTACTTGTACAGAATTGGGCTAAACACTATTCTTCGATTCGTACAAAAAACGTGCATGGTCTACCCTCAATATATATATAGTCCACGCATTTGATATCAAAACAGTTTAATCCGTACCCCAATCGAATGCCTTTATTAGTCAAAGACGTTGTGTCTATCAATTGGCTCACCAAACCCTGTATAACGCTTTGAATACGGGACAAGTCCACTGACATTTGCTAACAGCGTAGATCCATATCAAGGGGCTCCTAGAAGAGCATTGTAAGGTGAACTACATTTTAATTTGAATATATATTTCATACTTAATGAACTATATCTTCAAACAATACTAGACCATGCAGCCGGCAAATTCACAAAGGGCATGTTTTGACTGCTTGTTATACATTATTTATTTAGATTCCCGTTATGTTGTCTTTTTTTATACATATGTATAATCAGGTAGACCGATCACAAGAAAGAAATCAATTTCAATAATGTGTATCATTAACCTTTGTATCACCAACTATTGTGTATCATTAACCTTTGTATCACCAACTAGTGTGTATCATTAACTTTTGTATCACCAACTATTGTGTATCATTAACCTTTGTATCACCAACTAGTGTGTACCATTAACCTTCTTTGTATCACCAACTAGTGTGTACCATTAACGCAATGTGTATCGTTAATACAGTGAGTATCGTTAACAATATATAAAAGCGATACATTGTGTGTTTGTCTTATGTAAGCATATAACAGTTTTAGTCTGAAAATACTACAGTAAATTACATCAAGTATATTGTGTTAAAGGCAAGTGGCTGCTTAAAGCAAGGTGAAAGAAAAACGGAATGATCCTATAGGAGCGTTCTGTTTTGCTTTCCCCTTGCTTTAAGTGGCCACCTGCCCTAAATACCAAATAATTAACACAATTTAGTGGCTGTTATAGAGAGGTTTTACTGTACTTAGTAGCCTCATGCTGAACTTAACTAATGCTGAAAGCTCATTGAGAAACTTTTTGCAATAATTAGTTCATGCGTCAAGCTATCACATGTCTTAAAGACCAATCAATTGACGACGTTTAAGTGCTGACTCCAACTGTTTTATAATATATATACGTATATACGTTTATTACCGGTTCCTTAAATTCGTCACAGTACATCATCTTTTCTCCAATCACCTCTCTAAATGCAGTTGTCTCTTTACCTTCCGTGACAATGTCGTAAGCAAACTTCCTGAAATTAGAGTGTATTTAAATCAGATTTAATAGTTTGTAATAAACAAACTTCGTTTACGTCATAATAACACATACTGGTTCACCTGTTCATTGTCTCAGTCCGTTCCAAAAAAATTCAAGAGCAAAAACTTTGTATAAGAAAAAGGAATATAATCTTTTTCATGTCAATTAATATAGCGTTGAATATCATTATATAATCTTAGAATACTGCAACGCAATGATATGTATAATGCTTATTGATTATAGTTCCTTTGCGAAGAAGCATTCAGGCTGAAAAGAAAATCCCACTTTTAAACCTGAAGTAAAGGAAACCCTGAAGAGAATAATCTTTGTTGGCGAATGATGCATGTCTTATTTCAATCGGATAGAGACAGCACATTCTTAATAGAAAAAGACCCCTTAAGGATATAGTCATAACGGACTTTAAACAATAATCCTGTAATTGTAATTACACGCAAATAGACAGTAGCATGTAATATAATGGTATTGTAATAGCCTTCAATTTTTGTTGTTTCTTTTGTAATAAACAAATCATTGTGTTTAGAAAGTGCGTTTTGTGGCCATTTTGTTGGGTCGTACAATGATGATGGTTTATTCACTCATGTTACCAATGCACATTTCCCTTATTTTATAAGCATGATACATGATGGTATTTTGAGTATTTTTTATATCTTTTGTATATCCTTCACTGACCGGGTGGACGATCATGCGTTTCCGTCCGACTAGTGATTTTTATATTTATTGTATATATATTGTAAATCTTTCATTGTCTGGATAGATAATCATACGGTTCGTTCCGATTATTGATTTCATCCATGTACAGCGCTTTTGAACGCACATATCCTGTGTGAAAAGAGCGCTATATAAATGTGGTATAATCATAATACTTACTTGGAAGAACACAATACTCCAAGTAAGTCCTTGGCACATTCTCGTTCTGTACTACCCGAGAACTGAAACAAAACAAAATTACAAATATAAGCCAAATATAATACGGTATTCAGTAAGCTTACAATTGTTTTGCCTGCTCATTAAATAGAATGAAGTTTGCTTTTGTTTAAAAGCCCTTAAGTACTGTTAGCATTACAATCTTAGCGTTGGGTAATGTAAAAGGCTTTAACAATGGTGAGTTCAGAAAAAGTAAAACAAGTGGCACCTTAACCCTTCGCTTGCTATTCACGTCAATATACCTACCTGTAAATAGTGAAGACCCAGATGAGACAGCTCCTGCATGAGCTGTCTCATCAGGGTCTGCACTATTTACAAGTTGATTGTGCAACCAGTACACTCCACAGCAGTGAGTGCACAGCGAAATACGTGTACACAGTGAAGATGTATGTAATTATACAACAGGGCATGGGTAAAGAAGGAGAAATGAATTTTATAATTCAGCAAGCGAAGGGTTAATGCAGGTCAAAGGTAATGCAGAAAGGTCATGTAGGAGCATTCTTCATTACTTTTGCCCTGCACTAAACAACCTCCTGTTTTTTAATATTCCTATATGCAATAACGTTTAGGACCGGTTATACTGTATTGATAATATTACAATTAAAATTCTATTAATGATTTATACAAGTCATGCATACCTTTCCATACCAAAGGAAGGAAGCTGTTGACGACAGAACTACGAACGATGCCGATGAGTTGAGACTAGACCATTGTACTGGTACCTAGAATGTAGTATAAATTCGATCAGAATTCAATTAACCCGTCTGTGGTTCTGTGTGCTAAAATGATGTCTGCTCAAATTGTGCACGTTTAACTACTGCAGATTTAATCAAACTTTTAACAATCCGATGGATCCTCGTGTGGGATAGATCTGATTCTAAAGGTCATAGTTCCTTCTTCATTTGCCATAATAATAATAGTATAATCGATAGGTAATCCATATTTAAACATGCATTATTTCAAATAGGAATATTCATAAACGGATAAGCGTTTTTAACCTTTAGCCTGCTGAACAAATATTTATATAGGAAGCGTCTATAGGACGTGTCTTAATATTCAAATCTCCAAACAGACTTTCTTCTATTTCTTTTCGAAAAAGCGTCAGAGCTACTCTCAGCATCTCATCCGGATCTACACTGTTCGCAAATGTCGTAAATGATTCGTCCGTAGGTTAAACCAATATCAGACCGGAATTAAGTAGCATTGGTATATTTAGTAATCAGTTACTCGCAATAACGATATGACTTTGTCAGGCTAGTATGTTATGATCTGAACATTTGGGTTCGGAGGATGTCTTACCTGGGTAATTCTCATACTTCTATCCAAGAATTCCCTGGCGCAAAACATTTGTAAATCTGAGTCTTGTTCCATATCTCCGTCGTACTGAAAAATATAACGATAGCTCATACGTTTTACATACGCCTGTCTGCCATGGCTGCTATTTACAAAATATCCATGGGAAATGACTGAATTTCTTCCGTAGAGACTTTGCAAGTACAATGTAGTGTAAATCCTCTCGTCCTTTTGCTTATGACATAATAGAGATTCTGCAGTTTCTTCCATCGCCAAAATATCCTTTGTTCATCGGCTATTATAGAAAATCAGTTAATGGATATGCATGAAATCATGCATTCTTGTAAACAGGTTCATGATGTAAATAGTTATGGAGCCGTCTGACTTTTAACGAAGTCCAGAATTGTTCATTATGTGACCACTGCATCAATACGTTAATCATTATCGGTTTATCTTTGAAATGCATTTATTAATCCTTATCCCGCTATGGAAACTATGCCTGATCACATTTGGATTTTGTGCAATTTTGACTACCTCCGAGCGGTTCAGGCATTCATGTCGTTCTGGGTTTACATTTGAATTGTAGTGAGTACTAAGTTAACGAGCTAGATTAAGTAAGACAATTAATGCAATAATGTACAGTTTAGTTTCGTTAAAGCAAGAACATGGTTTTTCAACTTTGGAAACTTAAAAGCAGGTGGTTGCTTGATGCAGGGCAAAGTTGATACGCAAAGTCGCAATAGGAACTTTCTGTATCATCTCTGTCCTGCATTAAGCAACGGCCAGTTTTACAAATCCACTATAATACTTCTTTTTGAGTGGTTGTACTTGAGAGACTTTAAAGTATATTTATTAATCATTTAAATGAAACATGGTAGCAATTAATCCTTCTCATGCTGAACAATACAGTCTACTACAACCCAACCTGTTGGTAGGTATACTTACATCAGTTTCGTTGAATCTATTAAGAAACCATTATGTAAAACAGCATGGATCCTAATAAGACGTCGAGTTAATCGGCATCTGATCTGGATTCAAATTATTTGCAAATGTCGTTTAGAGGTTTAGATGTTGATATTGCCTTGTTCCTGAACACTTACCACTAACATCCAGTTAGACAGGGCATTCATAAAATGCAGAGGCTCTTTCCCATCTAGAACTCGGACCTAGAATATAATTAAAACTTGATCCATTATGCAATTAGTGTGCATGTACCGCATTAATTCTGATCAAATGTATAAACATGATCTATTTAAAAAAAATAAAATGCACGTTTTAACTGATACTTCTTTAACACAGCCACAATAAAGAAAGCATTCGCATGGCCATGTAATATAATGACTAACAAACTATTTTAGATTTGCATTTTCTTTTCGAAAACCAGTTTGCTATGTTGGAAATTACATTAGTAACATCAACGTTTTTATCAAAATTAGCGTTTAGACAGCTGAGTCAAATTTGACAGGTAAAACAAGTTCTTTACCCATATTTCAGATATGATTTATTCCACACGTCATTTCAATCAGTGTCTCAGTTAGTTATGATCTTAACTCTTTCGCCTGTTGACACCATTGGCGGCATCTGACCTGGGACTTCACTGTTTTCTGTATTATTTTAGCCCAAGCATACAGGTTTTTAACAACAAATGTTTTACTAATATAACTTTATTATTTAGTTTAGAATTATATTTAATATGAAATTATTATTGCAAACGACACTTTTAAATTTGGCGCCAAAATATTTAATGAGACGCAGTGTGTCTCCATGTCTCGTCTAAATGGACATGGCTGCATAATATTTTCATCCGTAACGAACTGAAGGTTAATTTGCTAGAATATGCATCACGTAAACAATGTAAGTAGTAAACGCTTTAAATACATTGCATTATAACTCTAGCACTGTTTGCTATTCCAAATCATCTAATACTTCATGCATTTTATACTGAGGGTTTTATATAGTTAAACACTCTGATAATTCAGCGTTGAAAGGTTTAATTACCATGACAGATGTGTTGCTGAGTTCATCATCCTTGTCGTATGTCAGTTTAACTAAATCTTCCCTGTCTTGTTTGGAACTTTTACTTCCCTGTAACATAGATGAGCAATCATAAGACAATACAGTAGAATCTGTCTTAAGGGGCCGGCAAAAACTCGATTAATTATGAGTTTGTAAGTCAGGTTGTAGCTTATTGCAGGTCAAAAATAATGCAATACGAGTTTTCTGCATTACTTTTGTTTGCCCTGCTTTAAGCAATCACCTGATTAACACTTATTAACTGAATTAACGCTTAGGGCGGGTTTTACTATATTGTATTTTATTTCAAATGCAGTTTCATACGGTTTAAATCCAGATTGGCTACCATGTGGGTTTCGTTGTACTGTAAAATGTTATAAGTGCTCTACAATTGCGTTTTGTTAGTACCTTAGCATTGGTATAGTTTACATTCAAACTAAAATAGACTAAATTAACCGCATGTACATACATCTATGACTTTGCTTTTGCACACATGCATCTACATTTATATTATGGCAATAAACCACTAGAAGTATTTGGCAAGCTTACATCCACTGGAAGTGGATTAATTAAATGTAGTTCATTTGGTTACATGATATCATCGTCGATCAGTTTAGATCCTGATGAGATAACGAGAGTTATATGGCGTCTCATCTGTATCCAAACTGTTTGCAAATGTAATCACAAAATCGCCCAAAGCGTACTAAAGGCTTCCGGTAACACATACCGTCCAATAATAGAGGACCTGTGCTGGATGCTCTGTGTCAAGTATTGTATACAGTATGATGTAACATTTGTTGTTGTAGAATACGCCACGGTGGTCCCAAAGTTGCAGCTTTCCTTCGTCTAACTCCCACATCTGAAAGGGAACAAATGCTTTAGAAATAGTTTGTTCAGCAACAACGTGTCTTAAACATTGTGCTTTGCTTTAAATGTATTTTTTTATTTGTCTGTAGAAACACGAATATAGGATCAAATATATCGTATTCTGATAAGCCTATGTAAACTTTACATGTATTAGACTTCTAGGTGCTAGTATATTGCTTAAGTCATCCGCATAGTGCATCTGGGTTTTTTATGTTTCATTGAGGAGTCATATTAATGTTGTTTTAAGATATTTGCATAAAATTAACATATCTGAGAAAAGATGTTTATATTAGGGTACGATGCATAGACCAATATTTTGAGTATCAGAAATAAATGCCTGGAATTATGATAAATATGTTAAGAAACTGCATATTAGCAGTTAACTCACCTGTGTGGTACCAGTACATATTCCAACTGAATCATCTGACCAGCACTTTTTAACTGTTGCAACAGTTCGTCTATCTGATCTGGAAAACAACGCCCGACCTGAAAAATACCACGAAACAATTTGAACTTACAAGCGAACTATAAAAAAACAAAACAATACATAGCAAATGTGTGCACAATACACGTTAAATTCTATTGGCATGGTTTGTACACATAATACACAAAACACTATCAGTGTATAGATTCTGAAGGGTTGTGATCCCCCGAAAGCAAAAATTGCAACACAAAAAGAGAAAATTGCAGACACAGTTCTGCAGGAACTTCCTGTATTATTTCCGTCCTATATTAAGTAGCCATGCATTTACATACAGCAATGTTCAGTCATTAAACCTTTCCCTAATATAAATGTTTTGCCTCTCCCCCCTCCGCTTGCAAACATAGTATATACCCAGATCAGGTGGTACATCAAGGAACCGTCTGATCAGGTTTGTTCTGGTTGCTTATTTTATTATAATAGTAATAATATAATATCGTTTCATATTTTACCAATACAAAACACGTGTTCATATGCCATTATAAAAATCAGCTAATACGTATTCATGATGTCATTATTTCTTACATGAATGTAAAACAAAGAAAGGTTATTTGATCGCGTTAGAGGGGACCTGCTGGGGCAATATTGCTTTTATTATACATAATGCCTGATAATATTAAAGAAGAATACCTATATTGCCGACGCTGTACGTTTTGGCTATTGACATGTCTTTAGACAGTCTGTCCCTCCAGTCACAGAAGCACCGTTTGAATTCCTCTGGCTCGTGGTTTTCACGTAATCGGCACAATGACACTGTCCCATGATAATCATTATGAACAGAAAAAGACTGTAAGAAAGAAATGAATCGACTTTGATCGCACAGTCAATGTATATAATAATCATTGCCTTTTCAACCTTCTGCGCTCTGGGTAAATGCTCTGTTTATCACAATGGTTCCGAAACAACTCAATTCTAAAATTTTCCTTTCTCTAGTAAATGCTCCTTTTCAGTACATTTACTCAAAGAGTCTGGGTCTAAAATAAGTCTTGGATGGAATGAGTTAAACAGATTGGATCCTAATTAGAAACCAAGTTATTATGTGTCTTATCTCGAACACATTCTTTGCAAAGATGATCTCAAGCTTGCCAGTTCAACACTGAAGGTTAAAGAAATAAGACTTTATTTTCTCAAATAATTTGCATAACATCATTGTGGGTAGTGATGTCTCACTAAACTGAATACCTATTATCTAATATGAAAACCTTCCCTTAAGTTGGTCGTATGACGAGACTTATGAATATACGTACAATGCAAATGGAATGTACACCATAAATACGTGGATAATATTTCCTTGTCCTGACCTTTGCTCTCGTTAAGGCGTGGTCCACTGCCTCCTCTGATGCCATTGTTCCAGTCCATATATACACTGTCTTGTCAGTACCCCTGTCTAGCAAGAAGCTGTCCTGTTTCACCAAGTAGCAATGTTTTAGTGGCCTCTTGGACGCCTCTGGCATATCGTAGAGCACTCGGTCCCCTGACACCCTTAATATACAACAATTGCATGTTTTAATGAACTAAACGCTATAACCTAAATCATTTGTTTTCCATGAGTACATGTATTGTAACAAAATTGTCACAAACTATTAATTGTTCTTCGAAATACGTCAATATATCGGTAAATATACAGTGACAACCCGATAGTTCGAACGCTAAAACAAGTATCATTATCGATCTCTAAGACAGGTGACAGCTTAATGCAGGATGAACGTCATGTAGAACGCTCCTCTGGAGCATTAAGCAGCCACCTGCATACAAAGACATACATTCTTCATTACTAAAATTTCGTAGTGTCGAGTGTCTTCTGTATTGGAAAATCTAAAACATCATTCTTAATTCTGAAGATGTGTGTATATACGTATAATACGAAAGACAAATAAAACACATTTGAAAACTAAAATAGATAAGTACCGAGAAGTGTTTACAGCTGAGCATGCTAGAGTTAACCTGTTACAGTAAAGATTTTAAACCTTTGCTTCCATGACTAGCATTTTGCAAACAGCTTGGATCTAAGTGAGACGCCGAATGTCCAAGCTATTTGACTCTCAGCTAAAACGCTTTTCTCAAACCCTTGATCGAATCGGGACCATTTGAAAATTGTTATAGATCGGAATTGTAGCAGACATCATTTTATATAGCAGGCTAAGCGTTAACATTATCAATATATGATTTGTATGGACCGATATACATTAGAACTTGTCTTAAGTAGCTATTCATGTATTGAATATACGAGTCTTAAAACACTTAATAAAGACATAAAGATTAATGCAAGGCAAAAGTATTGCAGCAAGTTCTTATTTGAGCTTTCTGCATTACTTATGACCTGCATTTAGCTACCACCTGCCTTACAGACCCATAATTAGATATCTTTTTGATGGTCGCTTAAGACAGGTTCTACTGTATACTGTATACTGCAACTATTGCAAACGTGTTACATGGTAATTGGTTGTCTTATTGGTTCGTATCATCAGACCCTCGATTTCATTATTCGTGTACATATGTTTTTTTTTACTTGTCTATGGCCAAACCACACATGAGAGCAATGTGTATCTACCTATACAGAACTAGACGGAGTTCTTCTTCCTTCTCATTGGTGCCGTTACAAGTATGGCCATTTTGGTCGTTGGAAGTTTCTTGGTTTGGTGTCACAGGCCCGTCAAACTTCTTCTTGAATGCTTCGTTAAGATGCACATCGTTTTCATCTGTACCAATAAAACAGGTAATATTGCATTATAAATCATTTTCTGATTTGTTAAAATTTATTTAAAAATGGATACTCGTGTGTTGGATATTGCCAACACAATAATTTTTTTCTCTTTTGAATCTGTTTATTTAAAAAGAAAAAAACTATAATCATTGATGTTAACTTTTTACTTCATATATGTTTATACAAAAATGCACGACTTCGTGTATATGTATTAAACGAAAAAGATTGTGGACAGTGAACAAAGGACGTTTTGACCATGGCAGAAACTGTAGAATCAGATCTACATCATCTGAGTTTACTCTGCAATGCTTGAAAAGGCGTCTCCGTGAGACAAAAGAGGTACGGTACATATATAAATTATTGGATTCCAGAAATAAACAAAAGAAAGTTTACTCTACAAACTAGGGACATCATTGTCGACATCAATGATTTTAAACTTTCAACCAAACACCGTTAGCCATTGAACGCTTTGACTGATATCTCGTCTGCTGTTTTACACTAACATTTTGTTTTAAAGTAGTAGCATACGTCATCATAAAGTGAGTTATAGTTTCAACCATGTCCACGGTAATGATAATCACGGCACAGACAAAGTATCATTGGAACTCTATTGTCAATGTTTGATGTGTCCGAATCACAAAAAATTCTTCTCATGCTAGACTCATCTTCACTGGCATTTGCATAACACTTGGATGTAGATGAGATTCCGAGTAATTCGGTGTTTCATCAGGCTCCAGTCTGTCTGAAACTGAAACAGTGCCCACCCTTACCAGAGGGCTACCTTAGAAGCCCTCTGATATGGGTGCATACCGTTTGCATATGTCATTTGAAAAGGACATAGGACATCAATGGATTAATGCCCATTACTTCCGAAATAAATAAATATGGTAGGGAGAGCTCAATTATATGGAATGTATTACATACCAATGACTACAATATGACACTTGCTCTTCCGTTGCCACTGCTGAATCTTGCGTGCTATTCTCATTGCCTATGGAAATATAAAATAATATATGACGTAATGCACCATATATGTAGCGTTACCATGGGTCTGCTCTTTTTGCCAATAGAATTTGATAGATCTGTCTTTTTGTCTTTTTAGATTCTAAAATGGCTACAATGTTCAACCTTCCATGCTTTATTATAACTAAATTGCCAGTGAGTATTCAGTAAGTGTTGAAATTTAAGTAAAGTAAAGAACTAAATAAAGAAAGGGGGAAATGTTAAGGGAACGTTTCTTAGAAGAAACAACTAGTTGGTTACAGTAACTGGCATAAGTTATTAACACATACTATGTATACAACTCAACAAAACTTTTCTTTGATTGCGGAAATGTAACACAGCGTCTACAACGAATGAAAGAGTTCTTCAAATTATTCCGACTGTTTACGAATCTTAACGTTTTCGCAATCAGAGTGCACCCAGAATATGTAGGACCGATCTGATTAGGGTATGCCCTGATTACTTACGGAATAATATAGGTCTGTTTCTGCAGTTTCTGCTATGACCAAAAATGCACGTGCTCGCATGCTATTTTAAGTCATCACATTGATAATCATGGTGTTACATGTATGTTTTCTTAATCGAATATACATGAAGTAAAGTGTTAAAGACAACAGTTGATGAGCTCAGAAATTTTGCAAACTTTACCAGATAGGTGTGCATTATTTCAACTATTATAATGAAATTGGATTTTTAGGAACTGTATTTAGGGTTCACAAAATGGCGACAAAATTCACCATGTAAAACCGCACAGTCCAAGATCAGACTTTTTAAACGTAAGGGGCGTCATTGTTTGTCTCAATCTCTAGTTTAATGTATGCGATTAGCTCCCTTGAAAAACTTCTATTTTAATGTTTGCGATTAACTACCTTGAAATGTGTTTTGTTTCCTTATATCGGGGTTTACATCAAAGTGTTGGTTGTATTAAAGAACTTCTGGCTAGAACCACCGACCAACTACAAACCAGCTGGAAAGCTGGAATGGTTCCTCAAATGAAAATTCCAAATGCCAAGAATGAGATTCGAACACGATAGAGTTAACTCTCTGAATGCGGGATACACATACACTATCATTTGCAAACAACAATGACCCTGATCAGAGGCCGTTCACTATTCAAAACCCTCTAACAAGTCCCTGTTTTTCATACTGAGACGACTCCATACTTAAACACTGATATGCTATTCCACTCTGACAATTCAGCATTGACACGATTAACTCTTTCGCTGCCAATGTCACCTATGTGATAACCTATGAAAACGGTTTTGATCCAGATGAGACACCGAGTCACTCGGCGTCTCATCAAGATCCAAACTGTTTGTTACTGTGACTGTAAATAAATGAAAATTGTAGCAGAGGAAAATGTTTGCAGACGACAAAATCTGACAGCGACAAAGTTAACCCTTCGCTTGCTAATCGCGTCAATATACGTACATGTAAATAGTGAAGACCCAGATGAGACAGCTCCTGCAGGAGCTGTCTCATCAGGGTATGCACTATTTACAAGTTGATTGTGCAACCAGTGCACTCCACAGCAGTGATTTCACAGCGAAATACTTGTACACAGTGAAGATGTATGTAATTATACAACAGGGCATGGACAAAGAAGGAGAAATGTATTTTAAAATTCAGCAAGCGAAGGGTTAAAACAGAAAGAAGGTACGGTACCTTAGTCCGTTGAACATAGCCACATCTGCTGCCTATCCATACATATATCCGCGGAAACCCGTCCAGAATGAAGGTGTTCTTTGCTTGTAAATGTTCTTGACTTGGTGTCATCTAAACAGAACGAAAGGAGTTCAGTGCATACACTATACAGTTCATCAACCACAAACAAATACAATATTTGACTATATTGTTGCTGGAAATTGAAAAATGAAGACACTAAATCAAAAAGATCTCGAATGCAAACACAGGTATTATGATCGCCGTTCTAGTCGCAATTTATCAGATATAGTTTCATAGCCAAACATAGCTTATCCAAAACAGCTAATCAGACGCCTCCTACTGGAGCCGTCTGATCTGGACCTTATGTGTTTGCAATTTCATGAAAAGGCATTTATATAAGGTTAAGAGTTAATGAAAACCAGTCAGGTCAGTCGAAACGACATTCATCTCAAAGTGTCCATCACGAGCAGTGAGATATAAACGTTCTAACTGGATTTTTAAATTGATAAATATGGAGGAGCATGTGAAATGGTATGTACTGTAATTTCAGATTGATCCAGATGAGACGCCGAGTAATTCGGTCAAAAGCTTTTAAAAAGCTTGAACGAATCGGAATTAAGAACTTTTTACAAAAGATCAGGATTTAACCCTTCGCTTGCTGAATTTTAAAATACATTTCTCCTTCTTTACCCATGCTCTGTTGTATAATTACATATATCTTCACTGTGTACACGTATTTCTCTGTGCAATCACTGCTTCGGAGAGCACTGGTTGCACAATCAACTTGTAAATAGTGCAGACCCTGATGAGACAGCTCCTGCAGGAGCTGTCTCATCTGGGTCTTCACTATTTACAGGTAGGTATATTGACGTGATTAGCAAGCGAAGGGTTAAGTTGGCATCATTTGTTTACCATGATAGGTGTAAACTGGCCTTAGTCCAAGGTTATAAAAGTTTTGAGTCTGAGATCATTCGTAAATATCTGATTGCTCAGAAGCCGACCAATCAGATGCTTGAAATGATCTCAGTCTCAAGCAGAAGGTTTATAACCTCGGGACATTGAATCAGACAGCATGTAATCGGCGGTATGGTTGATCGGATATTTTCTGTCAAGTCCAGTCGATAACATCCGATGTACCCTAAGTAGTCCGAGTATTCGGACACCCATTCGCATCTCTTTCTCCATATGTTTGTTAAGATAATTACGTCAATTTGGCATCTCTCTGATAGCTTTTAAGCCATTCCCTTATATGCTATTTTAGACCCGACCTCTTTGAATAGATCTACTGAACAGAAGCATTTACTAGAAACAGACAATCTTAGAATTGTGTAGTTTTTAAACCATTATGATAAATAGAGCATTTGCTCTTATGGAGCAAATGCCCTGCATGTATTTATCACATTGGTTTCAAAGAGTGACTTTAACAGAGGAGTCAAAAGACTGCAATATGAGGGAATGGGTTAAACAAAACTGTCTTAGTAGCCAATAGCAAAGACTGTGGTCCAACTACACCTTCAGGAGTTGTTTAAAACCTCTCTATAACAGACACTGAATTCTGTTAGTTAGTTGGTATATAGGGCAGGTAATTGCTTAAAGCAAGGTGAAAGTAAAACAGAACGCTCCTATAGGAGCGTTCTGTTTTACTTTCACCTTGTTTTAAGCAGCCACCTGCATTTAACACAAAAAACTTAATGTAATTTAGTGGCCGTTATAGAGAGGTTTTACTGTATTTGCATGCGTGTTTCTGTTCAGTCATTAGGTTTATGACGATACGTTACGCTCAGCTGTAAGTTCATACCGATAGTTTCCGAAATAGACAGTTTGTTTTTATTGTGAGTCAAAGTTGCTCTTAACTTTTGTATTTGATACATGTTCATGTAAGGTATACGTATCAATAAGCTGATTTTGTAATGGCATTATGAGCAAGGGAATATTTAAAACTGTAGAAACAGATTTATAAGCAAACACAGCAGATTATGATCAGAATGCTCCTAGAGTATATGTCTAATCTGGGTCTACTCAGTTTGAAAAATGTACAAAATTGCAAAATTGCGTCTCTATTAGATAAATAATCAAGTAAAACAAGTAAAACATTTATATACGTACACCGATAGCTCTGGAATATTTTCTTCCTGTTACCAGATACAGTTTCTTCTCATATATAGCAGCTTTAGAAACGCTAGTTCTGTGCTTCCCCTCCATGTAGCTATAATAAAGAGACAAGGTAAACTGTTCAATTTAAAGGCAGGCGTCAGATTTTAATCTTGTAAAATTACAAAACGAATAACAGTCACCGAATACCTAAACATGTTAAAAGAATTCTATTACCAGGCGAATTAGAGATACAATTTAAACCATTGTATAGATACTGGGGTGATAAAGGTACAAGTCATGCAGGAAACAGCACATACAAAACACACAGCCGCCCGAACAGCACCGCAAGAGGATTAACCCTGAGTCAGGATGCAAACTGATTGACACTCACATTGCCAATTCTGCTTGCACAATGCAACAAGATATTGACATGGATTAATAAGGGAAAGTAAGGTTAATCTTTTGCCTGATTAGTATAATGACATTATGAGCAAAGGATTGTTACCAGGACAGAATCTGTGGCAGAGACTTTGGAGTCAAAGCTGTATTATTTTTGTAAGCAAACAGAACTGACCATGGTCAGACAGCTGGCTGATCTGATCTAACTGTGTTTACAAATGTGTGTAAAAGGGTGTGGCTATCTGGGTAAAGGATTATCGGTTGATTGACACTTACATGACACCATCTGGGAACGATCGCAGGAAGGAGGACGACTCCTGGCCTTGACACTGCAAGAACAAGTGTAGAACGAAACAATTGCACATGAACTGTGTCCACGGTCAGTACAAAATATGTTATCTGATTGATCGTATGCAACGTAGACAAATCATTGTTTATTGTAATGAATTACGAACATTGGTGGATTTAACAAACGTCATGCTTCATTTGTGTTCTCTGTGCTATTCCTGATTGCTTTGTCCTTTGACAAAGGGTCTCAATTTACAAATTAAGTACTTGTACTGAAACATACATGTGCATTCAAGAAAAACAGTTCCTTGAAACAAAATGTTCTCAACAAACTATGGTATTTATTCCATACATGCAAATATGCCAAGTATTTTTAGATATAAATTGAATTTTTGAATAAGAAATAACGACTATTCATGATATTTCCTACACATGCACGATGAGAAAATGTATCTTATTCACACGGACAACGGGTCGTTGTTTCTATTCATACGTTAAATGTAAGTAAACAGTAAAATCCATCTAAAGCAACCACTCACAATAGGTATTTTTCGGGTGAAAAGGGCACGTGATAGCTTCATGCTGGACTAAAGATATACAGAAAGCTCCTATATGAGCTTTCTGCATTACGTTTTCCCTGCATATAGCAACCACCTGCCTTACAGACCGTCGTGTTCATTCACATAGTGGTCGTTTTAAGAAATGTTCTGATGTTGTTAAAACCGAACATCAGGCCATGTTGAGGAAATGTAATTATCACATAATCTGCCTTGAGGGAATGCCGTATCAGAGTGCCGTAATGCCCGAAATACACTAGTGCATTTTTTATGCAAATAAGCAATTGTTAGCCAATCGCAGCGCTCATTTAAGCGTTAGCCAGTCGTAGCGCCCCATATGCGTCGCCCGTTGTATTACTACTAGTTATAGCCTGTTTCATTTGCTATGGCATTTTAAGGCTTATGTGATAAAAAGAATCTTACATTCGTGTTCATTATAAATTTTCTATTAAACTCGTTTACTATAATGAATATGACACGAGCTTTATCTTATTATTATAGTAAACTCGTTTCATAAAATCAATGTGTAATGTGCACTCATGTAAGATCCTCTATATACCTTATACCCTTATAATAATATATTCAGTTTGTTGTTCTGTTTTCAAGACACAGAACAACAAGATTAATGGTCATAGCACTAATACTTTTCGCATGTTATATAAGAAGTACATGTGCAATACATTACCTCTCTGGAAAATACGTGCGCATTGCCAACGATTTTGTCCAGTTCATGTGCTTTATTTTCTACGAATAAACGGTCCGCCTGCAACATTAAATACAGCACATGCTTATTTGTGAACAAGAGTCATTCTTCTATATGTATAGATGTGAGGTATTTTATAACAAGAGTTATCAATAAAAAGGGGACACGATCAACATCTAAACAGAGAGAATATTATGTATTTGACAAGACGATTTAATTCTGAGGGCTAAATAGTCCATTATAGGCTTGTCAGAAGACATTTTAATCAATTATTGTGCAGTGAAAGATGTGTTCTCGATTGATCGTGGAAATGCATTGCATTGTCGATACTTATCAATCATCTACGGTCGATTAACCCTTTCCCTCGTGAATATTCATGATTATTAATTGCTTGAAAGTCGTATATTGGTCAATGAAATAACTATTTTGCCTTTTCAGGAACGGTAGAATCAGATCTATATAATTCCATAAGCAACAGAGCAGACTCTGATCAGACGGCTCCTACAAGAAGCGTTTGATCTAGATCCACGCTGTTTGCCAACAGTCGTCTATATGCGAGAAAGTGTTAATAGGCCCTAATTTACTTCACTTGGCATGGAACATTCATTTTATTGACCCAAATATAGGCTGACCCAGACATCTAGTATCTGATAACGCTAAGAAATTTAATTGATTTCTACTGGAATGAAAGAATCCCATCATCGGCGATCTTGGTCGCTTTTGATAAGCAGCGTGAGTAACAGAGATGGCGTATTTGTGATTACATTTGCAAATACAGTAAAACCCCTCTAAACCGGAATTCTAGTAGAAAAGAATTTAAATACTTTAATACTGATTAATGCAGGATGCAAATCACGCAGAAAGCTCCTAGAGGAGCTTTCTGCATGAGTTTCACCTTGCATTAAGCTGCCCCCTGTCTCCGAGACTGATATTTTTACCAAGTTTAACGTCCTGTTTAGAGGAGTTTTAGTACAATTTGGATCCAGTGCAATGCCGAGTAACCCATCATTTCATGAGGATCAAAACTGTTTTTTAACTCTGATTATGTATTTTGAAACAAAACGACAGAAGAAGAAATATACGATTGAATCAGACGACACTGTTTGCAGACGAGAATACTTTGCCGCGAAAATGTTAAACTTTATGAGTTACATGAGCGATTTCACTAGTGTTACATATTTAATTCAAAGCAGAAGAAGATTACTGAACAGGGTCAAATGGTCCAAGCTGAGTGAAATTTTGCCAATGGATGTTTTTTTTAAAAAATAATGAACAGTAAACGCTCGCTAAAATTCATTTTCCGGACAACGTTGCTTGCAAATCCGAACTTTCAGAGAAAACGGCATTTTAGGCAGGTGATTGCTTAATGCTTGATGAAAGCCACACAAGTACTGGTCTGATACCCTCTACATTCATAAATTAAACGTGAAACACGATTTATACAATGTCATTTACAGAGGGTCAGATAAGATGCGTAAATTTAAACATTTTCAAGAAAAACTCCTTTATTTCTCCACGAAATCCTATACTGTGACCACTCTTTAGAATCGTCTCTTCGAGACAATTCTAAAGAATGGTCACAGCATAGAAGCGATTAAAGGCATATGCCTATTGTATACTGAACGAAACTGATGCCAGCTCATTTGCTGCCAATGGCGAGTCTATTGTCACCTTTACCAACATGTTTTATCAAAACGCCAACAGAATCCAAATTGTTTCACACTGTGATTATGTCTTTCGTTAAAGAAATACGAATAAATTTAAACGATGAGAATTGTAGGAGACGACAAATTTCACAAATGACAATTCGAGCCAGCGAACGAGTTATGAGCATGAGCATTTAATACTTTTGACACCTGTATTGGGCTTTAAGACCATAACCCTTTCCCTTATACAAACACAATTGTCACGTCTTTGCAGCGTAGTCCCAGATCAGACGGCTCCTGTAGGAGTCGTTTAATCCGGGTCTGGTCTGGTACAAACGTCCCTTGTTCATTATGCCATTATAACATTCATCCAATTAGTATCTATACATTCATTATCTCTGATATGCATATTCATGAGGGAAAGGGTTAATTAAGATTTAGTTGTTTTGTCGCTGAAGAGAGGTTTACTATACATTCACGTACCTCGGAACATAAGCTGCCACTCCAGTAGTGCAGAAACCTTTCAGTCGTCGCTTTAATCTGTACAAAATGTCATACAAACATGGTTAATAATCCATGACTAGACAGACTTTTTCTACATTAAGCTACACAATAAAACCGCTCTAAACTGATTTTTTTAGAGAAGAACGTATATACTTTTAGGCAGGTGAAGGCTTAATGCAGAGTGAAAGTCATGCACACAGCTCATAGAGGAGCTTTTTGCATGACTTTCACCCTGTATTAAGCTGTCATCTGTTTCCAAGACCGATATTTATACTAAATCTAACGTCCGGTTTAGAGGGTTTTTTATTGTATAGTGTCTGTTTTTGTATTGTCGTTTCGCTGTCAAAGTATTTACATATAATAAAGCATTAAACATTTCTTAGCACTGAATGAATTTCGAGCTCGAGTAATATAATATATAGAACCTGTAAATATTAAATCATGGCTAACTTCTTTATAGATATTGGGCCAGATTAAAAATAAAATTTTGATTGTTGCCAATCTTGTGTTTAAGAATTTAATTTGGATAAGTATGTCAAGTCAAAGATAAAAGTACATTATCTATAAATGTCACATTTACGAAATATACGTTTGCGAAAAATCCATCAAATATGATATACACACGTGATAGAGAAAATCAAGTGTTGGCAAACATCGAACTCCTATACTAATAAATGGAAAAGTTCCTGAATTTACAATTTCAATGTAAGAAACGGGTGTGTTGGCACATGCTAACAGTGAAGACCAATATCAGCGAGTCAACAGAAGAGTCTTTGGATCAGGACACGTACTGTTTGTCATTCAACATATGTTCGTACATTTAAACCGTTCATACTAAATAGACAGCCATTAACAATACATGGCCATTCGACCTTAACACATCGGTATTGAAGAGGTTAAAACCGACATACGTGCAGTATTAAGTATGAATTTCCCTCATGGAAGAAACCGAAGTCGTTGTCGTCTACTGATCGCAGAGAGGAGCCCTAAAAAATAAAATAAAAATACTGTTGTAAGGTGTGTGTAATATCTTATCTGCTGTATCTGCAATGCTTGTTTTATCGATTTTAGCCCTTTATCTGATAAGAAATCATGTATGAAATGATGATACAATATACATTAAAACCTCTCTATAACGGCCACTAAATTGTGTTAATTAGTTGGTATTTAGGGCAGGTGACTGCGTAAAGCAAGGCGAAAGTAAAACAGAACGCTCCTATAGGAGCTTTTTTTATTTTCACATTTCTTTAAGTAACCACCTGCTTTTAACACAAAATTCTTGATGTAATTAAGTGTCCGTTATAGAGAGGTTTTACTGTATTTACATAAGTGATAGCTGTTTCCATGGTTGCGCCATGTGATGCACTTTCATCACGCAATGAACATACAGCAAAAACACTTTAAAGTGACCACTAAATAAAACAAACATGAGCGTCATGAAACCTTTACTCCTTGAATATTCATGTAAAATATAATGACATTATGAATATTAATTAGATTGTTCAATAGCAAATGGACACGTGAATGGTTGGCTATGCCAGAATCATATCTAAAGCATATCATAAGCAAATAGCTGACTCTGATCAGGCGGCTCATACAGGAGCATGTGATTGGTTGGCAATGTCGTAGAAACGCGTATTTATGGAGTAAAATGTTAATGCGTGCTACTGCTTCATGCAGGGCGATAGTAATTGGGTTTGCTTTGTAACTTTCGTCCTGCATTATGCTACAATCACCTGTCTATACTACCCAGACTCAGACCATTTCTGTTGGTCGCATCAGCGGGGATTTACTGTAAATCAATTATATCCAGGACATGCATCTTTGTTAAAAGGAAGTTTGATCAATATTTGATTCAGTTGTCATCAATCTTTAGCATACAGAGCCAATTGTATGGTAAAAGAAAAATATCCTCTTATTCAGATATAGCAGCAGGCTATTGTCAATTTAATTTCAACCACATAGTGAAAATGTAAAATGGTTTAGAACCTGATGAGACACCTTAATTAACCCATTACCTCATAGGCTATTTTTAGATCTAACCACTTTGAATAAATCTACCGTCAAAGGGTATTAACTAGAAAAAAAGAAAAAATGACTATTTCGTAGTTTGAAACCATTGTGATAAATAGAGCATTTGCTCCTATAGGAGCAAAGGCTCTATTAGTCACAATGGTATCAAAAGGTAACTTTTACAGAGGCGTAGAAAGACGTATTTATGGAGGAAAGGGTTAACTCATTCTCTCCTAGACAATTTTTTAACCTCTTGGAATAATTCTAGCGAAAAGGAGCATTTACTAGAGAAAATGAAACTGTTAGAATTGTGCAGTTCTATTTATTACAATGGTTTCAAAAAATGACATTTACAGAGGCGTCAAAAGGCGTCAGAAGGAAATAATGGATTAATTGAGCAAACTTAGAATCTGATCAATCAGATGCTTGAGAATGATCTCAGACTCAAGCAAAAGGTTTTATAACCTCGGGTCCAAGTAATACGCCGAGCAAACTGGTCAGACACTATATTTCAATATGACAGCTGATCTGTATTTACTCTGTTTTCAATTACATTTTGAAGTTTTCTCATCAGCACCCTTGCTCACCTTAAATATGGGTAATGCTGATTGTAAAAACCTCTGAAATACCTAGTTAAGCCAGTCAATGTAGTTCGTTTACGAGGGTGACGAGAATGTGGGTCTCATTTTGGTAAGAAAAAAGCATCAACAACATAGACTGTGTTTTCTGTCTCTACAGTTAAATAATCGGACTGTCAAACAATTGGATCCAAATGTGATCCCGAGTTACTCTTGGTCTGATCAGGATACAAACTGTTAGCCAAGATAATCGAATAATCGTTCGTATTATGTTCAAGGTTAAAATTGCATTGTGTTGTTTACAACAAGTGCACTACATGACCAGGACCCACGTCATATTCTACAGTTCTTCTATAATTGTCACAAGCCGTATTTCCCATAATCATTGGTAATAGTGTGTAAAAACTGATCAGGAAGTACGCTCTTCTGCAGCCAGTTGAATTTCTTACCTGAACTCTCCATATTGTTAGGCCAGGACGTCCAGCTTGAACCTCGAGGAAAGCCGGCTCCATGCCAGCCAAACCGTCCGGGGTTGGAATCGGAGAGCCTTCCCTTATGGAACCAAGATGACTGGTGCGAGTGCTCAAGGTAACATTTCTGTACGATAAAAGCTGCATGTTAGTTTACGAAATATGGTTATCAAATGTCAGACTTTATCATATTTAAGTCTCCGTATCTGACTCTTTAATGCTTTATCAGTTTAATATTCAAGGGCAGGAAATCTCGCCATAAACTAATTCATGAATTGTAGTCAACTGCAAGTTTCCCGTACGCTTTACTCGCTCTTGAATTAAACAGCCAAACAATGATGTGTATATCTATTATAAAGCCTTACATTTTATAATCGACTTTCTTACAGTAACAGTGATAGTTTAGCATGAGTAGTTGCTTCCAGAATGCAATGCAGTAAGTAATATTGAAACATCAACCTTATTCATTAAATTACTTTCACCACACGCCTACTAATGCAAAAACGTCACTGTTACCATTTTAAATTTGACAATAAAACCAAGAGTTTATAATACAATATATATCAACATTTGACACTAAGTTTTGTTTCGGGCATAGTTCCACGGTGTGAAAATCTGACGGAAAATATAGTAATGATTTCGCAGCCTCGTGTGTTTCTTGAATATAATTCAATATGCAATTTTGCAACATTAAGCTCTGATGTCTACCTGTAACCCTTTCCCTCATATAAACTTGTTTTCACGCATTTGCAAACAGAGTAGACCCAAATCAGACGGTTCCTAGAGGAGCCGTCTGATAAGGGTCTGCTCTGTTCGCTTATAGAATTTGATAGATCTACTTCTTTGCTTTCTAAAATGTCTACAATGTTCCACCTTCCATATTTCTTTGTACCTTTTTCGTACAGGAATATTCAGTAGTTATCAAAATTTGGAATAAACACAGAACAGGCAAAGGGTTAAAGTATTTACCAGTATGTTTGTTCATTTCGCCGCGCTAGTTTAAGCATATCTTGCATTAGTGTACGCTAAAACTTCTCTAAACGAGAATTTCGGTAAAGAATAATTTGGATCCTTTTGGGCAGGTGACTGCTTTATGCCAGATGAAAGTCATGCCGAAAACTCCTTTGGGAACTTTCTGCAAAACTTTTATCTCTGCATTTAGCCGCCACCTGTCATACAGACCAGTATTAATACTGATTTGAACGTACTGTTTAAATGGTGGTTACTGTATATGTAGAATAATCGTATGAAGGCTGAAAGCTTATTGTATTCCTCTCTTTGACTGGCATCAACATAAGCAATTGTTTATCACTAATGGTCTAAAAGTGGAATTTATATACTAGGTTTTAACCCTCTCCTCCATAAATACGCCTTTCTACGCCTCTGTAAAAATCACCTATTAAAACCATTGTGATAAATAGAGCATTTGCTGCTATAGGAGCAAATGCTCTATTCATCACAATGGTTTCAAACTACAAAATTCTAAAATTTTCCTTTTCTCTAGTTAATGCTCCTTTTCGGTAGATTTAATCAAAGTGGTTGGATCTAAAAATAGCCTATGAGGGGACAGGGTTAAGAAACTGTTGTGTTTAAACTCTAACTCGTCACTAATGGCCTAATTTACATTTGAAGACGTTCTATCGCGTAATACCATGTAGTTTTCAACATTTTCGCCATTACTGTATAATCACAAAAGATTAAATATACTTCATATTCAAATCTCAGCAGCTTTCTAGATACGTATAGTCCATTACACGGAAGACGCGTGAAAATTCAGTCTTCTTAATACCCTTCTGTTAACCGACATAGCGTACATGTTCATTCTGATAATTGTCCAGGAATGTCAAGTATATTTGTCAAACACATTGGATTCTGACCAGAACCCGTGGTATTCAGAATTTGGTTATGAGTTGCAGTCCTGTTGTGCCGCAAGGAAAACAATCAAAACGATAACAGATTTGCGAAGTTGTTGATTACTTATTCTTACTGCACTTTATATATACTCTAATTCTTATAAAAAGAGTATTCAATACAACGCAAATGTCACATGCATTATACAAACAGGCAAATGACTAGTATTAATATTACTTACGCGGAATGTTTTCCTTTGGAAGAGGTTGTACTTTTGACTCTCCTTTTCCCTTTTGATTGTGATGAGCGGTCTGCGACGGACGTTTGGTGGGAATCTTCCAATATTTCGTCCTGGAAGTACAAGCTTCGGCCCGACTTCGGGCGACTAAATGCGCTCACACATCTATCACTGTCGTCCAGTACACTCTTGGGTCGAAGAGCTGAAATATAAATGACGAACGTCTTTAAAACTGCTATATGGGTCTGTCATTGCCCTGAATTACATTAACGAACCCCTTCTTTTCCATGTACAATGATAATGAGCTTAATAGAAAATAACACAATTTTGCACATGCAGTAAAATCCCTCTGAACCGGACGCTCAAGTTGAGCTTCAGCTTCATGCAGGGTGAAAGTCATACAGAAGGCTCCTCTAGGAGCTTTCTGCATGACTTCCACCTTGCGTTAAGCAGCCACCTTCCTGAAAATATCTAAATTATTCTCTTCTGGAATTCCGGTTTAGAGAGGTTTGACTGTATGTTACTTCGTACTATCTACATGTTATTACCATTATAAAATACAGTCAAACCTGTCTACAGCGACCATTAACATATACCGGTATCTAAATCAGGGGATTTGAGGAAGGTAGAAGCTTCATACGGGACGCAAGTTATGCAGAACGCTCCTAGCGGTGATTTCTGCATAAGTTTCAATTATATATTAAGCTACCATGTGATCTTATAGATCCGCATGGCTATTCATTGTATGGTCGCTACAGACAGAACTTGTATTTATTACTTATCGTCCTTACAATACTGATAAACGTGGTTATCCATATAATAGTATATACAACCAGTTGTGCATAACGATACCATTGTAATGTGGTGCAAATTTATTCAAACATTATGGTTGAATCATTTAAATGTGGTGCAACTATATACAAACATTATGGTTGAATCATTAAAATGTGGTGCAACTATATTCAAACATTATAGTTGAATTATTAAAATGTGGTTCAACTATATTCAAGCTTTGTGGATGAAACATTGTAATGAGGTGCAACTGTATTCAAGCATTATCATGGTTGGACGATTGTAATGTGGCGTAACTATATTCAAACATTATGTTTTAATCATTGTAATGTGGTGTAACTGTATTCAAACATTATGTTTTAATCATTGTAATGTGGTGTAACTGTATTCAAACATTATGTTTTAATCATTGTAATATGGTACAACTGTATTCAAACATTATGTTTTAATCATTGTAATGTGGTGTAACTGTATTCAAACATTATGTTTTAATCATTGTAATGTGGTGTAACTGTATTCAAACATTATGTTTTAATCATTGTAATGTGGTGTAACTGTATTCAAACATTATGTTTTAATCATTGTAATGTGGTGTAACTGTATTCAAACATTATGTTTTAATCATTGTAATGTGGTGTAACTGTATTCAAACATTATGTTTTAATCATTGTAATATGGTACAACTGTATTCAAACATTATGTTTTAATCATTGTAATATGGTACAACTGTATTCAAACATTATGTTTTAATCATTGTAATATGGTACAACTGTATTCAAACATTATGTTTTAATCATTGTAATATGGTAAACTGTATTCAAACATTATGTTTTAATCATTGTAATATGGTACAACTGTATTCAAACATTATGTTTTAATCATTGTAATATGGTACAACTGTATTCAAACATTATGTTTTAATCATTGTAATATGGTACAACTGTATTCAAACATTATGGTTGAATCATTGTAATATGGTACAACTGTATTCAAACATCATGTTTTAATCATTGTAATATGGTAAACTGTATTCAAACATTATGTTTTAAGCATTGTAATATGGTACAACTGTATTCAAACACTGAAGTTCAAACGCTGTAATGATAACAAAGTAACGTGTTACATTCTATGTCAAAGTGCATCCATGTTTACGACATTCTTCTCGCATCGTGTCCAAATGGAAATGTGGCATACATAGTGGAATTTTGTTTTGATTCAGACAGGTAAGGTCCGGATAAAATGCGTAAATTGGAACATTTTCAGGAATAACTTTTTTTTATTTCTCAACCAAACCCTATGTTGTGACCACTCTTTAGAATCGTCTCAAAGAAACGAATCTTAAGAGTGGTCACAACATAGGATTTGGTACAGAAATGACGAGTTTAGTATTTGAGCACGCACATTTATCTGTAGCTCTGAAACAGTGTATCATTTACAGCAGAACGTGTCTTAAGTGGTCATCAAAAAGAGCTCTAATCATGGGTCTGTGAGGCACGTGGTAGCTTAATACTGGTTAAATTGCCCTGCATTAAGTAACCTCCTGGTTTTGAAGACTCAGATGTTCAAACGATAAATGTCCGCTTAAGACATGATCTGGAACTAAACTGTTTGACACTCGGTCAATAGTTTCTCAAAAGCCCGATCGTATCAGAAGTAGTCAAAATTGATCAAACATTTGAGCAGATACAGTAAAACCTCTCTATAACGGCCACTAAATTATATAAAGTATTTTGTGTTAAAGACCGGTGGCTGCTTAAAGCAAGGTGAAAGTAAAACAGAACGCTCCTACAGGGGCGTTCTGTTTTATTTTCACCTTGCTTTAAGAAACCACCTGCCCTAAATACCAACCAATTAACACAATTTATTGGCCGTTATAGAGAAGTTTTACTGTAATTTTTTTTCACAGCGGGGTAAGTGTTTGCCGTAATAAACTTTTAATTCATATTGTAGATACGAGTTTATTTTATAATTAGTTTATATCTTTACCCGGTAGACACACACCTTTTAACGCCTTTGCAAATAGAATATACCCTGGTCAGATGGCTCTTGTAGGAACTGTCAGGTCAGGGTCTACACTGTTTGGTTATGGAAATATATGTACAAATGATTATGCAGTTTCAGCCATAACCAAAATTGTCTGTGTTCAAATACATGTACTGTTATAATAAGTGAGCTAATAGATATTCGTGGTGCCATTATGTTTTACACAAATATTCATCAGGAAAAGGGTTAATTATCATTCACAAATGTTTGAAGTGTTTGTACATGTCACTGATTTACATAAATTCACACAATACTTGTTTAAACATTTACTTACGTACTAGTTAAAGCCCACAATACATCCAGTACACTATGTTAGACAGTACGGATTTGTATAATGATTGAGATTCTTAATGAGATGCCAGATTGTGTATTTCGGTTACACTCTGATTTATGACAAACATCAATTATTCATGAGTGGTTTATTGCTTTACCACAAAGCAATAAACACATAGTAACCGGTATCTGAGATCTAACGGCATATCAAAATAGACTTTACATATCTCAACTTCTTCGTTTAGCTAGAGCTTGTTCTTCTGTATACGATGTTAACAGTCGAAATCTCATTTTAACCGAAAAGCTGCTTAAGCAAGGATATGGATATCATAAATTAAGAAAACCATTCTCTAAATTTTACCATCGAAATCTCTTATTGGCAAGTATAAGTGTAATCTTAAGGCGCTCCTACGACACGGTATTTCACATCCTGAATTTTATGGTGATGTGATATACAAACTTTCGTAAAATTATTGGACATACGCATTTTCTCACTTTGTTCATCAAATATGTTAAAAGTTTCATTAAAAAGGGATATGATCTTATAGTACTACAGCATACTGTATAAACGGTTGTCAACCCTTTTACAGTTGGCAGTCACGCTGCCCTCTTCTCATGTACGCCGACAGGAAAGTCTTATACAGTATTCTACGAAGACGCCTCTAAAATCCAGAAACGAAAGGAGGGCGTCGGATATATGTACTATCTCTTTCTGTTGTACCCTTTATTACTTTTTTACAGTTACTCTCAGACTGTTTGCAGCTCAGTCATTCAGTACACCAGCGATAGGTGGATCCAGTTTGTCTCACATAAATATGTTTTCGTTGTACATGCAATTTACCAATGTATTTTTGCCATCGCGGTTGATGTGGATTAGTCGGAGAGGGGATATGTTGATTTACACTGTTTGTCTTTTAGAGTGGGGTAGAATAAGTGAGAGGTTGGACGCCCCTAAACCGATTTGAACCCAAGTGACAATTGTCACTGACCGTTCCAAGGCGTTACTTCCATCTCCCCTATTGTTTGTTTGTTATGTCTTTGTGTGCCTTTTTATGTCTTTTGATATGCATGTACATTTACTTTTTTTCTCGTGGTACTGTTCGGACGGCTGTGTGTTTTATATGTTTTGTTTCCTGCATGACTCATACATGTACTTTCAACAGGAATCCCTGTTTCCATTTCCTCAGATATGTATAGTATCGAATTGGACAATTATTCAAAAATGTCCAATATTTAGTCAAGCAATGTATGACTTAATTCCTTTCAGATATGAACTTCACTTGACAAGAAGCATTTATCAGAGCTACAGATAGATGTGCGTATTCAAATACTAAAATCGTCATTTCTCCACCAAACCCTATGTTGTGACCATTCTTCAGAATCGTCTCGAAGATTACGTCGTGAATATTCATGTACGAAATAACGATGTCATGAATGTTAATTATATTCATTTGTAAAATGATAAAGTTTGGCCATGGAAGAAATTATTTACAGTTGTAATCATATCTATATTAGTTCATAAGCAAACATAGCAGACCGTGATCAGACGGCTCCTATAGGAGTTGTCTGGTCCGGGTCTATTCTGTTTTCAAAGGTGTAATAAGGCGTATTTATGGAGTAAATGGTTACTTAACATCGAATGTTCACCACGAAAATCTAACTGCAAATGTCAGTAAACTTGTTTTCCGCATTCAGATGGTTAAAACGTGTCATAACATATTATCGTATGTCAAAGGACTTTGAAAATGAACCTAAATGGTCTGGCAATGGGTCATTAAACTTTAACCTCACCGATAAGTCAATTCTCACACACTATAATTACCCTTTATATTTTTATTATCTGTTTTATTTGCTCATTAAATCTAAACGTGTATATGGAGGTGTTATATAAACGATATTAACTTTTTGAACCCCATTCCGTCTAGCCAGCAAAATATCGATGGAGGAATGAAAGAGGTAAGATGATGTTTGAAGTCTATCCTTTTTCAAGACAAAACATTATCTTAAAAAGATGATAAACAGTAGAACCTGTCTTAAGCAGCCATAAAAAGATGTTTAATTATAGATCTGTCGGGAAGAGGGTAGCTTAATTCAGGTCAAAAGTATTGCAGAAAGCTCATATATAGGAGAATTCTGCATTTCTTTTGCCCTGCATTAAGCAACCACCTGCTTTTAAAGACTCCTTTATTAAATAAAAGATTGGCCGTTTAGAAAAGGTTCTACTCTACACTCGAACCCATTAAACTTTATTATTGACTTGCTTTTACCATGCATTAAGCAACCACCTACGTTTTAAGACTCCTACGTTCAATACATGAATGGCCGCTTAGGACAGGTTCCACTCTATACCTGAACAAAAACGGTATTCTTGATATGCTATTGCCAACAGCTTGGACTCAGATGAGACTCTGGGAACTTCGGCGTCTCATCAGTATCCAAACTAGTTAATACACATTCAACAGCTTCCCAAAAGCATGAACGATTCGAGGTAAATACAACTTGCAACAGGTCCGGGCTTTAGGCAGGGCATCCTTGTTACAGCAAGATAAGTGTTAGCTTTTAGCTTAGGTCCTGATCAGCCGCGCATTGGATCAAGGTCTACACTGATTGTCCCGTTTTGTAACGGAGGACAATATTGTGTCTTACATCCTTTCAAACACGGATCGTGGGCATGCCCAAGTGAATGGCATTCCCTGTAAAGACGTCCGCTAAATATACAGTAAAACTCTTGTAAACCATTTCTAGATATCGGTCTTGGAGACAGGTGGCAGCTTAATGCAGGATGAAAAGTCATACAGAAAGCTCCTCTAGGAGCATTCTGCATGACTTTCACTCTGCATTAAGCAGCCACCTGTCTAAGTGTATCTAAATTCTTCACTATTAGAATTCCGGTTTAGAGGGCTATTACTGCAGAGACATTGGTGTATAACCAACATAAATTGAACTTGACATTTTCATCAATGTCCTTCCGCAACACGACGTGTTGTCATGTACTCCTAATTAAAGACGAAAGCACAATAACGACAGATCAATACTGGTGCACTTTTACGAGTCGTATATTGAGTGTGCTTTTGGCACTTTGCTGCTGATTACCTTGCAAATAGTTTAGATCCCGATTGGATGTCGAGTAACTCGGGGTCTCATTAGTCTTTATACTGTTCGACATGTTTGTATAAAATATATTGTAGTATTTGTCTAAACTCTTTACCTCATACTATTAGGATATGTTATACCCAAGCTCTTTGAATAAATCTACTGAAAGGAGTATGTATTAGAGAAAAGGAAAAAAAGATCAGAATTGTGTAGTTCTGAAACCATTGTGATAAATAGAGCATTTGCTCCTTGGGAGCAAATGCTCTATTTTTCACAATAGTTTCAGAAAGTGACTTTTACAGAGGCAATATGAGGGAATGGGTTAAATACCAACAAATCAAAGTGTCGCCAGGTTAATTCTTAACCCTTAAGTCTGCATTAAAGGTAATATCTGCTCAAATTGTCATGTGCTACA
Organism: Azorinus chamasolen; assembly: GCA_963576725.1. Lineage (NCBI taxonomy): Eukaryota > Metazoa > Mollusca > Bivalvia > Cardiida > Solecurtidae > Azorinus > Azorinus chamasolen. The sequence goes on along the minus strand of OY755239.1, from coordinate 31,676,340 downwards.
AGTTTTTTTTTCTTTCTATTGATCCGTTAAAACTTTGGAGAAACTATTGACAAGGTGTCAAACAGCGTCAGACTGGAAGAGACTGGGTCTCATGTGGGAGACTGGATCCTAGCTGTTTGCAAATGCCAGTCAGGTCGCGTTTAGCGGGCGAAGGGTTAAGTTGTGAGGACAACATTATGAAACATTAATGGAATTTAACCTTCAGAACTCTACCGTCGAATGGGTGATAACCTTTGCAAGCAGTTTGGATTCAGATCAGACGCCGAGTAACTCGGTGTTTTATCAGGATCCGAACTGTTTATCACTCTGACACTGTTTTACAGACGACGTCGAAGGAAAACGTACTAGTAGAATTGAAAAAGACGACAATGTGTGCAGATTGCTCAGAGTTCAGAAGGTTAAATAGTTCGTGCATTAGGTGTACATTACATTACGACCTCGTCTTGTGAAATGAAACAGTTATGCACACAGAAACCGTCATGTTCTGTTTTATTTATTGTTTATCCTGTTCCTTCATATAAAGGTGTTTTCACGCATTTGCAAACAGAGAAGACCCAGATCAGACGGATGGTCAGGGTCTGCTCTATTTGCTGCTTGGTTTCTTTAATTTCCAAAATGACCACTTTCCATATTTCTTTATAACTATTTTGTCCACGAATATTCAGTAGGTATTGCAATTCGGATTAAAAATAGAACAGAAAAAGGGTTAACCTGTCGTGGGTCGAAATCAGTGATTACCTTTGGAGGCCTAAATATCTATTTAGATCTAGATAAGACTTCGAGTAGCAGCAGCTCGGCGTCTCGTCATGATCCAAACTATTTAAATACATAGTTTGAAAATGGAGACACCTGTATTTACTATTTAGCATTGGCGTCCAATGGCGTTCAATATATTCGTCCGAAAGTGTTTTGCTCGGCTATTGGTTAGTGTAAATGAAGGGATGTTGTCATAGCTTTCTGAACAAAATAATCTGTAATAAGACATCAAACTCTATGTTGTGAAAACTTTTAGAATCTCCTCGAAGAGGCTTTTTCACGAATAACTTAATTTCTCCACCAAATCTGACGTTTGATAATTTAGTATATACAGTAAAACCTCTCTAAACCGGACGTTCAATTTAGTACAAATAGCGGTCTTGGAGACAGGTGGCAGCTTAATGCCAGGTGAAAGTCATGCAGAAAGCTCCTAGAGGAGCTCTCTGCATGACTTTCATCCTGCAAGTCAAATATCTTCTTTTTACAAAAATACAATAAGCACGGGAGAAACTATAGTTGTATATACAGTTAAACAGTAAAGCCTCTCTAAACCAGACTTTCAAATAAGCATAAATTCTGTTCTGTAAGACATGTGGCAGCTTAATGCAAGGTGAAAGTCGTACAGAATACCCCCAAAGCTTTCTGTATTACTTTTATCCTGCATTAAGCAGTCACCTGGCTTAAACAATCTGAATTTCTCTTTACTAAAGTTCCAGTTTATGAGGTCTTTGCTGTACATTTAACCCTTCGCTTGCTATTCACGTCAATAAACCTACCTGTAAATAGTGAAGACCCAGATGAGACAGCTCCTGCAGGAGCTGTCTCATCAGGGTCTGCACTATTTACAAGTTAATTGTGCAACCAGTGCACTCCACAGCAGTGATTGCACAACGAAATATGTGTACACAGTGAAGATATATGTAATTATACAACAGGGCATGGGTAAAGAAGGAGAATGTATTTTAAATTCAGCAAGTGAAGGGTTAAAACTCCTACATACATGTACGCCTTTGCAAACAGGATAGGCACAGATCAGACAACTCCTGTAGGAAACATTTCATCAGGACCTGCTGTATTTGTTTATGGAGTACTATAAATATGATCCTTCAGTTTTTGTCATGGCCAATTGCGTTCGAATGCCATATAAAACATAGCTAATAACAATTCCAGATGTCGTTATTTCTTACACGAATATTCATCAGGTATATGGTCAAGTCTCTAATTTGATATTTAAATATGAAATGTTCGACATGGTGTCAAAATTGAGCTGCTAAACTAAATAATGAATAAAATGCAATAGAAACATGTTGGAAAACATTATAGAAACACCTCTATAACAATAAATTATTTTTTGTCCATTTTTTTCTTTTTGAAAAAGTAACTTGCGGCAGCTTACTGCAGTACTATAATCCTTTACTCCATGTATGAAATCATGATAGCATATTGATTAGATTATATTTTTTAAAATGGCATATTAACACATGTTATTTTGCCAAAGTAAAACAAAATAGATTCAGATCTATATTATTTCATAAGAAAACAGAGAAGATCCAGTAGGAGCCGACTAATATGAATCTACTCTGTTGCAAAGGCGTAAAAAACGTATGTATGGAGTAAGGGGCTAAGATTAGCCGCTCCATCCCAATCCCAATATCAATAGATAAAAACCCACATTGACGTATTTATAAACAGTGTTACCCCCAGAACATGCAGCTCCTGTATGTGTTATGATCAGGATTCGCTGTTTGCATATGGAGTAATACAGATCTGATATTACATTTTCTACCATGGCCAAGCGATCCATTGTTCATGTGCAATTTCAATCGTGCAGTTAGAAAAATATTCAAAAGGTTATCATTTCTAACATGCATATTTCATTTAAACCTTTCAATGTGGAAACAAGTCACTAATGTTCTTTGCAAATATTGTAGACCCAAAACTATATTGCTCCTCTTGGAGACCTCGCATCAGGGTCTGCACCGTTTGTCATTTTACACGTTTCTTTAAAATCATCACTGAATATTCACGGTATGTTAGATCATTTTGGGCAGTCCATTTGAAAATTCAGCATTGACAGATTTAATTAAATTGACAAAGAGAATTTACTGTAAAAACTTACTAGTGCCTGGTTTGTTCTTTGATGACATGGTTCCGAAATTTCTGAAAGTTGACCTTGTCTGCTAAATGTCCATAGTGTATAGAATGTGACAATTAGCCATCCAATTCCATCAGTCACATCTATCACACGTTTATTCTACCCTTTCTCGATGAACACTCGAATTTACAACGCTGTCACTATCGAGTCTTCTATATTTTATTCATTTCACCATTAAAATGTATCCATAATAACACACTATCCATACCATGGGCCCGCACATATATCGGATTCTAAAATTACCAGTTTTTGAAAATATCTCGAGTGTTATCACTTAACCCGATCAGATAGAACATGATCTTAAGCCCATCATTAATAGACCCACGCTTCGTCCTTCCCGGGTGTTTATAGCTCAAATATCGAGACGATCAACCCTTATTTAACCGAACAAGAAATACCCGAAACTTCAAACAGATTACGCATTTATATGTAAATAGGATTAAATTATCTAGGTGAAATCCCCGCGTGTTTATAGTATGCTTTTCAAAACTGCGAACTTATTCAATAATTGCTAATATCCAGGAATATTTTTAGCAAAGTAATTACGAAGGAGATCTATTTATAACAGCAAATAGGGCAATACGTTATAAACAACGACACAAAACAACAATAGCATACAACTACAGTCCCAGTGTTTATCGCCCTCCAGTATCTACTGATATTGATAAATTATTTAGCGGATCAGTTGAGGAATTGTTTCAGCCATTAAGAAGATTGTATTGATTGCCTGCATATGGTGTCAATGAATTGTTCCTCTTAAATTGCCGTAATTGCTACACACAATATAACGTTTAGCTGTTTACTAAAACCTATTAATAAAGGGGTTAATATTGTTATGCAATACACTACAGTAGAACCTGTTATGAACAGTCATTCATTAGTGGAACATACGTGTCTTAAAAAGCAGGTGCTTGCTTAATCTGGGGCATAGTAATGCAGAAAGCTTTCTGCATTACCTTTGTCCTGCATTAAACTACCACCTGCCTTATAGACCCATATTTAGACATTATTTTGATGACCGCTTAAGGTAGGTTCTACTATGATTAAAACTGGTGTCAAATATTTATCACGCATATTAATAATGTAGATATAAACCTTTAAGCATATCAAATGGAACTTTACAATCACCGAATACCTTTACATCAGAAACTTGTGTCTTTTAGTTTTTTTAGTTTGTGCTTTGTACTTAAACACAAAATTGTATGGTATACAAATGACTGGAACTGCATGCATATTAGTGAGATTGTTTTGTAAATGATCTATGCTGCCAAATTAAACATTTTACGTCATGAATATGCATGTTTAGAAATATTGACTGTATGTAAATTGATTAGAGATGTTTTTATAATGACACTTGAACACATGACCTTTTGGCCGTGACAGAAACTGTAAAATCAAATATACAGTAAAACCTCTCCAATAGAACCTTCGACAAAAATGTATAAATATTGGCTTAAAGGCTGCTGGTACATGTAGCTTAATGCAGGACGAAAGTAAGAGCTTTCTGTATTTCTTTCATCTTGCTTTAAGCAACCCCCTGTTTCTAAAGTCAACCATATTTATTTGGTTGCATTAGATATACTCTACTATATTAACAGAGGAGACACTGACCCAGTTCCTACAGGAGCCGTCTGATCTGCATCTACACTGTATGCAGATACGTATGTTGGAGCTGTCTGATCATGTATCAATGAAGTTAGGGGTTAGTCACAAGAAGTAGGGTACCGTTTCAAATCGTCATCAAACTACAAACCTTAATGTCAGTTCTAGTTATATGTTATTTGGTTAAAATTTCTGGAGTCATTCGAGTAATCCAATTTTAGAACGGCCAATAAAATTAACATAGCATAACCATGAGTGTTTTATGGGTCAGAAATGTTTCAAGTTTTACCATGGTCGTTTGTGGTGTTTTTGTTTGTGTTTGTGGGTTGTTTTTTTTAAACACTGCTGGAGGTGTCTTTCACTAATAACTGTATCACTATGGGTCTATCCGTTGGATCCGAACTGTTTACACAATGTATCACAGACTAATGACTGTTTTCATCACTAATTTATCTATGCATCACTATGGATCTTCTTGAAAGTTTCTTTCACTAATGTATCTATGTATCACTATGGCCTCCCATGGGACTGAACTTACATGTATCCAGTTTGTATTTCACAGACTGTACGAACTATTTATCCATAAATTATCTACGTATAACCGGGTAATATGAACACAGAAAAAGATTAATAAATTGAATGCCATACTTGATATGTTTAATATCAGATAGTCCACGTTAAAGTATATCAATTCAGTACTTGTCTTTATTGAAAAGTGAAAAATGTACGTATATTGAGTTTACTTTTATCGAGCTAATCACGACCCGGCTTGCATGTGCAAACAAGTCTGACCCAGATGAGACACCGAGTTAACCTGGCAGCTCATCTGGATCAAAGCTGTGTGACACTGTGCCAATCGTTTTTTAAAACAAAAACAAAAGAACAATCTGTGAACAAATGTTTTATACATCAGAATTTAGCTTAATCTAGACAACTGCAATGACTTAGTTTAAAGGGTGTGTCAAATGAAGGGAATACGGGACTATATAACGTGAGTATTAACCAAATGTTGAGATTATGCAGCTGCTGTTGTCACTTAAGGAAACAAAAAAGTATTAGTCTTGAAACATGGGTGTTTTATAGGAACAAAAGAGCTAAGGCAGGCTCTTAAAAAGACGATATAATACACAGCTGAATTAAGGTTGGGACATAAGAAGTTCAGTCCTTAAAGCCTGGTTGATTGATGTCTGACTGAGACGGGCTTATATTCTGATATTGCTGATATGTTTCCAATAACCATTGACTTAGTTTAGAGCTTGAGTTTTTAATTTTGCAGTGACTTAGGTTGGATTTGGGTTCAAAATTTTGCAGTGACTTAATTTAGGCTTGAGTGTTAACTATTGTAGATGTTCCGGAGACAGAATTAGCAAATAAAAGTTTTAAAAAGAAGTACAGTAAAACCTTAAAACCTGTATTAAACGATCATTGAAATGACATCTAATTCTGGGTTGCAAAGGCAGATGGTAGCTTAATTCCGGTCAAAAGTAATACAGAAATCTCATATAGGAGCTTTCTGCATTACTTTTTCCTGCATTAAGTAGCCACGTGTCTTTTAAAAACATATTGTGATTCAATACATGATCAATTAAGACAGACTAACTGCAGAAACATAACCCCTGGAATGCTGATACAGTAAAACCTCTCTATAACGGCCACTAAATTACATCAATTATTCTGTGTTAACGGCAGGTGGATATACAGAACTGACCCAGATCATACAGTACCTACGGGAGTCCTCTGATCTTGGTCTACTCCGTTTACAAAGACACACCGCAGAGAGCCTTATCAAGAAAGGGTTTTACGTTCAACAATCTGATATGGTTTATGAAAGTGATAATAAGAAGCAGCTGTACTGTAAGGATAACACTTGAGTAATGGGGATACGTTTGTTTGTTAGGTCTTCCCTTCAGTTTAGAAACTGAAGATTATAAAACCGTATTAATGTTTTCACTATACATATTTGATTTAATGAAATTGTCGGTCTGTAAGAACGGAATGATGGGAGAACAGACAAATATGTATATGAATGAATTTGCAGAATTGCATCTATAAAGTGTAATAAGACGAACAAACCCTGGCAATACAGCTTCTACAGAAATTGTCCAATGTAGGTCTACTCTGTTTTCGTATGCGTGAAAGGTGGAAATTATCTGGTAAAATATTAACTCTTCACTTGCTATTCACGTCAATATACCTACATGTAAATAGTGAAGACCCAGATGAGACAGCTCCTGCAGGAGCTGTTTCATCAGGGTCTGCACTATTTACAAGTTGATTGTGCAACCAGTGCACTCCACAGCAGTGATTGCACAGCGAAATACTTGTACACAGTGAAGATATATGTAATTATACAACAGGGCATGGGTGAAGAAGGAAAAATGTATTTTAAAATTCAGCAAGCGAAGTGTTAAGTAGTTAATCTGACAATTATTCTGACAAAGACACTACCAACAGACATTCAAATTTAATTACATTCTATTACATTTCTTCATGTTAACCCTTTACGCCATGTATAATCCTGTAACTAAAAGGTGTAAAACTTTAATAGTTAAAAGGACTGAAATATATTACAGACCTTTGACACATGTGTTATCCGTTGCCAGGGACGCTTTTCCTTTTGTACTTTTGGTATATTCCCTTTCACACGAACCTGCATACTGAGACCGTGATTGTTTTATCCCTTTGTCTATATTTTAATCTTTACAGCAAACAAACCAATAACATGAATTTGAGAGTGGTGTTTGTATTTCTCCTTAAATCAAACAATAATTTATGTTCGGAGTGTCATAAACACTCGTACTGAAAGATAAAGTTTTGTTTCCTTGTGAGTTATAGTTGTTGCAAGACAATACACTTCTTTAACCTTTGACATGCCGTAAACGAATTGTCATAAGTTTGCAAACAGTTTGGGGTCCAGATGAGATGCTGAGTAATCGCCAGGATTCAAAACGTTTTACACCCTGGTAGTTCCAGTTGAAAAGAAATGTGAGAAAATATTATTTGAAAATTTAGACAAGACACATTTTAGGCAGATAGAAGTCGCTACACCATGCTGAAGGTTAAATATGCAGTTTATAAACTTGTTAACCCTTTCTTTCATATAAAGGCCTTTTCACGCATTTGCTAGCAGAGTAGACCTAGGTCAGACGGCTCCTATAGAGACCGTCTGATCAGGGTCTGCTCTGTTTGCATTTGACATGATACAAATATGTTATACAGTTATTGTCAAAGTAAATAAAGATCCTTGAAAAGGTTAGTACATGATACAAGTTCAACTAATGTATATTCATGATATCATTTCTTACATGAATTTTGAACAGGACAGGGGTTAATGCATTATTTTATGGTTTGAAGTATTCGATGCATTTTTGTATTTATGTAGAACTGATAATCACGCAGGAATGTTAGTCATCATAAAAGCAAGATTGGAAAACTTAGAAAGACGACAAACGCGGTTTGTACTCTTGATCTGACCTTAATCTTGTTGAAAAAAGTTCAAACTATGATCTAGATAGTTACGTAGATACCTCTTTAACCCCTTTGTAAATAGGGTAGACTCAGATGAGACGTCGAACAATCATAAGGATTCAAAACATTTTACACTCTTCTGCTTATGGAATTATGTAATCTGATTTTACAATGTCTAGCATGGCAAAAATACCCATATGTCCATTTAAGTTATATAATATTTATATAGTCATTATTTCTTACATAAATATTCATGGAGTAAAGGGTTAAATAATCTCCAGAGATTTACTTATTATTACTACATGTGATACGTGTTTGTTTCTGTCATTCTCTAGTACAGTTGTAATTCTGAATGACAGGATAGTACAGTAAAACCTCTCTATAACAGCAAACAAATTGCATCATGTATTTTGTGTTATAGGCAGGTGGCTGCTTAAAGCAAGGTGAAAGTAAATCAGAACGCTCCTATAGGAGCGTTCTGTTTTACTTTCACCTTGCTTTAAGCAGCTACCTGTCCTAAATACCAACTAATTAACATAATTTAGTGGCCGTTATAGAGACGTTTTACTGTATGTATACTATATGGGCCTCGTAGATCATTTTGATCTTTTTGGTAAATTAGATTAAATGATATTGACAATTTAACCATCGCGACCTAACTGACAACCGCAAACGGCTTAGATGAAGTGAAGTGAACTCATCGATCTACTGGGTGCCATAGCAGGATCCAAGCTGTTTGACACATGCATATTCATTAAGTCATTTTTTATGGCATATGAACAAATGACATTATTTGACCATTTCAGAAACTGTAGAATCAAGTCTGCATTATCCCATAAATAAACAGTACAGATCCTGATCAGATGATTCCTACAGAGCCGTCTAATTTTGGTCTACTAGTTTACAAAGCATCAAAATGCGTCTCTTTCAGGAAAAGGGTAAAGCAGGCATAGTTTTTGCGTGAAATGAAGAGATAATAAAACGCTATACCGTTTTGAGTGTATTTTGGTTGTACATTAACCCTTTCGCTACCAATGCCGGATCTGTGATTACCTATGCAAACAGTTTGGATCCAGATGAGACGCCGAGTAACTCGGCGTCTCATCAGAATCCAAACTGTTTGTTACTGTTACTGTGTTTTTGAAACAAAAATGAAGAAAAATTAAAAGAATGAAAATGTGTAGCAGACGACAAAGTAAGCATACGACAGAGTTTGGCAGCGAAAGGGTCAAAGTGATAGTCCCGACACTAAACGCATAGTGTCAATGGCATCATAATACTAAGCATTTGTTATGAAGTATGCCAATTTGAACTTGTATCGAAAAAAAATGCCCATGTGACACAAAATAAACCGTTTTCGTCGATTCTTATATTTTTTTTAGTACTACAAAATATTATCGGCATATGTCGAACATTTACGAAACTAAAACGCAAAACGAATAAATACTAATATTTTGGCGAATAGCATTGAGTCTTCAATATGAAACATTTGAAAGGTGTCTTCTTCAGCATGTATTTGATTGGTTTTCATGCGATGTACATATTTTCAACATATAATCCAATACATGATGTAATTTGTAGACACATTTAAAACTCTTCTCTACTAGAATTCCGGGTCAGAGGATTTTTACTGTACATGTACCAACGATTACAGATTACAATAAAAACATGTAATATTGATCAAAGCAATTGGAATTGATTTACAACTACAAGTTTCTTCATTTTGATATCATATTAACAGTTTCTTACGATTGATTATCCAATAATCCACTTGTAAATCCATCCGACAATGCGGTATCCAGCTGGTTTTAATTTTATTTATATAAGAATTAATAATCCATATTGCCCAGACTTTAAAATACACTTGCAGTGGATATTGTCTGACACAAATATTGACGTAGCTGATTGTTGCTGTAGTACTGTTGGACTGTCGAACTAGTACAGTAAAACCTGAATTAAGCGATCATATGTTGAAGAGAAATGTATCTCAAAAAAGTTAGTTACTTAACTAAGGATAAACGTACATGTACTTATAAAAGCTCTCCTGGAAGTGTTCTGTGTTACTGGTTTTTTTCTTTAAAATAAGCTACTACCTGAGATAACGACCCATGATAAGACTTTTTGGATGGTCGCTTAATTCATATTCTACTGTAATTTACAAAAGCAGAAATGGTTAAAATCAATTAACCTGCTTGTCAAATCCTTGTTAGAAAATGATTTTATTAGCGCCACGTTTAGAATACACAGTATATCATTATTCACTAGATAATTAAAGTGATTGATATTCTGGACTTATATGAGACATCGAGTTATAGATCCAATCTGTGCTGCAAATCACACTACTATTTGGTCCATATCATACTTAACCCTTTCCCTGTTCTATATTTATTCCTCATTTTAATACCTAATGCATATTCATGGACAAATAGTTATAACGAAATATGGAAGGTGGACCAATATAGCCATTTTAGAAACTAAGAAACCGATCTATCAAATTCCATTTTCAAACAGAGCAGACCCTGATCAGACGGCTCCTATTGGAGCCATATGGCCTGAGTCTACTCTGTTTGCAAATGCGTGAAAATGCGTTTATACATTGTATGAGGGAAAGGTTTAAGGTTAACACTCGACAAACACTTTGAAATAACAATAATAGCTGCAATAACATCACACTCAATTGAACCATTTATTTACATTTTATTGAACCGCGATCAATTATTTGCCCACCTGTGATTTCATTTGTTTGACAGGTGAACGGTTAACTATAGCTGCTGCAAATTAAGCTAGTGTACAGCTTTTGTATGTTTTCTTCTTGCAATAATATTTGATAAATAAATCGAAGAGCATGCGTTTCTGGAGGTTACACCAAAGAATATGAATCGAACCGATGTCGCATGTCATACTGACGTGCAATGCCTCCTCGGATATTTATCATACAATAAAATCAAATTACACCCACGTTCATGCAAAATAAATGATTATAAATATTCAATAAACACGATTTTTACATTTGACGGACAGGAAATTGTATTTGTTCCGGTAAACCGTTTGTTCTGTTATACTTCTGTCGCATTGTACTATTGGTTGGTTGCTATAGGACGGGGTAATATACCGCAACGTAAAGATCTATGGTTGCAGTACCAACATATTTTAAAAATACAGTAGTGGCTGTCTTGTGTGACCATTAAATAGAGGTATAATTCTGGGTCTTTAAAACAGGTGGCAGCTTAATGCAGTTCGAATGTAATGCAGATCTGTGTAATTTTTGAAGTGAATTCCAATGTAGCAGCGTACTCTGACACTCGGCATAGCATAGATGAATAATGGTTGTGGATACCTTTGGCATAAGCAGGTATCAATACAGAAAATATGGAACCAAGACCGGCCCATAGCAGTTTCTGAAGTTCAGCAAATTGTTTCATTTTACAGTGGATTCTGTTTTAAGCCACCATTCATTTATTGAACATATGAGTCTTAAAAAGCAGGGCAAAGTAATGTGGAAAACTCCGATAGGAGCTTTCTTCATTTCTTTCGACTTGTATTAAGCTACCATGTGTCTTAAATATTCAGATTTAAACCTCTTTTTAATTGGGCGTAAGACAGTTTCAACTGTACACTAGCTGATGATGTCATTAATTCTTACATGCATATTCATACGCGTAAGACAGTTTCAACTGTACACTAGCTGATGATGTCATTAATTCTTACATGCATATTCATACAGTAAATTACTAATCTGTAATACAATAGGGCGACTTTGTGATATACGCTTCAAACGGATTGCAGTGAGTCGTTGATCAGGGTCTACTCTGTTTACTTGTGGAAGTTGAGAGATCTGCTTCTTTACTTTCTAAAGTGGCTACAATGGTCCACCTTCCATATTTCATTATAACGATTTTGTCCGTGAATATTTAGTAGGTATTGAAACTTGAACTAAATACAGAACAGGGAAATTATTAAAGCTAGGTGATTACTTATTGAAGGACAAAGGTGATGCAGAAAGCGTCTTTAAAGGTAGGTGATTGCTTGTTGAAGGACTAAAGTAATACAGAAAGTCCCTATAGAAGCTAATGCACCACAATTGTCCTGCATTTAAGACCTAGAATTAGACCTCCTGTTAATAGTCTCTTAGCCTATGACCTCATATGCTATTTGAGATGCAGTCTCTTTGAAGAGAGCATTTACTACAGAAAGGGAAAATTTTAGAATTGTGCAGTTTTGAAACCACTGTGATAAATAGCGCATTTGCTCTTAAGGAGCAAATGCTCTATTTGTCACAATGGTTTCATAAAGCGACTTTAACAGAGGCGTCAAATTGCGTCAATATGAGGGAAATGGGTAAGAGGGAATGTGCTGTATACCCAGTACTTGATGCCTTATTGGAATTCAAAGTGCTTGATACTCGGCATTTTGTTCAGGACTTGAATTATGTATGAATTGAAATGGCTAGAATATTAGGAATTATGTGTCAACTAACCTAAAGGTTTAAGATGATCGAATATCAATATGTTAATTGTTTTCCTGTTGTAAAATATTTTGTCTGTTTTAACTACAGTAGAACCATAATTACGAAAGAGGTCTAATCATGGATTTGTAAGGCAGGTGGTAGATTAATGTAGATAAGATTTGAGGCTGAAATCTGCTATAGGAGCTTTCTGTTTACTTTTGACCTACACTAAGCAACCACCTGCTTTTCAAGACTGTTATATTAAATACAGTAAAACCTATCTATAACGACCACTAATTTGTGTTAATTAATTGGTATTTTGGGTAGGTAGTTGCTTATAGCAAGGTAAAAGTAAAACAGAACGCTCCTGTAGGAGCGTTCTGTTTTACTTTCACATTGCTTTAAGCATCCATCTGCCTTTAACACAAAATACTTCATGTAATTTAGTGGTCGTTATAGGGAGGTTTTACTGTACATGAATGACCGTTTAGGAAAGGTTCAACTGTACAATCTGATTCACGTTTACTTTCTTCTATTTCATTCAATCTTTTGAGGAACTATTGGCTGACTGGCAAATAACTTAGATCTGGATTCAAGCTGTTTACACATGTTAATCAGGTACGACGAGGGTGAGTATTGCGACATGTTTTCCACCTCATATCTGTCATAATCTTATAATCTGACCATACATTATTCAGTTTAGATTTATTTTGCATTTTCAAAGACGTGCGGTCATCAATAATCTCACGGCATATTGGCACACACTTACAGGTCTATCTTTATATCTTTGATTACAGGAAATTTGCATTTGAATATAGTGCAGACCTAGATCAACAGGTTGCTTGAGGAACCGTCTAATCAGGGTCTGCATTGATGGTCATTCAAGATTTTCGCCATAATTGTACCCTTTCATACCAAATGGACTCTGACAGTTAAACGATGTCGGATCAGCATTCAAAGGGTTAAATTTCTCAACTTTAACCCATTACCTCAAAGGCTATTTTTATATACAAACTCTTTGAATAAATCTACCGAAAAGGAGTTTTAAGTCGAGAAAAGGAGAATTCTGTAGTTTGAAACAATAGTGATAAATAGAGCATTTGCTCCTATAGGAGCAAATGCTATATTTATCACAATGGTGTCACAAAGTGACTTTTACAGAGTTGTCAAAAGCCGTCAATATGAGGGAATGGGTTAAGACTGATTCGGGAAATTTTGAACATGTTTATCTAAATAATGGTGGACCTGGTGAGATAATGTTCACAAAGTCGGCGTCTTATTAGAATCCAAATCATTTGAGGCGGTCATCTGGTGCCCTTAGTGTTGGTAATAAAACAAAGTTCCCATACCGACTTGAAACTTTTAAACGCACACATTCATTCACGCTTTCGCAGTCACGAATTGTCGTCTGCAAAATGTGTTGTCTGTTTCAACTTTTAGTTATGATTGTGGTGTTGTTTTCTTTTTTATTAACCCTTTACTACATATACACGCTTTTCTACGCCTTAACAAAAAGAGTAGACCCAAACCTGATCAGTGTCTGCTCTGTTTGCTTATGGTATGATATAAGTATGATTCTACAGTTTCTGCTTTGGCCAAAATACATGTGTCCACGTGCTATTATAACAATTTGATCTAATTAATATTCATGACGTCATTATTACATACATGAATATTCATGGAAGAAAGGGTTAAAACATAACCATAACATCAAAGAGTATGGACCCTGATAAGAAGCCGTTGTACTCGACGTCTCATTGTTTGGATAGACACTGTTTGTAAAGGTGGCCAATGGGTCTAAGTTGGTAAGTCAAGCGTTATGATGTATTACAAGTACATGTATGCCTCACCGTATCACGCAAGTGTTTGTAATATCTTTAAAGTCTAGCCAGATCTTTTAGAGGATTATTTCATAAGAACGGCACGGATAATTTGTTTATCCCCCCTAATCAATGTGGGGATTAGCTATTTCAATCTATTTCCATCTGACAGTTTAAAGGGAACGACGAAATTGGTATTAAATCATACACCCGGTCTTAATATACATAGTTTTCTGATAAGCTTTGCTAACAGTTTCAGTACAGCTGCGATGCCAAGTCATTCTGGTCGTCTCATTAACCCTTCTCTTGCTGAATTTTAAAATATATTTCTCCTTTTTTACACATGCCCTGTTGTATAATTACATATATCTTCACTGTGTACAAGTATTTCGCTGTGCAATCACTGATGTGGAGTGCACTGGTTGCACAATCAACTTGTAAATAGTGCAGACACTGATGAGAGAGCTCCTGCAGGAGCTGTCTTATCTGGGTCTTCACTATTTACAGGTAGGTATATTGCCGCGAATAGCAAGCGAAGGGTTAATATCAAAGCTGTTTAACAACCGAAATGATTTTAGAAATCAAACTTTGCTTGGACATTCAGTCTTCAATAGAACCTGTATTAGGCGGTCTAATTATAGGACTTTAAGGCAGATGTTACATGTAGTCTAGCAGGTCAAAGGAATACAGAAAGCTCCTATAGGAGCTAGCTGCATTACGTTTTACCCTGCATTAAGCAACCATCAGCTTTTTAAGACTCCTGTATTCAGTAAATGAGTGGTCGCTTAGGACAGGTTCTATTATATTTGTCATTCTTTGAAAAGCTCCACCAAGGCATGAACTAATCTAAAGTCTGTAAAAATCGAAGTACACCAGAGTTTGAGCAGACATATTTCTAACAGCATTAAAATGTTTAATAAGGATTTTTTTACACTGTACATGGTTATGAGAAAAACTCTACAGTAAGAATTCATATAATTATTTGCGTCAACAAGGCTGTTATACTATTTGAGTCTATTTCTGTATTGAATAACCAATGGTTGCAGAGTTTTGCTAATTCTATAGAAATAAGCAAAAGAAAAGAACAAGTTTGTAGCCTTAACAAAGACCGCTGTGTACATTTTGTATCGCCTCCCTGTGAATTTCGAAACCTCTGTTCGATTTAAATTCTATTTGAAATTGAAAACAGTAGAACCCATGTAAAATGGCCATTTGATAGATAAACACGATCGTCTTTAAAAGCAGATGACTGCTTAATGCTGGACGAAAGTAATGCAGAAAGCTCTTATAGGAGCTTTCTGCATAACGTCCGTCCAGCATTAAGCTAACACCTGCCTGTATTACCCAGACTAAAACCTCTATTTGGTGGTTGAATTAGAGTGGGTTTACTGTATATCAAACGAATCACTCAAAAAGGTAATTACTTCATTCAACCAATTCTGCATGACTCTATTTACAAAATATATACCTTATTATGCCAATTCAGTTCATGTTTTTGTATGAAAAGAATCACTCTGCTTGACTTTAATTTGCACGGATATAGATCCACAAAATTATCATAGATACGAAATGAACCTGAAAGAGAATGTATTACAATGTATTTGAGTTTAATCTTTATTAGGCTGAAAAAGAATGCTAGATCTTTTTCTCTCGTTCTATATAAGTATAGAATAACATTGTTGAACGGTTTGGATCCTGATTAGTAGTTTGTAATTATTGTACTAATGCTAAACGTGGTCCTTGTATTGGTTTTTAAATGAAATAACGATATGTTAATTAGATGGAATTTTGTTATGGCATATGAACACAGGCATTTTGTCATGGCATATGAACACAGGCATTTTGTCATGACATATGAACACAGGAATTTCGTAATGACATATGAACATAGGAATTTCATAATGGCATATGTACACAGGAATTTTGTCATGGCATATGAACACGGGAATTTTGTCATGGCATATGAACACAGGAAATTTTGGCCATGGCAGAAACTGTAGAATCAGGTTTTTTATGCATATTATTCCATAAGCGAACAGAGCGGACTCCGGCCAGACGTCTCCTGCATGATTTAATACTTCTATTAATTAAATGTTTCAAAACAAAGTACTTTACATGAATGTTGAAAAACTCAGACTCTAAAGAATATATATTTGAAAACATAATTTTCTATGATACCATGAATTATATAATAAATAGTAAAATATTTTTTCTGTATGTTTCTTTAAAATATCAATTGTAATATCAATAATTTTCTAGAAGAAATAGTCCACATTATATAGGTCATCGACCTCCCCACTAAAATAAGCACACCAGCAATAGCATGTAAACGCTAATTTGATTTATAAGTATAACACTGGGGTACTGATTGGTACATTGTATAAAACAAGATGTTCAAACAGTATAAACAGGACGTTCAATTTAGTATAAATATCGATATCGGAGACAGGTGACAGCTTAATGCAGGATGAAAGTCATGCAGAAAGCTCCTCTAGGAGCTTTCTGAATGACTTTCACCCTTCATTAAGGAGCCATCTTCCTAAAAGTATTCTCTACTATAATTCCGGTTTAGAGGATTTTTACTATATGCAGGTTATAATTACCTTACTTATACCTTAACTCATAAATGACAATAAATCTGTGAACTAATGACAAAATATGACAAACAATTGGTATATTAACCCTTTGCATGCCAAGCTCGACGTGACAGTTATTTTGAAATAGCTTGGATTCAGACGAGACGCCCAGTAACTCGGTGTTACTCAAAAAGCTTAAACGAAAATATAAACTGTAGCAGATCAGAATTTTGGCAGATTTTATATTCTCCACAGGGCAAGTGTGAATATTAACCACTTTCCCTGTTCTATGTTTATTTCAATTTCCAATGCCCACTAAATATTCATGGACAAAATAGTTACAATGAAATATGGAAGGTGGAACATTTTAGCCACTTTAGAAACTAAAGAAACAGGTCTATCAAATTCCATTAGCAAACAGAGCAGACCCTGATCAGACGGCTTCTATAGGAGCCGTCTGATCTGGGTCTACTCTGTTTGCAAATGCGTCAAAAGGCACTTATATGAAGGAAAGTGTTAACCCTTCCCTCATATAAACGTGTTTTCGCGCATTTGCAAACAGAGTAGACCCAGAGGAGCCGTCTGATCAGAGTCTACTCTGTTTGCTAATAGAATTTGAAATATCCGTGTCTTCACTTTCTTAAATGGCTATAAATGTAACTATTTTGTCCATGAATATTCAGTAGGTATTGAACTTTGAAATTAACA
Source organism: Azorinus chamasolen (assembly GCA_963576725.1). Classification (NCBI taxonomy): domain Eukaryota; kingdom Metazoa; phylum Mollusca; class Bivalvia; order Cardiida; family Solecurtidae; genus Azorinus; species Azorinus chamasolen. The sequence continues at coordinate 31,658,808 of OY755239.1, read as the reverse complement.
TAGAACAGGGAAAGTGTTAAACAAGGGAAAAGGCACATATAATGCTATTAGAGGTACATGTACTGGTACTGATGAATAATAGCATCACCGTTCTCTCATGTAATCACCTCTTCACGCCTTTACAAATAGAGTAGACCCAGATCAGCTAGCTCCTATAGAAGCTGCCCGATCAGGGTCTGTTCTGTTTGCTTATGAAATTATAATATGGATATGATCCTACATAGCCAGAATATCCCTTTTCATTGACCGTTAATCATTATTCACGAGGTCATGAGTTCTTGTATAATATTCATGCGGTGTAGGTTTTATAAATGTGGTAATTTTAAGCAGGTGACTATTATTAAATCCAAAAACTTGCTGTATTGATTTCTGCATAAGGTTGGGTGCCTCTTTAAAAAGAAACTAACTTACAAAGCTTATGAAAATATTGATCAATAACCTCAAGTCACTCCTTTGTACAGAAACAAACAATTGTTTGCTTACTGTCGGACACAAGTGGTATGTGTTTACGTAAACTTCAAGAAGACTGACTGGATAGGGCCGTATTTTAAACTCTGTATACCACGCCTAAAACATTATAGTACACTGAAACATTCGTGTGTTTTTATTATATTGTCTTCGTCTTTCTTAATATACATTTTTCCTTCAATTTGTTTACTAAACATTAAATCTGTCCGTCAGTTTGAACCTCTCAAATAGACCTTATTAGGATGCAAATTGTTTGCAAATATAATCGCCGATCTGCCGTTAGCCTTGTTTTAAAAGTTTGACGGTGCAATTCAAGGACCTTGAACTATACAGTATTCGAACACTCAAATACGTACACGTATTGATCCTTAACAAAGATGGCAGCTTAATGCAGGGTGAAAGACATGCAGAAGGATCCTCTATGAGCTTTTCTCAATGACTTTCAATCTGCATTAAGCAACCACCTGCCTGAAAGGACATCAATTCTCCATTACTAAAATTTCGAAGTATCGAGTTTTTAGTGTATGTTATGTTTACCATCCGGCTTACATATTGAATTCTTTACGGACTGTTTATATATACATGTACAATTAACCCTTACCTCGCTGTGAATAAATAGATAAATATGCTGGTCAAGTTTCACTATTTCCATTTCGATTAAGCTTTTGAGGAATTATTTATTGGGTGCCAAACAGCTTGGACCCTGATGTGACACCGGCTTACTGGGTATGTGGATACAAGCTGTTTGCAAATGCGAGTCAGGTCGTGACAGCGGGATGTGGGTTAAGACAAAAGTGCATAATTTATGGAACATGCGTCAGTCACAAATAGAAACATACTTAATTGATTTAAACCCTTCTCTTGCTGAATTTTAAAATACATTTCTTCTTCTTTACCCATGTCCTGTTGTATAATTACATATATATTCACCTTCTACAATTATTTCTCTGTGCAATCACTGCTGTAGAGTGCACTGGTTGCACAATCAATTTGTAAATAGTGCAGACCCTGATGAGACAGCTCCTGCAGGAGCTGTCTCATCAGGGTCTGCACTATTTACAGGTAGGTATATTGACGTGAATAGAAAGCGAAGGGTTAACTCTTTCCCTGTTCTTTGTTCATTCTAAATGTTAATACCTACATGGACAAAAGAGTTATAATGAAATATGGATGGAACATTGTAGCCATTTTAGAAAGTAAAACAATAGATCTACCAAATCCCATTAGCAAACAGGGTAAACCTTGATCAGACGGTTCCGAAAAACACGTTTATACGAAGGTGAGGGTTAAATACACGTGACCAATTTTAGATACAGTAGGAGCTCTCTATAGCTGTCACTTAACCCTTTACGTCACGCATATTAATTAGCTGCATGCTGATAATGACATATGAACACAAGTTGGTTTTGCTGAAACTAAGAGCAATCAGATCTATATTATTACTTATAAGCAAATAGAACAGGGTCCATGCTTATAAAGCTTTTAGTTGAGTCTGAGTTTCGTTCTCAGGCTTTTGATTGGTCAGATTTGAGTTCTCAAGCTTTTGATTGGTCAGATTTGAGCCAAAGGCTCAAATCTGACCAATCAAATGCTTGAGAACGTTCTCAGACTCAACTAAAATTTTTATAAGCAGGGACCCAGGCCTTGGTCTACTATGTTTGTAAAGGCGTGGCAATGTTGAAGTATAGAGTTAAAAGAGATAGGCCTAAAGATAAATCGTCTTTTCTCCACCAACCCCTGTATTGTGACACTCTTTAAAAGAGACAATTTTAAAGAGTGGTAACAACATAGGGTTTGGTGGATAAATAGAGAAGTTATTCTTGAACATGTTTTAATTTGCGCATCAGGAGCTCTGGAGTGTCACTGAGTTCATAATTTAGACCTCATGTGGTCACTCTATAGAGGTTTTACTGTATATTTTTACGATCTATACATTGCTCTTTTAGAGCTATACGAATGCTTCAACGTTCCTTAAGAGCCGTCTTATCAGAGCCCGTACAGACTCCTTAATTCACTAGGCCTTTGACTAATTTGAAAAGACGTTTGTGTAATTCCTCTTTTGTACATCAAATTTTTGTGAAATAAGTAGTGAAGAAAGCAGAACTGACCCAAAGCAGAGTCTTCTGGACTGTTTTTGTATATATCCATTTAAGGCCACTAGATATAGAGTGGTTTATATACAAAAAGGACGCCTTCTTTGTTTTTAACCATTTGAATGCTGATTTTTTTTTCAATTTGGAATGGTCCACTAGTGTTTAACGATAGAGTCCATTAAGTATGAAAGGGTATAATTCACGAGAGGTATATGAGTGACAAACAGTGCACACCCAGATCAGATGGCTCTTCTAGGAGTCCTATGATCTGGATCTACATTGTTCGCAGATGCCAGTGCATTCGTTTCCAGTATTCAAAAGGTTAATTTGTATCTAACTGATGGGCGCAAGATATATGTATTGAACCCTACACAGTAGAACATGTCCTAAGCGGCAATTAATTTATTGAATATGGAAGTCCTAAAACAGGTGGTTTGTTTGATATAGGGCAAAGGTAATGCACACAGTTCCTGTAGGAGGTTTCTGCAGTTCTTTTGACCTGCATTATGCTACCACATGCCTTACAGACCCACAGTTAGACCTCTATTTGGTGGCCGCTTAAGATTCTCCTGTTCAAGATTCTCTTGTACACATACACACCAGAAGCTGGCAACCTTTGTAAAATAAAATCCCTCAACGTGCAGTAGTTAATACTTTATCTGATGGATATTCATTACCACACATAATGACAACATGAATTAGCTGAACACACAATATTTGACCAGAGCAGAATCTGCAGAATCAGACCTATATAATTCAATAAGCAAATAGAGCAGACCCTGATCATACGGCTACTACAGGAGATATCTGATTTGGATCTGCTCTGTTTGCAAATCGTCTAAAGGGGTTTATACGAGGTAAAGGTTAAATACAAGTATGCTGACAGACGGGTAACGTGTACTTACGTAGCGAACTATCGGGACGCTGGCGTCCTCTCTCCGGCCCAGCGGTCTGTGGACGCTTTGACCGTATATCAGTCGTAACTATATCTTTCCTCATATTCGTTTTTGAAAATAAACTTATTCACTGATTAACTTTAATGTCAGCGAAGTAGTATAAAACGTCACTTCCCATACAAATCTGCACGTATCAAGTATCAATCCATGTCTATCTGTCATATATTCATTGTCAACGAGTTTGAAACTGTATAAATAGATAACACTGCTGTAACATATCTGATTACAGTAGCACTTTTTAAAGCGAACGTAATGCAGAAAGCTCCTTTCTGCATTAATTTCGTCCTGTATTCAGTAACTACCTGTCATAAAGAGCGACAATAAAACTTCATTTGAGTGGTCGATGTAGAGAATGATTAATATATACAGTACAAATCCTCCAAACCGGAATTCTAGTATAGACAAATGAAGATTTCGTTTAGACAGGTGACTGCTTAATGCAGGGTGAAAGTCATACAGAGATCCCCTAGAGGAGCTTTCTGCATGACTTTCAACCTGCATTTAGCTGCCACTTGTCTCCAAGACCGATATTTATATTAAATTTAACGTCCGGTTTAGATGTGACGTACTGTATCTTCCCTGTAATATCTTCTACCTACAGAAGCACTATCATAGACCACTTGTCCTGGCCCTTAACCCTTATCGTGCTGATAAAATAATGTCTGCTGAAACTCTAATCTGCTGAACGTTTTACTGACTCGTTCAAAAGGTTGAAAAGCTACAGACCAAGTGTCTAACAGCTTGGATCCTGATGAGACGCTGAGTTACCGAGGATCCAAACTATTTACTAATGCCTGATATGTTGCGCTCAGCTTAAGATTTGAACTTGGTGGAGCCAAGTGCTTTCTGCTTATGAATCAATTCCATGCAGTTTTGAGAAAACAAACAAACACTTTATATTCCCTTTCCCTACATATATGCAGTCCGAATGTCAAACTGTTTAGATCCTGATGAGACACCGAGTTATTCGGAATATCCTATCACTATCCGCACAGTATGTTTGTAAGTATAATCAGACCTTCGTCCACAACGTTCTTACGATTTAAGTAGCTTCTTTATCTACCGTGATAAACTTCAGTCCATATTCAACCATCTAACGCTTATATATCCTGAACAATCGCCGCAGCCCGTACAAGAATGTCACTGATCAAATCGATTCCCTTTTCTACCGAACTTGTATTATATTTGTAAAGTGATTTTGTCCGTCCCTCATGGTTTATTTTGCCACTTAAATCCACAAAAACCAATCGATAACATCTGTATTGGTAGTTGTCATGGCCTGAAGTTTATACCGTACCCAGTTAAGCATATTTGACACTTAATGTATTGGATAACGGTTATGCGGAGTCACTATTTCTATTGCGGTGTCAATAAATGGGGATATTCCATGTTTATAAGCAGGATTAATGGCACGCACTTATAGTATTAACCATTTATCTCATGAATATTCGTGTAAGAAATGATGACATCATGAATTGTATAGACATGGCGTTTAATACAGCAAATCCCATCTAAACTGGACGCTAAATTTCGGTCTTAGAGACAGTTGGTAGTTTAATGCAGGATGAAAGTCATACAGAAAGCTCCTCTAGGAGCTTTCTGTATGACTTTCTGCCTACATTAATCAGAAATCTGCCTAAAACTATTTAATGTTTTCTTTACTAGAGTTCCGGTTTAGATGGTTGTGCTGTATTGGCATAATGTACACAGCACGAGTTGTCCATGTCAGAATCTTTCGGATCCCATCTATATTATTTCAACAAGGACATTCTATCTGGGTGTACTCTGTGCAAAAGCGTAAAACGGTGTGTATGTAGAGTAAAATGTTTATCTAATTTGGTTAAGGGTTGTTTTTTAACCGAACACCCGAACAATGTTAAGGTACAGGTATGAAACCCAGTGACGTAACGTCACATCAGGATGGAGTTTGTATAAACAACTGGTCACTGTTTTGAAAAGAAACAAAAGAAAAGAATAAATCCACCAGAGGTCCAGATAAGGTGCGTAAATTGAAATGTATTCAAGAATAACTTCGAGACGAGTCTAAAGAGTGGTCACAACATTGGGTTTGGTGGTGAAATGACGAGTTTAGTACTTGAGTACGCACCTTTATATGTCGCTCTGATTTCCAAACACATTTTTTCAGACGAACATTATCTTAACCAATTCCCTCATAGGCTATTTTTAGATCCAGCCTCTTTGAATAAATCTACCGAAAAGTAGCATTAACTAGAGAAAAGGAAACTTGTTTTTAGAATTTTGTAGTTCTGAAACCATTGTGATAAATAGAGCATTTGCTCCTAAGGAGCAAATGCTCTATTTATCACAATTGTTTCAAAAAGTGACTTTTACAGAGGCGTAGAAATGCGTCTTTATGGAGGAAAAGATTAATACATGTACATACAAGGCTATGCACGATCTGACTGACATTTGTAAAACAGCTTGGATAAAGAGGAGACTCGGTGACTCACCAGGATCCAATGTTATAAAACTTCTGAGTCTGAGTCTGATATCATTATCAAGAATCTGATTGGTCAGATTCTGAGCAAGCTCAGAATCTGACCAATCAGATACTTGAGAATGATCTCAGACTCAAGCAAAACGTTTTTTAACATCGGAGCCAGGAACCAAGCTCGGTAAATCATATCAACCATTTGACCGAATCGGAAGGCTAAGTAAAATTGCTTAGATCAGAATTTAAGCAAACTATTTTCGTCATTTATGTTTCTAAAGGATAAAACTTTAGTAGTCAAGGAATAGCTGCTACAAAATTAGTATTAACTGTGCTAGAGTAATGAATGAATGACTGAAAGAAGACCCTTTCCCTCATATAAACGCCTTTTCACGCATATGCAGAGTAGACCGGCTCTGATCAGGGTCTACTCTGTTTACTTATGGTATAATATAGATCTGATTCTACAGTTTCTGTCTGGGTCAAAATGTCATGTGTTCATAAGCCATTACAAAAAATAATCTAACTAAAGTTCATTGTGTCATTATTTCTTACATAAATATGCAACAGGGAAAGGGTTAATTTGTTTAGAAAAATTCTGCATAAAACGATTGTAAATTTCAGAAGTAGATTCCTTTCCACCCTCTTATCTGGATTATCAACTAAACAAATACCGACCATGTCGTAAAATTGTATGACCCATACCGATGGTTCATATAATACGGTCTTATGAAGTTTGTTTACAAACAGGTCTACTAGTATTGGTCAAGACAAGATCGTTTCTTAAATTTTCTATTTTTCAACGTGTTTTATTGTCAAACAGTTTGGACCTTGATGAGACGCAGAGTTACTCGGAGTCTCATCTGGATCCAACTTGTTGGTAAAAGTAGTTACGAATTCGCCCGTGGCGAACTAAAGGTTTTATACCGAGGGTTCATATGGTGCAGGTCTGTTTAAAAAGACTTGTTTACAAACAATCGCAATCGTAACGTTCGGAATAAGGTAAAACAATGACCTACCAAACATGCCTAAGATCTGTGTCTTTCAAACAGGTGATAGCCAAAATTACATACCGAAAACTATTGAAGCAACATAAGTATGGTTTCCTTTCGTTCTGGAACACCAATAGCTTCTACAGACCATCATATGTATCAATTAACCATTTACCCCATATAAACGCCTTTCTACGCCTTTGCAAACAGAGTAGACCAACACCACAAGGCGCATATACGAGTCGTCTGATCTGGGTTTGTTCTGTTTGCTTACAACATTATAACAATGTGACTCTACAGTTTATGCCATGGTCCAAACTTTCTGTGTTCATGCGCCATAATAAAAACTATATTAATGAATATGCATGACGTCACTATGTCTTGCCTGAATATGCATGGCGTAAAGAATTAACGCTTCAGAGAGGTTTAAACATTTCCTTCATACAAACATCTTTTAACGCATTTGCAAACAGAGTAGATCTGGGTCTGCTCCGTTTGCTAATGGAATTTGAAAGATCTATGTCTTTACTGTCTAAAATGGCTACAATGTTCCACCTTCCATATTTCGTTATAACCATTTGTCCATGGACATTCAGCAGTAATCGAAATTTGAAATAAACATAAGACAGGGAAAGGGTTAACAGTATCTGCGTTTGGAAATACTAGCTTCTACATTTATCTATTTGTTCTTTAGGACATTTTATCTAATCAGTTTCTCGTTTGTCTATACCGACATGTCAACCATTTCTATCTACCGTACTAGAACTAATGGGTCTTAACCCTTCTCTTGCTGAATTTTAAAATACATACCTTATTTACCCATGCCCTGTTGTATAATTACATATATCTTCACTGTGTACAAGTATTTCGCTGTGCAATCACTGCTGTGGAGTGCACTGGTTGCACAATCAAGTTGTAAATAGTGCAGACCCTAATGAGACAGCTCCTGCAGGAGCTGTCTCATCTGGATCTTCACTATTTACAGGTAGGTATATTGACATGAATAGCAAGCGAAGGGTTAATCCTTATCCCGTTATTCATAACCTCACTCGCATTAACAATCAGCTTGGATCCAGATGAAACTCAGAGTAAGTCGGTGTCTCTTCAATATCCAAGCTGTTTGACACTCGATCAATAGTTTCTCAAAAGCTTGATCGAATCACACTAGATCCGAATGCTCTTTTAGCAGATTTTATCTATTTACAGCGGAGTAATGCTTAAGTTTTATCTAACCTTCACCACGATGATATGTATAAACCTGGTTCTGTTTAACCTCCCCCCACCCCCACCTCCACATTGTATATTTTTCAGTTAATTCTTTCCGAACTCTGTCCAGAGTGTCTAACTGTTTAGATCCCAATCTGAGACTTCGGTTTCTACTAGTACCAAAACAAATTCAGTATATATATTCCATTATAAACATTCAGCTGATAAATATTCATGGTGTCATTATTTCTTACACGAGTATTGAACAGGAAAAGGGTCAAAGGAAATTAAATGAAAGGGCTGGATATCCATTTCCATTTTAACAATATAATTAGCGATATGACAGACACATTTACACATTTATAACCGAATTTCCCTTCAAGGTTATATTGCTACATATGCGTGTAAAAAGATCTTTTCGAACTACAATAGAACCTGTCTTAAGCGGCCATTCATTTACAGAACACAGGAGTCTTAAACAGCAGGTGGTTGCTTAATGCAGGGCAAAAGTAAGGCAGAAAGCTCCTATAGAAGCTTTCTGCATTACTTTTGATCTGCATTGAACTACCATCTGCTTTACAGACCTATAATTATACATCTTTTTGATGGTCGCTTAAGACTGATTTTACTGTGTAACGATCAATGTATACTAGCCTTTATAACGCTGTATTAATTATCGTGTGACAATTGTCACTAGCGGCAAAATGTAAAGCTCTCGCCGTTTCGTTCAAAATGCCAACCGGTGTGAATACAAGATTGGAATCTAATGAAACACCGGGAAACTCGCCTGGATCCGTCCGACAGCAGCCATCAACACGATTTTTCCCGTAGCATGCCAACGGGAAGACAGACGCATACAGGTGCATGTCATTATTTCAACTTTTATCATTCGTATTGATCAATGTGCATGAACGATTTCAGCGGTCACCTATTTTCGAATAACAATGCGTCTTAATGGCTGGTGTGATAATTCCCCAGACTGAACTGCAATTGACTCAGAGGAGATCTGTCCCTTAGCATGAGGCAAACCATGTCCAACGGCGTGTGGGCAGTCCCCCATTCTACCCAACTTCATTGTGAGTTAAATAGGGATAGTGTTATGCTAAGGGAGAGTTCCTTAAAATAAAATCAGATTTGGAGAGGGAATGAACGCCATCAATCTTACTCGAAAGGATATGAGGAACGATCATAAAAGAAATTCTGAGCCGGGTTGGTCGAGGCCCGTGTAAACAACGACTCGTTTGGGAGGGCTTGACAATCTGTTTCTATAGTACGAAGCATCACCAAGATACCACCAACACCAATAACAATTAGAACACGGGCTTCATAGGACTAGCAGATGTACGACTGGCGGTTTTCGCTCATGTACATGAAGGTCACAAAATTTGGTATAGTGTAGGCGGTGTATATTGTACAGAAAAAAGATGTAACAGCACTCATTGCACACCAATCTCCAGCAGATTTATCTTGCAACATAACCATCAATCAGCTTTAGTTACCTACGACTAACCATGTCGATGATTTTTTTTTGCATGGTAGCCAAACAAGAATGGATAGAGGACCAATGCAAAACTTTTAGAGGATAGCATGGCAGCCAAAACCAAGAATAGATAGAGAACCAATGCAAACTTGTAGAGGATAACATGGTATCCAAACAAGAATGGATAGAGGACCAATGCAAACTTGTAGAGAATAACATGGTATCCAAACAAGAATGGATAGAGGACCAATGCAAACTTGTAGAGAATAACATGGTATCCAAACAAGAATGGATAGAGGACCAATGCAAACTTGTAGAGAATAACATGGTATCCAAACAAGAATGGATAGAGGATCAATGCAAACTTGTAGAGAATAACATGGTATCCAAACAAGAATGGATAGAGGACCAATGCAAACTTGTAGAGAATAACATGGTATCCAAACAAGAATGGATAGAGGACCAATGCAAACTTGTAGAGAATAACATGATATCAAAACAAGAATATATAGAGGATCAATGCAAACTTGTAGAGAATAACATGGTATCCAAACAAGAATGGATAGAGGACCAATGCAAACTTGCAGAGGATAACATGATATCAAAACAAGAATGGATAGAGGACCAATGCAAACTTGTAGAGAATAACATGGTATCCAAACAAGAATGGATAGAGGATCAATGCAAACTTGTAGAGAATAACATGGTATCCAAACAAGAATGGATAGAGGACCAATGCAAACTTGTAGAGAATAACATGGTATCCAAACAAGAATGGATAGAGGACCAATGCAAACTTGTAGAGAATAACATGGTATCCAAACAAGAATGGATAGAGGACCAATGCAAACTTGTAGAGAATAACATGGTATCCAAACAAGAATGGATAGAGGACCAATGCAAACTTGTAGAGAATAACATGGTATCCAAACAAGAATGGATAGAGGACCAATGCAAACTTGTAGAGAATAACATGATATCAAAACAAGAATATATAGAGGATCAATGCAAACGTGTAGAGAATAACATGGTATCCAAACAAGAATGGATAGAGGATCAATGCAAACTTGTAGAGAATAACATGATATCAAAACAAGAATGGATAGAGGACCAATGCAAACTTGTAGAGAATAACATGGTATCCAAACAAGAATGGATAGAGGATCAATGCAAACTTGTAGAGAATAACATGGTATCCAAACAAGAATGGATAGAGGACCAATGCAAACTTGTAGAGAATAACATGATATCAAAACAAGAATATATAGAGGATCAATGCAAACGTGTAGAGAATAACATGGTATCCAAACAAGAACGGATAGAGGATCAATGCAAACTTGCAGAGGATAGCATGGCATCCAAACAAGAATGGATAGAGGATCAATGCAAACTTGTAGAGAATAACATGGTATCCAAACAAGAATGGATAGAGGATCAATGCAAACGTGTAGAGAATAACATGGTATCCAAACAAGAATGGATAGAGGATCAATGCAAACTTGCAGAGGATAGCATGGCATCCAAACAAGCAAGAAGACATAATATAACACACTTACAGCTCTCAGTCCATCCTATATCAGCCACCAATAAGGACAAGGATGGCAATCTCGTTACTGACAGAGATACAGTTCTTGATATATTGACTGAGCACTGTAATTTACTGTACAATTACGGTCTGCACACAGCCACAACCATCTCGCAAAACAACTAACCGCAGTTAAATAATGAAACCAATCTGCCTGTGCTTAAGAAAGAGACTCAAGCTGCAAAACGTTCGAAACTATGGACATCACTCTGTTACGACGCAATTCTATCAGAACAGTTCAACTATAAGGAGAAGGCTACAACCATAGCCCTTACAGCTGTGTGCAATACTATATTGGACCAGAAGAAGTGGTCTAAAGAAAGCTCGGTCATTGGTTATACCCATTCCAAACCAGAGGACTCCGCAAGCTCTGCATTATTTGCGTCTCAGATAAGTCTGAAAAGCCGAACATGCTAGCAAACGTACCTAAAAATGAAAATCAAATGTGTTGGTTGACACTTCGTCCTCGAAGCAGATACCTGGTTGGATCTTCACTGTTTGGAAAATATTAAGATTCAATATTCAAGGTATACTGTCTACTCGAGTGGCTTACACAAAACATCACCTACTCCGTTGCTAAAGTGATATGTATTTTTTTTTTATTTTCCTTTAGTTATGCTTATATCTAGACGTAAAGAGCACACGAATGAAAAACATAAATGCAAACGCCCAGATATTCATTGAAGTTAAATAATGATTCGCTTAATCTAAAGTAGAACCAGGCATATTAATGTTTTGATGAATACAGTAAAACCTCTCTACAACGGCCACTAAATTACATCAAGCATTTTGTGTTAAAGGCACGTGGCTGCTTAAAGCAAGGTGAAAGTAAAACAGAACGCTCCTATAGGAGCGTTCTGTTTTACGTTCACCTTGCTTTAAGCAGCCACCTGCCCTAAATACCAACTAATTAACACAATTAAATGGCAGTTATAGAGAGTTATTACTGTACGTATAGTGGGTGTATATCTACTTAAATGTTAGGTGTTCAGTAGAATGCACTTATGAAATTGACCTTAGATCTACATGCCTATTTGAATAGACGTCTGTATAAAGGCACCTATTATATTTAATATTACCTTACTTTGTCCATATATGGGGCGTCAGATATTAAACAGCTCAGTATTATTTGTTGAAGTCATTATACCATGATCGTTGGTAGGAGTCGTATGTTTGAAGTCTGTTGTCTAGTGACACTGCCGCGAGTGCCATTTGGAGGATTTATATTTTAAGGTATCCGGTTGATTTTCATATTACACATTCCAGGTACGCTGGTGACAATGCGGAGATTGTTCCATTGACCAATGACAAAAAGATTCTGCGATGAAAGTGATTGAATACACATACAGTATTGTATGGATGTATGGATAGGTGGGTGGGTGGATACATTGATAGATGGATGAATGAATGAATGAATGAATGAATGAATGAATGAATGAATGACTATGAATGAATGAATGAATGAACGAATGGACGGGCGGGACGGGACGGGACGGACGGGACGGGACAGGAGGGATGGGATGGGATTGGACGGAACGATTGGACTGACGGACGGATGAATTGTTAGATAGATGGGTGAAGACATTGATCGTTGTAATGATAGATGTAAAAAGGAATTATACAGATCATTTAGACCATTGGCCAGAAGGACGAATGGCAGATGACTGAATGAAGTCTGGGAGGAAACTTTATAGAGCATTCAATTAGGGATTAAAAAGTCAACCTTTAAATGCAGCAAACTGGTGCATTGGCATTTTAGGGAAGTGTATACCCAGACCAGAGGACGCATAGAGGAACCCACTGATAAGGGTCTATACTGTTTGTCATTCAGAATTATCTCACAAATTAAACCCTTCCATATTGAATAGATTCTGTAGCTAAACTCTGATGGACTCTACAATCACAAATTGAGTAGTCAAAGAGTTAACCCTTCGCTTGCTATTCACGTCAATATACATACCTGTAAATAATGAAGACCCAGATGAGACAGCTCCTGCAGGAGTCATCTTGTCAGGGTCTGCAATGTGAACTAATCAACACAATTTAGTGGCCGTTATAGAGAGGTTTTACTGTATGCTCATGGGATTATACTGCTTCTGTCATGACAAAATTACATATGTCCCTATGTCGTTATAATAAAATAGATAAGTAATGTTCATGATGTCATTACTTCTTACATGAACATTGATGCGGCAAAAGGCTCAATGGAAATAAATAGTCAGTAAAATGTCGAATTGATAGGTGAAGCTATGTAGAGATACAGTACATGTATATCAATAATGCAACCAGAATATTCCCAGTCATGTTTTGACTATTTAAAGTTAACACAATTTAGAGTATATGTAGCCTGAAATCTTACCCAAGCTCGAGACTAATATCAGATTTTGACTTCATCAAATTCTGACTGATCTGGAGCTTGACCATGATTTTGTACTCAGACTCAAACAGTTTTATAGGCACGAGGCCAGATCCAACTTCATTGTCGATACATAAAGACCAAACCATGTGTACCCTTACACCATTATGCTCATGATATCCTAATAATGGGGTTCAAACACTGAGCAGATATCCAACGACAACTTGAGAAATCGAAGGGAAATGCTGAATTTGGAAACCCTCATTTGGCACGTTCCATAACAGCAAAACAAATTTGCTCAAGGCTTGTTCAAACAATACACTTTAACAAATCGACAAACAAAACATACAGTAATTCAGACTACGCGATTAATTTATGCCCAATATAGGGACGGCAGAGATAGCTAATCTCTACTCAATTAATCTATTACTTTACGCATTGAATACGTTATATTTGCTGAAGTGCTTAATCAGTAAAGTGCAACACGGGAGGAGAATTTTCTGTTAACACTTCAGGAGCGGAAATTGATTATATAAGAATTTTGCAAACACTGTAAACCCAGATCAAAGGGTTCCCGAGGGAGTCCTTTGATCAGGGTCTGCACTGCTCATCATAATGATCAATTTCTTCATTGATACATCTTGATACACGTTTTTGTTCAATTAACACTCAGAAAGGGAGGAGACAGGTTTTAGTAGTAAATAATAAGTGTAAAACTTTAGTACGCTTGATAAATAATGGTTCGTTCAAATTCTCACTACGTTATGTTTCATTTACCCTTTCCCTGTTCTGTATTCATGTACGAAATAATGGCATTATGAATATTTATTAGCTGAATTTGTATAATTTTCAATGATTTTTTTCTTTGACAAAACTGTAGAATCAGAATGTATACTTCATAGATACACATTTTAACACCATTGCGAATAGAGTAAGCCCAGATCAGATTGCTCCACTAGAATCCATCTGACCAGGGTATTTTCTGTTTGCTTATGAAATAAAACAGATCGAATTCTTCATAATATCTGTGTTCATATACAGTTATAAAGAAATAAAATTAAATTCTCGATGCCAATATTTCTTATATGTTTATTTATCAGTTAAAGGGTTAAATGAAACACTGATCACATTTACATGTAAATGACCACTTAAGAGACGTTCTACAGTGGAGTCGATGGATAGTCCGAAACATTTTAAGAGTTAAATTCGAATAGATTTGATAAGAAACAACCGTCGCCGAAAAGCGACTTAGAAGTGTACTTGTAAACAGTGTAGACCAAAACAGTCCTGTGATGTTTCATTGGATTTGTGTTTTAACCCTTCGCTTGTTATTCACGTCAATATACGTACCTGTAAATAGTGCAGACCCAGATGAGACAGCTCCCGCAGGAGCTGTCTCATCAGAGTCTGCACTATTTACAAGTTGATTGTGCAACCAGTGCACTCCACAGCAGTGATTACACAGAGAAATAATTGTAGACAGTGAAGATATATGTATTTATACAACAGGGCATGGGTAAAGAAGGAGAAATGTATTTTAAAATTCAGCAAGCGAAGGGTTAATATCAAAGTAGTAATTGCGCGTATAACCCTCTTTTGAAACAACTGGTTTTAGACAGGAAAAAAAGTTAAGGAATTATCGTACAATAGGCAGCCGAGAACATCGACTCTTCCGAGAACATGCTCTCATCTGAAATCCTAGATTATTTGACAGCTTGCACACGAACACTCAGTTATTAAAAGAGATCTTAGGCTATTGGAATAATTGTGCAAACGACTACTCAGAATATTGGCTCTTAAAACTTTCCACTGAAATTTTCACCGAGAACCTGTGATCTTTTTTAATGGAAACGTGCAGAATCCTGATTTTAAACGACAACCTACGTTCTTGACATACTCATTACCTAGATTCTCAAAACACCGTTATCTCGACCGGGATTCTGCATTTTCTCGGTTCTGACCCGATAATCTACGTTCTCAACTGAGAATCTCGGACCCAAGAATAATTGTGCAAACGGCAGGCCATACAATTGGATAGATGTAGCTGACATTAAGGCCATATTTATTGAATAAACATGTAGATTTATAAAAGCATGTAGGTTTTTTTAATGCATTATGAAAATAATGCAGAAAGTTCATAGAAAGCGTTAAAGCCTATATAGAAGCTTTTTGCAAAACTTCCGTCATGCATTAAACTTTCCCTCATATAAACGTGTTTTCACGCATTTGTAAACATAGTAGACCCAGATCAGACGGCTTCTATAGGAGTCATCTGAGGCTCTGTTTGCTTTTGAAATTATAATAGGTAAGAATTTACAGTTTCTACCAATATCAAACCAATCCTGTCTATATATGCCAATATAAAAATCAGTTTATAAATATCCATGATGCCATTATTTCTTATATGAATACTGATCGGGGAAAGGGGTTTATCAACCACCTGTCTTAAACATCCAGGATTAGACTTGTTTTGGACGGTCGCTGTAAACAGAATTGTCTGTAAATTGCCTGACCTCTGATCTCTACACCAAACAAGGCGCTAAAAGGTGAAACAGTTCTGATGATTAAAGCTAACACTTTGACTTACCTAGTGGGGCAACAGTAGATGCCTTCCTCGATCCAACTGACTTGGACGTATCTGATTTCTTCTTCCTCTTGGAAACCATGAATAGTGCAGATGCCTCGAAGGCATCCATGTTAGCAAGCATGTGGAGGAACATTTGGTGTCGCAGTCACTTTCAGTTTGAATTGTAATGCTAAATTGTCCTCATATGAGATGAGGAAAACGTTCAGAGATCCTTAATCCTTTACTCCATGAATGTTCGCGGCATACTACATCTATTAGGATCTATTAGGATCATTAATCAAATAATATTACAGTGCTACTAAATTGTCTTAATTAGTTGGTATTTAGGGCAGGTGGCTGCTTAAAGCAAGATGAAAGTAAAACAGAACGCTCCTATAGGAGCGTTCTGTTTTACTTTCACCTTGCTTTAAGCAGCCACATGCCTTTACCATAAAATACTTGATGTAATTTAGTGGCCGTTATAGAGAGGTTTTACTGTATGATATATAACAAGAGAATACAAAGCTATAACAAATAGAATAGATTCATACCAAAGATATTCAATAAACAAACACAGCAGACTCTGAATGGATGGTCGTAACTTCCCATAGGGTCTACTCTGTTTGTAAATGTGTCAACATGCGTATTTGTGGAGTAAAGGCTTAACCAAGTGTAATATATACATCATATCCATGATACATATATCATCCGTATGGACTATCATATGATGAGGAAAACATCCAGAAATTCACATTCGCCGACTGTTGTCAAAACGGTTTACATTGTATTTTCTCCTTGAAAGCAGAGTTCAAACAAAATCAGTGTCAAGGTCATTCGAATGTGTACCACTTGTGTCGGACTATATCAATGTGTCCAGCAATTTGTATTGCAAGGGGCAAGACCGTTTTTGAAATGGGTCGTTTAGGGGTTTCGAAAATAAGTAAACATCATTACGTCATATTGTCAAAAATAATTCTAACATACCATAAATAAAGTCGAAACTTACTTGCCGTGAAAGATTAAATTCCAAACCACTCACTTGAGAGACATTTAAGGGTGAAAACCCTTTCGGTAATGAGAGCTTTCTTGAAAGGTTAGACGGGTGTTTCAGTTTTGATTCGATTAAAGGCTTATAGCAACTTCTGTTAAAATATTGGCAAACTTCCTTAGATATTCAGACTAAATTTCTTTGCTTTTTTATATTGAGTCTTATCCCGCTAAGTATGGCCTAACTGATATTTGCAAACAGCTCGGATCCAGATCAGACGCCCAGTCTGATCAAGACACAGGCTGTTTGACACTCGATCAATAATTTCTCATCATATCTTAAAATAATCGGAATTAAGTAAAAAAAAAAATGATCACGATTACAGTTTTTGCAGACATCATGGTTTTTTACAATAAATATATTAATTCTTATTCCGCTGTGAAAAATTAATGTCTGCTTAATTTTGGATTTGATGTAATTTTGACTACTTCCGATTCGATCAAGCTTTTGAGGCAACTATTGGCCGAGTATCAACCCGTTTGAATTCTGATGAGACGCAGAGTTACTCGGCGTCTCATCTGGATCCAAACTGTTTGCGTTTTTGAGTCAGGTGGTGGATAGAGGTGTAAGGGCTGATGGTGAAGGCATGTCAGCCTTTCAAATCCTCAGACAATGCACGGCCTGCTTATAATGAACTGCGTTTGACCTTCACAATTCCACTTGGAATTCACAGCAGACATATTTCATAATCAGTCACAATCCTAATCCGATAAGATTAGGAAGTTCATGCAGTTATTAATCTTGTTATTATAAGATTTGTACTCCTTCAAATGTCTTACACTGATTATAGGCCAAATATGGTTTTTAATTACCCTAATTACAGCAGACATAATTTTATTAACTAACCGGTAAATATTGCAGATCCGGATCAAACTGCTCCTTGGAGAACAGGATCTACACCGTTTGCTACTATATCAGCCTAGCTGGTGTCAAGGTTAGATCAGTGGTGTCAAACTGATTTAGTCAAGTTTACAAACCCTTAACGCTTTCGCTGCCGATGTCGCATCTGTCAATACCTATGCAAACAGTTTGGATCCAGATGGGACGCCGAGTAACTCGGCGTCTTTATCAGGATCCAAACTGTTTGGTAATGTTAATATTTTATGAAACAAAAGTAAAGAAAATATATAAAAACTGAATGTTGTAACAGACGACAAAGCTTACAGACGACAACAGTTGGCAGAGAAAGAGTTAAATACCGGTAAGTGAGATTGGGGATACTAATACTTTGGGTAATTAGGTTAAACAGATTAGATTCGATAAATGTATGTAAATGCATTAAGCATCGTTGAAATGTTTTCGCCTTTTTTATTCGTCTGCAAACGTTGCCGTTTGCAACAATTTTGAGTTTTTACTTTTCTTCATTTTGGTATCAAAAACATAATCACGATATCAAACAATTTGTATCCCGGTGAGACTCAGAGTTACTCGGTGTCTCATCTGGATCCAAACTACTTGTATACCGTTACATAATCAATGCGATATTGGCAGCGAAAGCATTACGGGTAAAAAAGAAACATTACTTCTTTCATTGAAATTCCTTCAAACTTTCTTGCTGTGATACAGATATTTGAACATCGATAATTATACTAAAATACAACATATAACATACTCGATCTTCAATAATCCTTTTTGGTCAATTTAAAACCAACAGTTAGATTGATTGCATGTACATATACCGTTTATTTTCTGTGTATTTTCGATATTTAATTCACAAAAAAACACACACTTTGCATGGCTATCCGTACTGTAATTGACATCTAATGCACTAATGTAATTAAACAGACTAAGTTCTCATAGTCACTTTCTTCAATGCGTTCTTTTGGTATGTTGTGAACCGTTCCAGTGGTTTTTACAAGGGCGGCCTGATAAGGTCCACCAACACCATGGGTCATAAACAGCCAATGCAAGCCAGTCCCACCGAATTGCCACGTATTGTTGACTGCAAAATTTGTCGTCTGCTTTAAACCTTTATACAGCAGAGATGCCTGTTAACATCTTTGCAAATAGAGTAGACACAGATCAGACGGCTCCTGTGCGAGCCGTCTGATCTGTGCCTACTCTGTTTGCTTAAGAAATAATATAGAATCGATACTACAGTGTCTGCCATTGCGAGAATTCCATATGTTCAAATCTAATAAAATCAGTATAATCATTATTCATGGTATGGTTACTTCTTGCATGAATATTCATCAGGTTTATGGGTAAAATTACATGCATTTCTCTTTTGTTTCATAATCTCAATAACAAATAGTCTATACTCTAATAATTTACTCCACGTCTCATCAGGATCCAAACTGTTCTCCAAGGTAGCCACAGATCCGCGCATGGTAAAGATACAGAAAGAGCTAAGCATGCGGTAGTAGATGTTGTCTGTAACAGCCGTCGTTTGGGAAGTGTTTTAAAATATCAAACCGTTTTGAATTAACGGCCAAGTGGTTCTTATCTTGAAGCGATTCTTATCTATTCTGCGTCCATCTGGATCCGGATTGTTGGCAAAGTTCAGCACAATTTCTCAAATAACATATTTAACCCTTTACTCAATAAATACGCTTTTTTAAATCTTTGCAAACAGAGTAGACCCAGATCAGACGGCTCCTATAGGAGCCATCTGATCAGAGTCTGCTCTGTTTGCCTATGGTATAATACATATATGATTGTCTTGTTTCTGCCAAGGCCAAAATTCACGTGTCATTGTCATATTAAAACAAATTATTCTAATTAGGATTCATGTCGACATTATTTCTTACTTACATATTCGTGGGGGAAAGTGTTAAAATGATTAACCCTTTTAATGCGAGATATGTATGCACTGAAAGTTGCAATCAGTAAAGACCCAAATCAGAAGGCTACTAGAGGAGCTCTCTGATCAGGGTCTACACTGGTTGTCATTCAAAAACCTCCAGCAAGTTTAAACATGTCCTGGTGAGTGGCTATTATGAAAGGGTTAACTCTTTGCGAAACAGTGATCGCCTATGCACACGATTTGGATCCAGATGAGACGCCGCATAATACGGCGTCTCGTCAAAATCAAAACCCAATCTGTTTGCTACTTTGATCATATGTTTGTACAGTGATTTTGTGCATTTTAACCCTTTCGCTGCCAAACTCTGTCGTCTGCTAACTTTGTCGTCTGCTACAAATTTTCATTCTTCTGATTTCCTTCATGTTTGTTTCAAAAACATAGTAACAGTAACAAACAGTTTGGATCCTGATGAGACGCCGAGTTACTCGGCGTCTCATCTGGATCCAAACTGTTTGCATAGGTAATCACAGATCCGGCATTGGCAGCGAAAGGGTTAAGAATTAAAGCAGACGATAACTATTACCGACTGAAATTTGTTAAGCGTCTAACGAGTTAATACACCACACTACAAGCTATTATAAAACAAAGACATACTGTTTTGCTGTGTTTGTTGTTTATACACTTAAACCCTTTCAATTATACGCCACAATGCAATTTAAGGCAATCTATTACCAAAGGTTAGGAGAAAACAAATACTTCACTAC
The DNA here is from genome assembly GCA_963576725.1 of Azorinus chamasolen. Taxonomy (NCBI): domain Eukaryota; kingdom Metazoa; phylum Mollusca; class Bivalvia; order Cardiida; family Solecurtidae; genus Azorinus; species Azorinus chamasolen. The sequence goes on along the minus strand of OY755239.1, from coordinate 31,638,096 downwards.
CCTTAAGCCATTTACTGTTTCTGTATATGTTTCTCTATATTCTTCGCGTATTCACGTAAGAAAAAAATGATAGCATTAGTATTATTTCGATTATTTTTTATAATGGCACATGAACATAGGACATATTGGCTCATATTGAAACCGTAGAATCAGGTCTATATTATACCATAAGCAAACAGAGCAGACCTAGACCAGACGGCTGAACTGGGTCTACTCTGTTTGCAAATGCGTAAAAAGGCGTTTATAATTTTATGAAGGCCACTTCATCTGATGTATACCATATTAACCCTTCTCTTGCTGAATTTTAAAATACATTTCTCCTTTTTTACCCATGCCCTGTTGCATAATTATATATATCTTCACTGTGTACAAATAGTTCGCTGTCCAATCACTGCTGTGGGATGCATTGGCTGCACAATCAACTTGTAAATAGTGCAGACCCTGCAGGAGCTGTCTCATCTGGGTCTTCACTATTTACAGGTAAGTAAATTGACGTGAATAGCAAGCGAAGGGTTAATGTGAGAAATAAAGATTTGGTTTGGTTTGGTTTGTGGTTTTACGTCGCTTTAACAGTGTTTCAGTCATATCATGACGTCCTGCTAATTACAGGTGGAGGCACACCCGACATGTTTTACCGTGCACGGAACAAATTGGATCGTGCACATTAGATCCACCGACTTACCACAAGCCAATTTCCTCACATTAAAAAATCCAAATGCCCAAGTCGGGATTCAAATTACAGAGGTGAGGGGCTTAGTGAATGTTAGTCAAAGACTATAACAAACCGGCCATTGATGCTCATGAATTGCATATAATTATATATATAAATTTAAAGTAGATGTATAATTACTACGGCTTATATACTGTATACAGAAATGTTTAGCCATGGCAAAATATGTTGACATAAATCTATTTTATTTAATAAGCAAAGAGAGCGGACTCCTACATGAGCCGTCTGATTTGGTCTACTCTGTTTGCAAATGCGTCATTTAAGGTTTAAATATAACAGAAATTGACTTCTGCACATGGTTCCATCTGTTAGAGACCTTTCACAGTAGATGTAACGAAGCTTTGTACTTTTCAATTATTTTCCTGTATATTTTTTTTCATCTCTCATGTATCCCGCTTTGGGAATTTAGGCATTCCACATCTGGATCCAAGCTGTTTGAAACGAGAATCAGGTCGTCGCAGGTCAAAAGCTTCTTGGAATTGGAAGAAGTAAAAAATTCACCAGATCCAAATTGTAATATTGTCTTGTAAATATGTAGATTGGTAGCAGGTTAAGGGATAACATTTGATAAAGGAAGTACATATAATCATTTATCTGCATATTGACTGGCGGTAACTGCAGGTCAATTATGTACATCGTATATGGATAGGTTTTCCTGGTTCACTGAAATATGTATAAATAGAGACCTGAAAAGCTAGGTAAAGGGAGACTGGCCAAGGGTCTGGGTCTAGAAGTCGGGGAGAATGCTGCCAGTTTCTCATATCTCTAGGTTTGAGAAATAAAGATCACAACCGAAGTTATGGTGTCGTTATAACCCAATCGCTATATTACAAAATTTCAGTGGACATTTTATTACACCGGGGTAAGGTTTAACTTACATGTAGTACAGTTTTAAAGACCGTTAGACAGTTAGACTTGCTTTCAGTCGTCGCTGAAGACAGAATGTTGTACATGTTCTCTCAATTAAACATATTTATATAAGACTCCACTCATCATGGATATTAACTGATTCTTAGATAAATCTATACAGCTGAACTTCGATATCTCGAACACGGATAACCTGAACTTCGGGATAACTCGCAGTACAAGTTCCGTCCTTCTAAAATTTACAATACTGAATTGTTCTAACACGTATCATTACGCTCCTACAGGAGCTTTCAGCATTACTTTAGAACTGTATCAACCTGCGGATGATTTGAACTTTTGTTACATCGAAGTAATTTTTACTTTTTAATTTTTACGTCCCCTTGAAGTTGGGGATATCGAAGTCCAACTGTACATAAGGAATTGCATTGCGTTAACAAACAGTAAAGAAGCAGCGTTATAACATACGAGGGTTGTTCTAAAAACTAATATAATGTGCACCTGGGCTACAACAAACCCAAAGAAGTGTACCACACGAAGGACAATATTGGAGAGCAGAGAGACCTTGATGAATCAGAGATGGAGAAATTATTCGTTGACAATACTCTCATTCCACCACCAGGTCAGTGAATCGGTGAAAAAAGCCAACCGCATATTAGGACTGATCAAAAAGAAAATTTGCCAGTAGAGACAAGATAGTCATGAATAAATTATACACTACTATGGTCAGGCCAATATTGGAATACGTGAATGCGCCGATGATCCATCAGTTCTCTGGCGACATGGATAAAGCAGAGAGCGTACAACGCAGAGCCACCAAACTATGCTCTTCATTAAGGGGCCTACCGTACGAAGACAGACTAAGGGCGATGAAACTACCGTCAATGTACTATAGACGCAACAGATGTAATATGATACAGGTCTTCAAGATCCTTACGGGCAAAGACAGAGTTGACCAGGAAATACTTCTACCTTCAACAAGGATAACATGACCAAGGGCCACAACTTCAAACTCGCCAAGAAACAGTGTAGACTGAATACCCAGAAGAGCTCTTTCGGAATACGAGTTGTTAAAAGCTGGAATGCGTTACCAGACTGGGTTGTGAATGCCAAAGACATGAATGATTTCAAAGGTAGACTTGATAGACATTGGGTGCATAGGCAGTGCATGGTCCGACCCACGCATACGCCGGAACATTTGGCAATAAGTTATTGCTGGGAGCGGGAGTTACAGGCATAGCCTTTTTCCGAAGAGATGGTATAAAGGTATAACTCCCCGTTTATCTCGCAATCCACTTGATTCTTGCATGTCATATTTGTCATGCATACAAAGTAATTGCGTATCTACGTGTGTAAAGATAGGTTTGACAGCTGTTCAACAGACTTGTAGTCATTGACACTGACTTGATTAAATTATGGCGAGAAATCGTTTTATTCATGTGAGGAAATACAACTGGTTTAAGTTCACAATCAACCTAAATGCTAGACTTTATAAATCAAAAATCAGATACTGATAAGCCAGCTATAGGCTATAGTAGTAACCGTCGACTATGTTTACAAAGTCGTAAAAATGCGAGATTACATGCATCAAATAATGGTTGATTAATTGTAAGACAACGTGCATATTTTTAATACAATGAGTTGACACTGTGTTCAGTACAGGAAACGATTAACTGATGTTCTTTGCAAATAATGCAGACCCAGATGGGAGGGCCATAGAGGAACCCTCTCGTCAGGGTGTGCAATGTTTATTATGTTAAACCTTTCTTATAAAATATCCCTGAATATTCACGATAAGCTTGACCTTTTTATTTTGGAATAGTCTATTTGACATTTCAGCGTTGAACGGGATAGCGCATTCCCTACTACTGACGCCTTTTTACTTAAGTCATTTTTGAAACCATTGTGATAAATAGAACAATTTCTCCTATGGAGCAAATGCTCTATTTATCACAATGGTTTCAAAAATTCGAAAAAAAATCCCCTTTTCTAGTAAATGTTGTTTTTCAGTACATTTAATAAAAGAGGTTGTTTATTAAGGAGGTGTCTATGAGGGAATGGGTTAAGTAAAATTAACGAGATTGTACGTAAACGTTATATTGATGCTTGAAACATAACCATAAAGCATATAGACAGGGCAATAAAACTGTAACCAGATATTACTATCGCCATTTTAAGTAGTTTCTACGTGTGAGTTATGAGTCATGAGTACACATTAGTGGTTAGAAACAAATTGCAATGGCCAATCGAAATTAACAAGAACATGTACATCTCACCAAGTTGTTCGCTAAATCCAATTAGTCACTTAGATATTCAAATAGTTTCTATTATACAGAGCACCAAATATACGTGCTTACTAAAGTACTTAATATGGAAAAATAGTCAAACAGGGAGAGCCACACACAAAATGACACCGCACCAAACACCATCAAACAAGAAACGGTATAGCCACAAGATAAAACATAACAGGACGCATATCAAGACGAAAAACATTAAACATTAAGCATTTTAAACAACAAAATTGACCATAGGCTGAAAGCAGGAGTACCGCATTGGAACGGTCAGTAACCAAAATAAGCTACTTGGGGACTTAAACCTGGTTTACGGGTACCCAACCTCGTCCTTATCCCACTTTCACCAAAGTCAAAATGTAAATAAAATTCCCCCTCCAGACAACTCCACAACATGCAGAACGATGTCTGCCAAAATGAGCTCGTCATTTCTACACCAAATCTTATGTTGTGGCCACTCTTTAGAATTGTGTCGAAGAGACGATTCTAAAGCGTGGTCACAGCATAGGGTTTGATGGAGAAATAAAGAAATTATTCTTGAAAATGTTTTAATTTATGCATCTTATCTGGACCTCTGTTCTATACAAATCAAAACGCAGTTGATCCTTGCCCCACGAATATACATGCAATAAGTAATATATGCACAAATATTGATTCATTTACAATTTATAATGGCATGTGAACCAAGAGATGTTGGCCCTGATGAGTACAGAAAAATCAGATCTATATAATTTCATTAGCAAAGAGAGCCGTCTATAATATCTGATCTGGGTCTATCTATACTGTTGGCAAATGTACCAAAACTGCGCAGTTTTTACTCTTGTTAGTTACAATGCCATTGCACTTGACCTCATACCTCCTATATGCGATTCCAAACTCGTTCTTGCGTTATACTCTAACACCAAATTCGGTCACAATATGTCTTTCCTAGTTTTATTTAGTAACAGTGACCTTGACCTTGAACCTATACACACAGATGTGACCCAACGTTTTGTTTGTATGCAAACTGTTTGTATGTTGTTTCAATATGTTATTCCTAAAGAGTAATTGAGTTTGTTTCTCTTTTCTATTAATTTCACATTGTTTTTGACCTGACAGTGCCTTCATACCTCCTAGATGCGATCACAAGCTTCTTCTTCACACATGATATCTCAGCACCAGATTTGGTTATAATTTGTATTTCCTAGTTCCTTCACGGAAACGAATGAATGTTCAGTAATAGTGGCGTTGACCTTGAACACATACACTCTAGATAATGTGACTCAAAGTAACTGTTTGTTCATTAATATTTGCGTCAAAAATGTCTTTCCCAATCAATGCTGTTGAGCGGAAACAGGCTGTCGATACTTCGGAAAAGTGATAAAGACCTTGCCTCGAGACAACGAGTGTACTGCTCATTCCCTCCTAGACTATTTTAGACCAAGTCCTTTGAATAAATCTATCGAAAAGAAGCATTTAGTAGAGTAAAGGATTTTTTTAGAATTGTGAAACTTTGAAACCATTGTGATAAATAGAGAATTTGCTCCTATATAGGCGTCAAAATGTCTCTATTCAAGCTATTTAGAAATATGGTCACAATATATCAAACCTAATTGAAGGTACTGGGCGAAAACGGATTTTCTATTTTTAACAGTGTCCAAGATTTGTGACTACGCAAGCTATACATGTATGCGCATCAAAATTCGATCGCAATATATCTTCCTAAAATTATTGAGCTGAAACGAGTGTTTACTATTTTTAGTGACAATGACATTGACCTGGAGCCGGGACCTATAATATACACTACGCAGTTTTATATCCATGCAAAAAGGTATAGTCACAATCACAGGTGCCACAGGCGCGTGACCATTTCATAAATACTACTGACAAACATCTTCAAATACGTTTAGACATCATATTTTGACAGAAAAAAATGATTTGTTTTCGTATAGTACTATGTATTATACTATACGAAAATAAAATATTTCAAAACTTTTTTTCTGTCAAAGTATGGTGTCTAAGTGTATTTGAAGCTGTTTGTCTGTAGTATTTATGAACTTTTCACGGCATGACACCTGTGGTCAAGATGTGCCTTTCCCCACTAAAGTTATTGAGGTTTTAGCTTTAGTATCAGCGACATTGCTTTTATCCGGGACCCTTAGATACTATCCAAAGCCCTTTCGCCATGGAAGCTATGTTATGTACATGTATATACTAAGTTTGATTAAACTGTTTCATTCCTAATTAAAGTAATTGAGAGGAAATCACGAGTTTGACGCCGCCTACCTGGAATACCCTGTTCGATATGTTAAATTTCAAAAACATTTCTCCTATTTTTCAACGGACCATGCAGTGTTGAATAAAAACACATTTTTTATCTTTAACCATGTTTTTGTAAGATATAGACTTTACACAACTAATGATATAGCTCATTAATCATTGATGTCAATTTTTCAAGTGTCGTGTCATATAATGTCAGTTTAATGATAATCTGATAACAACATTTATTTTATTCAAACATTGTTGAACTTGGCATTATTTCTTATCTGATATTTTATATGAAACAATGCAATACCTAAACCGTGTATACCGCTCTTATCCTGCTGAAAAAAAAGATTATGTCTGCTCAAGCATTGATCTACTACACATTTCACCTAGTTTTTAGAAGCTGTTACCGGAGCGACAAACAGCTGGTCAGGCGCTGAGTAACTCGAACTCTCTTTTTGACTCACACTGATTTTACAGTGTGAGTCATTCCTTGTTCAGTAGAAACGGTGACAAGAATTAATGCATTTTGTAAATGCCAACGGGATTTATCACAGAAAGCTGAAGATTTAATAAGCACTATTTAGTGCAAGCAAGAACTATATATGTACAACCATCTTTTAACTATCTACTCCATAAATACACATTTCTATGCCCTTGAAACAACGTAGACCCAAACCATATTCATGTTTTCATATGTCACTTTGAAAAATAATCCAATTTATGTTCACCATATCATCATTTTCTTCATAATTTTTCGTGGGGAAAGGGTTAAATTGCCAGCACTTAAACTTTGCAAATACTTGAATTCCAGATAACCTCCGTGTGTGAGCGTTTGCAACGGCAGTTTTTCTGAGTCATTACAAACAGTATAGACCCTGAACAGACACTGTGTTCTAACACAGGGACTGATCTGTATAAACAATGTAAAATTGGTTGTGTCTGAAATCATTGCCAATGCCCCATGAGCCAAATTCTCGTTAACCTTGTACTCCATAAATACACAGGTGCACGCCTATGCAAATAGAGTAGACTCGGATCGGACGGTTCATACAGGAGTCGTCTGATCAGTGTCTACTCTGTTTGCTTATGAAATAATATTGATCTGATTTTGTCGTACTTGCCATGGCAAAATATTCCTTTATTCATGTGTTAATTAATATTCATGATGACATGATTACGTACATGCATATTCATGTTGTAAATGTTTAGTATATACAGTAACACCCCTGTAATGCGATCACCAAAAAGGAGCATAATTCTGGGTGGCAGAGGCAGGTGGTAGCTGAATGCAGGACGAAAGTTATGCAGAAAGCTCCTAGTAGGAGCTTTCTGCATAACTTTCGCCCCGCATTAAGCAACCACCTGCTTATCAAGACAGCTTTGATTATTTTAAGTGGTCGCATTAGAGGGTTTTTACTGTTCCTCTTTTGCCTTTCGCTCTAATGTGTTACTCTTTTACTTTGTAAACGACTCCGCCTACAATGAATACTCATTGTAGTCTTAAATAAAAATTAAATATATACCATGGTAAACATAGATAATTCGATATTTAACATACAAGCAAACAGAACAGATCGAGATCTTGCATAAGATATTTTATCTCGGCGCAATATGTATGCAAAGGCGCCGATAGACCGGATTATAAAGTATAGAACAGAACAGAACATACCAGAACAGAATATTTTATTAGACGTAAACTTACAAAGTTTCTTGTTTGTACAGAAAGCATAGTACAAAAAAATTCTTTTATAGGTAAAATAGAAGTGTAGACAATATAATTTTACATATTCTAAAGTGCAATTGATTAACATAACTAACCCCTTCATCACCCTTATCACTTCATAGCATGTACAGTTGAACTTCGATATCTCGAACTCGCATAACTCGAACTTCGGGATAACTCGAACTAAAAGTTCGGTTTTTCCAAAACTTACAATACAGAGTTGCTCTAAAATGTATTACTACACATATCTATAAACATATGTGACAGCTTAATGCAAGTCTAAAGTAATGATGAAAGCTCCCACTGGAGCTTTCAGCATAACTTTAGACATGCATTAAGCTTTGGACTTAAGAAGTTGTCTAGATAAGAAATCGGATAACTCGAACTTCTGTTCTCTCAAACTAATTTGTATGGTCCCTTGAAGTTCGAGATATCGAAGTTCAACTGTATAACACATGTTCTGTCATAATATCGTCTTCTTGCAAAATTGATGCTTACTTCCATTGTTATTGTATTAGAAAATTAAGCATTTACACTTAAATACATTTATACAAACCGTTTGGATTCTGATCAAACGCTGCTTTAGGCGCTGTCTGATCTGGATATTAACTATTAGAAAACGTTAATGAAGTCGGGCCGAGACAAACAGTTTGGATTCTGAACACACACTGCCTTACGCTGTGTTTATTCTGGATCTTTACTGATTGCAAATGATAATGTTGCTTAAACAAGCGTAGTCTATTAAAATAAAATGTACTGATATGTTGTTTTATTCTGAGATGACTATACATGTATATTGGACATATAAGAACGGAATGAAATTCATCTTCGATATCATGAGAATTACACAATAAGCATTTTTGATGGCTATAGCGTTCTGACCCAACCCTTAGTTTGTGAGAAGATAATCTTAATTTCGATAATGCTATTCTATGTTTAGACAGAAGAACACTTAAATATGGTTCAAACTGATAAGCTAATTAAAATATTTATTCAAAAAGAGTGAACTACTCGGAGATACATCATTTAATAACCCTTGCTTGCTTGAAAACATCTAAAACTCCCAGCTCGAATTGTAAATGAAATTTGGTTAAATTTTCGGACGTAGGATTCCGCCATACATATGAAAAAACATAATTATTTAATAATAACTTTAACATTTGAGATCCAATTATTCGCACCCTTCTGATAGTCATTTAACATTACTTATACATTTATTGGATCAAAATATTATCAGACCTGATAAGTTTCACAAATATTTGATTATCCCAACATACCGACTGACATATAAAGGGTACCTTCCTAACTCTCCATATATACCCACAGTGGACGTAGATGATTTAACCTTAAGTAAAGCCTTACAAGTTTTTAAGATGTACTCTTCCAATACACTTTGGTGTGCCAAACCCCCATATTTTACATGCATAATTCAATATTGAGTCAATAAAAGCATAAAAAACTTGACAATCGACAACAGGTTTCAAGTTAAGCCTTTTAATATTATATAACAGCGTATTTAAAAAGTCTTTAACCCCTTCCCAATAAGTGTTTCCTGATTTAGAACAGATGCACCAGTGAAATTAAAACAGTTCCCAGATAGTTAAAGCTGTTCACAGTTGCCAAAGAATTATTCTTATAAGACCACTTTTCGTTTGATAACAGATTCCCACGTTTCCTGCAAACCATACCTTTTTTGGTATTAACTTATATACCCCAGCGGTCACAGTACTCTTTAAACAGTTCAATACTTTTCTGTATAGTTTTAAAACTGTCGTACCCTTTATTACTTTTCTACAGTTACTCTGTTCGCAGCTCAACCATTGAGTACACTAGCGATAGGTGGATACAGTGTGTTCACTTAAATGTTTTCGTTATACATGCACTTTACCACTGTATTTGCCATCGCGGTTGTTGTAGTTTAGTCGGAGAGGGGGCACGTTTATTTACACTGTTTGTCTTTTATGGTGGGGATGGAATAAGTGTGAGGTTGGGCGCCCATAAACCGGTTTAACACCCCAGTGACTGTTGTTACTGACCGTTCCAAGGCGGTAATTCCATCTTCCCCCTATTGTATGCTTGTTTTGTCTTTGTGCGTCTCTTGATGTTTTTATAGTTGTGTATATTTGCTGTTTCCTTGTGTTGCTGTTTGGGTGGCTGTTTGTTCTGTATGTGGTGTTTCCTGCATGCCTCATTTTTGTATTATTTATAATGCTTATCAAATGGTTTAACCCTTTCCTTCACATGAACGCCTTTTCATGCATTTGCAAACAGAGTAGACCTATATCAGACAGCTTCTATAGGAGCCGTCTGATCAGGGTCTGCTCTGTTTGCTAATGGTATAATATACATATGATTCTACAGTTTTTGTCCGATTCAAAACGGCTTTTATAAAAAGCAACCAATAAATATTCATGATGTCATTAGTTCTTACATGAATATTAAACAGGGAAAGGGTTAATCTATTTCACTTTCCTAATGGAATAAAGGGCTACATAGTTTCCCTACAGTAACCAGAGCTACTCGACAAGCATTTTGGGTATTGATGAGAGACCGAATTGCTCGGCATCTCATCTTAATCTAATCTTTTTGCAAAAGTAATGATAGATTTAGCCAGAACTTTGCCAAAGGGTAATGAAAAATTACCTCAACATCACTCTTGCAGAGCTCGATGACACCCTTGGACCATATCGACAAAAGTGTGATCTATCTTGTCAAACAGCTTAGACCCTGGTTAGGTCCCATAATCTTTGGATTGAAAGTTTGAAATAATAGGTAAAAGTAAAAATTAAAACTTGTATCAGGGTGTACGGAGACGCTGTTCCCCATGTAACCCTTTCCCGTTTATATATGCCTTTTCACACATTTGCAAACAGAGTAGATCCGGTTCAGACGGCTCCCGTAAGAGCTCTGCTCTGTCTATATTTGAGGTGATAATGATCTGATTCTACATGATTGTTTTATTTCCATTGTAAAATTACGGCTAATAGGTATTCATGAATACATTATGTCTTACATGAATATCAAACAGAGAAATGATTAATCTTGAACGATTGTGAGCTGTCAGTACCCTGTACAGTGGAATAAATGGCCAGCATGCTAACCATGTAAAATATTAAGTGATTTGAAAATACAATATGTTTCTACTGTTGCTTATAAGTGAATTCCGTTTGAACCCTTTCATCGCCAAATGCATTTGCTTCGGGTTTGAAGGTGCAGTTTCCTTCAGGTCCATTTTAAAAAACCATAATCAGAGCTTGAAATAGTCAGCAAACAAGTTAACCCTTTTGGAATTCCATACTGTTACTGAATTCAAAGGATGGAGGAAAATGATTGCTTGACTGAACTAAGTTTTATTACAGTAAATGAAACAAAAAGTAAAGCCACACACAAAACGCCACCATCACCAAAACATCTATAGAAAGCAAGTAATACACACTCTCACACACACATACAGTAAGTCTTCTAGAATAGTAGTTCACAGCCTCATAGTTATGTTTTCCCAAATTTAGAACGATCGGACTTTTGGCTCACCCAGGAAGGCTCTGACCTCTTCCCCAAATTAGACAATACGCCCTTCTTTGTATGCTTTGTATCTGAAGCCAACAATTCAGCAACTTTCTGAATCCTTGCCTTGTTTGCGATGATGTAGCACTGCGTTTCCCACAACATATTTATTAATTCTGCATTGTCGGTACAGCCAAGAGATATTTCCTTTGACAGGGATGGGTTGAATCGATTGAACGGTATCTCCATCATCTGTCACCAAGCTCGAGCACTTTCCACCGGGCGACCCTCCGCCGTCATGGCCTACAATAATGTTGACATAAAGTTTAGTCTGACATTCGATTTTAATGGATGTTCTAATAGTTCAAATTGAAGTTCATAAAAGCGGATAAAATAACTGAAAACATTGTAACTGGTGATAGTTTGTTGTATGTTTCTCAAAGAAGATTTATCTCAGTTGTCAAAACAAACATTAACCTTAAGCCTGCTATGGGCGGATGAGTAAATACCTTTGCAAACAGTTTGGATCCAGATGAGACGCCGAGTAACTCGGCGTCTCACCAGAATCCAAACTGTTTGACACCCTGATTGTATTTGGTAGACAAATTGATTATAACTTGAATTTTCAAAATGTAGTTGGTAAACAATTCTATATGAATAATTTGCCCAGCAGGCTAAAGGTTAAACATGTACTGGACGTTGTATCATGGTCCACACTCTTTGCAATCAAATAAGCGTGAATAAACGTGCGGAAATGTTTTCATGTTTTTTGCCCGACTTGTTGTGGTGCTGTTTGGGCGGTTGTGTGTTTTGTATGCTGTGTTTCCTTATTAAGCCGTAAGAAGAGGAGCTTACACTTATCTTATCTGAAGACTCATAGAGGGTGCAACGCATAGAACGTCTAGTGAACCTGTGTGTATCAGGTTCATTAATCATTATTAACACTATGGGTAGTGATACAATAGACTTAACCCTTATCTGAATGTTACAGCTCAGGACGTTTAACAGGGTGTATGAAGATGAAGAATGGACAGGACGTTTAACAGGGTGTATGAAGATGACGAATTGACAGACTAGTCAATACTCAAACCTGATTGACATATGAATATGATAATTTCTTAATATTATCACAAACGCGTATAACTATTTAAAGATTTGTGTATTAGGGAAGAGACGAAGTATGGAAACTCGAGAGAGCATTGAAGCGAGAACAGAGCTTGACACCAAGAGGGCAGAGGGATTGAGATGGCAAGATGAAGATGGTTGGCTAAGATCCAGATATTATGACGAATAAGATTAGGAATAGCACGGCTACGTTCTTATCGATAGTGTCACAATTCCGTCGCGACACAAATCAGGTTTTGATATCATGTAATGTTGATTGCACCCTATTATATAAAGCTTTTAAAACAGCTTGAATCTTGATAAGACACCGAATTGCTTGGCGTCTCATCTAGATTCCGAGCTGTTTGCAAATGCGAGTCAAGTGACAGACACCGGAGTAAGGGTTAAACCATTTGCGCCAAGTGGATTCTTCCATGCTTATATATTGGATTAGTCCATTTTTATCTAAGGGATGCCTGGTCTTAATTTTCATTTTCGTTTTGTTTTATCTTGAAATTCCTATCAGCAAATAGTGTAGACTCTGATCAGACGGCGCATTATGCAGCGTCTGATCAGAGTCTGCACTGTTTGCCTATATCCCATAGATGGTATCGTGGACACAACTGGGTTAAACTCGTCAGAATCATATTTGTACTCGTCAGTGTTTCAGACCACGATCTGAAAGCACATATTCCTACAGAACTGGAATGTCTGATAAGGATCTGCGGTGTTTTCTAATGACATGATATAGACTTGATTCTACAGTTTTGTCAAAGCAAAACATTCCTTTGAAAAGTTTACATTTTAACATTCAGATAATAAATATGTATGGTATCATTTGTTAAAGCGTTAACCCTTCGCTTGCTATTCACGTCAATATACCTACCTGTAAATAGTGAAGACCCAGATGAGACAGATCCTGCAGGAGCTGTCTCATCAGGATCTGCACTATTTACAAGTTGATTGTGCAACCAATGCACTTCAGAGCAGTGATTGCACAGCGAAATACTTGTACACAGTGAAGATATATGTAATTATACAACAGGGCATGGGTAAATAAGGAGAAATGTATTTTAAAATTCAGTAAGCGAATGGTTAAAATGCAGTATAGTTACCTGGTTAATAATTATTGATATGAGTTGCTTAGCGCCGGTAATTTCCTTCGTCACATCAGGTTGTCGAGCTAGCAGGCCCAGTATGAACCTTATGATATGAGTGGGAGTCTCGTGTGGCAACACGGTTAAATCACTATACTCTACAGATTTAGCTGGTGGCCTGCCGCAACCGATGGAGACAACACATCGTGGTTTGTTGGTGTCCGACTTTAAATGCACAAATATATATAATAATCAGTCACTATCACCATCATAATAAAACAAAGTAAGGTTACAGTGTCATCCCTTTTTGTATGCAGTTTATATCAGTAGCTTATAAGGCATCTTGTAAACAATCATTAAAAAGGAGTATGAACCTAAAGTACTACAACATGCTGCATGTCTGGTTGTCAACCCTTTTACAGTTGGTAATCACGCTGGCCTCTTTGCATTTACGCCGACAAGAAAGGTTTAGTACTCTATGAAAGAGACCTCCTAAATCCGGAGATGGAAAGAGGAGGTCGGATATCTGTACTATTTCGTTTTTGTCGTACCCTTTATTACTTTTCTACAGTTACTCGGTTTGCAGCTCAATCATTGAGTACACTAGCGATATGTAGATACAGTTTGTTTCATTTAAATGTTTTCGTTTTACACGCACTTTACCACGGTATTTGCCATCGCGGTTGTTGTAGTTTAGTCGGAGAGGGGATACGTTCATTTATACTGTTTGTCTTTTAGGGTGGGGATGGAATGGTGTGAGGTTGGGCGCCCCTGAACCGGTTTAACCCCCAATGACCTTTTTGTAGTTATGTACATTTGTGACAGGCCGAGTACAGGTACTGGGTGAAAGACAGTAAGCGGTTCGGATAGCTCAGTGGTTAGAGAACTCGCCTTGTAAGTGAGGGGTCCCGGGTTCGATCCCCGGTTTGGCTGCATGTTTTTTCACCAGTCCTGTTACAGTTTGCGCCCAACTTGAAACTCGGACCCTGTGCACGCCCATGATTTCTGCTGCAGATTCGGCGAGAATCTCAGGGAAAAAGGGAGAGTAGTGTGATAGGCCGGGTACAGGTACTGGTTGAAAGACAGTAAGCCGTTCGGATAGCTCATTGGTTAGAGCACTCGCCGCCTTGTAAGTGAGGGGTCCCGGGTTCGATCCCCGGTGTGGCTGCATGTTTTTTCACTAATCCTGTTACACATTTGCTGTGTTTTCATGTGTTGCTGTTCGGGCGGGAGTGTGTTCTGTATCTGGTGTTTCCTGCATGACTCGTATTTAAACCTTAGTTAACTGATATAACTTCCAGTACTTCATTGTACGAGAAATTCATGTTGGGTAATATCGAATCAGAGCTTACTACAGTAAAACTTCTTTCATTCGAACACTAAAACAGAGCCCCAGATATGATGCGTAAATTTAAACATCTTCGAAATGACGATTTTAGTATTTGGGTATGCACCTTTAACTGTAGGTCTGCTAATATAAGTACTATCATCTGCTTTTAGACGGGTGAAGGTTAATGGAGGATGAAAATCATGCAGAAAAGCTTCCCTGTTAGCTTTTTGACTGGCATCCTGTTTGCATTAAGCAGTCATATGTCTTTTAGCTGTTCAGTCTTTCTTCACCAAATTTTAGAATCAGCGAGGTTTAACTTTTGTGTCTCGTCGGCTTGCACTATCAATACAATATCCCACTTAACCATGAAATGCTGAAATTTCAAGGTGGAATAGAGTCAATAGACCATCATTCATTACCAGTGAAAGTCATTTACTATGAAAGGCGTAACATTGATAGATGATTTTGAGTGACAAATAGTGCTAACTCCACTAGGAGTCCATTGAACTGGCTCTTCACTCCTTGAAAATACCAGTACACTCGTGTCCAGCATTTGAAAGGTAAAGATCGGTTTTGTCGATCGCCATATTGTCTGTTCAACTGGTTCGCTGTTTTCATGTGAAAAAGGGGAGCATGACATTTGCAAACAAATCAAATATTTCCAGTGTGTGTTGCAAACGGGATCAGACACGGGGCCACACTGTTTGAAAACGATAATGGATGGAATGATACTAAATCACTGACAAATGTTACGAATCATGATTATTCGCCGCGTTTCAAGACAACAAATGATAACAGTCAATGTTTACATGTACACAGTAACTTTCATGACCACTAATATACGTTATAATCCTGGATACGTGACCCCAGAGGTCCAAATAAGATGCATAAATTTAAATAGTTTCAAGGATATCTCTTTTATTTCTCCACCAAACCCATTACTGTGACCACTCTTTGGAATCGTCTCTACGAGACGATTCTAAAGGGTGGTCATAGTATAGGATTTGGTGGAAAAATGGTGATTTTAATATTTATCTGTAGCTCTGTGACCCTATACATGAATTATTGTGCAAGAAATAATGACATCGTTAACATAAAATAGCTGACGTGTTACTTAGAATGTGGACACAAGAATGTTTGGTTATGGCAGAAACTATAAAATCTATATCGGTCCATAAGCAAACAGAGCAGACCCTAACCAGATCGTTCTTACAGGAGTCACCAGAACATGGTATACCCTGTTTATGAAGATATTAAACGAGGTCTTTATCAGGCGAAGATCAAGTTAAATCAAATAGACAGTAGCTCCCTTGGCTTGCTGCATTACTTTCATTCTGCATAAAGCAGACAAGAAGATCATCCTGGTTCCATGTTTACCAACAGTTAACCATTCGCTTGCTATTCGCGTCAATATACCTACCTGTAAATAGTGAAGACCCAGATGAGACAGCTCCTGCAGGAGCTGTCTCATCAGGGTCTGCACTATTTACAAGTTGATTGTGCAACCAGTGCACTCCACAGCAGTGATTGCACAGCGAAATACTTGTATACAGTGGAGATATATGTAATTATACAAAAGGACATGGGTAAAGAAAGAGAAGTGTATTTTAAAAATTCAGCAAGAGAAGGGTTAAGAGCATACTTTATTACACAAACATTGTGTTGTATTTAACCCTTAGCATGATACATACGTACACGGACGAATTGATTGTTTTCTGTGCAAACAATTTGAATCCAGATGAGATGCCGAATGACCTAGCTTCCCATCAGGATCTTAACTCTTTGATCATGTAATTGGAAAGGCATTAATGGCATAATGATGTAAAACTTCAACAGAATTATACCTATCAATGGACTACAATTTGCCCATCATGCTAAATGCTATTAGGTCTACAACAGCCGGACTGGCACATTTTAGACGGTCACATATTAATCCATGAATATTCATGTAAGAAATAATGATATAATTAATATTAATCAGCTGATAAATTTGTTTGCAAAGGTATAGAAAGGCGTATTTATAGAGTAACGGGTGACAACATATTTCATTGGAAACACTAATAAGAATATCTTACATGGTTAAATCTTCGGCTTTGTTAGATTTTATCAAAGTTATCAGAATGTGCCAAATTGCATTATTCAACTTCGGAAACCAATGCAGAAGGAATATGTGTATTGTGTGTCCAAGTATTTAGGGTCTCACCTTCTGTGATGCATAGTGCCGGTGTATCTCTGTGAGAAGTTCCAGTGTGGGATTGTTTGCCATAAGACCGCCGTCGATATACTGGTTAAAGTGACTGAAGTATGTAGGAGCAGCTGAGGTACTCCTTGCACATTCCCAAATCAGTTGATCTGTAAAGTATTCAATAATCCCTAAACATGCCTAGGTATTCGGACACCCAGTTGACCCTCTCCTCTCCACCAGGGGGTACAGCTGATTAAGTCATTTATTATGTTCTCCAAACGAACTTGGGTACATATTGTCTTTATTCCATTTCTTACTGTTATTATTATTCTTCCTTATTCCATTTTTATTGTTATTATTATTCTTATTCTTTCTTCCTTCTTCTTCTTTTTATTAAAACATCGGGCTATAATTTGACGAAAGTTATATTGTTCGTTTTGCTGAAAATTGGTATGTCGGGATATTTCGGCACACTGAATTAGTTGGTAGGTGTTTCGAAAATATAAGGTGCCATGGTTCGATTTTTCTGAACATTCGTATGCCGGGATATTTCAGATTGGCTCGAAATTGGTTTGTCGGAATATTTCGTTATTCCAAAATGATTGGTATATATTTCAAAAGTACTGTTGCCATGGAAACCAGACAGGTGACTCTGATTGGTTGAACTTTAGGCTATTGTTCTATATTGCTGAAATTAGTATGTATGGGTAACTCAATCGTAGGTGTTTCGAAAGAGTTGGTTGCTATAGTAACGGAAAGGTATTATCTGATTGACCGCGATGTAGATAGGTAGGGGTATGTGGGTACCCCGAACAAAATGACAGGTGTTTAAAAAAGTGTTAGTTCAAATGGTAATTTAGTGATGACCCGTAATTGGTCAAAATTTACATGTAATCTGATTTTGATCTAAACATGGTGTCCCTTTTGTTTGGGGGACATTCCGTAACCGAATCCGTTACCTATAAATCTCGTTCCAATATTATTGAATGAACATTGTCCAGATCGTCTTTTTAAACCCATCCATTTTGTTTATGTTGATAGAGCAACGCAAACAAAACATATGCTGGTATAAGCCTTTAAATAAATCTACCGAAAAGGAACATTTACTGCAATTTTGCAATTTTGAAACCATTGTGATAAAAAGAGCATTTGGAGCAAATGCTCTTTTTATCACAATCTTTTAATTTAAAAAAAGAAGACATTTACAGAAGCGCCAAAAAGCGTCAGTAGGAGGATATAGGGTTACATTGAAACGAAATGACCCAGACATCCAAATTCAGAGTAGATATTTGACTAAGTATTCAGAGTCGCTAAACTTAGAGATATTCATTTAAGTTCGTCTCCATATAATTACTCATTTAAGAATGTATTACTGTAGAAAAAATAATGCACTTTATTAACAATGGAATGTATGTGGCCCGACAGAAACTGCAAAATCAGATCACTATTTTTCCATAAAAATATAACAGATCCGGATCATACATGAGCTGTCTGATCTTGCTCTACTTTGTTTTTCAAATATGCTAAAAGGTGTCTATGTGGGGTAACGGATTAAAGCATATATGCATCGGTCTGTCCACTAGCAATACCTGTGTCATTGGGAATCCGCTGAAAACAGTGTACGCCTGGATAGGCCGCCGTGTTTGAACTGATAAGGATATGATTAGATCTGCTGACCAGGAGCTATACTGTTTCTAAACAACAAATAAGCAGTTGAACACCAGCCTTACAGTCATTCAAAGTTAAGCCCTTCGTTTGTCACCACCACACACCAACACCACCAAACACACTCATACCAGAGGAATGACTGTAACTAACCGTTTGGACTGTTCACCAGCGATTCTGTCTCATGCTTTGTCTCCGTTGAACCCGCCTTGTCAATTGAGGTTTCATAAGAACGAAAGAAATGCAGTATAGGTGGGAACGTGTCTACCACGGTTCCAGTCACAACGATCCTGTAGAAATATTACGTATTGAAACATTTTTGTGGTTTGCAAACACTTTAAGCTCATATATGTATAAATCAAAGGGACAGTACGTTCAGAGCAATCTTAAAAGAGTATAAACTCGGTGTATTAAACATTATTCCCCTACTCAATGCCATCATAAAGCCCAAAACGTATATGATGCACTTTGTTCGTTATGGAGTCATGCATGCTGGATCATGCTACTGGAGTGTTTATTACGTATATTATGAGTCCTTTACTTATAAATGCGCCTTGCAAACACTACGAACTACCGCTTTGGCATGTTAAAGCATGTTAAAGGTGCTGCACTGTATTCTTTCCACGAATGTCGTATGTTGCTTTGCCAGGCATTTCAAGGTAAAGCGGTTTCTCATCCATATCTCATCCATATTGCCTATTTGAGACAACAACGTAGACCCATCTCAGAGTATGTTCTATTTGGTTATGAAATAAAAATGCACGTAGCTATGATTTTACAGGGCCAATCTTATCGTATCCATGTACCATTATAAAAAAAATAAAAATATCCATAATGTCATAATTTCTCACATGAATATTCATGAGGTAACGGGTTAAATTCATTTCTGATTAACCGTTTACTTCTTATACAGTATAACCCCTCTAATGCGACCACTTAATGAATAAACATGGGTGTCCTTATAAGCAGGTGGTTGCTTAATGGAGGACAAAAGTAATGCAGAAAGCTCCTGTATGAGCTTTTTGCATTACTTTTGTCCTGCATTAAGCTACCACCTGCATCTATTACCCAGAAGTATACCTCTTTTAAGTGGTCGCATTGGCATGGTTTTACATACATAATTATACGCATTTAGTATAATCTGCAGTGGCCGTCTGATCAGGGCCTGCTCTGGTTTCTTTAGACAGTTCCTGCAATGGCCAAAACTTCCTGTATTCATTTGCGAGTATGATATTTAGCCTATCTACTATTCACGATGCCATTACGTCTTACATGAATACTCACAAGGTAAATGACTATTTGCATTAGTATACACTTTGACCGAAATGCACTAAAATAGAAAGTATACATGTATATACTATGAGTCAGATGAATAAAAACACAGCACAACAGTTAAATGTGCATACTCAGATACTAAAATCGCCATTTCTCCAACAAACCATACACTGTGACTACTCTAAAGAGTGGTCACAGCATAGGGTTTGGCGGAGAAATGAAGCATTACATTTTGTTCTTAAATGTTTTAATTTAAGCATCTTATCTGAACTTCTGTAAACATTTTATTTTTCAGAAGAAAGGAGTGAGGTCATTAAGTCACTAAGCACGGAGTGCATGTACCAATAATATCCCGGTTTAGCGTTTTTGATTTTTCATGCGAGGAAGCCTTCAATTTGACTTGCGGTAGGTCGGTGGTTCTATCCGGGTGTTCCTCTGTGTACGTAACAATGCAGTCCGGTCCATATAAGGAGAAATGTCTGGAGTTGTTCTCCGCCTGTAAATAAGCTGGACGTCACAGTATGACTGAAATACTGTTAAAACGACGTAAAATTCCGATACAAGGAAATAAACAAAACGAATAGATATCAAATATAGGGCTAATACCACTGTAATCTGAAATTTGCGATGGTATATGAAGTTTTTAACTGTCGCAAATTATTTTAATGGCCGTTAAAAACCTCATATACCGTCGCAAATTTCAAATTACAGTAGGATTAACAGTAAGATTAACCCTATTCTAACGCGAAAAATGCCAAATCGTGAAAGCCGATTTTAACTCAAGTAATGTCCTTTTCGACCGGGTTTTATCTATCCCATTCGCGCGGGTGATTAAATGAGTGATGAGGCTAAAGATAGTGCAACAGTTTCTCTCATATTTTTAAAATAACTGGATTTTTCACCCTGGTTTATACAAAGTCAAACCGGACCAATTGTAACTTTTTGCTTTCGGGGGATCACCACCCTTCAGAATTTATAATCTTCACAACACCAGGTGTTAAGTGCTTGTGTGGCGGCCGTAAAACGTCGCCCCGTACTTCATTCTCAGTGTTGTTATACCTTCTGATCCTTCGAGATCATGAATTTCAGTACTTCTTGTTCTGAAAATTGAATACCGCTTAAGCCGGTGCTAGGGGGCGTGAGCAGTGTTGCACTTTCAATTACTGCTCATGAACAGACTCAATAAAACCGAGTCTGCAATTTTCTCTTTTTGTGTTGCAATTTTTGCTTTCGGGGGATCACCACCCTTCAGAATTTACTATTTCACTAGGCATGAATAATTATGCGATAGCTATTTTACATGACTAATACACTTTCAATACACATATCGGGAAAAGTGACATAACGTTATGTCTGAATGATATAATAAATAAGGCTGAATCTGGGGCCGTATTCCAGTAGCATCTTAAGTTAAAAAGAATATCTTAAGTAACAAAAAAATCTTAAATCCTGTCATTTTTTTCTCAAATTTTAAGAATTTTTTCAGCAAAGAATTTCTTAAGAAGCTTTTGGAATACAAACATAACTTTAAGATTTTTTTTATCTTTGCTAAGGAAATTTAAGATTTTTTTTATCTTAAATGAGAACTTTAGAAGCTACTGGAATACGACCCCTGGAACACAACGCTTAGAGTATCTCAGTAATTATCTACATGACACATGTGTATATAAGAGACCGGTCATGTCGTGACAAACTAAACAATGGAAAATAATTTGAAATACAGGGTCTAACTGGAATATATGTCAATTTAATACGAATTTATCATTGTTTACAACGAATATCATCGTAAGTGTAAGCGTTGATATATTTATATGCACATGGTGTTATTCCACGGTCTGACAATTTCCTGCAATCTGAGTGGGTCATGTGACCAATTTGCGGCATATAGAAAGTGTTTTATATGTCGCAAATTCAACCAATCGATCACGGCCGAATAATAGCATTAGCCTGTAAATATATTAATGCGTGTTGTTTATCTTACACTTAGATCTACAGAGAAATCCGTATGCATACATTGACATATATTCAAGTTTAGTCCGGTATTTTGAAAGTTATTAGTTTCCATTGTTTGTCACGACTTGACCGGTCTCTTATATGTCATGTGGAGAATTATTGAGATACTCTAGGCGTTGTGATCCAGATTCAGCCTTATTTATCATGCTATTCATGTTATTCAAACGTAATGTTATAACGTGACGTCATTGTTACAGACAAATATGGCGCCAAATACTAAGATAACGTTAGTTTTCCTGACAAGTGTATTGAATGTGTATTGAACATGTGAAATAGCTGTCAAATAATTATTCATGACAAATGTAATAGTGAACTTACAATTGAAATCTGAGAGTAACTGGGCACTATTTCTCGCCTTATAACTCATTTAATCACCTGCGCGCATTGGATATAACAACACTTTGGCATTTTTCGTGTTAAGATTGTGTCAGAACAATATTAACGCATTCGGCGCCGCCATTAAAATAATTTGCGACCGTTAAACACCTCATATACCGTCGCAAATTTCACATTACAGTAGGAGTAATCCTATATCAAACAGCCCGTATATTAGCTTAACGCTTGTAGTGCGGGACACGAGTCACTAATGTCCTTTGCAAACAGTATAGACCCAGAAGAGAGGGTTCCAAGATGAGTATTCTCACCAAGGTCTGCACTGTTTGTCATGTTACATTTTCTTTAGAAAATTCCCTAAATATTAATAAAAAGTTTGACCTGTTTCAATTTTGGAATAACCCCTTTGAAATGTCAACGTTGTAAGGGTTGATAGTTTACGTACTTTGGGTACTGTATGTCGACCATTTTAAGTTCTCCGAATTCATCCTGTAACAGACTTTCGATATTGGCAGAATCTCTCTCAACTGACCCAGTGAATGTCTTGTCTTTCAGTTGAAAGTAAAGTCTACGCATATACGCCAGAGGCTTACCTGTGACAAAAATGGTTATAACAGCAAACCCCTCTAGAGTGACCACTGTATGAAAAAAGATGGATGTATTCAACCCTTAATGTGAGGGAACCGACTATATAAAATCTTTGCGAACAATGTAGACCAAAATCAGATGGCTCCTGTGGGGAATCCTTTGATCAGGGTCTGCAATGTTTGTCATAATAACTTTCTTCAGTAATACATATTTCAACTTTTTAATCCTTTCCTCCATTAATCCGCATTGCTATGAATTTCCAGACAGAGTAGACCAAGATCAGACGATTTTCCTGTAGGAGCCGTCTGGTCAGCGTCCGCTCTGTTTACTTGATTTATTATAGAAATTATTCTACAGTTTCTGCCATGGCCAACAGCTCCCGTATCCATGAGCTATTAAGACAATTAATCAAATTAATATGCATGATGCCTTTATACCTTACATGAATACTCATGGAGTAAAAGGTTAATTAATATTCAACTGAGGTGTTCAATTGGTCAGTAGAATAATTGTTAGTTTAAACATATTTTATTTCAATATTAGAGGAAATTGGGCACACGTTCTTACAACATTAGATTTGACCCTCCCCATACAAAGCATTTATATATACATGTAATGGTAAACAAAATATGAAATTAACGAAAGAGAGAGATATAGAGAGAACAAAAGAAAGAAAGAAAGAAAGAAAGAGAGAGAGAGAGAGGGGGGGGTAACATGTATATAGTAGTACGATCAGAGGACACTTAAGCAAGGCATCTTAACATATGAAAATATCTCTGTAAGTAAGACATCTTAGCACAAGTTTAGAAAAAAAGTATAATATCATACTAAGAGTCGGAATAGATATCGACAGTAGTACTATAAGTAAAGCTAAAACTCCCGTGATTGCTTTATAAAACAATGTACAGCGGCAAATATGTTTTTATTGTATTCATCATTTAGTTTCGTTTGCCGAACAGGAGCATTTCGGTATTAAGAGGATGGTACCTTTGTGTTGCGCGAAATAGGTTAAGTCTCTGGTTATGAAAAAATCTACATTGAAAAAGTAATGTTCGGCATTCGCATAAAGGATTCTGACTCAGATGGTTATCAAAAAGAATAATTGTTAACAGCGGATGTTACTTAACTCTTTCGCTGCAAATGCCGCTTAATGCAGGAGGAAAGTTATGCAGAAAGCTCCTATAGCTCCTATAACGTTAGTCCTGCATTAAGCAACCACCTGCTTATCAGGACAGCTATGGTTATTTTTAAGTGGTCGCATTAGAGGGGTTCTACTGTATATGCAAAACGCACAGTCATAGTTTGCTATGCACCACCAGACGTTGCAGAAAATGAAGACAAAAACGCCTTCTATGACCAGTTACAGGAGATCATTGAATCAACACCAATGCATGACGTCCTTCTTGTCGTAGTAGTTCTCAATACAAAAGTCGGCCAAAATAACAGGAAAGGAATCCACTATGGGCACACATGGATGCGGAACTAGGAATGATAATAGTGAGAGATTGGAGGAGCTGTGTGAAGAAATCAACTTAGTTATTGGTGGCACCATATTCCCCCATTAGGATATACACAAGTTGACATGGAAATCGCTAGATGGTCAGGCCAATAATCAGATTGACCACATTATCATCAACAGAAGGTAGAGAGGCTGCTGACAGGATGTCAGGGCAATGAGGGGAGCAGATTTTGGCAGTGAGCATACATTCATCATTGCCAAGATAAAGTTAAAGCTGAGAAGAGTAAAAAGAGGAAAACAAAGGAATCCACGCCTTGATGTTGCAAACCTCAAGGATTCCATGGTCATCAGAAGTTTCCAAATTGAGTTTAGGAACAGGTTTAGCCTGCTAAATGACCACCAGGAAATGGTCATCAATGAATTCAATCAGGGGATTCTTGGAACTGGACAAAAGAGTATTGGCAATGTAAGGAAGAGAAAGAAACAGTGGATATCGCAACAGACATGGAGAAATGTTGATATGCGGAAAGAGGCCAAAAAGAAGCTGATGCAGAAAAGTCTGTATGCATTAGGCAGCAACTGAAGGACAACTATGCAACTTTAGATAAAGAGGCCAAGAGGCAAGATCTTGAGCAGGGTGGTAATAAACAGAATCTCAGTTAAGGTTAATCAGTTATTGCGGAAAAATCAAGCTGGGTTAAGAAAGTCATGCGCAGATCAGATCTTTACACTTCGACAGATAATTGAACAAAGCCATGAGTGGGCTATGCAAACTTCATAGATTTTCAGAAGGCTTTCGACAGTGTTAACAGGCTCATTGTGGGATCCCAGACAATATTACCTCTGTCAATAACCCTTCGCTTGCTATTCACGTCAATATACCTACCTGTAAATAGTGAAGACCCAGATGAGACAGCTCCTGCAGGAGCTGTCTCATCAGGGTCTGCACTATGTACAAGTTGACTGTGCGACCAGTGCACTCCACAGCAGTGATTACACAGCGAAATACTTATACACAGTGAAGATATATGTAATTATACAACAGAGCATGGTTAAAGAAGGAGAAATGTGTTTTACAATTCAGCAATCGAAGGGTTAAGATGCTCTACACAAACTTCAGAGCAAAGGTAATCTGTGACACAGCTCGAACAGAAAACCTTGAAATCATAACAGGAGTAAATCAGAGATGTTTGCTTTCTCCGCTACTCTTTTCATTCAGCATTGTCTGGCTGATGAGATAAACTATTAAGAGACAGTCCTGGGACTTCAGTGGACATTTACCGAAACACTGGAGGACTTAAATTTTGCGGATTACATTGCGCGTCTAGCTCAACGCCACCAAGACATACAAACCAATACTGACAAACTGGATTTTCTTGGGTAACAGATTGGTCTCAACATCAATATCAACAAGACCAAGCTGATGAGAGTTAACGCCAAAACAGAGCAACCGGTCAAAATTAGTAATAGTGCCATAGAAGAAGTGAAATATTTTGTGTACCTTGGTAGTAAAGTAACATTAATGACAGCTCAGAAGAGGATGTAACCAGCAGCCTTTGCGGCTTCGCGGAACATCTAGAAGTCCTCAAAACGTTTTACTCAATTTACTAGCAAGATGAGGATTTTCAAGAGCAATGTACTTGGAGTCCTGTTGTATGGGTCTGAATCCTGGAAGGTCACAAAGTATGTCTCCAACAAGCTGGACGTCTATCAAAGAAGGTGTCTCAGGCGAATTCTCCGAATCATTGGCCCAACACTATCTCCAATGCAGAGCTTCATCGCAGGGCAGAAACAACATCTATCTCAATGTAGACCACTCGCAGAAGATAGCGCTGGATTGGCCATGTATCCAGAATTGAAGTGACAACCATTCCAAGGTTTCAAATGCGATGGACTCCCATTGGACGAAGAACAAGGGGTCGGTCTAAAGAAACATGGCGTAGGACAGTCGAAAATAAGATAAGGAAGGCAATTGAAGCTGGGGCCAAATACAAACATGGGCAAATGACCGACTGCACTGGAAAACTCAGGTTGTGGCATTATGCGCAAATCAGTGGGAAGAGGATTGAGTAAGTAAACGTTGATTAGAAAAACTCACCAACACCAATTCCAAGGGCAAGTATACCGCCAGTGCTTGTGCCTCCAATCCAGTCGAATAATTCTTTAATTGGTGCCCCGGCAGCTTTCTCTATTTCCGACAGCACCTGTATGAGGATCAGCCCTCGGATTCCTCCGCCATCCAGACACAGCACCTATATGATTAGAGTGATAATCTCTACAATCAATGCATACGTTCAATAAAATTATAAAATATATTGCTAGTTATGTTTAATTATTGTTGTGAAGATTTTCAATTTGAATTTATATAAAAAAAAAACCTACCACTGTGGTACAAAATAAAACCGTGTTCATCGATGAAGTGATGCCGTATGCAAACAGTTCAGGTCTAAATTCACGATAATGTTAGGATTATGATGCAGTTATTTTTTGTTTTGTTTTGTGTTTCTTTTTCTCAACCTATCACCTGTTTCATATGCATGATAAAGCCTGAAACACACAAATTCTTACAAGAATATTCATGAACATAATGTAGTTACATAGTTACATTGCACACATTGTTCACCACCCTCGGGTATTATATTTCTCTGTTAAACACACCATGAACAGTACTGACCGATGGTATCTTTGATATTATGTGAGTTACCATGACGGAAGTGACATGCAGTACGGCGTTACTTCGTCCCGTTAGAAAACTAAAGCCTGTTCAATTTCCGAAGTATTCAAACTTTACTTAGCTGCGGATCCCAATGCAATCCTAGCTGTTGTAAATATCGGACACATCCGATCGGGTTTAGCAGGATACGGTTATATCAAATGTAAATATGCACATATACGAAAATTATCTTCTCAAGAGTGATACCGGATATATGATATTTTACGGTTTAACCCTTTCCTTCAT
This sequence comes from Azorinus chamasolen, assembly GCA_963576725.1. Lineage (NCBI taxonomy): Eukaryota > Metazoa > Mollusca > Bivalvia > Cardiida > Solecurtidae > Azorinus > Azorinus chamasolen. The sequence continues at coordinate 31,610,729 of OY755239.1, read as the reverse complement.
ATAAACGCTTTTTCACGCATTAGCAAACTGTATAGACCCAGATCAGACAGCTCCTGTATGAGCCATCTGAACAGGATCTGGTATATTTGTTTATGAACTTATATGTAGATCTGGTCCTACAGTCTTTATCTAAGCCACGATTTCTCTTAAGATATTTCCTTATAAACAATAGTTAAATGAATAATCAGTGATCGCATGAAAGAAATATTTAATAACAGTCTCTGGTTAACAGAGAAATTCAGCAAATCTAAGTGTTTCTTCTGTTGTAAGAGTTACATGGACTCGACAACCTGTTGTACCAAAGGGACTAGTAAGTTGTCATTATGACAAAAGTTAATGCGGACAATTTTCTTTCATCCCTTAAATTCTGAATTAAAGCGGAATTATCCATCATCGTTTCATTCAGTACAAAAGTGTATAATTTGTGGGAAGAGTTTGAATGTCAAACAATTCAAACCCTGATCAAAGGGTTCCTAGAACTTGGTCTACGCTGTTTGCAAATACCAGTCCCCCCCCACCCCCATGCCCACCCCTTATTCAAAGTGTACAGTCGGTTGAGATTGGCAGTTGGCCCAGTGCGCTTGATCTTTTACGAGATACCTGGTCTCACTAGTCTTATTTTCAATGTAGAGCCCTACTTGGCCTAAGTCATTAGACACCCATTTTTAACCCTGGCCCCGATGCTATGAAACTTTTTGCTTGATTCTGAGATCATTCTCAAGCATCTGATTGGTCAGATTCTGAGCTTTTTCCGAATCTGACCTATCAGATACTTGGTAATGATCTCAGATTCAGACTCATAAGTGGTTTTGTAAAGCTGGCACCAATTTGGATTAATTTTATTTCCCTGCCAAATTGTGTCGTCTGCAAACTGTGTCGTCTGCTACATCTTTTTTCTTCATGTATGATTCAAAACCACTTGTAACAGTAATAAACAACTCGGCATCTCATCTGGATCCAAACGTTTTGCATAGGTTATCACAGATGCGACAATGGCAGCTAAAGAGTTAACTGAATTAGACTGAAGTAGTAGTAAGTAATGGGGAACCCTGAACAAATGACCCCTAAAGGAACCGTTTGATCTTGGTCTGCACTAACTGCCTACGTGTAGCTGTCCAAATACCTGGGTGTTTAGGATACCACTATCCATACCAACATTGAACAGCTTTTGGGCCGGTTAACCCTTTACTTGACAAAGTGCCATGTAAGAAATAACCACTGAACCCGTCTCTTGCTGAATTTTAAAATACATTTCCCCTTCTTTACCCATGTCCTGTTGTATAATTACATATATCTTCACTGTATACAAATATTTCGCTGTGCAATCACTGCTGTGGAGTGCACTGGTTGCACAATCAACTTGTAAATAGTGCCGACCCTGATGAGACAGCTCCTGCAGGAGCTGTCTCATCTGGGTCTTCACTATTTATAGGTATGTATATTGACGTGAATAGCAAGCGAAGGGTTAATTATCTGAACAGACAAGATCTGTGTCTACTTTGAAAGGCGTATAAGGGGGTTTACTCATTCCCTCTTAAGACTATTTTTAGACCCGACCTCTTTGAATAAATCCACCGAAAATGAGCATTTACTAGAGAAAAGGAAAGAATGGAAACCATTGTAAAATTGCGCCAGTAGGAGGGAATGGGTTAAGTACCACTCGGGCAAGTATATGATTCTAGCTCTACCTCATAGCAATGTCGAGTTTCACAACGTAATGACATATAATCATTAATCTGTTGCAGAGCATGCATGTACTGACATTTGCAAACAATGTAGACCCAGATCAGAGGGCTACCATGCGATCCCTCTTATCAGAGACTGCATACTTCGTCATTCAAATTATCTAGGTGATTTGAACCACTCATATTGAATAATGCTGGTGAACATTCTGCAGTTAATCTTCCGGTTTCCATCCTTTCTTAATCCGCATTTCTGTAGAAAGAACATGCTTTTCTCATACAGTAAAACCAGTCTAAAGCCAACACTCAAAAGAAATATAATTCTGAGTTGTTAGAGAAAATAGTAGCTTTAAGCAAGACATAGTGATCTCCCCTGGTGATCTTTCTGTATTACTTTCGCCCTGCATTACGCAGCCACTTTCTTCGAAAGACCCTCACGTTTATTACTTGTCGCTTTGGAGTGGTCGCTTTAGAGAGGTTATACTGTATGTGTCGTCACTTATTATTATTCATTTCCCAGTTGAATATTCATGTAAAAAGTAATGACATCATGAATAGTTATTAGCTGATATATAAACCTGATATTTGGTATTGTTAGAAACTGTAGAGTCACATCTACTGTAATTTCGTAAGCTCCTATATGACATGTCTGATCTGGATCTACTCTGTTTTCAAATATATGACAAGGCATTTATATGAGGGAAATAGTCAAGTCACTAATTGCAAATATGATGGGAGAGGGTTATGATTAATGTTAAATACTACTAGCCACGTTAACTGCATGTAACGTTATAAGTAAAACACGTTTAAACTAAACATTAATTTTTATCTAAACAGAACTAATATGTTTTTGTTCAACGTCTGGGCCCAGTAATTTGGTCTTGAATTCCTAACAAATAAATCATTAGAAAATGAATCTTACTCTATCGCCCTTCCTTGATCCGCCAGTAGAAAACCACTTGACATCGAGGAGAGCTTAAACAAAAAAGAACCATATGATATAACCCCCTGGAACTGAAAAACAGTACAGACACTCTAAAATCACCACTGAATACAGTAGAACCTGCCTTAAGCGGCCATAAAAAACTTAATTATGGGTCTGTGAGGCAGGTGGTAGCCTAATACAGGTCAAAACTAATGCTCATATAGGAGCTTTCTGAATTACTAAGAAGTCTACATTCAATAAAGTAATGACCGTTTCAGACAGGTTCTACTATAAATAGATAAATCAGGTGGTTGCTTAACCCTTCTGTTGGTGTATTTTAAAATACATTTCTCCTACTTTACCCATGCCCTGTTGTATAATTACATATACCTTCACTGTGTATAAGTATATCGCCGTGCAATCACTGCTGTGGAGTGCATTGGTTGCACAATCAACTTGTAAATAGTGCCGACCCTGATGAGATAGCTCCTGCAGGAGCTGTCTCATCTGGGTCTTCACTATTTACAGGTAGGTATATTGACGTGAATAGCAAGCGAAGGGTTAAGGCAGGACGAAAGTAATGCAAGAATATTTCCTACCTGGGTTGTGTGCATAACTTTCGTCCAGCATTAAGTTACACCTGCTTATTGCCAAGAATTAGATCTATCTTGGAGGTCTTACGATATCCGTGCACATTTTTTTATCATATACATAGAGGATCTTACATGAGTGTTCTTGATTATTGGATTTATTAAATGAGTCTTTTTAAAACGATAAAAAACGAGCTTTAGCGAGTTTTTTTTATCGTTTTAAAAAGACTCATTTAATAAATCCAATAATCATGAACACGAATGCAAGATCCTATTTATAACATAACACACACAAATGTTATTTGCAGCCAATATTTCAGCAGTAACGTGGATTGTTATAAATTCTCCTTACATATAGAAATGATGAATGAAAGGTTTTATTAGGTTCGCTAGGTAACTGGGACAAAGTAGGTCCAAATTTTCCAACTTTTTTTTTTACTTACTGTCATATCAACCAGGATCTAATTCAGACCTCTCTGGTATTCAATTTAACTGTGATAGTTTATGATACAAAAACATAAAGAAACACGCCAAAATAAATTTTGAGTTACAGTTTTGACATACATAGTTACAAACACGTCACATTATGACGTCATTGTACACAACATGTGTCTATGTAAAGCGCGCCATTTACATGAAGACCCACATACAGTCGCCAACACGTCCGACACTCACTGTCAATGGGATTCGAAATGCGCCTTCGTTTTGGTATATTAAGCCCTTCATTAGTGTTGTATGTATACACATGGACATGGACATTTCCACCGAGAAAAAAATCTCGATTCAAGTTCAGTGAAAATGTTTGAAATGGATAAAAGATTCAGTACGAACTGCTGCATAAAATGTGTTGGAACAGGAGGAAGATTTTCGCGATCAGCTGAGTTAGTGAGTATAGCATATTTGAAATATGTTTTTGCTGTGCTGGATTCAGATGACTATAGTTGTTGATTGATTAGATATTTGTATGAGTAGAAATCTGCATAAACAAAAGGACATGCGGTGAAGAAAATGCAAAGTTGAGGAGGCATTTTAAATGTAGAATGGATTGTATGGGTCAGAGTAGCTGGTAGGTATTTTTTGGCATACATTTTGTATATGATTCCTGACAGCGATTACAATTTGTATTATTTTATCGAAATTAAGGCGCAAGTGCCAACAATCCTTTGCCATCTATCGTGACTCAATCGTGGACAGGTAGGTCGACCACCGTCCGCCAGTTTGTTTGTTTTGACAGCGCGTATGAATCGTTCGAATGTCATTCGGTCGTTCGAATGTTATTCACTAGTGAATATATGCCCATGATTATCAAAAAATAAATGATAGTGTTACGTCACGCTGAAGCCACGAGTTATGTTATAAGAAGAATTATTAGTGAACTCATGAAACGTTTATCATGAAATTAACCCTCAAAAGATACACCATAAACCCATTCCCTCGCAGGCTTCTAAAATCTACTGAAAATGTGCATTTACTTGAAAAAAAGAAACTTTCAGAATTATGTTGTTTTGAACGTATTGTGATAAATAGTGTATTCGATCCTATGGAGCAAATGCTCTCTTTATCACCATGGTTTCAAAAAGTGACTTTTACTGAGGCGTCAAAATGCGTCAATATGAGAGAATGGATTAACGCCTTTGAAAAGAGTGTAATTCAGATCAGATAGCTTCAGGGTCCGGATTCTGAGTCTGAGATCAACCTCAAGCATCTGATTGGTCAGATTCTGAGCAAGCTCAGAAGCAGACTAATCAGATGCTTGAGAACGATCACAGACTCGAGCAAAACGTTTGATAACCTCGAGGCCAGATCTGATTCAACAGTTTCTGTCATGGCCAAATGTTCCCTTGTTCATGTGCTATTATATCAGTATATATAATTAATATTCATGAGGTTAATTTTTACACGACTTTACATAAAATATAAAGACACGCCGTTTTTAGCACGGGAGATAGTCAGATTAACACATATACATTGTATTTAAACCTATCTACAGCAACAACCAAAAAAGATGTATGATTCCCCGATTTTCTGACAGGCGGTAGATTAAAAGAGGGCGAACATTATGCAGAAATTGCATTAGGCAATCACCTGGACTTATAAACATCCACATTTATGAAGGTGTTGATTTCACTGTTATTCTTCTGTTAACAGAGTTTTATGTAAGGAATTACATTGCCAATCTGAGGGAGCAGTTGTGTACGATATAATACCATTCACTGCACAGCGCATTGCATCTTAAGATTGCTGATCAAATGTGTGTTTTCACCTAGTTTTCATTCACTTCATTTTCAAAATAAAGGTACAGTAAAACCACTCTAAAACGATCATCAATGAGAGGTCTAAGTCTAGGTCATAGAGGCAGGTGGTAGCTTAATGCAGAAAGAAAGAAAGCATGCAGACATCTCACATGGGAGCTTTCTGCATTACTGTTATTCTACTATAAACAACCACCTGCTTTTATTAGATAGTCATTTAAGAGAGATTCTATTATAATATTATATTCGATTTCTGTACACAAATACAATAATTATTAAACAGTTTAGATCCTAGTAAACGTTACGGACACTGCGATGAGTTGCATTTATCACACTATCGTCCATGGCATGTTAATACTTATACAAAACCCCTCCACACCGGAGTTTTAGTAGAGAAGAAATTATATACGTTTATGCAGGTAGCTGCTTGATACAGGATGAAAATCATACAGAAAGCTCCTAGAGCACGACTTTCACCCTGCATTAAACTGCCACCTGTCTCCAAGACCGAAATTTATACTAAATTGAACGTCCGGTTTAGAAGGGGTTTACTATAGTTTATTTTGATAGTGTATATAGCATACAAACTGCCTCTTATAAGATCACAACTCACCCATGTCGTCCATCTCTAGATATTTGCCCCAGGTTTCATCAGGCTTGCCGTTATAGCGGCCACTGGATGAACACCCTTCTTTGCACCCTTGTGCAAGATCTGCTGCGCATCTCACAGCTCCCGAAATGTCCAGCATATATAGGATCACATCCCTTTAAAAACATGTTGAATGTTTATATTAAGCATTTCCCTCCTATTAACACCTTTTCGTGCATTTGCAAACAGAGTGAACTTAGATCAGACGGCTCTCTGCTCTATTTACTTTTTACATAAACTAGATCTGATTCTATAAAAGTGAGTCAATAAATATCCATGTTGACATTGTTTCTTATATGAAATACTGAACAGGATGATTATTAACCCTTTAATCGCAAATGTCGCATAATTGCACCAAGACGAATAGTGCAGTCCCAGATCAGACGCCGCCTTTTCAAGGCGGCGTCTGATCAGGGACTTCACTTTTTGTCTCCATCTCTAGTTCTATATATGTGTTTTATTCCTTTGAAATTTGTATTTATGTATTCCATTTCCTTATTGTACTAAATGATTTGACAAACTTGGATTACAGACAACAATTAGAACTTTGGCGCCGAAAGGGTTAAGCGAAAGTTGAATTGTGTCCTAGTTTTAGGCGAATGCATGCATGATTACCTTTGATAACGTGTTGTATCCATATCAGGTGCAAGTTCACGCCAGGATCCGAAGCCCTTTGTTATCATTATATTTGTAAAACAATTAAAAAGAGATGAAATTATGTTAACCCTTCCAGTGTGGGAAACGGGTCACTGATGTACTTTGCAAACTATGTAGACTCAGATGAGAGGGCTCAAAGAGGAATCCTCTCATCAGGGTATGCTCCGTTTGTCATGTGACACTTTTCGTTAAAAAAATCCCTGAATATTCACGGTAAGCTTAACCTGTTTGACCTTTGGAATAGTCCATTGAAAATTCAGCATTGAAAGGGTTAATTACAACAGTTGTTTAGTATTAACCTTTTCACCGCCAATGCCGCACAAATGCACCACGACAAATAGTTCAGTCCTAGATCAGACGCCGCCTTTCAAACTGTTTGTTACTGTATCTGTGTTTTTTTAAATCAAAATAGGACAAATAAAAAATAAAAATTGTAGCAGACGACAAAGTTGCAGATGAAAACATTTGGCCGCGAAAGAATATATCATCATAGTCCGATAATATATTACATAGCCCGGATGGTAACTTCTTACTAAATACCAGAAAGTAAATAACAATAGGACATGCGATAGTTCTCTCTAAACTAGACGTTCAAATTAGTATTGATGCTCCAAAAGGAGCTCGCTGTACAACTTTCATCTTGCATTAATCAGTCACCAGTGTTATCTAAAACGATCTAATGTCTTCTTAACTAAAACTCCGGTTAAGAGGGGGTTTACTGTACAAAAAATCCAAACCGAAATTCTAGAAGAGAAGAATTCAGATACTTGTAGGCAGGTGGTTGCTTATTGCATGGTGAAACTCTAGGAGCTTTCTGCATGACTTTTACCCTGCATTAAGCTGCCACCTGTCTCCAAGACCGATAGCTATACTTAATTGACCGTCCTGTTTAGAGAGGCTCTACTGTATACTGTTATTCTTTTGAATGGTCGCCTTAGAGACGTGCTCGTGTATTTACTTGTTTTCGCCTTTAGATATCGCGGCTAGATGTCTAGGCGTGAGTCCAGCGGAGTTTTTCTTGTTGACGTCAGCTTCAAATATGATGAAGGCCTGCACCAGCAATACATTGTCGCACTGGGAAGGACAGAGAAAAGAATTCGACAAATTCAACCATTTTGTACTAAGCTTAGCATGATTTGCATTTTGAAACAGCTTGGATCCGGATGAAACGCCGGGTCAATCGGTGTCTCTTCAGGATCCAAGCTGTTTGACACTCGATAGGTAAATTTAAGACGATATATCAACGTTACAGTCGTATGCTGGGTCAGTTATAGTGTGCTAAAATTGCCGGTTAATTCAAGTATCAAAGCAGATTTGTGTTTCATTTCGTTTTAAAATCACCCCAAAGTGTGAAACAGTTTGGATCCTAACAGTATTCAATACGACACAGAGTGCTTAACGGTATAGTTGAGAACTTATTATAAAACTATCACCAACTGTATTTAGCATATCAAAGGCTTACCCTTTCAGTGCCAACAGGTCAATATCACCCAGAATAATCAGGAATTTGTTTCAAAGAAAAGTGTAACATAACATACAGTGCAGGACCTGATGAGATGGCTCCCCTGTGAGCCCTCTCATATGGGTCTACACTGTTTGCAAAAAAATCAGTTTAACCCTTTACCTCATAGGCTATTTTTAGATACAACCTCTTTGAATGAATCTACCGAAAAGGAGCATTAGCTAGAGAAAAGGAATGTTTTTAGAAGAGTGTAGTTTGAAACCATTGTGATAAATAGAGCATTTGCTCCTATAGGAGCAAATGCTCTATATATCACAATGGTTTCACAAAGTGACTTTTACAGAGTCGTCAAAAGTCATCAATATGAGGGAATGGGTTGAAGGGTTAAACAGCGAGTATTGATCAGTGACGTACAGTATATTAACCTGTCTTAAGCGGTTATTCATTTATTGAACATAAAAAGTAGGTGGTTGTTTAATGCAGGGCAAAAGTAATAGGTAAAAGTTAAAGCTCCTATATGAGGTTTCTGCTTTACTTTTGACCTACATTAAACTACCACCTGCTTTACTAACCACTAACTAGACCTCTTTTTGATAGCCGCTCAAGACAGGTGCTACTGCTTATAGAAACGCTTATCTGGTGAGGCACATGAAAACAACTTGGTTTCAACTTGTAGCGAGACCAAACATTTTTTCGAAGCTGAAGCATATTAACTTTTCCACATACGGCACTGGCCTGGTATTCTGCTTATCCTGTTACCACAGACAATCGTCTTCAACCATAAAATATCCGTAGATCATTTCATTACGTGACTATTGAATTTGCATTGATTTCAAAAAATGTCAAACGAAATACTTGAAAAATAATTTAGCATCATGTTCTAGTCGTTTAGCTTATTCGTCCCAAATGGCTTGACCATAATATAGCTCAACACACATGGCATACTTCGGATTGTTTAACGTTTTACTCCATTAATATTCATGTAAGAAATAATGACATCATGAATGTTAATTAGATTAATATTGGTATCAGCACATTGAAACGGGACTTTTTAGCCATATCACAAACTATATAATCATATTCATAGTATAAGCAAAAAGAATAGACCCTGATCAGATGGTTCCTACAGGAGCCGTCTGATATTGTTCTACTCTGCTTGCAATGGCGTCGAAAAACGTATTTACGGAGTACATGGTTAAGATAATTATACGAATCTTCGAAGGCAAATTTCTTGTGGAGCGGCTCGAGCCACGTCAATAATTGTGACGTACCTTCACTGCTAAATGTAGCGGTGTGTTGCCGTCAGCGTCCGTCTGGTTGACGTCAGCGCCGCCAAACAACAAATACAGAGCATGACTAGTGTGGTTCTGTTTCACCATGTCTATTAAAGTGGCATCGGTTGGTGGCTTTTCATCTTTTTCTTTGTCCCAAAAGGGAAATCCCGTAATCTAAATATAATATATATCCGTATTTACTAAAAGTATATATAGTAATGATATTTAATCAAGTATATGCTATACATTAGAACTAAGAAGACTGTATATCATGTAACGATTAGATCTACTTCTATTTTGCTGTTGTCTAAGATATAGGTTTACCAGCCACCACATCTTTATTTACTTACATAAACGCCTATCACGCCAGCAGAAGTCGTCTGATCAACGTCAAACGCCTATCACGCCAGCAGAAGTCGTCTGATCAACGTCAAACGCCTATCACGCCAGCAGAAGTCGTCTGATCAACGTCACCTCTGACTGCTCAACTCTTTCGGCGCCAATGTCGCCTGTTGGCACCATTGAAAACAGTGCAGTCCTTGAAAGGCGGCATCTGACCTGGGACTTCATTGTTTTCTGTATTTTTTTAGCCCAAACATACAGGGTTTTAAAACCAAGTGTTTTACTAATATACCTTTATTATTTAGTTTAGAATTATATTTAATATGAAATTATTATTGCAGACGACACTTTTAAATTTGGCGCCAAAAGAGTTAACATTCTAGTATACAGATCTGATTCTAGTTGCACAATGTGTACTCAATTATCATTTTGAGCACAAACAGATTTAAGAGTTTGTAACGGACTTCTGAATTTTATCAAATTCATTTTTAGTTTAATTAGACGTTCCATCCAAGAAAGTCACTTTCTATATAATAACAAAAAAAAAAAACAATTTCTAAGGATTCAAGATTCCAAACAACAACAAAATGTACATTTTACTATTCAAAGGCAAATACAAGAGTAGATGAGAGTGTACACCAAAACTGGATACATGTATAATGCATCTTTTGACGAGTGTGTTCAATCATCAGTAGTTTCATATTTAGAACACACATAGCTTAACTTAATCCGTTTAATCGATTTAATCAGGTCCATGGCATGACACATTTGATAGCTTGCCGACTGAGCCAACTATCTGCTGGCAGGAGTAACGTGTATAGTACCGTGTAGCCAATACGTCCACTCAATAAAAGTTTAATTCTAATCTTTTTATAAAACAGGTCATAGTCTGATGTGGGTAGAACGTGACACAGAAAGCTCCCGAAGGAGCTTTCTACATTACTTCTGGATACATTAACCCTTTACCCAATAAATACACCTTTCTACGCATTTGTAAACAGAGTAGACTCGGATCAGACGGCTTCTATAGGCGCCGTCTGATCAAGGTCTGCTCAGTTTGCTTATTACATGATATAATGTAGATATGATTCTGCAGTTTCTGACATGGCCAAAACTGCCTGTGTCAATATGCTGCTATAACAAATTAACCCAATTAATATTCATGACGCCATTATTTCTCACATGAATATTCATAGAGGTAAGGGTTAAGCAACCAATAACCTTTACAGTTTCCTATGTTAATAAACAATGTGATCGCTTGAGCGAGTCTCTATCAATTTTAGAATATTTAGAGTACTTTTTCGAGATTCAGTCGGATTTTCTCCTGAGTGCAAAATGTACACATTCAATTTGGGATACTGCACGGTCTAATATGCTCGGCGCGATAGCATGGCCGTATGATATCACACTTGTCGCTAATTGACCTTACTGATAGGTAAATCCTTACTTGCTGCTGTGAGATACAAATAAAAAACCCGGCTGCAAAAAAAACCAGATGCCCATTTTAAGAAAATTATCTCTCTCTCTCTCTCTTCCCAAAATAACATCATTTTAAACAAAACTTCCATACCAATTCTACCAGCATATGTATAGTTCGTCCTTCGATGTCGACGATGACCATAGTTTCATCTTTGCTTATTTCTTCTTTGAGTGTTGTGGGTTCGCAGTTGGCTAATAAGTCCAATCCTCGCATGGAACGTCCTTCCACATTTCGGACATGACCGTCCAGGTGGAGCTGCTGCCGGAGCTTCTATCTCCTTTCGCTTGGCCCTCTTCCGCTAGAGTGCCAGACACTTCAATCAAGAGCTAGATCTTCCTATGTGTCGGGTTCGATGTGGAACAGCTTGGTGAGTGGCCTGACCGCAGCATGGTGTCGATGCTGTACATGTTAGCAGGGCTTAGAACCTCAGTATCTGAGATCTTGTCTTGCCATCTGATGCCTTACATTTCCCGGAGGCATACTGTGTGGAAGTGGTTTAGTTTCTTGGCGTGTATCGGGTGTACCGTCCAGGTCTCACTTGCATAGAGTAGTGTTGTAAGTACAACTGCTCTGTAAACGCTGAACTTTTTCTGTGTGGTACTGCCTCGGCGGCACCATACAGTTTTGTTCTGGCGGCCGAAGGCTGAGCTTTCTTTAGCTAAATCAATGTGGACGTTTCCGGTATCTAGGTCCAAAGGACCGGACCGGGCCACCAGAACCGATGGAGAGCAAACCTGGGACACCGGGCCAAAAAATGCCCGGTGACATCATCGGACCGGGACCTGGTAGAACGGTCTTCCGGTGACGTCATTTATAGGAAGACCGGACACAAGAACACCGGGGACCGGTGTCGGATAACTGGACCGAGATTGACTGGGACCAGGCAAAAGTCTCCAGGCAACAAGCTGACTGGGAGATCTGGCAACAAGAGTACCTGTGACCAGAAAAAGGGCACCATTCAAGAGGTAAACGGGGAACCCGGGCCAGCAGTTGTCTGTCGAGCTTCAACTAACACCTGGGGAGTCGACTGCACCACATGGGCTCTTGACGAAAGATATTTAGAAGAACTAGGCTTCTTCTGAGCTTTAGAGACCACTGATTTGTTTGTGTCGAGGGAGTCGCTGACCAAAGAGCTTCCACGTCTCCCCTGTCCAGAGGGACGATACTGAACAGGGAGCTGAGGCGGAGCAACCGCAGCAGGCCAGACACACTTTATTAGTGCCCCAGTCTGTCGCGAAATGCCCACAAGAAGCCTTGGGTTGGTCTGGAATGCTATGGTAAATAATCAAGCAAATACATAAGACATCGCGAGTAATTTCATAGTCACGCAAGGCTAATATGGGTAAACATAAGCCGATGATTACAGCTGAGATGCTATATATTTTCTATTGAATTGCAAAACATTCATTAATATTCATGAGTATAAAATTAATATATTCATAAAACATGCATGAGGCTCAATTCCTCCGCTGCATTTTCTTACAAGAAAGTGTTCATTGCAACATATTAGAAATACTTACTTTTTAACAACTGTTTACATTCTCATTAATATTCATGATTTTCAAAATAATATTCATTATCTACATATTAATATACATGAATATCAATATGTTTCAGTCAGTATCAAGTTCTGTACTGGTTTACTAAAATAATCTCAGATAAGAAGAACAGCATATTCAAGTGTGTTTATTTTTACATCCTATTAGTATTCATAAATCTGCATTAATATTCATGAACAAATTAAACATGAACCCAAAGTACTTAATGATCCTCTGCTCTTTTCATTTTTGGTTCAATATCTGGTATTTTACGTAAAATAAATAATAGAAAAGATAGTACACTCGAAACAATGCTGAATATAGTGCTCATTTAAAATTGCTTAGTCATTTACGCACGTTATATGCAACTTAGCTTAAATATACATGCTTTATAGAAATATTACATGAGCCAAAAATGGTTTATTTTCTTTGTATGATCATATCAAAACTTTTAAACCTGAATTTTAATAACTCTTGTATATTAATAGGCCTCTCAGACTAAACAACAAACTCCTTTTTTCTGAAAAACGGATTTTACTTCCTCATTAATATTCATAAGAATACATTTATAAATATTGGTTAAATTACATACCACATTCAAGTTACATGTATATCTCTCTGCTTTACTTCGGTTCCTGTTTTGTCCTTCTATTGCCTCTTGTCCCCTAGCACCGGCTTAAGCGGTATTCAATTTTCAAAACAAATAACATCAAAACTAATGAACCGGAAGGACTAGAAAGTATAACAACACTGCGAATGAAGTACGAGGCGACTTTTACGGCCGCCACACAAGCACTTAACACCTGCTGTCGTGAAGTAATTTTATTCTGAAAGTAGGAGATCCTTTGAAAGCAAAAGCAACAACGCAAAAAGAAAAGTTTAATCTGATAATCCCAATTGTTATTTCCGTATGTTTCTCCAATATCTACATCATTATTTCACATCATGTAAGATTTGTAGAGGATTGGATGCTTTTTAGAACTTAAACTTTTTATCCAATATTTTATAATAGTCAATCTTCTATACACATACAGTGGAATTCTCCCAAGTTCCCCATAAAGCGCGTCTAAATTTGTTGATCGCTTAACAACTAGTAACTTACGACAGAACTTAGAGTGAACATGTTCAACAATTGGTCTAGGGTGGTGATCCCAGCCTTCTACAGCATTATTAAAGATCGGTGCGACTAAAGAGTCAAATAAATTTATTTTTCCGATGTTGGGAGATCTGTTTGGTTGTATACAGTGAATAATTTGTGCATTGAGAATGACGCTTGGTGTGCTATGTCAGCTTGTGTAGGGCTCCAATTACTATCTTTATATAAGAAAACACCTAAATACTTGAAGTGTTTAACTGTTTCGATAATTGAATGTAAATTAAAAAATCGTATTTCGTGTGTCTGCCTTTCTCAGATATCATTATTTTAGTTTTGTTTACATTTAAATGCATACCCAACAAGTTACTATTCGCATCTTTATTATTAAACATATTTTGCAAAGAATTTGTGTCATGGCTAAATAAAATTCCATTATCTGCAAATAGTAATATCCAAAGTTTTAAGTTTTCGATTTCAAATATATCAGTTAGATCTGTTTGAATGTTATCTATAGTGTCATTTATGAAGAAGAGACAGAGGATGCTGCTTTATGGATCCCCTTGTTTCACGCCGATAAAAGATGAAAGAGTCTATACGATCAGAGTATCTATTGTTATATCTTACCCGAGATTTAACTGCTGAGTACATAGATTGCAAGGCCTTAATAAATTTGGTACTAACGTTTTCATTTAACAGTTTTTTTCCATAATAATATTCTATAAATTTTATCCAACATTTTTCCCAATCTAAAACGGCAACGCATAGTTGTATCTCCTGTGATAAAGTCTTACGAATTATAGCATGTATTATGAATATGCAATCAATAGTCGATATATATTTTTGGAACCCGAACTGATTATCTATCAATTTCTCGTGTTTATCGGACCACTTTAGAAGTCTGTTTACCAACAATTTTGAGTATATTTTGATATGTTATTATTAAGTGTAATCCCGCGAAAACTTTAGCCTCGTTGGACCCCCTTTGAATATCGGTGTTACTATTCCCTCTGTCCAATTTGCTGGATGCGTACCATCTGAAAATATTTTGCGATATATTTTAATTATAAATGGCGATATAATATCGAATGAAGATTTGAAGATCTCAGAGATTAGGTGTCTATACCGGGACTTTTCCCATTAATGTGAGAAAAACGGCTTTCCTAATTTTATCTTCATAAAAATTTACATCCGGATCTTCATAAAAAATTATACTTTCGTCATTTAATGCAGTATCGGTTAAGTTTTCTGTGTATTTTATTCCGTACAATGTTTTAAAGTGATCGTGTAATTCATCAATTGTAACTTGTGGTGGAATCAGCGCAATAATAATTATACTGATGTTTGATAGACCAACTGTTTGTGGAACAAAACATGACCTACTATAATGTAAACAAAACGAAGCGACTATGGCGATTCTTTATGTTTAAATGACTTAGCAAACGGTATCTCTTCAGCACAGTTGTCTTGGTGCAATGAATATGTATCTGGGCTTGCACGCGGCGGGTATCGGGTTCAATTCTAACCAGTGACCAATATTTGTTTTTATTAAAATACTGTCCATACAAAACAACAATAAATATAACATAATTATTTAACTATTTAAATAATATTAACATATAATTGAAAAATAATTAAAAAAAAAGGGGGGGGGGACTCCATAGCTTGGGATTCGAACCCACGACCTCCTATTTGTAAGACCAGGTAATGCTAGACATTATATGTGGCGTTTTAATCGGAATTGTTCGTAATACTCTGTGACACAAAATAGCAAAAAGCCGGTAATAATCATGCTCCACGAGGATTGTATTCTTATAGCGCATTCCTATATATTCGTAAATTTATCCGAAGATTACCGACGATAATAAACTGAATACTCATGAGGCGCAAGTCCAATTAGGAGAGTAATACGTCAAAAGCATGTCCCTGTATGTAGCGTGTAAAAGATTGTACTGTGTCTTCAACGGATTTGTTATCTAAGTCGCTAATTATGTGTTGTAGTATTTCACTGCTGTCCAATATGATTTGCCGAAAGTCTTCAGCTCGTTTTTTTGTCCCACGATAACTAAGGTTCGTTTGGTGTATCACCACCACGTGTTCGCCGCTGTGGGCTAACCTGAATTCAAGTTCACCTGTTCAAAAGTATTTCACTTACAAAGGGGATCAATTAAATTCTTCACAAATTTGTGACAAACCATGTAATGTAGCAAATTGAAAGAAAATGTAACAAACAAACAACTTATCAACCCGCCAAATATGTGATAAATGACATTGAGCAGGTACTACTGTATGTAACATGTGAACAGAACGAATAGAAAGATAGAAGGAAAGCCGACGAACGGACGGACAGACGAACTGACAGACAGATAAATATTAGTTCTCTATTTATCTAATCTATCTGTCGATCTATCTATATATCTATTGATCGATTGCTCGATTGATCGAGAGAGAGGAGATAGACAGAGAGACAGACACAGACAGACACAGACAGACAGGGAGATAGATAGAGAGGGGACATATATATAGAGAGAGAGAGATAGAGAGAGAGAGAGGGGGGGATGGATCTACTGTACACGACTCCGTTTTTCAATTTACAAAGTTAATGCAGGATAAAGCTTTTGCAGTTTTTGGGAAAAGAAGTAGTAATAATCAAATAGCAAACAAGTATAAAGCAAAGCTATGGTTTAACAGAGATTGTTTTCAGGCTTGAAGGAATTTTAACCAAGCAAGAAATATGTATGTATGAAGCAAAACAAACAAATATAAATATTAATTTTCTTTTAAAAAACGATAATATTTAAGGATAAAACGTAAATATAAACGTGATAAGGGAAATAAAATAGGAATGTTAGCAAAAAAGAACCCAAAGAAACGGTATCAAAATAAAAATAAGGGTCCAACAAATGTAGCAGATACAGATATAGTTTAATGTATGGACCATCTACAAACGACAATGATGACAACACTGAATTAAATGAAGATGATAACGAAGACAAATGATGAATACTTAGATGCTGAATTTACGGAAGAAGAAATAAAACAAGCTGTTTTATCGCAAAATAACTCAAAAAGCCCAGGTCAAGATAAGCTTGTAGCTGAAATATTTAAACATGCTTTTGATATTATTTCGCCATACCTTAAGGGACTATATAACAAATTATTAGATGAAGGCATATTTCCAAATTCTTGGACTGAGGGCATCATAGTGCCAATTTTCAAGGGAAGTTCAAACGAAGCAAAACATATATTCTAAGCTACTAGTAACACGCCTTATTAAATGGTTAGACAACAAAATAATTATACATAATCAATTTGGTTTCCAGAAAAAGTAAATCTGCTATAGATTGCATTTTTATTCTACATGCACTGATTGCGAAAACACTATTTAGTGGAGAAAAACTATATGCGGTGTTCCTGGACTGGGAAAATATATTTGATAAATTTTGTGGCAGAATTTAATTTCATCTTATATAAGCTCCAAATTTATACGAGCAATTAAGTCAATGTACACTGTAGTTAAATCCGCTATCAAATACAATTCTATGCTATCTGACCCGCTTACTTCAAGTATAGGAGTTAAACAGGGAGACCCAGCTAGCAGCATTTTATGTTTATTATACCCACACAAACAAAGTTTTGGGGGTATACTGGGGTTACCATGTCCGTCCTTCTGTCCGTCCGTTCGTCCGTCCGTTCGTACGTTCGTCCGGCTTGTCCGGATCATAACTTCCAAAGTAGAAAAGCTTTTTGACTTTAAACTTTGTATACAGATAGATCACATTGACCGCAAGTGCAGTGCACAAGGTCCATAACTCTGTCTGCAGTATTTTTGGAGTAATTGCCCTTTGTTATTTTTGTCAAAATCTGGCTTGTACGAATCATAACTTCCAAAGTATAAAAGCTATTGACTTCAAACTTCATATACAGATAGATCACATTGACCGCAAGTGCAGTGCATTAGGTCCATAACTCTGTCTTCAGTATTTTTGGAGTTATTGCCCTTTGTTATTTTTGTCAAAATCTGGCGTGTCCTGATCATAACTTCAAACGTATAAAAGCTATTGACTTTAAACTTCATATACAGATAGATCACATTGACTCAAGTGCAGTGCACAAGGTCCATAAGTCTGTCTGCAGTATTTTAGGAGTTATTGCCCTTTGTTATTTTTGTCAAAATCTGACTTGTCCGGAACATAACTTCCAAAGTATAAAAGCTATTGACTTCAAACGTCATATACATATACACCACATTGACCCCAAGTGCAGTGCACAAGGTTCATAAGGTCTTCAGCATTTTTGGAGTCATTGATGAGCTTTATTAATGTTGTCAATATCTGACTTGTATTAATAAATACATTTCTTTCCGGAGCTTTTCTCTGTCATACATCAACATAACTTTTATAAAGTGTGTAGTATTGTTGAACACCATCTGAAGTTCTGAACCTACGATGAAGGTTTTGTTTTGTCGCTTCGTGCATGAATGAATGATCTCCCTTTTCGTTATTTAACGAATGAAAATTTAGCGGCCAGGAGCTTTATTTCTATAAGCCCATCTCTGTGTTAAATGTGCTAGTGGGGATATTCATCACCTTTAGTGGTAGTTCTAGTTTTTTCTAGATGATATCCTACATAATATCAACTCTAACATTGATGGATTGTTGGATATGTCAGATATGCAGTTGGTTTTACTATTTTTTGCCGATGACGCATGCGCATTTGCATATGATCCTAAATCACTGCAGAGTATTATAAATGCCATAGAACTTTACACTGATAGATGACTAAGACTTAATTTAAAAACAAAACACAAAATAATGATATTCGAAACGGGTAGACCCACGTCCTATGACTTCTTTTTGTATAACACAATAATTGAAACAGTAAATGCTTTCAAGAATCTAGGAGTTTTCTTTTTAAAAATGGAAATTGGAATCAAACACAGAAACGCATAGCCCAACACTCATCGTTTTCTCTACACAATCTGTTTACAATTTTCAACCAGCTAGAATTGCCAGTAAATAATAAGATAAGTTTGTTTGTCTCATCCACCCTTAAATATGCTGCGGAGATATGGGGTCACAAACCGCACTAAACGTAGAACGAATTCATTCAAACCTTTGTCGAAAATACGAACTTCGAGGCATTGTACGGGGAACTGGGATGTTACCCTATGTTAATACAGAGACCAATTATCATGATAAAATATTGGTGTAAAATAATAAGTTCTGATAAACAGTCATTATTATACAAAACATACAGTACCTTGAAAACGGATATGGAACAAGGGAATAAATATAACGGAAATAACTGGGCAAATAAAGTTCAGGACATTTTAGAAAAATCAAATCTAGATTTTATCTGGTACAACCAAAATAACATACGAATAGACTTAGGAGCCATTAAATATCAAATTATAAATTTATATAAACAAAGCTGGTATGTAAAAATAAATGACTTTAACTGCCTGAAGGACTATTGTCTATTTAAATATGACCTCGGATTTGAAAAATATCTCATTTATTCATGAAAAGAAATTTACAATTGCTTTGACAAGATTTAGGATATCCTCTCATGATTTAGAAGTAGAAACAGGAATATATACAAATACAGAAAGAAATCAAAGAATCTGTTTTAAGTGCACACATCATCAAATTGAAAATGAGTACCATTTCCTACTTATCTGCCCAAGGTACAGCCAATTACGCACGACTTACTTACCACGATATTACTACACATGGCCTACGAAACAAAAGTTTAGAAATCTAATGTGCACAAACAACAATAAGATAGTCAGTAATATTTCCAAATATATCTATTTTGCGAACCAAATAAGAAATCAGATACAATAAAAATAAGAAAATGAATAATAGAAAAAAAACTTAAAGTCATTAAGAAAACAAATAAACAAATAAATGATAAATAACAAGATAAATATTAGAACATTATAATAAGATAACAAGATAAAAATTAGAACAAAATACATGTATACGCATCTATCACAAAGAGACTTCAAATTTCAGACTTTGAAATATCAAAATTCAAATTTCAGATAGAGCTTTTATAGGGGAATGAAATGAAAGGGGAAAAACAGACGGACAACAGAAAACAAACAAACATCGAAACAACAACCTAACTTTCTATTCTAGTCTCTTTTTTTCTTTTTGAAAGAGGTATATATCTAGCATTGTTTTTGTCTATTGACATGTCCATATATCACTGTATTGTATTCTTGTATCATGCTTGCTATAAGCATACTATGTATGTTTTATGCAATAAAGAAATTGAAATTGAAAAAACAATACATATTTGTTAAATGACCTCCTGTTGAGATTAATATCGATGTCCCGCTGGTTTCTTATCAGGGGAACCGTCGTGATATATGGCATTGACTGATGGACTAATTGACCAATTAAATTTTGACCTCACTTATAGCCATTTGTGATTGGACAGCTTTGAAGGTAGGGGCATGTCTTCATTTACGAGAAAGAAAATCAGTAGTACATGTATAAGCTTTTCCGTAAACATGTTTTAAACTGATTAGATTGCCACATAGGGTTTAATATAACCGATTTGCAATAATGGCCATAGGTAATTTGTTAGTAGTCTGTGACTTCAAGTTACTGCCTTTAAAACACAGCTTAAAGTAAAAACTGCTTGTAATGTTTTAGGCATATAAACCCACAGCTTTTGAAAAGGTAATAAATGTAATACCTTTCACCCTTTCCCTGTTCAGAATTCATGTAAGAAGTGATGACAGCAAGAATATTTACCAGCTCAATTTTGACATAAAAACTAGAATCAAATCTCGTATCATACCAAAAGCAAACCGAGCATACCCTGATCGGACGGCATCGTCTGATCTGGTTCTACACCTTTATTCCATAAACACGCCTCCTTTCTACACATTTGCAATCAGTGGATACCCAGATCATGTTACTCAGCACCTCATCAGCGTCTGTTTTGCAAATACCAGTAAGGCAAAAAGGGTTAAAAAATGAAGAATTCTTCATTTAAGTTGTACAAAGATTTGATTAGTGTATACTTTCTAATGGGATGGACTATGCTATTTCTACAGGTTTACATGTCCAAATATTAGGAGTAGATATAATACCTACAAGAGTGCCAATTCTATAAATTTTGCTTTAGATCTATATGATCAAAATTGATATTGTTATATATACATGTAATTGAAATCGTTTTTGAAAATGGGTCGGCCGTTTAAATATCGACGAGCAGATATATGCATAAATAAAACTGATCACAGCAATGTACCAAACTTGAAGAATTAACTTTTTGCACGGTAAATAATTTTGCATCTAAAGTGATCATTTATATAAGACGTTGTCTGCTTCAGTTCTTCAAAGGTATGCATCTAAACTATTAACCCTTTACTCCATTAATATTTATGAAATAAATGATGACGTCACCAATATTAATTAGATTATTTTTTATAACGACACACTAACACAGGAGTTTTTGGATAAAGTAGAAACTGTAGAATCATATCTATATTATTTAGTAAACAAACAGAGCAGATCCTGATCAGACGGCTCCTATATGAGCCGACTAATCTGGGTCTACTGTGTTTGCAAAGGCGTAGAAAAGCGTGTTTATGGAGGAAAGAGTTAAGTGAAACCATATTTATGAATAGTCTGCAGATAAAGGGTTAATAGAACTACGTGATAAAATTGCAAGTGATCAACAAAGTTACTAGACCTGTTACATGTCCATGTACTTGCTGACATCGAATTCAGACCAGACTTCGATTTAAATTCAAGGCCACATGCTTTCAAACAAACGCATGTTTATAAATAAAGTACACGCTATGGAACGGTTCTATTGTTCTATTGATCTGTAAGGTTATATCCGATTACATAATTATTTGTTATCTATGTATCTTAGTTCTATCAGCCACATGTAAATGTAATAGGACTCGCTGTGTCTGTATTGCATATGCATTTCAATATGCATACGTCTAACTATTAAGATTGTTATCAGTGTCATCAATATGGGTGTAAAACGTTCATTTATTGTACGTTACTTTAACGACTTAAAAGGCATTTCGCAAGGAATTTTGAGCCATTAACCCCATGCTGTGTAATGTGGGTGTACTTTTAGGCATCTTGTACACAAACTAATAATGCAGGCTACTATCACAGAGAATCAAGAATAATTGCATAACTTTATCTCTTATGGCTATGGACCCTAACTGGACACTGTGCAGGAGCACTCAAGGGAATCAATAATCAACGCAGCTGGACACTGTGCACTAGTGGGGCCACTTATGAAGGAGCTTTGAGATGCCTTTAAAGTCAGCACCCAAAATACACAGCATGGGTTTAACGGGTCAACTTTCCTTGCGAAATGTCTTTAATAATCAAACAAGGACTAGAATATACAATGCTTTACAGTGCCCGAGTAAAACATTCGATAATTCATATAATATAGAACAGCCCTTGTAGGAGCTGACTGGTCAGATTCAGCTGTTTGCTTTGCGTTTCAATTCTGATTCTGTTGCATTACAGGTCCGTAGTTCATATTGTAATACAATGCGTAAATAAGAGAGACACAGACATAGAGAGTGACAGAGAGAGGGATAGAAAGAGAAACAGAGGCATACAGACAGACAGACATAAACCTACACAGACAGGCACGCAGGCAGACAGACACAAACAGACAGACACAAACAACACAGACACAGAGAGACAGGCATAGACATAGAGACATAGAGATAGACATACACATACAGACAGAGAGAGACAGAGAGAGAGACAGACAGATGGACAGGATGGACAGATGGAGAGAGACAAATGGAGATAGAGAGACGCTAAACAGACCCAGAGCTCAAACAGAGGCCATCTGATCTGATCACTGTTTGAAAAGGCGTGAAAAGGCGTTTAAGTCAAGGAAAGGGTTAAGTAATATTGAATATCGATTTGTTGATATTTTCTAATGGCATATGATCAGTAAATTTAATGACTAGCTGGGGAGCCATATCTATATTGGTTCATGAGCAAACAAAACAGACTCCTACAGGAACTGTCTGGCATCGGTTTACTTTGTTGGCAAATGCGTGAAAATGCGCCCCTTTCAGGTAAAAGGTTAATAGATAAACGTGTATGTCTTTAAAATACAGGACGATGCAGATCGAAAGAATAGAAAGCACCGACGTAAAATATTCACAAACTTGTGAAGGATTTAATTGATCCCCACTGTAAATGAAATGCCTTAGAACAGGTGGACTTGAATTCAGGTTAGCCATAAAGCTGATAGAGTGTACAACAAGCAGTTTGTTCTCCATTATATTTGGAGTATGACACTCTAACACAAAGGTAATTCATGGTCTGTATTATTTACATTTATTTTCCAGCACCATGTTTGGATCGTAGATTTCAGAACTTACTGCAATCTGTCATGTAAGTTACGCTTCAATAGTTAGAGGAATGTCCAAATTTTGCAATAACACAACTACATAAATGGGATGTATTTCAAGAATAAAACAGTTGTCGTCTCTTTATTCGTATTCGTTGAGAAATATCTTATCAATGGCATGACGAAAAAATAAAAATAAACCACCATTCCGCTGTAAAGGGGAGTCTAAATGCTGCCCGCTCCGATAGTCCATGCATGGCAATAGCCGGCAAGCCGTCTATTTTATACAGCTCATCCCAGCTTACTTACCGGGCAGCATACCCAACATAAACAGCAGAAAACATTATATATACGAAACATCATATATTTTCATTTGGTACAATACTTTTAGAATTAATTCACATATAAATTGATATGAATAAAAGTACTATAGGAAAAGGGAACAAGAGTGCCAGTGGGCACAATATACGCCCGTCAAGGTCTTGTTCAACATAAACTGGGGTTAATGTATTTGCTAAACTCAAATTCTAAGCCCAATTTTGCGACCAAGTTTCAAGGTTGTAAATAGGCATACTTTTAAAAAAAACTTAACCAAAAATTCTAAATTAAAAAGTGCCATAATTGTGTCTAAATGCTTGACAGAGTTACATTGTATTTACTCTTGCCTAAAGATGAAGCTTCTGAGGGTGAACAAATGTTTCAGGTTTAAAAGCTTTATCTGAAAGGGTTATGTGAATAAGTGGACTTTAACAAAAACCTTAACCATAAATTCCAAGCTAAAAAGCGCCATAATTTTGTCAAAATGTTAGACAGAGTTATGCACTCTTGCCTACAGGTGAAGCTTGTGATGGTGAACAAGTGTTCCAAGTTTAAAAGCTTAATCTGAAAGGGTTATGTAAATAAGTGGACTTTAACCAAAACCTTAACCGAAATTAAAAGGGGGCATAATTCTGTCAAAATGTTGGACAGAGTTATGTACTCTTGCCTACAGGTGAAGCTTGTGATGGTGAACAAGTGTTCCAAGGTTAAAAGCTTTATCTGAAAGGGTTATGTAAATAAGTGGACTTTAACCAAAACGTTAACCAAACATTCTAAGTTAAAAAGGGCATAATTCTGTCAAAATGCTTGACAGAGTTATGTACTCTTGTCTACAGGTGGAGATTGTAATGGTGAACAAGTGTTTCAAGTTTAAAAGCTTTATCTCAAAGGGTTATGTAAATAAATGAACTTTTTCAAAACGTTAACCAAACATTCTAAGTTAAAAAGGGCATACTTCTGTCAAAATGCTTGACAGAGTTATTTACTCTTGCCTACAGATGAAGGTTGTGACGGTGAACAAGTGTTTCAAGTTTCAAAGCTTTATCACAATGTGTTATGTAAATAAGTGGACTTTTACCACATAAATTGAGGTTAACGTTTTTGCTTAACGCAAATGCTAAACGCAAATTCTAAGTCCAATTAAGCGACCATAACCTTGTATAAACGAGCCGGGACTGTAGCATGTCTAGATAAACATTGTGGTTAAATTTGGGAAGGATCCACCAAGCGGAACTTGAGTTAGAGATGTTACAGACAGACAGACTGGTTAACATTTTTGCTAAACGCAAATTCTAAGTCCAATTGTGTGACCTTGACCTTGGCAGGCTACTGTAGCATGTCTAGATAAACATTGTGTTAAAATTTGAGAATGATCCACCAAGCGGAACTTGAGTTAGAGATGTTACAGACGGACAGACGGACAGACAATAACGTTAAAATACATAAAACGGGGTCTTTTTGGGTCGGAGATACCTAAAACAATATTTATAGAATTGATTCACATAAATAGTATTATAGATAAAGAGCTTGAAAAAATCAGCATCGTAACTTTTGGCTGGGCCTTGATGGGCTGATAACCGATACACCAATCAAAAATAACAAGAACAATAAAATATACATGTAAGCATTAAACTGCAATCTTTTAACCAACATGTGAAATAGTACCACATAGTCAATCCCACGAAATATTTACAGACGACATGCTCTAAAAGACATACATCATCTTTACTCATATATATTCATACGTTATTTAACGTTACTCATTTTAGGCACATCCGCCATTGAAAACTTCAACGACAATAGTTGCCGTTGTATTTCAATCAAATTTATTTCCATTGAACAAAAATGTTCATAATGCTTTCTTTAAAAGTTAAATACATCTTGATCAAAGTACACTAAGAGTTCTGCAATAGGTCCCGACACCCAGGTAATTCAATTTGCCAATCTCGAGATAATACATATTGTAACGACTGTTATTATTGGCTGAGAGAAATCATAGTATAGCCAACGTCGTGATCAATAATGTGCCAGAACCGGTGAGCTGAACCGCAAGATGCGCTTTGTAACATTTCGACTATCGCGTACGAACGGTCCAAAACTATGAAAGCGCATGATGCGGTTTTTAAAGCGCATCAATCGGTTTGTAAAGCGCCTGATGCGCTTTAAAATCCGTTTGATGCGCTTTCGGAGAGTTATGAACCGTTTCGTACGCCATAGTGGTAGACCAGGTTCTACTCTTGGCACACATGTCATGTTACAAAAACAGCTGGAGAAAACGGAAATATATCGGGCCAGTGAGATAAACACACATACAAACAGACACCGGAAGCCCCGGATCTCATAGAGAGGTCACAATAGCGCACACAGACCACACAGACACCGGAAGCCGGATCTCGTAGAGAGATCACAATAACACACACACACTGGTCACAATAGCTCAAGCCAGTAGACAAGTTTTTGTTGGGTCTTCAAGGAAATCATATAATGATAAAAATAATTCATACGCTCGTCATCTATTCTTTATAAAAAAAATCAAACAAGCAAAAAAAGAGAGACTTACCATTGGCTTGCCTTCCATTTGTTAACACTTTCCCTGTGGAATAGTCATTTAAGAAATGATAAGTTAACGAATATTCATATAACAAGGTCTTTTTTGGTCGGAGAGACCTAAAACAATATTGTTATACCTTCTGATCCTTCGAGATCATGAATTTCAGTACTTCTTGTTCTGAAAATTGAATACCGCTTAAGCCGGTGCTAGGGGGCTTGAGCAGTTTTGCGCTTTCAGTTACTGCTCATGAACAGACTCAATAAAACCGAGTCTGCAGTTTTCTCTTTTTGATTTGCAATTTTTGCTTTCGGGGGATCACCACCCTTCAGAATGTTATAATAGAATCTCTAGGTATTGGTAGAAACTGTAGAGTTACACTAAATTATTATAATTCCATAAGCAAACAGAGTAAACTCTGATCAGACGGCTCCTCCTGGAGCCATCTGATCTGGGTCTTCTCTGTTAGGAAAACCGTTTATATGTGGAAAACGGTTAAGCAGTTTGGAGTATCTCATGCTTACATTTGCCTACAACAAAACATTTGACAATAAGCCCACTAGCATGTTAAAATTCTCGCAATAATTGCATGCATGGTATACATGGATATAGTTCATCGAATCGTATATATGGGATCGTGTTTATAGATCACCCCTTCTCATCAAAACCTGAAATTTTCATTGCAATCATCATTTCTAAAAGCCATCCACTGCATTGTTTGCAAATAAGAGCGTGTCCAGGGTCGAAAGTGTTAATGATAAAAAGTGTTAATAATAAAAAGTGTTAATGATAAAAAGTGTTAATGATGAAACCCTCGTATGCTAGGCGCGATCTCGACCGGCATTTGCAAACAACTTGGATCCAGGGTCCATGCTTATAAAGCTTTTTAGTTGAGTCTGAGTTTGTTCTCAAGCTTTCGATTGGTCAGATTTGAGTTCTCAAGCTTTTGATTGGTCAGATTTGAGCCAAAGGCTCAAATCTAACCAATCAAAAACTTGAGAACGAAGTCCGACTCAATTAAACGTTTTATAAGCATGGATCCAGATGGGACGCAGTGTTTCATCAGAATCCAGGCTGATTGATATTCGGTGCCCATTCGCATGCTATGTCCCAATAACAACAAAAACAACTCCATCACAAATACATTATGTTTTTAACGACATGTCATAAGTATCTAAAATATACCAAAGTGTAGTTTTCTGACCCAACCTGCTCTATATAATAAGTAGAAGGTATCCAACTCCGGTCGAAATCTGCTAAAACATCGATGGGTTCATTTACTACGTTCGCTCTTGAAAGCTTATTTGACCACCTATTTCCATAAACTGTGTCTTATTTATCAAAGAAATCAACACTCTTGATGAGCAGTCATCTATTGTGTAACAGAATATTAACACGCTTTTACAAGAAAGTGACAACCAACCTCTTTAGTACACAGGTTGACTCTGACGTTCGAAATAGAAATACGCTATAAGTCGAAACACCATATAACTGGTCTATAATGCGTTGCCCCGGTCTGATAGCATGAATGGATATCGTTGTTCACAATTTCTTCAAATAATAATCTTCTAAAAATCTGTTCAAGCTTGACATTGATATCGGTGAAAGGTTAAACCGAAAGTAAAGACTTACAAACCGAAAGTAGTGACTTTCGCCGATATCAATATCAAGCTTGTAGAGATGTTTAGATGCCTATGTTGTGACGAAGAGAAGATTCTATAGAGTGGTCACAACATAAGGTTTGGTGGAGAAATAAAATTGTTTAATTTACGCATCTTATCTGAACCTCTGTGTTTTAACAAACTAACAAATGCTACTACTACCACTTCTAAATGTATTTCTGCTATTATAATCATGAATTATATTTGTACTGTATGGCTGTTGATCTAATGATGCCGCTAGTATTTAGTACTACTAGTATTACTCGTGAGTATACCTTTGCATCTACTGATATACAACAACAACTAATAAAATTCATGTATACGAGTACACACGCATCACTGCCTAGTACTACTACTACTGCTACCTCTGTTAATATTTCAACAACTACTACCATCACTTCTGCTGCTGCTAATAAATAATTATGATATAACTATACACACATCACTGCCTAGTAGTATTACAACTATTTTATTAATATTTCTTACCATTACTACTACGGTTGCTACTGCTACTATTACTAATATTTCAACTTCTACTATTCATTATGTTACTACTACTATAACTGTTACAACACATTTTAAAACACATGTATTAGAATAAATATAAATGTGTAGTCTATAATAGTTTATTATAATACAAATAAGAGCAAATCAAATCAAGGAGTGTGTACATACCTCCACGTAAGCAGAAAAATCACAAGATGACTGCTGACAAATGGTAGTCTTGTTTGAATACAGCTATACAACTGTTCACGCTACAAAATTGTACCGCCCACCATGCTTAGCACGATCATATGACCTGCATTTGCACACAGCTCGGCCAAGAGCTTCTCAGAGACTTGAAAGAAAGGAAAATCTGTGAAAAATTCAGCAGACCAGCGTTTGAGTAGTTATTATTATTTCAGCATGAAAATGAATGAGGATCAGTTTGGGTTATATTACCTATCTATGCGTACGTTAACTTTAAATTCTATATAAATCATACAGTAAGTCCACTCTAATACGACTACTCACAATATGTCTGTGTAACGGTCTACAGTAAAACCCTTCTAAACCGGAATTCTAGTTGTATAGGGAATGGCGGTTTTGGTGCACCCCTTTCAAACGGATTTAGAACGATCTAAAGCTTATACAATAAAATCAAAATAAACATCTTCACCCCATACAATTACACGAGGGGCCAACAATATTATCTCATAAGCCCCCCAAAACGTTCATACCAACAGAATAATATCATCAGCCCCCCACTTGGGCTGGACTGACCGTGCTCTGATAGCAGACGACATTTTTAAACAATAAACTCCTGTTACATATTTTGAAGGTTGTGAAAAAGGAAGTATGTCCTCAATCAGCGAATAAATCGTCTGCTTAAACTCCTAAAGTATGTGTTTATTCCATTTCTTCCTAAAAATGTGTGTAATGTGATAAATAACATAGAGTTTGTAAGATGTGAAGTACATCACACCCCATCTGGATCTCAACTGTTTACAAGAGGTTAACACAAGGCCGCAAATATTTAAGAAATATATCTCGTCTGCTTGGCTGACTAAAATAGATAGTGCGAAACCTCCTATAAGTGTGTACACAAGACAGACAGACTAGCATGCGCGACGGACAGACCTCCAAGACTATCTTCTGCATTTCGATCTTTCGCCCGAAAGATCATACTTAATATGGGGGTCTGCTGCTCGGATTGCAGCTATACCAGAAAGGGTAGCCCAGATCTCGGTCGGCCATTTGAGTCCAGAGGCAAA
Source organism: Azorinus chamasolen (assembly GCA_963576725.1). Lineage (NCBI taxonomy): Eukaryota > Metazoa > Mollusca > Bivalvia > Cardiida > Solecurtidae > Azorinus > Azorinus chamasolen. The sequence continues at coordinate 31,581,132 of OY755239.1, read as the reverse complement.
TAAATGTAAATACACTATCCTCTCTTTCTAAGTCCTCTGGACTAACGTGTACATATAGAGCAATTTGCAAAAATGTTCGGTGCGGGTTTAAATCCCACCAGAAGCACACATTTTTTATTGCTTTTTCAGATGGGGAAACATTTTCTATTTTTTAGATTTTTAATATAAAAATTATATATAAACAAAGTGTACAGGTAGCCGAATTTCGACATAAATGGGAAAGTCTCTTTCCTGTATACGGCGTTTTTAATAAATGGGATACTTATAATATGTAAAATGGTAGCAAAGAAGTATTGCCCATGGCTCCTTGTGGGTTCCCGAGACCTATGTAATAAGGTTTGTCAATACGATTATTGTGGTATTCACCGAGCTCAGATTGGTAAAAAGCCAAATAAATTTCCTTAGTCCTGTCGTGTTTGTGGTACGGGAACACAATCCATACCTAGATTATGTAGTGCCGAATGTGGGTTACATCGGATAATGCACGTTTTATACAGAGTAGAGGATAAGACCCGGCGAAAGCATCTCTTATTAATGAAATAACTTCCTGCAAACGCTAAGAGGGCGTGGAAAATTCCAAAATTTATTGGGGTTTTTATAACCCGTTTTATATTCTATATAATTTGGTACACCCATTTAGAGAAACACATGATCAATAGTAGTATATGGCAACGCAGGTAGAGAAAACACGAGCGCTTAGAGAAGAATTTTATAAAGAAACCGGCGTAAATCCTCCATATCCACGATCTAAATCGGACCTTTAGGAATTATAAAAAAGGCTCGAAAAAATAGGATAACTTTGAAACCTCCACCACCAACCCGAGAACCAACATCCCTACTTATGGTGAGAGAGCGAGAGCATTGAGAAATGTATTTGAAAGAGAACCCGGTGAGAGATCGCCCTATCCGTGAACAAAAGTGGCTTTTCTGGAGTTACAAGAAAGGCTTTAAAAATAGATAAAAAAATACGAAACTTTAATTTTCACCAAACCTCCATAGCCTTCGGAAAGTACCGACGTAGCTGGAGGGTGGATGTACCAGTAGGATATATGGATTTAGCATCGTTTCTTGAAGACGCTAGGCATATAATCCAGAAAAAAATGGTAGTCTTAAATCTCGATGGGGTTTGAACTATCAGTTAAACTTCAGCTCAGTAAAGCAAAGCCGGACGGAGTTGAGCAATACACCGACCCCGTCTTAAGGTACAAACAGAAGGAAATTCTACGGGCGAGTGAAATTAACCAGATTATAGATGAAGTTTACCCCCAACTTCTTGAAACTCTCGAGAAGTGAACCCAGAGAGGTTCTTGATGGGTGGCTAATAAAGTGGATAATTTATGGTTGGACCTAGCGCAGTACAAACCGTTAAGGGGGAGGGGTTATTACATAGAACTACCTAAATTTGTGAAAAATAAACATGCAGTGGTAAATGTGAAAAATATGGACGACGATAGTGTATGGTGGAGTATTCTTGCGATATTATTTCCGGTAAAAACAAAAGACCTTCTAATTATTATAACGTGAAAAGCCGACTAAACCAAAAAGCTATGGACTCCCCAACACCCATCGCTGAAATACCAAAATTGAGAAACAACACTACATTGCTATAAATGTGTTAGAATGGAAAATGGAGCCATAATTCAGCATATAAGCAAACAACCAGACACCATGCACAGAATTAAGTTACTCCTGATAGAAATGGCGGGAAAATTTCAGTACACAGCAATAAAAGAACTCAACCGCTTGTTATATGAACAAAGTATACATGAACACCGTAAGTACTTCTGTAAAAGATGTCTCCATGATTACATCCGGGGATACCTACTCGAGACCCATACACCAGACTGTCGCGGGATTGGTCATCAAAACGTAGTGCGAGTTGATATGCCAAAGGAAGAAAACAAAATAAACTCACATTCAATAATCACCACAAATATTCAAGCCCCAATATCATTCCTGCCGACGTTGAATCTCTTACCCAAAAATAGAAGGAGCCGAACTAGGCCCTTCAAAAAGTAATATTGGGAACACCCAACACCACGAGGCCTGTAATTATTTAGTTATTGTTACGTACTAGTGAGGTGTGACGGGGAAACAGAGACCCCAGTTGAACACTTCCTTCAATGATTACAAGAAGAACAGAAAATAAAAGCCGTATTAGCTAAACCCAAAAACATTCAGATGACTAAAAAAGATAAGGAAAACTATAAAAAGTCCAAAATCTGCCACGTGTGCCAAACACCTCTCGAGAGTGACTCTGCACGCTACCACTGCCACATCGCTGGAAAATATCGGGGAGTGGTTCACAATGCCGGTAACCTTAAATTGAGAATAAATCCCAAAACAGCCACAATTCCGGTGGTCTTCTATAATCTTAGGGGATATGACTCCAATTTACTGATACAGGCAATTTCATAGGTGGATTGAAAATAACGTACATTCCAAATAATATGGAGAACTATATATCTTTCAGCCTCAATCAGCTTCGTTTTATAGATAGTGCCCAATTCCTTCTTTCCAGCCTCAGCCAATCCTCCGGAGGCCTTTAACCCATTCCCTCATAGGCTATTTTTAGATCCAACCACTTTGAATAAATCTACCGGAAAGGAGCATTAACTAGAGAAAAGGTAAAAATTAGAATTTTGTAGTTTGAAACCATTGTGATAAATAGAGCATTTGACTCCTATAGGAGCAAATGCACTATTTATCCCAATGGTTTCAAGAAGTGGTTATTACAGAGGCGTAGAAAGGCGTATTTATGGAGGAAAGGGTTAAAATACTACCCAATATGAACCCGACGTGGTAAGCCGTACCCTGTCTAATGAGGAAGGGAGTCTACCCGCATGAGTATATGGACGATTGGAATCGTTTTAATGAGAGAAATTATAAACATGCTCAAGAGGTATGGGCCAAATTTAGTTGTAAGACGTTAGGTGACTACAATGACCTATATAACCGAACCGATGTCTTACTTCCGGTTCCAGCACGTTATTGTACAAGCTCAAGATACAAGCATCTCTTCATCGAAAAAGGCATACTAGGTGGAATATCCATGTCATCCACGGGGTACGCAAAAGCTAATAATAAATTCTGAAGGGTGGCGATCCCCCGAAAGCAAAAATTGCAACACAAAAAGAGAAAATTGCAGACTCGGTTTTATTGAGTCTGTTCATGAGCAGTAATTGAAAGTGCAACACTGCTCATGCCCCCTAGCACCGGCTTAAGCGGTGTTCAATTTTCAGAACAAGAAGTACTGAAATTCATGATCTCGAAGGATCAGAAGGTATAACAACACTGAGAATGAAGTACAGGGCGACGTTTTACGGCCGCCACACAAACACTTAACACCTGCTGTTGTGAAGATTATAAATTCTGAAGGGTGGTGATCCCCCGAAAGCAAAAATTGCAACACAAAAAGAGAATGTGAATGTTATGAAGCCGATGGAGCCGACTCGGATGAAGGTATGATTCTGGAAGTTGATCTGGAGTACCCTGAAGAGTTACATAACGAGCATAATGCGTACCCACTAGCTCCAGAACGGATGATGATCAAGAAAGAGTGGATGTCTGAGTACCAGAATTAACTTCTAGGTGTTGGATGGCAATTACAGAGGTTGAAAACCTGGTACCCAATCTCCGAAAAAAGGAAAAGTACGTGCTACACTATCGAAACCTACAGCTATACATTTCGCTTGGAAAGAAACTAAAAAAATCTATAGGGTCCTACGTTTCAAACAGAGTCCATGGATGGAGTCTTACATTCGTATGAATACAGAACTGAGAAAAAAGCTACCAGCGACTTTGAAAAAAGTAAAACAGACGACTTACCGGTGTAACGAAGTAAAGTGACCCCGTCTGATATGGATCTACACTGTTTGCATAGGCGTAGAAAGGCATAGTTATGGGAAAAAAGGGAATTAAAGTGTATACCTAGATCAGATGGTGCAAACATGAACTTTCTGATCAGGGTCTGCTCTGTTTGCGTTTGGTATGATATAGATCTGATTCTACAGTTTTTATCAAGGCAAAATAAAATCGCTTGAAACGTTTACAATAAAAAAAATGTGTTGATAAATATTTATGCGGTCTTTCTCTCTTACATGAATACTAAATAGGAAAAGGGTTAAAGATAAATTTATTACATTCTCAAAATCTATGGATTTATATGCCTAAAACATTACACGCAGTTTTTACTTCGAGTTGTGTTTACATGCATTAACTTGTACCCACAGACAAAAAATTAGTAAGGCAGATGACCGTCGTTCGACTTTTTAAGAAATTACCCATGGCCATGTATTGCGAATCAGTTATATTTAACCCTGTGTGACAATCAAATCAGTTTAAAAATGTCTACTGAAAAGCTACTGCTTTTCTTTCTCGAGACTGAAGATATGCCTCTATCTTCGAAGATTTCCAATCATAAATGACCATTAGGTCACCCCCTAATGCATTATGGTTTAATTGGTCAATCAGTCAGTGAAATGTACCTGACACAGCTAAACAATACCATATATCACGGTGGTAAGTCACCAGATAAGAAAACAGCGGGCCACCGGTCTTAATCTCAACAGGAAGTCATTTACAATAATGTAAACCCTTATCAGCGCGATCAGACTCGTATTTGCAAATTGTTTGGACTTCGATGAGACACCGAATTTTCTCGATATCTCACCAGGTTTCTCAGCTGTTTGGCACTCAGGCACCAATGTCAAACGCTTGTAAGAATCAGAAGTAAGCTACAAATGCAAGTTTTCAGAATGTGGGCAGTATTTTTCAGCACGATGAGGGTTAGGATATGATTATTTACCTGAAACAAATTCGCATGAAATCAAGCCCTGATCTCTGTATGTTGTCTATCTGTCTTTGTCCCTCTCGCTCCCGTCCAACCCCCAATCCCCTCCTTCACCCCATCCGCTGCCTGTCTGTCTGTCTGTCTGTCCGTCCGTTCCCCCCCTCTCTCTCTCGCCCTCTCTCTCTATCTCTATCACCCTCTCCTCCCTAACCCCTCTCTCTCTCTTACCTCTCTCCTCTCTCCTCTCTCTCTCTCTCTCTCTCTCTCTCTCTCTCTCTATATATATATATATATATATATATATATATATACATCAAACAGAGAGAGAGAGAGAGAGAGAGAGAGAGAGAGGGGGGCTAGGGGCAACAGCGAGAGATAGAGAGAAGGAAAGCGGGAGAATCGAGAGTAAAAAGAGATAGAGATTGGTCGATATAGAGAGAGGGTGTACGGGGATTCTGAGAAAGAGAGAGGAGAAAGAAAGGGGGTCGATGCCATTTTACTATAAAATACAGCGATTCCCTTGCAAAAATACACCCACCAGGGGGTCGATATATTATATAGTACTATGAGCCCCGTGCCATTTTACTATAAAATATAGCGACTCGCTCGGAAATATACATCCACGTGTGTGTGTGCATAAAGTTGGCCTTGCATGAAAAAACAACATGCTTTTAAAACACCTATATTTATTCATCAATTGGTCGCTTTAGATGAGGTCTGTTGTATTTGTATGTTTCTAAAGTATTAAAATGGTTTATACTTTGATATTTTACATGTACTTCTGTACCAGAGAATAAATAAATGTCTTAACCTCTTATGGTCGTTCTAATATCTCTGTCATTGCTCTCATTCGCCTGATTCCTAGAAATAAATATGCTGGTATTTGCAAACAGTGAAGACCTAGATCCGTGCTCACAGAGGATTCACACAGAATCGAATTTTATATTTAAATAATTATGGGTCCTTTAAATTCGAAACATCTACCTATATCTGTCAAATACACAATTCACACAGACAGCTATATTTGAATACTCATGGGTCATTAATATTTGAAACACCCGCTATCTCTGTCAATACATAGTTCGCGCAGACAGTTTTAATGACAATTAACGTAGATAAAGTGTTACTAAATTAACACACCAGTACGATTCATTTTTGAAACTGAGTTTATCTTTAGATGGAAGGCATTCTACATTAGAGACGTCTTCTATTGACACCAAACTAGTCATAACGATTAGTTGTGATGCACATCAGTGGTGGGTCTTCATTTAGACACATACCCCAATTAATATTATGACGTTATTTTGGAAGAGAAACGGCAGAACTGATTGTATTATAGGCTGACCTGAGCATAGCCCAGTATGAGCATTTGGGATACTTGAATGTCCGGCGTCCGTCGTGTGTCGTGCGTCGTCGTCCGTCGTGTGTCGTCAACAAGTTGCTTATGGACAGTCTAGCGGTCACAATTTTAGCCCAATCTTCATGAAAATTAGTCAGAATGATTGTCTTGATGAAATCTCGGACGAGTTGGAAAGTGGATTACGTTAGGTTATTAGGTCATATAGTAGAAAAACTTTGTGAACCATTTAGAGGTTACATTTTCATCCCAATCTACATAAAACTTTTATCAGGATGATTGTCCTGATAAAATCTCGGACGAGTTCGATCGTTGGTGAGGAATAATAAACTAGGTCACCAGGTCAAATGTAAAAAAAAAACCTTGTAAACACTGCATATGTCTTATTTTCAGCCCAATCTTCAAGAATCTTTATCAGAATTATTGTCCTGATAAAATCTCAGACGAGTTTGAAAGTGGGTCATGTGGGATATATAACCTGGTCAAATAGTAGAATAACCTTGTGAACACTCTAGAGGTCACATAATGACGGTTTTAATAAAATCTCGGACGAGTTTGAAAGTGGATCACGTGTGGTACAAAACTAGGTCACTAGGTCAAATACATGTAGTAGAAAACCCTTGTGAACACTCTAGAGGTCACATTTGTTTGTCAAATCTTTATGAAACTTAGACAGAATGATTGTCCTGATAAAATATTTGAAGAGTTTAAAAGTGGGTTAAATGGGGCCAAAATAGTAGGTTACTAGATCATATCTTTGAAAAGATCTTGTTTACACTCCAGCGGCAACATTTTAAGCCCAATCTTCCTCAAACTTGCTCAGAATGTTTGTCTTGGTGAAATCGAGGTTGAGTTTGATCATGGTTGGGGCGGGATCAAAAGTAAGTCACTAGGTAAAATCTTAGAAATATCGTTCTAGGGGTCACATTTTCAGCATAATCTTCATTTGTCAGAATGATTGTCTTGATAAAATCAATATTCTAAATCTTTGAAAATCTTGTTCTCCAGAACCACTGCTCATGATCCACGCTCAACATTGCTCCCTTAGATTAGTATTGGTCCCATGCTGGGACTACCATCGTAATCAGGTGAGAGATTAAGGGCTATATTGGCCCTCATGTTACTTTATTCAGAACTGAAGCAGACGTCGATTTTAGTAGACAGTTGCTAAGCCTGTAAAGAATTAACAAAAATGATCACTGTCAATATAAGTACGATAGATTTACGACCTTGTTACACTGTGAGCAGGTGTGTAAAATCTAGATAACTCTATATATAATTATATCATTATGTTGAACACGTGTTCTATTCATTAAACAGATACTGATATCTGATAGTGTGCAATATTGCCTTCAAACAAGCCTATTCATTGCTTCATCGGGATCAATAGTTGTTAACTCATTGCATGCTAAATGATTGTTGACTGCAAAACCGTGCTTCTGCTACATTTCTTGGAGTTAACTGTCTACAAGTTCTCCTCTATAATACATGTTAATCGAGGTGTCAAATAATTTTTACCCGGACGAGACGTCGAAAAGTACCATCCAATGACCATACAGTGCAATCCCCGTTACCAGAAAGTCAGTGCCTCACATGCTTCTATGCAAAATGAACGTTAGACTTGAAAGTAGTATGATTTACAAATTTGGACGACCGTGTCTATAGAAAACCGACTGTAAAATATAAATTATTCAAAGTAGGATTATGATTAATTCTTTTGCTGCGAAATAGTGTCATCTGCTAACCATTTCGTCAGCTACAATTTTCATTTGTTTAATTGTCGCCAATTTTCTTTAAAGAAACATTACAACAGTAGCGAACAGCTTGGAATGGACGTCTCATCTGGATCCATACTATTTGCACAGGTAAACACAGATGCGACACTGATAACGCAAGAGATGAATGAATTGCATTAAAATCTGAATTCTGCTGTAAAAGTATAGTCCATACAGACACTTGAGACCAAGATGAGACAGTGGACAACAGTGTTGTTATACTTTCTGATCTTTCGAGATCATGTGTTTCTGTACTTTTCGCTCAAGCTGGTGCTAAGGGACGTGAGCGGTGTTGCCCTTTCAATTACTGCTCATGTTGCACTTTCAATTATTTCTCAATAACACCGAGTCTACAATTTTCTCTTTTCGTATTGAATTGTTTTGCATTCGTGGGATTATCTCTCTTCAGAATTTTTAATGTCTTATCATGATCCATAATGTTTGCTGATTAACCAGTTCCTTCATACATACGCATTTAACGCGTTTTCAAACAGAGTGGACCTAAATAAGTCAGCTCCTAAATGTGCCGTCTGATCATGATCTGCTCGGTTTGATTTTGACATGATATAGATCTGATTCTACAGGTTTTGTCAAAGCAAAACGTTAAAACAAATGCCTTGACAATTTTACAAGATGGAAATACAGCTAAGAAATAGTCATGATGTCATAATTACACGAATATTGAACACTCCAGCACTCAAAAAGAGAACAAGCAAGAAACATTAACATAAGAAGTGTAGCTGGCTACAATAACCTAGCATACAGTGAATAGTAATTAACCTTTATTTGTCAATGTAAATATTTAACAATATACATGTAAATGGTGGAACACATTATTGAGTCAACTGTTTCTTGAATAAGATGAAATGGCAACAGACCTTTTCACCCTTACATGCATGTGCAATTTACAAATAGTTAGACCGACGATCGGAAGGAGCACTGTGATCAGGGTCTCCACTGTTCCCTATACCAATCAGCATCAAAGATTGTCACCAATGCATATTTCTTTTGCAGGGCCCCTCCAGTATGACAAACGGGTCGGTTTGAATTAGTTTGGACGAATTAGGTCTGCTCCAAACATGTTTTGACACATTCTTGAAGCATCGAAAATAGTGCAGTAGAACATCCCTGAATTGAAGACTTGCTAACCATTAGTTGTCTGCTTCTCACCACTCCTTCCTAATCTGGATAAAGAGAAAATATTGGGAGTGATTCAGCTTGTTGTCTAGATACATTTTCACACACAGAAGAGCTCATTTTTCTAGATGAATAAAGTAGAACCTGTATCAAAAAGAGGTCTAATTTATGGGTCTGTACGGCAGATAGAAGCTTAATGCAAGTCAAATGTAATACAGAAAGTTCCTATAGAATCTTTCTGCATTACTCTTGCCCGGCATTAAGTCACCACCTGCTTTTTAAGACTCCTTTGTTCATAAATGAATGCTCGTATAAGACACGTTCTACTGTACCTCTAATCGTCTGCTATGCTTGTTACCTACAACAATATTTATTTTTAAATTCAAGCTTTTCGGATATTAGGACAGGACGGGTGAATCGTATACGAGTACATGTATTATGCTACCATCTGCCTTAAAATCAAGAGGCAACGACAACAACAACAACAGTATTACTACTACTACTATTACTACTTCTACTACTTATAATAATAATAATGATAATACTACTAATGATGATGATGATGATGATAATGTTGATGATAATAATGATAATGATGATTATGATGTTGATCATGATGATTATAATAATAATAATAATAATACCACCACCAATACCAATACCAACCCCACCACCACACCCACTACGACGATGACGAAAACAACGACGATGACGACTACCACCATCACAGCAAATACGGTAAACAAAATTGGAGAGGACTAACACATATTGAAGATGCCTTATTCCTTATTTATTGTTTAATAAATGGTTGTTTTACGATGTTAATTTGCAGTAACATTTGCAAACTGTACGGGCATATGTGAGACATTGATAATATCAGCGTTAAACATTAAAATAGTGGATAATAGCTCAGTTGTTAAAAAAGGTTCATTAAAGAGATTATTGTTTTATATAAAGGTTTGGACATGGCAGAAACTCTAGAATCAGATCTATGTAATCGCATAAGCACATAGCAGGTCCTGAGCTGACAGCCCCCACATACCCTAGGGTAGACGCTGTCTGATTTGGGTCGAAGCTAAGCCTACTTCTCTTCCACCACCTCGATAACTCGGCGACAGAGAATTCGCTAAGTTGGGAATCAATTGGCCGGACTCTGACAAGTTTAAAATGGTTCTTATATGTCCATCGCTTAACCATTTCCCTTCATATAGACCACATTTGGAATCCTTGCAAACAGAGTAGACATAGATAAGACAGATCCAACGGATCTGAAGTTTCTGCCATAACTGTAATTGTAAAGGTGCAATTATTGAAAAGTCAGTTCATGTATAGCCATACAGTAATGAATTCTTAAATTGTAATGCATCGGACAAATGGTAAACGTTTAGCATATGAGAATAGAGATACGACTTGTTCCCTCGGTGTCAGGATAATGTGACAGAGTTAACAATCTACCTTTTTTCTAATTCTAGTGCTTGCCTACTAAATTGAAAATCCGGTTTAGAGAGGTTTTACTGTAACAAACATCCCCTTCTTTTTTATTTTGTTTGCTGTCGTTATTTTAAATGTAGTGATATTGTATTACCTTAATACAATTTGTAAAGGAAGATCAACGTCACTTTCGTGACTGTCCTTATCTCGACTAAAACTTTAAATAATTGCACAACTCAGTATTCGTAACAATGACAGTAATTGGTTTTGTGTGAATCGATCTATATGTATATACCATTATGTCAAGGCCAAACTAGATACTTCAGTGCACAAATATAGATACATTGTATATACAAATTGAGCTCATTTATGTTTAATTTCAGGGCATTTGTACTAAAGCGTTACTTATTTAAGCCAAACTTATCATGCACAGTTAAAATTATTTTATGAACTGGAGTGGGAAGCTCGTTGAAGAAATTGTAAGTATGGATTTTAATTTATTCTTATTTTCTCTTTTTTCCTCTTCATATACAATTATATCTTAACTCGTCGTCTATTAAACTTCATTGTATATAATATCACCATCTTTCAATTGATCAATATTGAATGCTAAAATGGCTATAATACGCGTCACACTTATGTACTGTATTTGTTTATGAAAATATATACTACCTTGCGACTGACATAAACACACTGCCATAAACAGACATAAACACACTGACATAAACACATTCAATTTTTGTAGTACATTATGAACCACTTTTCAGTGTGGTTTTTTTTTCAATACTGACATTAATCCTTCTCTTGCTGAATTTTAAAATACATTTCTCCTTCTTTACCCATGTCCTGTTGTATAATTACATATATCTTCACTGTGTACACGTATTTCGCTGTGGAGTGCACTGGTTGCACAATCAACTTGTAAATAGTGCAGACCCTGATGAGACAGCTCCTGCAGGAGCTGTCTCATCTGGGTCTTCACTATTTACAGGTAGGTATATTGACGTGAATAGCAAGCGAAGGGTTAAAATAATCAATGTGAAATGTCGAGTTATCAGCCGTGGCTCCAGAAATGACACTCATTTTGAAAATAAAAGTATTCTCAATGATGAACATTCAGCGCGTGAACTTGTAAAATCCAAACACCCTGTCATATCAGCTTATGATCAAACTTTATGAACGAAAACCCAATAGGATTATGATATATATTTAAACGGTTATCTATATGTTTATGTACAATGATTAACCCTTGTCCCGTTGTGAATGTTTCCTCAAATTTGCATCTGGCGCAATTCCGACCTTTTCCGATTCGATCAAACTTTTACAAAACTATTGACACAAGCTGCTATGACACAAGCTGTTGAGAATCTACTGAGCAGGAGTCAAACAGTTTTGAGTCTTATGACACGCAATGTTTATTATTTATTAAACTAAAGCAATAGTTAGCACAAATATGTATATCAGTTAATACTCAGACTGAACTGAAATAACTGGATTTATTATATACCTGTCAGTTTCTGGTGTAAAATACAATTGTATTTGATCATGCAATATAACCTCTCAGATATTTTTTCCGTATTTCACTACAACAATACAACATCACAGTTGTAAATCAATGCGTCATTCATGAATGGACTATGTATTCTGTATCTTAATATTGATGTTCTTTTGTGTTCTTTTATTAAAACGGGTATATAATAAAAGGAATATTACATTCCGCGGCTCGTGAGAATACTACGGCCAAACAACCACTCACGTGATACAACCCGGCATATCATCTCTCCGTGTAATATTCCTTATTCATTATTATTAGAATAAGGACCATATTTAAATTTCAGTATTATTGCATTGCAATATTTTCTAAAAATCGTATTAGCTCATCAAACAAAAGACTGCAAAACAGGGGCATTTACTAGACAGCGAGGACAATGTTCAGATAAGCACGCTTTAGTTTATTCGATCCATATAGATGTCATCGCTTACCAGGTAACTCTATATCTGATCTAAATCATAACCTTAAACTTATCCTTACGACATCAACATGATTACTACATAAAGCCCATATCTCGCCGTAATAAAATCCAGTCTTCAGATTGTAGTATGAGTTTGTATGTCTTCCCATGCACTGCGCACACACACACACACGCACGCACGCGCGCGCACACACACACACACACCACATGTACACAAACACACACACACGCATACACGCATACACGCACGCACGCATCCACCCCCAGCACACACGTGTAATATGTAAGAAAGGCGATAAAACGAGCTAGACATTTCTGTCAGGGACAGAGACGGGGAAAGCAGAGAGAGAAAAGACAAAGAGAACGAGAAAGAGAGGGAAGGGGGAGAAGAAAGAGAGAAGAGAGAAAAGAAATAGACAGATAGAGAAAGAGAGAGAGGGAGGGGAAAGATGGGGAGACGCAGAAAGATAGAGAGAGAGAGGGGAGAGACAGGGGCGTAGGGAGAGACATACAGACAGTCAGAAGAGTCGAATAGAGATACAGGGAGAGATTGAGATAGAATGAGAGAAAGAAATACAAATAGACAGCTACAGAATAAACAGAAATAACAAGAAATATCTTTTAAAACGATATTCAGCAGCATTTAAATATTGACACAATGTACAAAACAATCTCTGCAATATTTATTTCAATGTTTGGAGATTCTACTAGTACAGAGAACTAGATCTATGAAGGGTTGCTTGTTATTATACTAGCAGAGAAGCATGCAATGAAAATGACTTGGAGTAGAAGAAGCAGTTATTGAAATAGTTCAAGTTGCTTTTATAAGAAAACACTTTTAAAATGTACGATGTCAAAGTAATGTTTTAAAAATATCTCAAGTTAGTTCATTATTTTACCTATTATAAAATGTACATGAAAGCGCGTATATCTGTATTGATATGAAGATAAGTAATTGAATACACTTTAAAGCATAAAGTTTTTGTTTGTGCAGAGTCTGTAATTCCTTAAAGAACGGTATTTATTTAGCCTAGATCAACGCTTTAATCGACTTGTGTGCACCATCGTTCATGACATTATTAACTGAATCTACATGTATTTTTAAAACAATATAAAGTTAGCAACTTCAACCTACGTCTATGAGCCCAAGCCCCATGTCATAGAGCCGTAGCAATAGCCTTCAGTAAGTAGCTTTATATCAAAGAGGGCCAACAACCAGAGCCTCGGTGCTGTGGTCGGGGATAGTAATTAATACTATTAATACCACTACTCTAATATACTAAACAGCCCTTCTTCTTTATTTCCTATAGCACTACCTGTGAATTATGGTGGTTTCGGCAAACTACCAGTTCGTCAAAGTAAACTTTATTATCAAATGTTGTTAATTGATAGCAAAATGATATTAAAAGTTTGAAAATGTAATAGCGGTTTCGACAAACTGGTAATATTGCTCAGCAACCATTACCATGAGGTGATAAATATCAGTACATCAGTACTTTGATTTTATGGGAATTTCCAGGTCTTAAAATCTGTTTTAAGAACAGAACTTTCGACAGTCGACAGTCTTCGGTCCCATGCTAAATATCTGCGTAAATAATGATTTTCTGTACTATATGGCTTTTGACTGAACTCTAAGAAGTTTATAGAACATGTCTGTGTAACATGATGCCTTACATGTGTTGTGATTATGTTAATTATTGCATTGAATTCAATTCGACACGTTAGTAGACTGTATATCAGAATTTTACATAGTTTGGCAATGTGTAGAGGCATATAAAAAGGTTGTATGCCAGTCAAGGTATTAACTAATGAAAATACCGTTTACTACTAAATACTCGTAGGTCATATGCAAATTACAATGTAACATAGTTTCTCATTGGTGGAAAACTAGAACAAAAGTGAAAATAGACAGCTAGCCGCTAAAAAAAGGAAAGACAGTGACTTATACAGAGAAAGATATTTCATCCATTCTTAATGAAAAAAGAAATAAAGTCCAGCAAGCTTTATGTTTCCAATTTGCATTAAAATTATAATCTTGCTCCTGCTGACAAGGAATCAAGGTTACAGGATGTTACTCGAGGTCAGTGAGGGTGTCATCAACGATCCGAAATCACTCGTGTTATTTTTAACCTTTATCACTCAAAGTGTTACTGTTATTCAATATGCACATAGCTCTTTACGATCATTCACTAGGGTTGTGGGAAATTTGGACAATATTTCAAAATATATGAGCAGATGATTTATGTCTCTGTGTGTGTGTGTGTGTGTGTGTGTGTGTGTGTCAGCATTGTTAGTGTTAAGAAACTGAAATGAAAAGGAGTGTAATGTCGTAATTTGTTCCAAGATAAGTGCAGGTAAGGTTTGACTAGTACTATTTCATGCAGTTGTACCCTTAACACTGTACATTGAGTATTTTTATGATACATCGAACATTACGATAGACAAGTCATGGCCGACCTGTGAGGTGATAATTCAGATTTTATATGCGGTCCGGCAAGCATCCGCCCATGGGGTGGTCAGTTTTCCATAGACACATGTAGTGAAAACTTTGAAAATATTCTCCTCTGAAACTAGATGGTTCTCGATTTTCATATTTGGCACAGCACCATCTTTAAGTCGTCTACAAAAGTTCTATGAAATATGCCCCGGTTTTCAAATGAGACCCCGCCCAAGGGGTGGTCAGTTTTCCATAGACACATATAGTAAAAACATTGAAAATCTTTTCCTCTGAATGTCTGATGACCGAAATTAGGGTCATCATGGATCTCTTGTTACTAATCATAGCATGCAACACGTACACATACATACACGTGAGATCCTGACTCAGTTACGCAGGAGACTGTGTATGGAAACTCCATAGATATTTACCAAACATTTGACGAAACATTGCATATTGATATACGCAAGAGACGTATTCTGCCTATGGACAGTTGTAAAGAGGGCCTCGCCGATTTACTTATTCAAACACAACATTGCTTATATATTTACAAACCTTCTTTGCACTCTTCAGTATTGCTTCTTGGAAAGGTATTATCTCGGAGGAATCCAATACCATGTAGTTATTGACTGCCGTGTACGACCTGAGCATACAAGAGCCCAAGAGTCAACGTTTTACAATGTCTTTACTCCAAAAACATAGTTTTTACGTCTTATTTGTTGTCCTTCAGGATCATTAGTTTTGATGTTATTAGTTTTGAAATTTGAATACTGCTTAAGCCGATGCTAGGGGGCGTGAGTATTGTTGCGCTTTTAATTATTACTCATGAACAGACTCAATAAAACAGAGTCTGCAAGTTTCTCTTTTGCATTTCTACGTTTGCTTTTGAAGGATCACCCATTTCCAGTATATTTTTACGTCTTTGCAAACAGAGTCGATCACATCAGGCGGCTCTTGTAGAGGCTGTCTGATCGAGGCCTGCTCTGTTTGCCTATGACAGTATGTAGATCTAATTATACAGTACACGTATGTCCATATGCATCTAATCAGTATTCATGGTGTCATTATTTCTTACATGAATATTCATGGAGTAAGTAAATGAGTAAGTGTATGAAGTGTTAAAATCTTAATTGTGTCATTTCAGACAATTCCTAAGAAGTTTATACCATACGGTGACATGCATTAAACCTACAAGCCACGCGTATTCTATAAGGTAGGTCCATTATAGCTTTCCTGTGTGTGAGAGGTTAGGAAGTCCTTAAACCGATGACTGAGCGGTCATTCGGACTGAAAGTAGACTATAACTAGGTACTTTACTTTTTTAAAACCCAATTGTGGTTTTGCCACTGACCGTTCCGTGGTACTCTCTTTGTCACCCTTACGTTTATATTTGTCTTGTGCCGCTGTACTTGTACGTTTGTTGATGTTGGAGATTTGAAACCCTCTCTCCTCTCTCTCCCTCCCCCCCCCCTCTCTCTCTCTCTCTCTCTCGTGTGTGTGTGTGTGTGTGTTTTTTAGGTTGTCTGTGTGTTTGTGTGTGCGCGAGGGTTGTGTGCGTGTCTCACTAACTTTCTATTGGCGTTTTGGTAATGGTAGCGTCTTGTGTATGTTTTTCCGCCTTAGCTACTGTTTTTCATTCATCTTAGTGTTGGAGAAATATACGAGTACAGTCCGCGATGTAATCGTTAGTAAGATACGAATTAAAGAGGATATATAATGTCACTATGTTGGTCACTATGTTAGTCACTATGTTGGTCACTATGTTGGTCACTATGTTAGTCACTATGTTAGCACTATGTTGGTCACTATGTTAGTCACTATGTTGGTCTGTCAGTTAGGCAGGCGTCCGTCTGTTGGTGTTTCGTTCCGCGCTATCTAGTGAAACATGTGTCTATTTTGACAATTGTTGATGTTAAATGGATACTTTAACAAATGTCTTAACACTGTGGTGAAGACGGGTCTGTGATGCCATGTGTAAACAGTTTGAATGCTGTGTGTCTCATCAAGATCTAAACTGGTTTGAATTCCGTTTATGTTTTGTTTAACCCTTTCCCTGTTCTGTTTATTCCAAATTTCATGGACAACATAGTTATAATGAAAAATGGAAAGTGGAACATTGTAGCGATTTTAGAGAGTAAAGAAACATATCTTTAAATTCCATTAGCAAACAGAGCAGACACTGGTCAGAAGCCGTCTGATCTGGGTCTACCCTGTTTGCAAAACCGTGAAAACACGTTTATATGAAGGAAAGGGTTAAGAAATTGAAGAAACATCCACTGCAAAACCTGTAACGGACGGAACTGTACAATCAGACGAAAATGATGACAATGAAAATGGGTTAAATAATTTGAATTGTTCAATATGCAACAAAACATGGCAGCCATTGGTATGCTAGATTATCTTGTAATGAAACTTTCCAAATGCTTTTGCTCAGAAGCTAATTGTCTTATTTCGAAAAATACAGTAAAATCTCGATTATGCGAACACTGAAACACGTATCGTTATCGATCTTTAAGACAGGTGGCAGCTTAATGCATGATGAACTCAAGCAGAAAGCTCCTCTGGGAGCTTTCTGCATGACTTTCACCATACATTAAGCAGTCACCTGCATAAAAGTGTCTAAATTCTTCTATAACAAAAACCGAATAATCCAGATTTTACTGTAACTGTACAGAAAGGAATGGTAGTCATTTGATAAGAATCTATCCCGTTGTTAAAAAACAATTCTAACACACCTCGCGCACACATCTACATAAACAAAGAAGGGGCGTATCTATGTTTGAATTCTCCATAAAACACCGCACGCGCTGTAACGGCTTAACGTGACGTAATATGGCTTCGAAAATGTGTACGTCAAGAAACGTGGTGCCGTTGTGGCGGTGCAAATTATAGTTAAATTGAAGTGTTAGAATCGAAATAATGAATTTATACCGGTGTTTTATTGTGCAATCGAACACGGGTAGTCGTTGAGATGTTTATAATTAAATCACTCGGCGTATCGGCCTCGTGATTTAATTACTACGCATCTCAACTCCTACCAGTGTTCGATTGTACGATAAAACACTGGTATGAATTTATTATTTCTTAATTTATACCGAACATATATATTGAGCACCAGTAGCGGAGCTATTGTTTCGTAAACACTTATATGAAACTACTGTCGGAATATAGTGAAATTCTAGCGAGAAACAAATAGTTAAAACAAATCTTTAGTTTACAACCTGCTCGCTTGGTGACTTTAAAATCCACGTGGACGTTTTTAAAACCACCATGACAATCTTTTATCACATATTTGTAGAATGCATACGCTCTTTCGATTATAAGTTTAATGAAACACTTTCATAAGCTTACGAACGATATGGCTCTTACCTGTATTCACTCTACTGCATATCAGGTTCTTTACTGACCCCATCTACATACACTCAAATTGGTAATGAGCATATAAAGTATCAAACTGTGAATGGTTATCTGAAGTATCAAACTATGAATGACCATATAAATTATCATACATGTAAATTATCAAAGTGTCAAACTGTGAATGGTCATGTAAAGTATCAAACTATGAATGATCATATAAAGTATCAAACTGTTAGTTATTATATAAAGCCTCAACTTGTGAATGATCATATAAAGTATCAAACTGTTAGTTATTATATAAAGCATCAAATTGTGAATGATATTATAAGGTATCAAACTGTTAATTATTATATAAAGCGTCAAATTGTGAATGACATTATATGGTATCAAACTGTGATTTATTATATAAAGCATCAACTTGTGAATGATATTATATGGCATCAAACTGTGAATTATTATATAAAGCATCAACTTGTGAATGATATTATAAATTATGGTATCAAACTGTTAATTATTATATAAAGCATCAAATTGTAAATGATCATTTGAAGTATCAAACTGAAAAGAACATATATACTATCAAAGTGTGAATTTTTATATAAGCATCAAACTGTGCATGATTATGTAAAGTATCAAACTGTGAGTTATCATCATCAAATCGTGACTGACCATATCAAGTATCATACTGAAAATTATCATATACACCTTCAAACTGTAAATGGCCAAACATTTTGTTACCATAAAAAGTATACACTTTCAAACCATGAACGCTCATATAAAAAGTAAAGTACCTAGTTATAGTCTACTATCAGTCCGAATGACCGCTCAGCCGACTGTACATTTACTCCCCTGGTCATTGAGTCATTCGCTTACAATATTGAGCACTGCTAACATATGGCGCAATCATGCAGCCGCAGTACCGGCTAGTGACCCTCACATGTACCCATTTTAACCCCCGGGTTGAGAGGAAGTGTGGGTGGGAGAAACTGAAAAGCGTCTCTGAAATTTCTGGGAGGGACCGGGATTTGAACCCCGGGACTCCGGATTGGTAGTCAATCGCGTTACCATTAGACCATCGCACACCAAAGTATCAAACTCTAACTTATCATAAAAATGATCAAACTCTGAATGCCGTATGACGTATATAACTGTGAGTGATCATATAAAGTAGAAAAACTGTAGTATATCGCTAGGTAACCGATTTGAGTTATCTGTATTTTTGTATATACAAGATTTTCTCCCTTTTTAACTGTTTGTTAGATTTCATTAATTTGTTGTTTATCAAAGTAAGTTAACTTATCAACTTCATTTTCTTTGTTTTATACCTTATAAAAATTGGTACTGTAAATGAGTAAAGGCTGTTGGTCAATCGAAATAATTAATATGAATAAAATATGTTTATATGCTAATTTGCTGAAGTACCTCAAATTAATGGAAGCTGTATACAAATGCTGAGACTGGCGCAAACGTATTCAACGATCACTGCTGGTTATTTTGTGATCAGGGGGCTGAATATTCATAGAATTTTCAGTGACTGCTTTATATACATACGTATAGAAGCTATATCGTTGGTTTTGACTGATTTGCACTCATTATGGTTAATAACTGGCGAATATATTGTCTGCTTGGGTAACGTAAATGTGCAGTTACCTGTTCTTTTTTAATGGGCTGAGTAACTGTCCTCTGAGTTCTCTCTTTGGGCATGAACATTGCACGTTTAGACAGTCCAACCAGCCTATAATAATATTATATTGCTGTTTCATAGCGGTCTCATATCAGCTGAGGCATTGAGATAACCTGGGGTTATATTCGGTTTGAAGCAGGTTTGCTGAAGACAGTGCTCAGGGTTCGGAGCATTGCTGAACAGTCTTCCTGAGGCTGTCCTTTTGAAGCCGTCTTTTTTAGGCTATCTTTTTGAAGCCGTCTTTTTGAGTCTGTCATTTTGAGGCAGTGTTTTCAAGTACGGGCTCGGAACATACTGCAGACAGGCTTCAGAGCGTTATTTTTATAAGCTTCTTGAAGCAGGTTTCATACACTACTCAAGATAGGTTTCAGAGCGTAGGGTTACATACATGCTTTGAGACATAGGGTCTGGTGTTTAGGTTTGAAGTCACAGTAGTGTTGAGATAGCTTCAAACCACATGTTTCAACAGGGTGTGATGCTTAGGGTCTCAACACGCATGGTATAGGGTTATATAGCTCACATTTATACAGTTTCATGACATAGCTTGAGGATTGTATTCCAAGCACCATTTTGAAGTTGAGGCATCGACCAGCCGTCCCGCTGGCTTGATGCTGTAGTAGGTTTTTGTGTATAGTTACATGTTTTCATAGTGTTCATTTCATGCAAAGTAGCATCAGAACACCATACTATCATCATCGCCTAGCATAGCATAGTCACATCAATTTTATAGTTTCAAGCCTTGTGCGGTGTTTGGCTCAAGACATTGTCACCTCACAGAACGCCCGAAATATTTAAAAAGGTCTGAAGCTGGGTCTTGTCATTGGGGCATCACCCAGCATTCTGACAATTTGGGGGCTCGTCCATGATTAGTTCTCAGAAAGTTTTTATAGCTGAAGCTACATAGGGTTGAATCATTTGTTTGGTGATCATGGACATAGATAAATGGATATCGGCTGATGTACGTTTAGGGTTGACTGGGCCATACCTCAGGAACTATGCTGATAAGAAAGAGAAAGAATATTTAGATAGGGAAGAGCGTATGCCGAGGCGTGATGATGAACGGCTGAAGCTTGAGCATGAGCAGTTTGAGAGAAAAGCCCATATGAATGGTGAAGAACGGGAACGTGAGATCGCGCTGATCAAGTTGAGGGCTGAGACAGGCATCAGGGGACATATGTCCGAAACAAGCAGTAAGGCTCCCAGACCAAAAGTGCCGAAGTATGATTAGCAGAAAGATGATATAGACTCGTTTATAGAAAGGTTTGAGCGCTTTGCTCAGAGTCAAGGCTGGGAAGAGAAGACATGGGCAGTTAGTTTGAGCTCGCTTTTGACAGGCAAGGGCCTTGAGGTATATACCAGCATGCCTCCAGAACATGTTCATGACAACAAGGCTCTGAAGAAGGCTGTGCTCAGGCGATATCAGCTGACAGAAGAAGGTTTCAGGCAGAAGTTAAGAGAAAGTCGACCCGAGCACGTTTTCAGTTTATGGCTAGATTGACAAGGTACTTTGGTAGATGGACAGAGATGGCCGAGGTTGAGAAATCGTATGAAGGTTTGATGGACTTGGTGGTTCGAGAGCAGTTTATACAAACCTGTTCACCCGAACTTGCTTTGTTCTTGAAAGAGAGAGTCCCGAAGTCGGTTGATGATGTGACGAAGCTAGCTAAGCAATACATATAGGTTCATGGTGGCTCCATATGCTCGGGCAAGCATACCAAACTCAACTCATCATCAAACAGGCAACATCAAAGGCCAAATACTAACCTCAGAACTAGCCCAGCACCACGGTCTGAACCTCAGAAAAAGGTTTGTTTCTTAATATGGAAAAAAAAGTCAAACAGGGAGAGCCACACACGAAATGACACCGCACCAAACACCATCAAACAATAAACGGTATAGCCACAAGACAAAACATAACAGGACGCATATCAAGACGAAAAACATTAAACATTAAGCATATTAAACAACAAAATTGACCACAGGCTGAAAGCAGGAGTACCGCCTTGGAACGGTAAGTAAACAAAATAAGCTACTAGGGGACCTAAACCTGGTTTACGGGTACCCAACCTCGTCCTTATTCCACTTTCACCAAAGTCAAAATGTAAATAAAATTCCCCCTCCAGTCAACTTCACGACATGAATAACGATGTCTGCCAAAATGAAATGACTTGAAAATAAACGTTAGAGGTAAACAAGCGACGTCATCATTTAAATGACGTCATAATTTAAAAGTACGGGAAAACTATATGAAACACTTCTACACCGACATTTTAGAAAAAATAAATCACAAGAAGATACAAATACTAGTGGATATTAAGTATGCACAACTGTTTTGGTTGAAAAAGAATAAACTCGACATCGTAGATATGTACTCGATGACAATTCAGAAGACTATTAAGCAGAAAAGAGGGACATTTCACCGGAGACCGTCGCCAGAATGGCCCGAAGAAAGTAAGTGCTGGAGCAATGTGTGATGAAGACTGGACAGCAGCAGCATGATGCTCAGTTATACAACAAAGATATCAAGCATAGGCGTTATCAGAGTCAACACCAGTCTCCAGACAAGCAGAAAATACCTGCTCTGTGTATGTCGGTCTCATACAACCAGAGCCACATACAATAATGTATCAGGGACGATGAGCTATGCTTAGCTAACGGAGAGTCTGTGCCGGTCATTGCAGGTGACTGTACCGTTGAATCGCTTGAAGGCGAGAGAAATTTGAATTTGCAACCAGGGTTAGTTGATGGTCGAGCAGTCAAGGTTTTGAGAGATACTGACTGTGAGTTGGCGGCCATACGAAAGAACCTGGTGCGAGACGACCAGATGCTAGACAAGAGATATATTATGATAACTATCGATGACGGGGCCAAGATAGTACCAGCAGCATGGGTTCAGCTTGATACACCAAACTACACTGTTGAAGCCATGGTTTTGAGCTCACTCATATGTGATCTGGTGTTGGGGAAAATACTTGGAGTTTCATGCATCCCAAACCAGGAATGGTTCGAAACCATGGGTCATGAAGCGCAGAACCCCGAAACAAGAATTTCGTCAGCTGTCATGACTCGAGCTCAAACCAAGAAAGAGGAGATACCTCTCAGGGCATTAAATGATCCAAACCCTCCTGGGGATGAGGTTACTAGTGATGAGCTCAGGAAGGCTCAGACTGAAGATACATCTTAGAAAATGTTGTGGTCTTATGCTCGAGACAAGAGTACGCTGACCACAAGGGGTGGGAACAGTTATGAGTATGAGGTACTGAAGGATGTTCTGTATAGGTTGTTCACAGAGAGCAAGGGCTCTGGTTCAAGTGAAATCAAACAAGTAGTAGTCCTAACAAAGCATAGAAGACGTGTGATGAGCCTGGCACACGAATCAATTGTTGGTGAACACCTCTCAGCCAAGAAGACGGTTGATAGGATAACAACAATCTTTCACTGGCCTGGGGTAACCAGTGATGTGACAAGGTTTTGTCGCTCATGCGATATTTGTCAGAAGACAGTACCAATGGGAAGAGTCTCAAAGGTACCTATGGGAGAGATGCCAATTATGGATACACCATTTTATCTGGTTGCCGTTGATCTTATTGGTCCTACAACGCCTGTATCTGAGAAAGGGAGTAGATTCATACTCACTGTAGTTGATTATGCTACAAAGTACCCCGAGACTGAGGCCTTGCCAAAGATCGAGACAGAGCGGCTGGCTGAAGCACTGCTCTATGTTTGGTTCCCATCTGAGATACTCAGTGACATTTAGGAAGTCAGTTCACCTCAGACTTGATGAGGGAGGTTTGTCGACTGATATCTCTGAAACAACTCTTTACTGCACCATACAACCCAAAGTGCAATGGGTGGTGTGAGCGGGTGACATTTTGAAGAGCATGCTCAAGAAAATGTGCCAGGAGCGACCCAAGGATTTGGACAGATATTTATTTGCTGTGTTGTTCGCCTACAGAGAGGTCCCACAAGCTTCAACGGGTTTCTAACCGCTTGAGCTCATGTATGGTCGCACTGTACGAGGTCCCATGCAAGTGCTGAAGGAACTCTGGACTGAGAGAAAAACGCCAGAAGTCATCACCACATACCAATATGTGCTTGACCTGAGACACAGACTCGAGGACACTTGCAAGATAGCTCGTGAAAGTCTGAACCATGCTCAGTGCGTATACAAGCACCACTATGACAAGTCAGCTAGAAACAGAGAGTCTGTGAAAGGAGATAAAGTTCTGCTATTGTTGCCTTCCTCGCACAACAAACTGACTCTGCAGTGGAAGGGGCCGTTCTAAGTCGCTGATGCAGTTAACAGGATGGACTACCATGTCCAAGTTGGTTACAGGGTTACCACATCAACCTTTTGAAGTATGAAGAGAGGGAGCTCGAGGACGTTGTTTCATGTATTGCGATCATAGAGGCTGAACACAGTGAAGATGATGGGGTTGTGGAGGATGAAAGGTTGATAGAGCAGGCATGCTTGACCAGTTCTAAGACATACAAAGATGTCATGGTGCCAGAAAGTTTGACACGTGAGCAACGGCACGATGTGCTCAGGTTGCTTGTAGAGTTCCGGAACATTTTCACCGAGAAGCCTGGAGCAACTGTACTGGAGGAGCATAAGATAAAGCTCACTAGCAATACACCAGTTAGGGTTCGGCCATACCCCATACCATATGCAAAGAGAAAAAAAGTATCTGACGAAGTTCAGAACATGTTTGATTCTGATGTTATAGAGCCAGCACAGTCAGATTACAACTCACCCATTGTGTTGGTGAAAAAGAAGGATGGAACAAATAGGTTCTGTATTGATTTAAGAAGGCTCTACATGGTTACAAAGTTTGACACAGAACCTATGGGTAACCCTGAGGCCATCATGTCAAGCTTGAAGGAAGATAAATTCTTCAATAAGATTGAGTTGAGCAAGGGTAACTTGCAGGTACCTGTTGAAGATAAGTCAAAGCATCTGACGGCTTTCACGACCCCAGATGGAAAGTATTTGTATCTTCTTGCGATTTATTTTTTATGAAATGTCGGTGTAGAAGGGTTTCATATAGTTTTCCCGTACTTTTAAATTATGACGTCATTTAAATGATGACGTCGCTTGTTTACCTCTAACGTTTATTTTCAAGTCATTTCATTTTGGCAGACATCGTTATTCATGTCGTGAAGTTGTCTGGAGGGGGGATTTTATTTACATTTTGACTTTGGTGAAAGTGGGAAATAGGACGAGGTTGGGTACCCGTAAACCAGGTTTAAGCCCCCCAGTAGCTTATTTTGTTTACTGACCGTTCCAAGGCGGTACTCCTGCTTTCAGCCTATGGTCAATTTTGTTGTTTAATATGCTTAATGTTTAATGTTTTTCGTCTTGATATGCGTCCTGTTATGTTTTGTCTTGTGGCTATACCGTTTCTTGTTTGATGGTGTTTGGTGCGGTGTCATTTCGTGTGTGGCTCTCCCTGTTTGATTGTTGTTCCATATTTACCAGTGTAAGAAGGTGCCTTTTGGCATGGTAAACTCGGGAAGCACGTTCAACAGGATGATGCGCAAACTGCTGCATGGTTGCAGTGATGCCGACAACTATGTCGTTGATATCATGGGCCATGTCCAGTGCTGGGGGCCACATCTCAGAATGTTGAGAGAAGTTTTTACAAGGCTGCGTGACGCCGGTTTGACCATAAGACCATCCAAATGCATGATTGGATATGAAAAGTTTTTTCGCAGGACATGTAGTTGGCAATGGTATGCTGCAGATGGAGCAAGAAAAGCTTCAAAAAATCAAGAATGCAGATAGACCCAAGACCAAAAGGCAAGTACGAGCATTCTTGGGTTTGGCGGGATACTACAGGAAGTTTATCCCAGCATTTGCCGATATTGCGTCTCCCCTCACAAACCTGACAAAGAAAGGAAAGCCAAACACCGTCGTATGGATGGATGAACATGAGAAGGCGTTCAGTATGCTGTTGACTCGCTTATCCATCCTCAGGCTCCCAGACTTCAAGAGGCCATTTGTTTTACAGATGCATCAGACAGTGGAGTTGGAGCCGCCTTGATGCAATAGTTTGAAGATGGCTTGTTCCCCATAGCAAATGCTAGCAAAAGCTGCTACAGAGGGAGAAAACTACTCCATCATAGAGCGTGAGTGCCAAGCCATCATTTTCGACATTAGAAAATTTCAGACGTACCTGTATGGTGCGGAGTTCATACTCCAGACAGATCATGCACCGTTGTCATACATTCAGAAATGCAAGATAGAGAGTGGTAGGATCATGAGATGGGCTCTGTTCCTACAAAGTTCACTTTAAACTTCATTTTCTTTTATACCTTATAAAAATAAGTATTGTGTATATATTCAAATGTGTGAAGCTGTTGGTCAATCGAAATATTTAATTTGAATAAAATTTGTTTATATGCTAATTTGCTGAAGTACTCAAATTAATGGAAGCTGTATACAAATGCTGAGACTGGCGCAAACGTTTTCAACGATCACTGCTGGTTATTTTGTGATCAGGGCACTGAATATTAATAGAATTTTCAGTGACGGCTTAGTGTTGTTATATTTTCTGGTCCTTCGGGGTCATTAGTTTTGATGTTAATCATTTTGAAAATTGAATACTGCTTAAGCCGGTGCAAGGGGGCATTAGTAGCGTTGAACTTTTAATAACTACTCATGAACAGATTCAATGAAACCGAGTCTGCAATTTTCTCTTTGCATTTCTACTTTTGCTTTCGAAGGATCACCCATTTGCCAAATATATTTATATACATACGTATAGAAGCTATATCGTTGGGTTTTGACTGATAGAGTATTGCACTCATTAAGGTTAATACCTGGCGAATATGTTGTCTGCTTGGGTGACGTAAATGTGCAGTTACCTGTTCTTTTGGAATGGGCTAAGTAACTGTCCTCTGATTTCTCTCTTTGGGCATGAACATTGCACGTTTAGACAGTCCAATAAGCCTTTAATAATATTATATTGCTGTTTCATAGCGGTCTCAGATTAGCTGAGGCATTGAGATAGTGTTGCTCAGACTGATATAGCCTGGGGTTATATTCGGTTTGAAGCAGGTTTGCTGAAGACAGTGCTCAGGGTTCGGAGCATTGCTGAACCGTCTTCCTGAGGTTGTCCTTTTGAAGCCTTTTTTGAGGCTATCTTTCGGAAGCCGTCTTTTTGAGGCTGTCTTTTTGAAGCCGTCTTTTTGATGCTGTCTTTTTGAGGCAGTGTTTTCGAGCACGGGCTCGGAACATACTGCAGACAGGCTTCAAAGCGTTATTTTTATAAGCTTCTTGAAGCAGGTTTCATACACTGCTCAAGATAGGTTTCAGAGCGTAGGGTTACATACATGCTTAGAGACATAGGATCTGATACGTATGTTTGAAGTCACAGTAGTGTTGAGATAGCTTCAAACCACATGTTTCAACAGGATTTGATGCTTAGGGTCTCAACTCGCATAGTCTAGGGTTATATAGCTCACATTTATACAGTTTTATGACATAGCTTGAGGAGTGTATTCCAGGCACCATTTTGAAGTTGAGGCATCGACCAGCCGTCTCGCTGGCTTGGGGCTGTAGTAGTTGTTCACAGTTATAGTTTATTGTTGTATTGTTTGCCCCAAAGCAGATGTATTGTTGATCACTATAACATTACACAATGTGGACTTGCCTTGATGTTTGTAGATCTCTTACCTTTTTTTTAGATAATATATTTGTGCGTTATGGGGATACCATATATCGTCAAGTTGTTGGTATACCCATGGGTACAAATTGTGCCCCTCTTGTTGCAGATTTGTTTTTGTATTGCTACGAGAGGGATTTTATGCTTAGCTTAAAACCTGATACACAGACCGATATTGTTAATATGCTTTTAATAAAACTTCAAGGTATTTAGACGATATTTTGAATTTAGATAATCCTTATTTTGATACTATGGTTTCTTCAATCTACCCAAAAGAACTGACATTAATGCTTCATATTTAGATTTGAATCTTTCCTCCAAAGTATACGATAAAAGAGAAGATTTTAATTTTAAAATTGTTAATTATCCTTTTCTAGATGGGGATGTGCCACGTTCTACATCTTATGGTGTTTATATTTCTCAACTTATTAGGTTTGCCCGAGCCTGTTCTTTGCTTGAAGATTTTAACAGACGTAATTTAGTTATAACTGATAAACTTCTTAAGCAAGGTTACAGATATCACAAACTTCGGAAAACCTTTTCTAAATTTTATTATCGAAATTTACCTCTCATTAGTAAATATAATTGCAATCTACGGACGTTACTGCGACAAGGCATTTCTCAACCAGAATTTTATGGGGATGTTATCTACAAACTTAGGAAAATTCGGGGTCATATCCATTTTCATGATTTGTTTATAAAACGCATTAAAACATTTAAAAAGAAAGGTTATGATCCTATTATATTGCGACACACTGCATGTTTGGTTATCGACCCTTTTACAGTCGGTAGCTACGCTTCCCTCTTTGCTTGCGCGATGACAGGCCGAGGGTAGTACTCTACTCTTAAACTTGGATACAGGAGGAGCTTACCAGACTCATGTATTACTTTTTCCCTGTCGTGCCCTTAACGGCTTACCTGCAGGTGCTCTGACTTCAGCAAAGTCATTGAGTACATATTTGACGGTTTGTCACAGTTATTATGCTATGTTTTACATGTTGTCCTGTGTTCACCGTCGTCTATGTTGTAGGTAAGTCCAGCGGGGATACCTTTATTCACAATATTTGTAAAGCTAGGGTGACTTTGAGAGAAGTGTGAGGTTAGGACGTCCGTAAACCGGTTTAAACCCCCAGTGGTGTTTTTGCTGCTGACCGTGCCAAGGCGGTACTCTCTTTGTCACCCTTCCTTTTGTTTGCCTTGCGTCTTTGTGCTTGTGGTTTGTACATGTTGTAGAACGTTTGTCCCTGTTTCGTGTGTGTCTTTTGGTGTTTTCTGTGTTCATTTCGTGTGTGTGTGTGTGTGTGTGTGCGTTTGGGTGTGTGGTTGTGTGTGTGTGTGTGTGTCATGCTGTCTATCGGTGTTTTCTATCGGTGGTGGTTGCGTCTTGCATGTGGCTTTGCCTGCTTGACTTTACTACTTTTCCATTTATAGTTTCATGTTCTTATAGTTTTCGTCTCAGGCAAAGTAGCCTCAGAACACCATAATATTATCATCGGCTAGCATAGCCCAGCCACATCAATTTTATAGTTTCAAGCCTTTTGCGGTGTTTGGCTCAAGACATTGTCACCTCACAGAATGTCCGAAATATTTAAAAAGATCTGAAGCTTAGTCTTGTCATTGGGGCATCACCCAGTATCCTGACACTGTGACAGTTCCTGTTAAGTATCAAACTTTGAATGATCATATCAAAGGTACATGTATGAGTCAAGCATAAAACACCACATACAAAACACACAATCGCCAAACGGCACCATGACAAAAACAATCAGCAAATCATGTATATGTAAATGGTCATATGCATCAGCAAACTTTGAAGTATCGTATTAATTGGTCCAATTGTGAATGATCATATAAAGTATAAAAATGTGAATGATAACGTAAAATATAAATCTGAGAATAATCATAAAAAATAAACCGTGACTGGTCACATAAAATATAGAGACTAAAAGTGGGTATACAAAGATATTCGATTTATACTGAAATTGTCGAATTCTGAAACCGTCTATGACTTAGGGTAGTACTCTATGATGGTATACTCTTAAACTCAGAAACGGGATGAGCTTACCAGACTAATGTATTACCTTTTCCCTGTCATGGCTTTTCACAGCTGCTATGTTTTACATATTGTCACGTGTTTACCTTCTTCTGTTGTGGGAAAGTCCGGCAGAGTTACCTTTATTTACACTACTTGTTAAGCTAGGGTGACTTTGAGATAAGTGTGAGGTTAGGACGTCCTTAAACTGGTTTAAACCCCTAATGGTGATTTTGCCACTGATCGTTCCAAGGCGGTACTCTCTTTGTCACCCTTACTTTTGTTTAGCTTGTGTCGTTGTACTTGTGCTTTTATTCATGTTTGGAATATTTATCTCTAGTACGTGTGTGTTTGTTAATGTTTTCTGTGTTCATCACGTGTTTGTGTGTGTAGTTGTGTGTGTAGTTGTGTGTGTGACATGCTATCTATCGATGTTTTGGTGGTGGATGCGTCTTGTAGGTGGTTTTGCCTGCTTGACTTTACTACTTTTTCATTAGGTAAAAATAAACCAGAATGCGAAACAGAGTTGCAGACACGGTTTTATTGAATATATTAATGAGAAGTTACTATAAGTGAAACAGTGCACATGCACGCTTGTACGGGCTTTAGCGGTATTCAACTTTCGTAACAAATAGCATTGAAATTCATGTTCCCAGAGGACTAGAAAAAATAATGATTAGAATGACGTTTGTGAGAACACAAACACTGAGATTGTGAAGTACATACATTCTTACTCAAAACTCTTGCTTGTATACAGTCGAGTAAACTGTTATTGTGGTAGCTTATATCTTTTAATCTCGTTTGACACGAAATGCCCATGTAAGCTATGTCCATAAAGTGTAATATTATTTTACTTATACTGACAGCCAGTATGAGATCAATTTGATATGATCGATCAGATGCTTGATAATAAACTAGGATCAAGTAAAACGAGTCATTTCTTCCCTTTCTTGTATGTAGTTTTTAATGTTTTCGTGATTGTTTAGCTCTGTTACAACTCTGTATTGTCGCTTATCTGTATCCAATCTACAAACTACATATGTATGAAACAATGATTTATATACAGATCAATACAATAACTAAGTAAGACAAACACATCCGATGAAATTGATTAATTTATAAGACATAGACATGTCATTGATACAACTAGATTAATTAAGTGGAAAACATAGATACATGTGATAGTATGGGTTAATAAACATACGAAAGAATCAGGTATCAAGCTAATCAATATGTTGTCAGATAGGTATACACACCTTTGGATTAAATGATCAAGAATCTGGATTATCTGTGAGACAGACCAATGTTAAAAAAAGGACAGCGGTAACCGATATAACAGACTGGAGTTGGAAATTGAATCTGCTTGATTATGAAATTAAGATACTGGAAATTGAAATTTTTTCTTTTTGATTATGAAATTAAGATACATAGAAATATATATGGGGAAATCAGTTCGCTGGAAATGTTGGCTGCATAACGAGAAAATGGAAAAGTAAATAATGTATTAACGAGCCCCCACTGTGCAAGGTCTAATATATTTCGTACACTATTTACATTACATTACTGCAGGACAGTATTGTATGGTGACCTATATTTGGAAGTGTATTTTCTATTCAGTTATAGTCAAATGTAACTTTTATTGTTAGTTGTTTACTTTTTTACTAACCAATCTTGATGTTTACTGTTTTATCTTTCAGGTATGGTGCCTAATCAGCTTACTATGCCACCTGTCATGATGATAAGCCGCAATGTTTCAACACTTTCGTAATGTAGCCTTTACTAAACATCAAGTGGCAAGTGTGCACTTTCATATGTATAAGTAAAAGCTGTAAAACAGATATAAATAACAATGGCAGAAGTGAATTTCAGGATAGAGCACTTATTAACAGCTTTGAATATGGACAGATTTTATCCCGAAAAATTGACGGTAGACGATCTAAATGAAATTACTGCTTTAAGTGTTGAAGAGAAAGAGTCTGTCACCCAGGAAACAATATGCCAGCATTTTATCAATCGCTTGACGAGATACAATTACCAGGCAAGAAATTTAAAAGTTGGTACACAGGATAAATCGGAACAACACCTTGGCTTTCTTGGGCGTAAGAAACAGGAACAGACGAGAAAAGCAACCGACTTTCATCCTTTAGATATTATGGTTGTTATTTTTCTTTGTTGTGATCCGGTTGCAAAGCAAGATTTTGTAAAATACTTGTGGGAATGTAAGTTATCAGTACCGTTTGTAGTTAAACTACCAGACAAACAGTCTGTTACTATGTATAAATGGCCATTACGATCTCTTGTCGCACAATGGCAGGTTCAGACAGATAAAATACCGGTTGAATATTCAATAAGTGATTATCCAATGCAAACAATAGGCGTTGTGCGTGTTGGAACCTTAGAAGAATCAAAATCGGCTTTGTTGAATGGTCTTATTGGCGGATCTGAAAAGGCGCATCCAATGTTTTTCCACCGCAACTCCTACGGATCTAAGAGACATCGCTCTGAACTTGTTCATGGGATGATTGAACTTCTGTACTATTTCATTTTTGTCGTACCCTTTATTACTTTTCTACAGTTACTCTGTTTGCAGCTCAATCATTGAGTACACTAGCGATAGGTGGATACAGTATGTTCAATTAAATGGTTTTTTGTTATACATGCACTTTACCACTGTATTTGCTGTCGCGGTTGTTGTAGATTAGTCGGAGAGGGGATACGTTTATTTACACTGTTTGTCTTTTAGGATGGGGATGGAATATGGGTGAGGTTGGGCGCCCATAAACCGGTTTAAACCCCCGGTGACTTTTGTCACTGACCGTTCCAAGGCGGCACTTCCATCTTCCTCCTATTGTATGTTTGTTTTGTCTTTGTGCGTCTCTTGTTGTTTTTTCTACCCATGTACATTTACTGTTTCCTTGTGTTGCTGTTCGGGCGAGTGTTTGTTCTGTATGTGGTATTTCCTGCATGACTCATTTTTGTACTTTTGGATGGTATTTTCCAAATGGTTCGGGGAACGACACCTTTGATCAATGTCTGACATTTGCGAATTTACGTGGCGACGCTTCTGAGTGTCCGGAGCAACTGAATTTGTTTGTAGAGACAGTTGATCTTTTAATAATTATGAGTCATACGCGAAATCTTCTCCCAGCTAGTGACACACTGAGAACAGCTGTTCTCAAGTCTAAAGCATCTCTGTTAATTCTAGTTGACAGAGAAATTGGAGACACTGAAGAAAAAAGAATAGAGAGTCTAATGAGTGTAATCGGTTATTGTGATATTCAATTTGAAATTCTTCCTCTCGAATGCAAACAATTGGCAGAAAAACTTATATAAATACAAATGTCAAAAAAATCCAGGGAACGTCACTAAAAAATGCAAATGAAATTTTCAGTATGAAGCCTACCACCAATATCTCTATCGATCAGCATTGCGACGAAGCTGTAGTTACTGGCATAAACTCTGCTGACCGGATTATCAATGCAATTCATCAAATGAAGGAACTAGATAAGAAAAGCGTATTTTTACCCTTCCAAGGAGAACATTGGAAAAGCTGGACAGAAACTGAAATTGAGATTCATCGACTGGACAAATATTACCAGATGAATCATTTGGAACAAGATATTGCTTCTTACAGAAACACGCTAGAACTTCAAAACATTGAGCTACGGAAAAAACAGTACCGCTTGAAAGACAATCTATCACCGATCATGAAGCATTTCCTGTGGTGTCTTACAGACCTTAAGGGAAATAGCGTTAAAGTGTTTCTCAGAGCACTAAAACTAGGGCTTGACGATGTATCAAGGAAACATCTTCGACCGTTCTTCAAACAGTATCAAACAATTCTCCGTCAAAAAATGGATTCAGACAAAGATCAAAATGACAAGTTGAATAAAAAACTTGAGAAATTGGATGAAGAGAAACTCCTTCTGTCCATCGGACTGGAACATTTCACACGAGAGCTTGGACAAATATTTGAAGCATGTGTGAACCAAAATAGAAGGATAAGTACAGTACCCACAACCAAATACAGGATACCGTTCGACCACTTACCAGATTTGGCAGCTGTAATTTTACTGAACGGATATCCCATAGAAATAATGGACGGCGATGTAGGATTTGTGCCAGAAAAATGGGTAGAAAGTGTGTTGGAAGCACTTAAAACACAGCTCATGAGTAATGAAAAAAGACATTCCGTCCCAAGATTGCATGTAATATCTGTGTTAGGTATTCAAAGTTCGGGTAAATCTACCCTTTTAAACACACTATTTGGTCTTCAGTTTGCTGTGAGTGCAGGTCGCTGTACAAAGGGAGTTTTCATGCAAATTGTGAAAGTAAACAAGGAGCTGCGATCACAACTAAGTTATGATTACATACTTGTCATCGACACTGAAGGGTTGCGTTCTGCACAACTGTCTTCCCAGAGTTCAATCAAGTTCGATAACGAACTATCGTGCTTTGCAATAGGGCTTGCTGACACAACTATAGTCAATTTGATGGGTGAAAATGCTACTTACCTCGAAGAAAACTTGCCGATTGTGGTTCATGCGTTTTTAAGAATGGACATGGCTGGACTCCGTCCACATTGCATGATTGTGCACCATAATGTCGACAAGAGAAACAAACAGAAACTGATGGAGCAAGGTAGAGTTCTAGAAAAAGTTTTAAATGATCTTACAGCTAAGGCATGTGACATGGAGAAAATTTCGCCCCACAAAATCTTTAAGGACATTATCGAATTTGACATTGAATATCACACAGACTATATACCTGCCTTACTTGAAGGGGAGCAACCAATGGGTTCTAGAAGCATAGGATATAGCCAAGAATGTGTAAACTTCCGTCGGAAAATGATTGCTCACTCGGAAAAACATTCAAGACGCATGAGTATAACTCAGATTTCCTGGTATATTCTTGCTCTCTGGACTGCCATGCAAAATGATCAATTTGTGTTTGAATTCAAGAGCACGCTTGAAACCCAAACACGGGTTGATTTGGATAACTACTTTTGCAAAATTTACAAATCGTTAGTAGATTCCGTGAGCGAAATTGAAGAAGAAGCAAGAACAAAGTTGTTGAGTTCCGGTAATTCAACAGAGCTTGGGTTGATATTTCAGGATATTCAACGTCATACATTGGAGAAAATAAATTCCGAGGGAACACGTTTTCACACTGAACTTGTGGAATACATTGAAGATCCTGCCAAGATGCATCAGCGTCTTGTTAGTAGATGGAAAAAGGAAATCTTGTGTAAATACAATTCGAAATTAGAAGAATAAACAACGGATTGTATTAACAACTTAAATGAACAGTTCGACAAGGAAATGTCTTGTAGTAAACATGTTCTTGTCGCTACATTTGCGAAAGAAGACAAAAGTGTCCTGAATAAAATAGTCGAGGAGGAAATTTCAAAACCGTCGTTTGATTTCGATAAGTCAGTGGACCGTATTTGGTCACAGTGGTTTGAAGTTTCTTCACAAGCAGTCAAGGGACTTGCATCAGGCAGTCAGCAAAAGAAAGTGGCCATCCAAAGAGATGTTGAATTATTTCTGCGTGAAATACTCGGATCCGATAAGTATTTGCTCGAGAAAAATAAGAGTGAACATGACAGGTCAACTGTCAAATCATTAGAGGAATTTGTTGTTGAACGTAAGCATTATTTTGGCCGTTTGAAAAAATTCAGGAATGAGTCTAGGGTGAAACAGCTCACGAAGGATGTTGTAAGAATCATCAGAGAAGAAACAGCAAAGGTTCTGTCAGACGAAAGTCCGTATTCAACAACAAAGGTTAGACAAACAGTTTTTAGAGCCATAAGACATATTGAGTCCAAAGAGAAATACTTAACACAAACATATAAGGTTGAAATTGCTTTGGCTAATGGAAGTCATGTTGTTAAAGCATTTTTGTCGAAGAATGAAGGGGACCTAAAGAAAAAAGAAACAATGATTCGTCAGACACACAGAGAATTCTTCATTCCTTATATACGGGACCTTATACACGGTAAAGATCAGGCTAAAGCAGTTCTTGAAAAGTGTGCCTCAAGTATTATAAATAAATTTATACAAAGTGCCTTGAAAACGACTTGTAGGTACATACACCTCTTAAATATTTGCAGTCAAGTTGTACCATCACGGACAAAGATGGACATTGCTAATCTTCTGCTTCTCAAAGCAATCCAAGGTAAACAATTTGATGCAATTGATTCTTATATTGAGGACCCCAAGACGGCTGTCATTTCAATGCTGTCTGACAGTATACATACTGATGTTGTGGAAGAAGCAGCTGTAAGGAAATTTTCCGAAAGGATAACCACATTTTTAAAACATCTCAAAGACCAATCGGCAGCCAGATCATCAGCTTCTCTATCTGACATTCTGTTAAAAACTTTCAAACGGTGTTCACTTAGCTTCTCTGCTTATGATTTGATAACCTTCTCAGCATTGAATGTAAATACTGAAAAGGTTGCTTTGATGGTCACATCTAAACTGCGCGACCTTGACACGCAGCACTGGCGCCCACAACTAGCTCATGAAATTAAAACTGACATTGATGCTATTAAATATACAATAGCAGAATACTTTATTTCAAAAACTTTCGGATGTTTTGAAACGTGCCCTTTCTGC
Source organism: Azorinus chamasolen (assembly GCA_963576725.1). Lineage (NCBI taxonomy): Eukaryota > Metazoa > Mollusca > Bivalvia > Cardiida > Solecurtidae > Azorinus > Azorinus chamasolen. The sequence goes on along the minus strand of OY755239.1, from coordinate 31,544,870 downwards.
AATGAGGTGTGTATGTTCAGTGATAAGAATCACGATGGTCCACATGAGACAACTATGCACAGACCTATAGGATGCAAAGGGTACCACAGCGTCAACACAAATGTACTATCTGTAGAGACGTGTTCTAATCATGTAGCTAGCAAATCAACAGTCGAAACTGACGACGAGTTCGTTCCTTTCAAAGAGTATGACAAATATTACCCGGATTGGAAAATTAGAGGCAGCATATCCCTTGAAACATCAATGTTATGGAAGTGGTATTTTGCACAACATCGGTGCCGATTAACAAAATGGAAGAAAAATTTGGTCATTCCATCAGCATGGGAATTGATAACAGAGGAAGACGTAATGCATTATTTATCGTTGTCGACAGAAAGGGGAATACGAGTGTAACGGAAATATGCACACACATGCCGATCTATGTATAAAGAACGAGACGTAAATAAATAGGCGACGTGAATTGGTATTATGACATTGTACACCTACATATCTAGAAGACGCTTTCAATTCAACGACAATATACACCGTTTGAAGTACGTTGATAGCAACAGTTTGTTGTCCATTTTAGCTGTGACAGAGAATGTCATTATGTACCAAGGAGCTGGTATGGTGGTAAGCAGGGTCCTCCATACACATCGTATATTCTGCATCGAAACCTGATATGAGGTGTATAAATTCTGAAGGGTGGTGATCCCCCGAAAGCAAACATTGCAACACGAAAAGAGAAAATAGCAGACTCGGTTTTATTGAGACTCTTCATGAGCAGTAATTGAAAGTGCAACACTGCTCTCGCCCCCTAGCACCGGCTTAGCGGTATTCAATTTTCAGAACAAGAAGTACTGAAATGCATGATCTCGAAGGATCAGAAGGTATAACAACACTGAGAATGAAGTACGAGGCAACGTTTTACGGCCGCCACACAAACACTTAACACCTGCTGTTGTGAAGATTATAAATTCTGAAGGGTGGTGATCCCCCGAAAGCGAACATTGCAACACAAAGAGAGAAAATTGCAGAGTCGGTTTTATTGACTCTGTTCGTGAGCATTAATTGAAAGTGCAACACTGCTCATGCCCCCTAGCACCGGCTTAAGCGGTATTCAATTTTCAGAACAAGAATTACTGAAATTCATGATCTCGAAAGATCAGAAGGTATAACAACACTGAGAATGAAGTACGGGGAGACATTTTACGACCGCCACACAAGCACTAAACACCTGCTGTTGTGAAGATTATAAATTCTGAAGGGTGGTGATCCCCCGAAAGCAAACATTGCAACACAAAAAGAGAAAATTGCAGACTCGGTTTTATTGAGTCTGTAAAGTCTACAAAGCAGAAAACCATCAAATCACACCTACGGTCGTCATTGTGCTTAATATGCATAACCCGGCCATATTTCATTGTAGAATGTTGACACAAATGGCCACTTGTCCTATCTCTTCAATACACTGGGGTTGATTGTTATCGATTTAAGTGCATGTGGGTTAACACTAAGAAGCTGGTCCATTAATGGTGGTGTTGAGAAAATATTTCACCGAGTTCCAAGACAGATAGGGTGAACATCCTGTGTCAAGCTATTGTTCTGCCAGTGATACCGGTATGTCTTTCTTGTTACTGCAATTACGCTGTCCTTGTTAAAAGTTGAAATTTATCGCTTCTCAGGAGATTATTAGCATCTACTACAGAAGTGCTTTTGGCTTCTTCCAGACCTTTGGAACCATTTTGTCAATAAATCATAATGAAACTTATACTACGTTTTGCCATGTGTTCGGTATTGTTCAGATTGTCAAGTTGATAGTTCGGTACTTAGATAAAAAAAAACCGTCGGTCGGTCTGTTGACTTTATTGGTAATTTTGGCTTTATAACTTCTATTACGTTTTGCCATGTGTTCGGTATTGTACAGGTCGTCACCTTGATTGTTCGGTACTAAGATAAAACACACTACAGGTATACCGGGATATAGGTAGTGAGTTAATATACATTGTTCTATGAGTCATTAGTTTATTCAAACTGTAAATAGTTTGTATGTGCACATTGTTTCAATCAATTATGTAATCATGGCTAAAATACATTTTATTTTGTGAATGAATTCCGTTACTTATTCCACTTTATATACACGAGTTTTTTGTGTTATGATTGTCACAAATATTTGGCTTAGAAAAACCAATGTAGATTCCAATATATACTGCAGACAGTCAATGTTTCTTTTATATTCCATGTTTGCTTTGTAAATACAAAAATTGTAGATTGCTTGGCGCATTATATTGAATATGTACATAGCTCATCATTTTGGTTATGTCTTTAACAGCTTCCTTTCTTAAAAATGACTGAGTCTGCATCTTGCTACTTTTGATTTCAAAGGATCTCCTACATTAGGCATTTCTGTTTAACTCATTCCCTCATATTGACGCCTATTAGCGCCTCTGTTTAAGGCACCTCTCGAAACCATTATGATAAATAGAGCTTTTTGTTCCGCTTCATATGTGCAAATGCTCTATTTATCACAATGGTTTCAAAAATTACAATTCTTAACTGTTCCGTTTCTTTAGTAAATGCTCCTTTTCAGTAAATGTTTTGAAACAGATTGGGTCTAAAAGTAGCCTATGGGGTAATGGGTTAATTCTGCATTCAAATGGTTATATCCCAAACTGGTCATCCTTGATAAAATGCAGTCTTGTTGTACATCGTTTCACATCCATGTGTATGATGTTTATTTATGTTTCTGGAAAAGGTGTTTATACTTTTTAACTATCCAAACAGATACATCTGTTTCAATTGTTCAATGCGTAACCCATTGTTAGTATACTAATTAACCCATCGTTAGTATGCTAATTAACCCATCGTTAGTATGCTAATTAACCCATCGTTAGTATGCTAATTAACCCATTGTTAGTATGCTTAGTAACCCTTTGAAAACGGGGCACAAATATACATTCGCAAATAATGAAGATCCAGATTTAGAAATCCTTTGACGTCTGCCAATTTTGTCGTCGGTAACAATTCTGTTTCTTTAATTATCTCCTATTTTCTTTCAATTAACATTACCACAGTAACAAACATTCTGGATGCTGATTGGATGCTGAGTTACTCGGCGTCTCATCTGTATTCAAAATGCTTGCATAGGTAATCACATATGCGACATTGGCAGCGAGAGTGGTAACCTCAACTCACTCTATCGTACCCTCGAAATGTTGACATTTTATACACACATTATTTATGTGAATGTGTTGAATATGATAGGTAAACGAGAGTACTCGTAATAAATACTGGATACTAATGACTAATTGGCGAGTTTACCTCTTAAATATATACAGTGGAACATCGATATCTCGAAATCGAATATTGATATACCTAGATTTAAATTCGGTCCCTAATGTACCACGACGTTTTGCTTCAGGATTGCAAGTGATGCTGAAAGCTCCTTCAGGGTTTTTCATCATTACTTTTGACCTGCATTAAGTTGTCACATTGAGAAAGTTACCACGTTAGAAATGTGCTGATTCAAACTCCTGTTATCTTGTTTGGGGATCTTCAAAGTTCGATATATCGAGATTTCATTTTGAAGGGAAATTTACTAGTATTTGAATTTTTGTGCATGACCATTGTGTTCCTGGTCAATGCTTATGTCTCTATAATTAAATAGTTACATCTGTGAGTTGAATTGCATTGATAAGTTTCAAAATGAAGATACTTTTGTTGTTTTGTTCCTGGCCTATTACCTATTTTTAACAGTCATTGTGAGGTAAACAACAGTTAATAGTATCAATGAGTTTCTAAGATACCGATATATGGTTAACCCTTTCTTTCATATGAACGTGTTTTCACGCATCTGCAAACAACGTAGACCTAGAGTCTGCTGTTTGTTAATAGAACTTGAAAGATCTATCTCTTTATTTTCTAAAGTGGCTAAAATGTTCCACCTTCCATATTTCATTATAACTATTTGTTCATGAATATTCAGTATTCACAGAAATTTTGAATAAACATAGAACAGTGAAAGGGTTGAGTGTTAATCGCAGGCAGATCTTCCTCTGAATTCAAGTACTGAAAACAGTTCGGAAAAGGGTTGTCAATGGCCCGTGGGTTTATTGTTTTCTACTGACACCAGACAAAACGAACTTGTTTATTAAATGAGAAGACCCTAATGATCGTTTGTACTCGGCCCATGACTATCGCCATTGCAAATACCAGGCATACCACAGTTTTCTGCTGCAGTTTTTGAGTGTTAGATCAGTTAACTTAATTATGTTAATAAGTTTCGAAGGGTAGATACCTTTCATAGTATATGCCTGACCAATGATACAATATCATTGCTAATTCTAGGTGTACCTTTGGTTTCCCCTGTAATTGTTAGATTAGTAGAAATTAATAGTGTAAAAAAGTTTTGAAGAGACGTTCTTGCTGATATCTTATTACTTTGTTTCTGTCAGACAAACATCACATTTCCTCTGTGATTAAACATTAAACGTGCAGTTAATTGCCTAAACTATAAGAGAGCATCCTGCTGATGTTTGGTACTCGTAATGAATCATTTCATTGTTAATGTCAAACATGGGTTACCGTTTGATTTAACTGTTAAACCCGTGAACTCATTTGCATAAATAAGTTTCTTAGAGAAGATGTTAATGTTTTGTACTCGCAATGAATTGTGTCATGTTAATGTCAGACATATGACAGGTTACCTCTGGAATTGAATGTTAAGCTAGTGAACTTATTATTATCGATATGTTCCCAAGAGAAGACCATGTTAATGTTTTGTACTCGTAATGAATCATTTCATTGTTTATTTCAAACATACTTTAGGTTACCTCTTGATTTAACTCATGAACTTATTTGCACCAATAAGTTCTTTAGAGAAGATCCTGTTGATGTTTTGTACTCGTAATAAATTATGTCATAAATAATGTCAGACATACCACAGGTTACCTCAGGAACGAAGTGTTAAGCTAGTGAACTTATTGGGATAAATATGTTCCCAAGAGAAGATCCTGTTTATGTTGTGACTGGTAATTAATGATTTCATTGTTAATGTCAAACATACATCAGGTTAGCTCTGGAATTAAATGTTACGCTAGTGAAATTATTTACATAAATGTGTTCTCAAGAGAAGATCCTGTTAATGTTTGTACTCGTAATTAATACTTTCATTGTTATTGTCAGACATGCCTCAGGTTACCTTTTGATTTAACTGTCAAACTCGTTAATTTATATGCATGAAATAGTTTCTTAGTGAAGATCATGTTTATGCTTTGTACTCGTAATGAATAATGTAATTGTTAAAGTCAGACATACCACATTACCTCTGGAATTAAATGTTAAGCTAGTGAACTTAATTGCATAATATGTTCCCAAGAGAAGATCAGGTTAATGTTTTGTACTCGTAATGAATTATGTCATGTTAATGTCAAGTTGCTGCTTTGTACTCGTAATTAATAATGTCATTAATAATGTCAGACATACCACAGGTTACCTCAGGAACGAAGTGTTAGGCTAGTGAACGTATTGGGATAATATGTTCTCAAGAGAAGATCCTGTTTATGTTGTGACGATCCTGTTTATGTTGTGACTGGTAATTAATGATTTCATTGTTAATGTCAAACATACATCAGGTTAGCTCTGGAATTAAATGTTACGCTAGTGAAATTATTTACATAAATGTTTTCTCAAGAGAAGATCATGTTAATGTTTGTACTCGTAATGAGTAATTAATACTTTCATTGTTATTGTCAGACATGCCTCAGGTTACCTTCTGATTTAACTGTCAAACTCGTTAATTTATATGCATGAAATAGTTGCTTAGTGAAGATCATGTTTATGCTTTGTACTCGTAATGAATAATGTAATTATTAAAGTCAGACATACCACATTACCTCTCTGGAATTAAAAGTTAAGCTAGTGAACTTAATTGCATAAATATGTTCCCAAGAGAAGATCAGGTTAATGTTTTGTACTCGTAATGAATCATTTCATTATACTGTCAAAATACTCAATGTGTCCTCTTGAATCAACCGTTACACCCGTGAACATATTTGCATAAATAGGTGTCCTAGAGATCTTGTTGATGTTTTGTACTCGTAATGTATACTGATGTTAATGTCAGACATACCGCAGGTTACCTCTGGAACTAAATGTTAAGCTAGTGAACATATTAGCAAAAATATGTTCAAAGGAGAAGATCCTGTTCATGTTTTGTATTCGTCATGAATTATTTCATTGATACTGCCAAACATACTTCGGGTTACCTCTCGAATTAACCATTAAACTTGTGAACATATTTGCATTAATAAGTTTCCTACTGTCCATTTTAATTCACTTTGTCACTGAAATTGAATCTGGATTTTTTCTTTTCTTTCAAGATTGAGATAAAATCCAATCTCAAAATTCCGTCAACCCTGTGTCCGGGTTTCCTTTGAATATATCTTTAAAAAAAGATTGTATGCATAAAAACAACGTTTTCCCATTGTTACCATGCTCATTTCAAATGGCGGACGATTGACGTCGAGTGGAACGTTCGATTTACTGAGGATACTAATAGCTCTTAAAAGTTGACGTCAAACACGAAATTACATAATTAATTTCAAATCAAATCATCCCTGTTGAAAAATGATACGCCCCACTAGCCATACATACAGCGGCCATTTGCAAAGGAACAGCTGATCGAATTAGTAGGTATGCATTTTCGGCATTCTTTTCCTTGTTACTGCATGGTATTGAGGGATATTTTGCATGGAAGTTCCTGAAAAACGATGCGATCAAATGAATTCTGAAGGGAGGTGAAGTAGATTTAAGGTCAGTATGACTCGAAATGAAAAATAAATCTCGATTCAATTTCAGTGACAAAGTAACTAGAAAGTAACTAGAAATGGACAGTAGAGGCCATCCTGTTGATGTTTTGTACTCGTAATGAATAATATAACTGTTATAATTGATACCACAGGTTACCTCGGGAACTAAATGTTAAGCTAGTAAAGTTATTTGCATAAATACGTTCCCAAGAGAAGATCCTGTAAATGTTGTGTACTCGTAATGAATCATTTCATTGATGCGGTCAAACATACTTCAGGTTACCTCTTGAGTTAACTGTCAAACTCGTGAACTTATATGCATGAATAAGTTTCTTAGAGAAGATCATGTTAATGTTTTGTACTCGTAATGAATTATTTCGTTGATAATGTAAAACATACCTCAGGTGTTACCTCTTGAATTAATCGTTAAAGTCGTGAACATATTTGTGTAAATAAGTTTCCTAGAAAATAATGTTATGTAAATACGTTTCGAAGATACGATTCTGTTGGTGTCTTGTATTTGTCCGTGAATATTTCCTTTGTTAATGTCAGACAAAAACTGGTTTCCTCTGTAATCAATCGTGAACCTGTATGACGTTTTTTACAACTTTTAACCCATTCCCTCCAACATTTGTTAGACCTAGTGTGGCATACACTATTATTTGATCCAACCCCTTTGTATAAATCTAGCGAAAAGGACCATTTACTGGATAAAGGGAAAACAAGTTTAGAATTGTATAGTTTTGAAACCATTGTAATAAATATTACAATGGTATCAAAACAGTATTGTACGTAAAAGAGGCGCCAAAATGCATGTATATGAGGGAATGGGTTAATTGCACCAGTTTCTAAGAGCTCATAATGCTGGTTTGCACTCCTCCATTGAATCTGGTCATGTCATTGTTAATGTCAAAATATAACAAGTTATCTCTGTAATTAAATTTTATACTGGTTTATCATTATTGTGTACACATGTTTATTTTGTAAATAATTGTGAACGTCTGAAATTTATTGTTTAAATATGGTTCCAAGAGAATATCTTTTTGATGGAATATGTTCGTTACCAATGTCAGGTTTAGTCAAAGAACCGTTTTTGTTAGTGATGATGTAATTGTTTGTTGAATATGTATATTCCAGAGGGAGAAAGTGATAGATAAATGGAGGGAGGGGTGGGAGGGAGAAACAGAGAGACAGACAGAGAGACAGAGAGAGAAAGAGAGAGACAGTGAGAGAGAGAGAGAAAAAAACATCTCAAACACCATCAAACGTACAAAGACACAAATACATACGTCTGGAATGCAATAGTGCATCTAACATCGCAAATACTCGTGCAAATGATGTGTAAGGGACCAAGATTACGCGACTGTATTGAGAGACGAGTTGATCAAGTCAACACTGTTGTGTTTCTCATATACTTATAAATGTTAGCCAGGATACTTATTATGCAGGTTATATACATATTTCTACACAATGTAGACCCGGATCAAATATCTCTTCTTAGAATCAAGGATCTACAACGATTCGTATCCATCCCTTCATCAAGTACAACACAGTTTTGCACAGTTCATGTATTGTTTCGATTGTATATATTTGTTTTATTTTTTTTAAAGTAAAATAACCAACCAAGTTGACCTAGATCAATCCAATACGACTAGTCCACTGATTATGAAGTAGGCTGTATACGTATATCTACTTCAACACTATGTGTGAGTAGTTATAGCAATGCACCCATGGCCTACACTGCCGGGTTTCTCACATATGTACTTGTGTTATATAGAGTTGTCAATGATACCATACACATATTCATGGTTCCGCGAGAAAAGATAAGCTCCGCCCACATTGGTTACTGTTGCTAATCACCCCAAGCTTTCGCACAAAATGGCGGATACAGATGCGAGAAGAAGCCGGTGCCAGATTATCTGGCCAAAATACCTGATAATATATCTGTATCTTTTCTGCCGATTGCTAAACCCTTATAAAATAAAGGTCCTGGAGAAGGATTTAAATTATTACATGCAAAGTTACATTCACGATGTTAAAGTGTCGGACGGAAATGAAGAAGTTTGTTTAATGATTTGATGCTGGCCTTCTATGCGACAAATAAAAACCCACAGCATAAACTACACCTCATTATAAAAGGAGACACTGTGGACGACTCATGTTGTTCATGTACTGTAGGGTATGAGTATAGAATTTACATTTGAATTTATTTTTTATTGCAGTCATATCTTAACTTCTTAAGTGTACCTTTCATTACCTCGATTTGAACTAAGTTCGTGGATCGCAAATGGCTGCAAGTTTTGCAGGTCGCTATAAGTACCATTACTTTTGCGATCAGTTAAGAGATAAGCCATTTATCTATATACATGTAGTATGCTTTTATTTAACACCCCGAGCTGTACCAAAAGAGACCATGGGTGTCATAAAATATTACGTAATTGTATGCAATCATGTGACTTACGGTTCGCACATGTTTAATCTGTGTTCATTGATGTGTAAATCAGCGTCCTTTTGGCTATAGCTGTACATGCACGGTTGGGGTGCTAATCCTCACTGATGTGTCAAAGCATACTTTATTACAGGAATTACATACACACTAAAATAACTGAACAGAACATATGAAAAATAATGATATATATTTTTTATAGGTAAATTCATTTGAATTGAACAAATTAGATCTTTGATTTATTTTAAAGTCATTCCAAACACTTTAGAAGATCCATCTTGTTCATACTGAATGGACTTTACTAGAACTACCATTTAACCCATTCCCTATTATTGACGCCCCTGAAAAAGTCACTTTTTGAAACCATTGTGATAAATAGAGTATTTGCTCACGAGACAATGGTTTCAAAACTGCACGATTCTAAACTTTCCCTCAATTTTCTCTAGTAAATTCTTCTATTGATGGATTTTTTATATAGAAGATTCACCATTCAAAGGGTTAAGCTAGTTTCTCAATAAGCTAGTAAAACATTTACATTCTTCCGTCTCAACAAAAGTGTTTGTACATAATACATGTTTCCCAATTTGGGCTATTTAATCTTTTCCTAATTAACACTAGGCCTATGCATGACACGATCACTTCAAGAATATTCGTTATGCCAATTTTCACAGGAAGACAAACGCTATAGAATCATATCTAGATATAATTTCATATTGAAACAGAGCAGATTCTCATTAGACAGCTTCTACAGATAACATCAGCTGTCTGATCTGGGTCTACTCTATTTGCAAAATCATGAAAAGTGTTTATAATTTTAAATGAATAACAGGTTAAAAAGAATAGACTGGAATGTCATGTATCACAAAATATCTATTGTGTGGAAATTTATAACTGTTATCCTGCTTTAACCATTTCCCTTTTCAATATTCCTGTAAGAAATACTGACATTGTGAATTTAGCTGCTTTTTTATGTTACCTCTTCAATGATTGTTTTGTTTGACAAAAACTGTAGAATCATATCTATATCATATTAAAAGCAAACAGAGCAAACCCTGATCAGACGGCTCCTAATGTCTGATCTGGGTCTACTCTGTTTGCAAATGCGTGAAAATGCGTTTATGTGAAAGAAAGGGTTAAAACTGATGTCTGCTTAAACTCTGATATGTTGCAATTGTTTCTGTAGACCTACTCCCGATTTGAGTAGATATTGACCGAGGGTAGACACAAGTTAAATCAGAATCCAAGCTGTTAACACATGAAAGCTAGGCACTTAGGCAAGATTAGCCCTTTACTCCATGAATATACATGTGAAAAATAATGACATCGGGAATTATAATTGTATTTTTATAATGGCGTATGGATTTATATGTGTTATTATGTTATGAATATCCGACGTTTAATAAAACTTGTCTTATGTCTAACTCAGTTACGAAGGTAGTTACGAATGTTTGTGGTTAAATATGGCGGATAGTGACGCGGTGGTAAAGACAGAATTTAATGCCGTTCTCTGATTGGTCAAAAATAACCGATCGCGGAACCATGAATTTCAACATATTGTAGAACCGAATCATTTTACACATCTGCCCAAGATCTACACTGCCTGCATATATAGGAAACCGATCAAATTTTCAAATGCCTCTACCTTTGCAGACTTTATATAATGAGTCGATTGATTGTATATATACTTAAGACTTTTTAGACCCAGAGTGGGAAAATCCAGTCGAGCGTCGCGGCTAGGGTTCATGTGTTTGTGTATCGCACATCTTTATTTTTTATATGGCATATTCAATTTACTCTATTGAGTGTATATATAGATCTATTTCAAAATTATTTAGATCTATTTCAACACGATGTAGATCTATTTCAACACGATGTAGATCTATTTCGACACTATGTAGATCTATTTCAACATTATCTAGATTTATTTTAACACTATGTAGATCTATTTCAACATTATGTATATCTATTTCAACATTATGTATATCTATTTCAACACTATGTAAATATATTTCAACACTATGTCGATCTATTTCAACATTATGTAGATCTACATGTATTTCTACACTATGTGGACCTTTTTTAACATTATGTAGATCTATTTCAACACTATGTAGATACATTTCAACACTATGTAGATCTATTTCAACACTATGTAGATCTATATCAACACCGTGTATACCACGTCCACATCAAGATGATTAGAGTCACGTGTTAAGGATCTATATGACTCTGTTTCTCAGACTAAAGCTCATGTGCAACTTAGATTTCCACATTTCAAGAAGCAGACTAACTATATAATTATTTCAAAACTGTAAACCATGTATTTAATCAAACATGAATATCCATGGGGTTTGGGGTCATTCACAACTCAATAAATGGCCTTGGGTCATGAAACTGTATGTTAATCATTCTCAGTGAACATGTGCACCTTCAGTAGTTTTAATATATGTATTGCAACTGAGTTAACCCATCTTTTATGTTGACGTCTTTTGACACCGCTGTAAAAGTCACACTTTGAAGCAATTGTGATAAATAGAGCATTTGCTCTATAGGAGCAAATGCTCTTTTTATCACAATGGTTACACAGCTACATAATTTGAACATTTTCCTTTTCTCTAGTAAATGCTCCCTTGCAGAAGATTTTCAAAGAGGTTGAATAGAAATGGCCTATGCGGTAATGAGTTGAGGCCTGGGTAAATAAGCCATACTATAGCTACATAGTCATGTATACATGCCGGTCTGTGTCTTACACACTAAGTGTGAATTGCAGTTTCGTAACTCTAGATCAGATTCAGAAATACAGTAAACCCCCTCTAAACTGTATGTTAAATTTAGTATAAATATCAATCTTGGAGACAGGTGGCAGCTTAATGCAGGGTGCAAATCATACAGACTTTCACCCTGCATTAAGCAGCCACCTGCGGAAAAAGATCTAAATTATTCTCTACTAGAATTCCAGTTTACTGTACTTATTATCAGATCCAGATTCCGTGATAATTGCCACTCTGCATATAGTTATTGATGAAAAGGTGAATTAAAGAGAAGAACGTACAGCTACTTTTGTGGTGCTATGAAACCCATGATACTCGCTTATTCATTGTTGTACACTTCTGTCTTTTGATTATTACGGGTCATTCTAATATGCTGATATTGTTCAAGTGGATACGTTGTGTCCATTTCAGATATAAATGGCAACAGTGACCTGACCCTTTACTAGACTCCACGAATATTCATGTAATAATTAATGGTTTATAGACAAAGTGTACCATTATTGGTACGCTTCGGTAATGGTATGCTTCATCCATTACCCAAATTATTGAATTACATGTTATAACATTGTGGATATTAATTACGCGTTTTTTTAATGCAGTACAAACACAGGAAATGTTGGCCATGAAAGAAATTGTCATGTCTATGTTATTCCATAAGCAAATAGAGCAGACCCTGATAAGTTATAGGAGCCACCTGATCTGGGTCTACTCTGTTTGCAAAGCCATAGTAAGGCGTGTTTATATAGTAACGGGTGAAGGTACATTTCATCTATCCTGTTATGAACACTTTCACATAGACATGTATTTGCAATAAAACCTTTTTTGTTTGTCTAACCGAACATATTGTAAATGATTATAAATTTTGAGTGTACTATATTTTTTTGATTCTTTACAACTATTTTTGCCTTGTAAAATCTAGTTCTGTGGAGAAATTCTGATGTTACCTTATTCAAAAGTGAATGTAATTATGAGAATGTACCATAGGAAGGGATAACTTGGTTGTTGTACAGACAATGTATACCTTGATAATATTTTCAGTGTCGTGTCCAATCAGGGTCTTCACTGTTTACATACCATATTCTCCCTAATAAATGACCCCACTCTAATAAACACCCCATGGAGGGGAACTAATAATCAATAAAACAACTAAAACCCTATATAATTACTATTAGATAAAGAAATGCGGGTTTTTAGCTCAACAGAGCACAAAGTACTCAGGGTGGGCTTTTGTGATCGCCTGATGTCCGTCGTCGTCCGTCATCCCCCGTCAACAAGTTGATCCTTTAAAAATCTTCTCCTCTGAATCTACTGTGTTCTGAGCTGTCATATTTGGCACACAGCATCATCTGTAGGTTCTCTACAAAATTTATACAAGAAAATCATTGATGCAAAGCATCAAAGGCGCGGATTACTGAATAATGAATAAAAATCATTGTGGTTTATATAAAAAATGTTTGTATTACTCCTATGGCTTTAGTAACTCAACACAATTCTTCCATTTCACCATAAAGGTCCTAGTTATACAATAGCCTTTCCAGTCTCACATTGGACACCTTATCCCCCATCTTGTTAAATATTCTTGTAAGAAATAAAGACATCATGAACATTTATAAGCTGGTATTTTATAATCGCATATGCACAAAGATATCCGATTTCTAATTTGAACATTTTCTCAAGTGCACAGCTTATTGCAGGTCTAAAGTTCGGACACTCATTTCCGTAAAGAATGTGTTATCGTTTTCTGGATTACAGAGTCGGCCATCACGATCTTACCCCTGGATATCTTACATTTTAGACGGATGGATTTCACAGTTGTATTGTACATATAGTTTTGCATAATTTTGTATTAAATTGCCATGTTGTGTATACTTGCCAAATCAAATTATTATTATTATTATTATTAAAAAGCAGCAATTTCAGTCGGATTGCCATAGTAACCAACAAATGCTCTTCATTTCCGTGCCTTTAGAAACTGTCAATTTAGTTGATTTTCCATCAAACGAGCTTTACTAATTAAGCCCCGCCCCTGATTTAAACGGCTGTCATAAGCGTATTGTCCCGAATACGAAAGTTGTCAGTTCGGCAACATCTTAGTCATTTACTCGACTGTTATCATTGATGACCCTTCCGCTGCGGTAATAAAAAAAGTATTAGCCCTGCCCTAGGAAAAACCATTTTCTAATATTTTGATTTCCAAAATACAAACAATTCTACACTGAAAATAAAGTATGTCGACCTGTTTCCAACTATATAAAATTGTATTATTCCATACATAATGTTCTTATAATCATAAATACAAATTAAAATTCACTCGTAATTCATTCTTGATAAATCAGCCCTCCTACCAGTGAAATCCCAATACCAGCGTTCCATATAAAGCGCGGAGCCTTCAGGCTCCCGCGCAATAACTAATGCCCCTGTGGTCAAAATTGGCCCCGCCCCAGGGGTGCATTGTTTTCTATAGAAACATATATAGTGAAAACTTTGAAAATCTTCTCTGAAACTGGAAAGTTCTCAACTTTCATATTTGACACATAACATCATGTTGAGGTCTTATAAAAAAAGTTATATTACCCCGGGGGCCAGATAGGGTTACCGTGCACCCCCTGTCTGACCTTTTTTCACGGGTACCAAATTGTTTAGTGGTCTGCTGAATGCAAATCAAAATTGTACCCATGAAAAAACTCATTCCTGCTATGGGTATTTCTACCGTTTCCATGGCAACCAGTGGTCTGGACAACGACGATGGGTAAAGAATATAATGTAGAATATATATGCTATTTGGGGCACAAAGAGTTTGAAACTGGTGCCAAAGTAAAGGTTAGGCATTGGTCCTTGATTAAGAATATGTTTTTGTTAATTACCTCATTTGCATAATCATGAATATTAATGAGAAACCGAAAATTGAAGAAAAGAAGACTAGAAGATGGTGAAAACTAGATCTGAAGTCAACTGTGATGCTCCAAATACATCCAAATATATTCTTATAATACACCATCCCCAAAGAGAGTATTATATAAATCAAAATGGTGTTTCTATGGCTTATTTGTATTTTTAATTGGGTTTTTGAGTATCCATAGCAGATGTACGTCCGGACAGCGTCAGCGCATAGAGAGGATAACACTATATATCATGGCCTTCGAGAGCTGGTAGCTAACAGTATCAACTTGTTACGAAACAAAAAGTAAATACACAGGTCTTTGATTTAGAATGTCATGTTGTTAATAAGTTCATTAGCATATTCATGAATATTAATGAGAAACCCCACCCCCTCCCCCAATGAGAGAAAAAACAGGAAAATGATGAGAACTAGATATGAAAATATCTGTGATGCTCCAAATATATAGTGATATGTTCTTATACATAATACCACCTCATTGAGAGAAATCTAGCTGATACCATGTAAAAACGTGTCTCTATGAGTTATCTGCATTTTATTAAGTTTCCATAGCAAATGTACACCCGGACAGCGTCAACGCATAGAGAAAGTAATAACGTTGTATCACATGGCCTTGGGCAGCTGGGAGCTAACATTATCAATCTGTTACGAAATATATAAGAAACACAATTGTCTTTGAATTAGAATAGCATGTTGTTAATCAGCTCATTAGCATATTAATGAATATTAATGCTTCAATCAAACAAAAAGAAAGGGCATTATTTACAAACGGTAGAATGATTTTTAAACCACCCGATATGCTCAAAGTATACCGAAATAATTCAACCGCTTTCAAATTATGATCTAGCTGGTTTTATATCAAACGATGGTGTCTGTATCCGTTATTTCATTTATACGGGCATGATTGTGCACTTTTCTGGCATGAAAACAAATGAACAGCTAAGTTACAAATAACGTTTTGATTTCCAAGTATGATATCAAACTTTAAAATCTGCTTACTTTTATATTCATAATAATGAGTAGGGTATCAGAAAAAACGTGAAATGGTTTACCCAGTGTCTGACTTAAGCAAATATTAAGATAATGAATCAAGAACTTAAACTTATTAAGTAAACTAAATGGAGTATGTGTAGGCTGATGTCTCGGCTTATTTGAATAGTTGTATATACACATATTTTGATGTTGTATCAGTACACCACTGCAATGATTATGATGTTTAAAACTATTTTAAAAGTATCATGTTTTGTGGAGACGCCAATGTAATGACGTGTAAATTACGAGTATTGATGAGGACATCGAACAGCAGTATAACATGGTTTGTAAAGTAGAAATGAAACAAGACTTTTTAACATGTGTATTTCGTGGCCTATAAGTGACATTAGACTTATCGAAGTTAATGTTTTTATGCATACCTGTATTTACAAACAAAAGCATACATGCATTTACAACCCATTACAGTTATACCATCGTCGTTTTCAGTACATGTACAAAACTTTGTCATTGCATGCTGTAGATGGGTAGCTAGAGTTTTCGAAAAAAGGCATACATGTAATAAGATACATGGCAAAACATGCATGAATCATTATCATGTCAAATTAAATAAATACTAATGAGAACACAAGAAACAGAAAACCATTCCCTCATTTCGATTCTGGTACTCAATGTTCAGAATGTTTAAGCGCGGTAGACCGTTCTGTGTGATATATGCAACTATCATCACATCTGTATTAATCGTATTGCACGTCTAGATTGAATAATAATCTTCAAAGAACCCCGCCACCTTCTTCATATTCTTCATCTGCTTCAAGAGCCTACTCCAGAATATCCACTTTGAATTGCGGAAGCAATTCACCTACAATCCATTATGGAACCAGAGAAACTATATCGATAATAATATAGTAGGGCATCGCACTCGGGTTTCTCTGTATCCGCTCTCTGGAGTATCAAATTAGCATAAAATTGTAATGGGCGTTCATCAACGCAACCAACCAACCGGTTTTCTAAAAGGTGGAAATTGTATTGTGTGTCCGAGAATCTGTTCAAAATGACGAGGACGTTCTCAGGGCAGATGTAAGAGACAACGTCGCCAAAGAAGTTTTTATAAACAACCGACTGGAAACCCACGCACAGTTCTTCGAGTTGTTAAATACTGATATTGGATACAATGGAAGGTTCGGTGTTAGCAGACTGGCAACACATAAATAGTTTAATGCAATTACTAACTCAGTCATAAAGGTCATATGTGGATATTGATCTTGGGGATCTCATGAAGCACCCTCCAACGCCAGTACCGTTCAGTATTGGTACTGCTGGTGGTTGTTTAGCAAAATCCTACATTTCAAAGGAGCTGAATACCTGAATATAGAAGAGGTGGGTATGGCAAATGCACCAACATAAGATGGAAAACACATTGTAAAAGAAGTCGGGAATGCTTTATTTCATTCAATGCGAGACATTCCAGGCATCTTCAAACAAATATCTGAAAGACTTTTCAACCTGACACCTTAAAGTATGCATGCAATATATGTATCAGGAAATCTCAGTCACAAATATGGAGAGAATGGGGGATAGAGTTCAGAAAAGCTGCTAGTGTAAGGGGAGAATACAAAGAAACATGCTGACTGGAGTGTGAGGTGAAACGCCCCTAATCCGGTTTAAACCCCACTGACTATTGTCACTGACCGTTCCAAAGCCGCCCTTCTATCTTCCCCCTATTTTGTGTTTTTTTGTCTTTGTGCGTTTCTTTGTGTTTTGATAGTTATGTACATTTGCTGTGTTTTCTTGTTGTGGTACTGTTCGGGCAGCTGTTTGTTTTATATGCGGTGTTTTATGCATGACTCATATTTGTACTGTAAAGCATAAAGTAATAATGCCTACGCAGAAAACTGTTTTGAAGCCAGCACAAGAAGACACTAATATCAGGTTTTACCCAGAGAACAAGACTGCACGAATGTTCAAGTTAGAACGCTAGCCAACGGCATATTTTAATACCGTTTCAAATGTGTGGACGCCCTGTTGGGTCCTCATGCTTATCGTGATTCTACCAGCACATTTAAGAAAAAAGGTATCTGTCACCAAATGAGGACTCCTGGAAAGGGACCGATGTTCGTAACTCCACTAGCAAGTCTTAGAAACTTAGAATGTTTAAGCTGATCTAATGGGTGAACAAGAATCGTTCACATAAACAATGTACTTTTAATTGAAACTGTTGCAAGATAAGGAAAAGCGCGAATATAAGCCAAGTAATGATTTGCATAACATTGACAAGGGATATTTGCCATCTTGTAAAATATGCTTAGTCCGACACATTTAACGGGTCATCTATCATGGTCGAATTGGGACGAGCTCACATATAGCCTATCCAGTAATACCCCCAGCCTTAGAAGCATAAGACTGGAGACATGTCAATGTGGACCATTCCATTATGAATCTGCGGTTTCTTGCCTCCACAAGTCATGGTAGACATTCTGTTATTTGAGGCAAATGAAGATGAAGAATGGGGTCTTTGAAGACACGGGTTATCATTAGAACTAAACTTGCATTACAATGAATACAGATATGGTTATGAATGAATGTATCACACAGAAATGTCTTTTGCTGTAAACCGGTTGAGACAGTCTTTACAGTATTCAGTGACATAATGTTAGCGACAATTATTTGTAAATATGCTGAATAATACATAATTCGATTACTTAAATGTCAATTGCATGTCATGAGATGTACCAGTTGAACACCACTAAGCCCTGATTTCTCTCTGCTTCTTTCTATTCTACTTTACATATCTCGTGTCATTGCTTTTTTCTGGTAGATTGTAGCGTACAAGTCATTAGATTGGCATCTCCTCTAAAGTTGATACTTTTAATCGAAATATATGTTTTCGATCACCATTGCTGTGATGTACTGATGCGGATAACGCAAACGAAATATGTACATGTATACAATTCATATGAGCCGAGACACAAACCTACACATGGTAAGTTAAGTTTACTTAATAAGTTTAAATTATTGATTCAGTATTTTGTTCTTTGGTCAAGTTATACAACAGGCTAAATCATTTCATGACCGTTTGTGATACCCAAATCATTATTTATAAGTAAACAAGTAAGCAGGATGATTTAGATAAATCTTAATCCTTCAAGGTTTTTATTTGAACGTGGTTTAAATTTTCATATCATATTTAGAAATTGAAACGGTCTGTTATTTGTATCTTAATTGTTAATTTGTTTTCATAGGGGTTCATTCTACAGTTTCTTTTAATAAATGTCTTTATTCTTTATGAAACATTATCATGTCAATTCAATAAATACTAACGATAACACAAGAAACAGAGAACCCATCCCTCATTTCGATTCTGCTCCTCATTGTTAAGAATGTTTCTGCGGGTTTAAGCGGTAGACCTTTCTGTGTGATATATTAAACTATCATCACATCTGTATTAATCGTAATGCAAGTTTAGACCGAATAATATTCTTCAAAGAGCCCCCATCCACTTCTTCATATTCTTCATCTGCTTCAAGCGTGCCTTCTCCAGAATGCTTCCACAATTCATCCTCAATCCATTATGGAACCAGAGAAAGTAGTAGGGCATCGCCCCCGGTTTTCTCTGTATCCGCTCACCTCTTTCTGGGGTATCAAATTAGCCTAAAGTTGCAATGGGCGTTAAAGAGGAAGTCCCTACAATTATCGCATATTTTCAATAATATCATAAAACTTGGTATTTGTTATGCTCTATCATTATTATGAAGGTTCCCAATTTGAACTTATATCGAAAAATGCCCCTGTGATACAAATAAACCGATGTCATCAATACTGATAATTTTTGTTCTACAACACAATATTATCGGCCCTTTCCGTTAAATTCTTCCGCGTTGTGCCGATGATCACCCGATCCATCCATTGTTTACGTAATAGCTTTCTCGGAAGTGGTCGGAGAATCGCGAATAGGGCGAACAGTTACGAAACTAAAACCCAACCCGAATAAAACTGAAACATCAGGGAGTAAAACCGGGATCGGCGATATCAAACACATGGATGTTTTGTCATTATAAACGGTAATCGGAAGGGGCTTTTTGCGATATACTACTTTTCAGCATATAAACAAATGGGTTTTGTACATTTTAAGTGTTTATGAAACGCGTCAAATGTAGGGACATCCCCTTTAATCGACACAACAAACTTTCTACAATGTGGCAATGATCTATGTCAATTTCTCGCTCAGTGTCATTTGTATTGTGTGTCCAAGAATCTGTTCAAAATAAAATGACTTTCTCAGGGCAGATGTAAGTGAATTTATAATCTTCACAACAGCAGGTGTTAAGTGCTTGTGTGGCGGCCGTAAAACGTCGCCCCGTACTTCATTCTCAGTGTTGTTATACCTTCTGATCCTTCGTGATCATGAATTTCAGTACTTCTTGTTCTGAAAATTGAATACCGCTTAAACCGTTGCTAGGGGGCGTAAGCAGTGTTGCACTTTCAATTACTGCTCATGAACAGACTCAATAAAACCGAGTCTGCAATTTTCTCTTTTTGTGTTGCAATTTTTGCTTTCGGGGGATCACCACCCTTCAGAATCTATAATCTTCACAACAGCAGGTGTTAAGTGCTTGTGTGGCGGCCGAAAAACGTCGCCCCGTACTTCATTCTCAGTGTTGTTATACCTTCTGATCCTTCGAGATCATGAATTTCAGTACTTCTGGTTCTGAAAATTGAATACCGCTTAAACCGGTGCTAGGGGGCGTGAGCAGTGTTGCACTTTCAATTACTGCTCATGAACATACTCAATAAAACCGAGTCTGCAATTTTCGCTTTTTGTGTTGCAATTTTTGCTTTCCGGGGATCACCACCCTTCAGAATCTATAATCTTCACAACAGCAGGTGTTAAGTGCTTGTGTGGCGGCCGTAAAACGTCGCCCCGTACTTCATTCTCAGTGTTGTTATACCTTCTGATCCTTCGAGATCATGAATTTCAGTACTTCTTGTTCTGAAAATTGAATACCGCTTAAGCCGGTGCTAGGGGGCGTGAGCAGTGTTGCACTTTCAATTACTGCTCATGAACAGACTCAATAAAACCGAGTCTGCAATGTTCTCTTTTTGTGTTGCAATTTTTGCTTTCGGGGGATCACCACCCTTCAGAATTTATAATCTTCACAACAGCAGGTGTTAAGTGCTTGTGTGGCGGCCGTAAAACGTCGCCCCGTACTTCATTCTCAGTGTTGTTATACCTTCTGATCCTTCGAGATCATGAATTTCAGTACTTCTGGTTCTGAAAATTGAATACCGCTTAAACCGGTGCTAGGGGGCGTGAGCAGTGTTGCACTTTCAATTACTGCTCATGAACATACTCAATAAAACCGAGTCTGCAATTTTCGCTTTTTGTGTTGCAATTTTTGCTTTCGGGGGATCACCACCCTTCAGAATCTATAATCTTCACAACAGCAGGTGTTAAGTGCTTGTGTGGCGGCCGTAAAACGTCGCCCCGTACTTCATTCTCAGTGTTGTTATACCTTCTGATCCTTCGAGATCATGAATTTCAGTACTTCTTGTTCTGAAAATTGAATACCGCTTAAGCCGGTGCTAGGGGGCGTGAGCAGTGTTGCACTTTCAATTACTGCTCATGAACAGACTCAATAAAACCGAGTCTGCAATTTTCTCTTTTTGTGTTGCAATTTTTGCTTTCGGGGGATCACCACCCTTCAGAATTTATAATCTTCACAACAGCAGGTGTTAAGTGCTTGTGTGGCGGCCGTAAAACGTCGCCCCGTACTTCATTCTCAGTGTTGTTATACATTCTGATCCTTCGAGATCATGAATTTCAGTACTTCTTGTTCTGAAAATTGAATACAGCTTAAGCCGGTGCTAGGGGGCTTGAGCACTGTTGCACTTTCAATTAATGCTCATGATCAGACTCAATAAAACCGAGTCTGCAATTTTCGCTTTTTGTGTTGCAATGTTTGCTTTCGGGGGATCACCACCCTTCAGAATTTATAATCTTCACAACAGCAGGTGTTAAGTGCTTGTGTGGCGGCCGTAAAACGTCGCCCCGTATTTCATTCTCAGTGTTGTTATACCTTCTGATCCTTCGAGATCATGAATTTCAGTACTTCTTGTTCTGAAAATTGAATACCGCTTAAGTCGGTGCTAGGGGGCGTGAGCACTGTTGCACTTTCAATTACTGCTCATGAACAGACTCAATAAAACCGAGTCTGCAATTTTCTCTTTTTGTGTTGCAATTTTTGCTTTCGGGGGATCACCACCCTTCAGAATTTATAAAGTCGCTAAAGAAGCTTTTATGAACAACAGGCTGGAAACCCACGCACGGTTCCTCGAGTTGTTAAAGACTGATATTGAAGACAATGACAGGTTCGGTGTTAGTATACTGGCAACACGGACATAGTTGAGTGCAATTACTAAATCAGACAAGGGTCATATGTGGATATCTATCTTGGGGATATCATGAAGCACCAGTGTCGTTCAGCATTGGTACTGCTGATGGATGTTTAGCAAAATACTACACGTCTATAATACCTAATAGAAGCGATAGACATGCCAAATGCACAAACACAAGATGAAAAACACATTGTGAAAGAAATCACGAATGCTTTATTTCATTCAGTGCGAGACATTCAAGGCAGCTTCAAACAATTATCTGGAAGGCTTTTCAACATGACGCCTGAAAGTATTCATGTTAGATATGTATCAGGAAAACTAAAAGAAATATGGAGGGAATGGAGGTTCAGAAAAGCTGCTAGTGTAAGGGCAGGGTACAAAGAAACCTGCTGACTGGAAGGCTTTTTGATAAACATTGACAGCATGAGACAACTTGTTCAAGTAAAAAAACAAGAAGTAAAGTACAGGTCTAGTTATAGTCTACATGTACTTTCAGTCCGAAATACTGCTCAGTCGAATGTACATTCACTCCCCTGGTCATTTAGTCATTCGCCTACAATATTGGGCACTGCTAACATATGGCGCAATCATGCAGCCACAGTACCGGCTGGTGACCCTCACAGGTACCCATTTTAACCCTCGGGTGGAGAGGAGGTTCGGGTGGGAGACACTGAAAAGCGTCTCTGAAATTTCCGGGAGGGACTGGGATTTGAACCCCAGACCTACGGACCGGCAGTCAAGTGCGTTACCAGTAGACCATCACACCACACACGTAATTTGTAAAGCATAAAGTAAAACTGTTTTGAAGTCAGCACAAGAAGAAACTGATATAAGGTTTTGGCTAGAGAACAAGACTGAATGACTGTTCAAGTAAGAACGCTAGCCAACACCATATTTTCATACCGTTTGTTTACACTGGCAGTTTCGAATGTGAGGATGTTCTGTTGGGTCTTCATGCTTACTGTAAGTCTACAAGTACATTTAAGGGAAATGGGTATGTATTGCCAAATAATGACTACTGGAAAGAGACCGAGATTCGTATCTCCACTAGTAAGTCTTGTAAACTTGTGATGCTTCAGTTGATCTAATTGGTGAATAAGAATCGTTCACATTCACAATGTACGCTGAATTGAAACTGCTGCAATCTAGGGAGACGCGCGAAGATAAACCAATTAATGATTTGCATAACATTGACATGGGATATTTGCTACCTTGTAGATTTGCTTAGTCCGACACATTTAACGGGTCATCAATCAGGTGCGAATTTGGACGAGCTCACATATAAGCTATTTAGTAATACCCTCAGCCTCAGAAGCACATGACTAGAGCCATGTCATTGTGGTTCTTGGAACATTCCATTAAGAGTCTATGGTTACCTGCCTCCCCAAGTGATGGTAGACATTCTGTAATTTGAAGGACATAAATAAGATGATAATGGGGATATTTGAAGACACTGGTTATCATTGGGACTAAACTTGCAGCATACTGCATACAGATATGGTGATGAATGAGTGCATCACACAGATATTTTTCTGTAAACCGGTTGAGATATTCTTTACAGTATTCAGGGAATAATGTTTTGTACATATACTAAAAATTCTGAAGGGTGGTGATCCCCCGAAAGCAAAAATTGCAACACAAAAAGAGAAAATTGCAGACTCGGTTTTATTGAGTCTGTTCATGAGCAGTAATTGAAAGTGCAACACTGCTCACGCCCCCTAGCACCGGCTTAAGCGGTATTCAATTTTCAGAACAAGAAGTACTGAAATTCATGATCTCGAAGGATCAGAAGGTATAACAACACTGAGAATGAAGTACGGGGCGATGTTTTACTGTCGCCACACAAGCACTTAACACCTGCTGTTGTGAAGATTATAAATTCTGAAGGGTGGTGATCCCCCGAAAGCAAAAATTGCAACACAAAAAGAGAAAATTGCAGACTCGGTTTTATTGAGTCTGTTCATGAGCAGTAATTGAAAGTGCAACACTGCTCACGCCCCCTAGCACCGGCTTAAGCGGTATTCAATTTTTAGAACAAGAAGTACTGAAATTCATGATCTCGAAGGATCAGAAGGTATAACAACACTGAGAATGAAGTACGGGGCGACGTTTTACTGCCGCCACACAAGCACTAAGGCGACAATGATATAATGGATTTTAAATATGCCGAATCATACATGCTTCGATCAGTTCAAAGTTAATTGTATGTCACCAGTTAAACACCACTAAGCCATTATTTTTCTCTGTTACTGTCTATTCTAATTCCACTTTACAAACCTCGTTTCATTGCATTTTCTGCTGGTACATTGTAGAGTACAAGTCATTAGATAAGCATCTCCTCAAAAGTTGATACTTTTGATAGAAATATCTTTTTCGATCACCATTGCTGTGATGTACTGATGAGGATAACGCAAACGAAATATGTATACAATTCATATGAGCCGAGACACAAGCCTACCCAAGATAAGTTTAGTTTACTTAATACGTTTAAATTCTTGATTCAATATTTTGTTCCTTGGTCAAGTAATTAAATACAGCCTAAATCATTTAAAATCATTTCATGACCGTTTGTGATACCCAAATCATTATTTATAAATAAGCAAGTAAGCAGAACGATTTAGATAAATCTAAATCCTTCAAATGTTTTGATTGAACGTGGTTTAAATTTCCATATCAGAAATCATCTTTAATATAATACCAGCTAAATCATAACTTAAAATTTGTTGAAAATAGTTTGATGTTTCTCTTACTTGTTTTGGTGTACTTGGAGCATAACGGATCTTTAAGAACTTCATTTCTACATGTTTTAATAATTTTCTTTCTTTTTGTTTAATTTAAGCATTGATATTCATGAATATGCTAATTAACTGATTAACAATATGATATTCTAAATCAAAAACATTGTATTTCTTGAAATTATATTTGGTAACATGTTGATAATGTTAGCTCCCAGCTGCCCAATGTCCTGTGATATTACGTTTTTACCTTCTCTTCATATGCGTTGACGCTGTCCGGACGTACATTTGCTATGGCAACTCTAAAACTTAATAAAATGTAGATGACCCATAGAGACAAGTTTTTACATAACATCAGCTAGATTACTCTCAATGAGATGATTTTATGAATAAGAACATATCTCTATCCATTTGGAGCATCACAAGTGATTTCAGATCTACTTTTCACCATTTTCCTTTTTCTCTAATTTAAGGGGTTTCCCATTAATATTCATGAATATGCTAATGAACTAATTAACAACATGATATTCTAAATCAAATACCAGTGTATTTATTTTATGTTAGGTAACAATTTGGTACTGTTAGCTACCAGCTCTCGAAGGCCTTGATATATAATGCTATTCTCTATGCGCTTACGCTACCCGGACGTGCCTCTGCTATGCATACCCAAAAACGCAAAAAATGCAAATAAACCATAGAGACACGATTTTGTTTTAAATAATACTCTCATTGAGGATGTTTTATGTATAAAGTCTGAAGGGTGGTGATCCCCCGAAAGCAAAATTGCAACACAAAAAGAGAAAATTGCATACTCGGTTTTATTGAGTCTGTTCATGAGCAGTAATTGAAAACATATTTGGGTGTATTATGACCATCACGGGTGATTTCAGATCTAGTTTTCACCATTTTCTAGTCATGTTTCCTTCATTGTTCGGGTTTGTCATAATATTCATGATTATGCAAATGAGGTAATTAACAAAAACATATTCTTAATTAAAGATCAATTTCTTACCTTTAGTTTGGCACCAGTTTCAAACTCTTAGTGCCCCGAATAGCATAGATATACTACTTTATAGCCTTTACCCACCGTCGTTTTCCAGACCACCGGTTGCCATGGAAACGGTAGAAAACCCCATATCAGGAATGAGTTTTTCCATGGGTACACTTTTGATTTCCATTCAGCAGACCCTACCAAACACCCTGGTACCCATGAATTTTTTTAAGTGCCGTGCGAAGGAAATCAATCAATACACATTCTAACAACTATGTCACTTTGTGTACTGTATCCTACGTCATAGATGACGTATCATAGACTGTTCTTAACTATTTGACCTAGTTGCAACAAATCGAAGTTAGCAATAACTATTTAAAAAGCAATAAACGGGATTATTTCAACTCATGTCCTACCTTAATACTTTGTCATATTTCCTCTTAATCGAATAACTTGCATAATCCTCATTGGACTCGATCTGTATAAGCTCTGAACATAGACCAGTGAAATACGTGTCCAAATCCTCAAAATCTCTTGAACAAATCCCTTATATTTTCTATAAAATGCACTCTACACGAAAGTTTACGTTTGATATACAGCCAAGTATTCTCAATTATATTCAAACCCCGATGATTGTGCAGGCCGAAAATTGCTAGAATGTTATTGCTGACCTGGTAAACAGCTATCCTACCAGTACTGGGGTCTATTGTCGTCCTGGATTTGACGGGGAGGTGTCTTGTTATTGCTGGCAGAGTGGCCATGCCACTTTGACACTAAGTCTGGTCTGTAGCCCTTGCTTTTTCTCCAAATCAACACACGGTTATCACTGCCGATCACCACTTTGCTTCCATCCGAAAAAATCACTTTAATCCACCTCCCAGAAGTTCACCTCGTCCTTTTCTCTCTATACCATGTGAGCCGCCTGGCTCTGCTGGTTCTTGATATACAATCACTTGCTTTTTACCATAAATTTCACTCTTTACACTTAAATTTCAAAAACACGCGCTCCACAAAACTTCAAAACAACATTTATCTCCCAATCATTCTACGTCAACATGGTTTCAAGGAATTTGTCTATAAATAGAACATGCATAGTAAAAAGAAGTAGTTCCATAGTGTATCGGCTACTGGTTACCGACTTCATGTAAATCATGGAGCAACGACCAAGAACCAGCTCTTTACATTCATTGAGAAATGAATGTCAAATTTCAACCAATCAGATTCGGCGATTTTTTGTAAACGTCGCTGAATTGGAATTATTTAAAGATTGAATTACATTTTTGTTGTGTTTATCGATGTATAAATCCAGACCTGATCACACACAACTTGCATGAATTCCGAAGGAATTCATGTAAAAAGTTGTGTGTGATCAGGTCTGGATTTATACATCGATGAACACAACAAAAATGTAATTCAATCTTTATAATTCCATCCATCTGTCCTTTTAAAGATTGTTACCTGTAGACATAAAAACAAACTTGACATTGGCTATTCCAAGTGCTGTGCGTAGGAATTCAATCAATACACATTCTAACCACTATGTCACTTTGTGTACTGTATCCTACGTCATAATCTATAAAATATGACGTATCATAGACTGTTCTCAACTATTTGACCTAGTTGCAACAAATCGAAGTTAACAATATAACTAAAAAGCAATCAACGGAATTATTATAACACAGTCATGTCCTACCTTAATACTTTGTCATATTTCCTCTTAATCGAATAACCTGCATAATCCTCATTGGAATCAATCTGTATAAGCTCTGAACATAGACCAGTGGAATACGTGTCCAAATCCTCAAAATCTCTTGAACAATTCCCTTGTATTTTCAATAAAACGCACTCTACACGAAAGTTTACGTTTGATATACAGCCAAGTATTCTCAATTATATTCAAACCCCGATGATTGTGCAGGCCAAGAGTTGGATCTAGAATGATATTTCTAGCCTGGTAAAAAACTATCCTACAAGTACGTTTCCTTGGGGTCTATTGTCGTCCTGGGAGGTGTCTTGTTATTACTGGCAGAGGGGCCATGCCACTTTGACACTAAGTCTGGTCTGTAGCCCTTGCTTTGTTTTCTCCAAATCAACACACGGTTATCACTGACAATCACCACTTTACTTCCATCCGAAAAAAACACTTTATCCCACCTCCCAGAAGTTCACCTCGTCCTTTTCTCTCTACACCATGCGAGCCGCCTGGCTCTGCTGGATCTTGATATACAATCACTTGCTTTCTACCATAAAATTCACTCTTTACACTTCAATTTCAAAATACGCGCTCCACAAAACTTCAAAACAACATTTTTCTCCCAATAATTCTACGTCAACATGTACATGTTTCAAGGAATTTGTCTATAAATAGAACATGCATAGTAAAAAGAAGTAGTTCTATAGTGTATCGGCTACTGATTACCGACTTCATGTAAATAATGGAGCAAGGCTCAGAACCAGCTCTTTACATTCATTGAGAAATGAATTTCAAATTTCAACCAATCAGATTCGGAGATTTTGTGTAAACGTCGCTGGATTGGAATTATTGTTTCATGTAAACTTTATTATTCGATGTATCTTAATAATATTTGAGCTATACGTCATTCGTGAGTATACATATCCCGTGATGTATATTGTTTTTTCGTTTTCTATTCTAGGTTTGAGTAATACAGCCATTCCACGAACTTATCAATTACCCCTCGTACTTTTAAGTCTGGTCTTAACATAAAACAACATAAACGTTCTACGTTGTATTACATAAAAACCCGTATAAGGTGCGTTTTATTGCCAACTGTATAGTTGTTGTACTACTACAAAACTATCTAAACTGTTGACGTCCTGTCTTACTACGATCAAAGAACATGTAAAACATTACTGTGATAAAATATATGAACATTCTGGTATTAATGTTTTTTGGTCCATAAAAACTTCAAATGACGTTTAACTAAACTTGAAAATGAACAGTATATTATTTCTTCACTGAACTCTTATGATTTCTCTACACTCTATACTACTCTACCTCGCCATTTTATAAAGGATAAACTGATTAAGTTAATAGAAAAAACGGTTGCCAGAGAAAATTAAAATGTTCCTTGCTTGTAATGTTCAACGTGAAACCGGGTATTCTTATAAAGAAACATATCCGCTCAGACTTGGAATCGAACCCGGTTCGCCAGGGTCGCAGGCATACACTCTACCACATCGACATAAAATCGCGCTTGTACAGCAAGGCCGTACAAGTGATGATAAACCTACAAACTGTGACATACTCCTCAAACAAGTTGAAATTCGTCCATAATTTCTATGGGTATAAGAACGACTGGGAATCGAACTCGGACCTCATACAGTCACAGTCCCACGTTGGGCGCCAAATGTAACCGGGTGTTCTTATAAATAAGCATACCCGCTCAGACCTGGGATCGAACCCGTGTCGCCAAGTTGGCAGTCATACATTCTACCACGTCGCCATAAAAGCGCGCTTGTACAGCAAGGCCGTACATGTGATGATAATCCTACACACTGTGACATACGTTCATTCTTTTTTAATTCAGAAGTTGAACATTACACAATGTGGACTTGCCTTGATGTTTGTAGATCTCTTACATTTCATTTAAATAATATATTTGTGCGTTATGAGGGTACCATATATCGTCAAGTTATTGGTATACACATGGTTACAAGTTGTGCTCCTCCTGTTGCAGATTTGTTTTTGTAGATGTATTGCTATGAGAGGGATTTTATGCTCAGCTAAAACCAGATACACAAGCCGATATTGTTAATGCCTTTAATAAAACTTCAAGGTATTTAGACGATATTTTGAATTTGAATATCAATCCTTATTTTAAAACTATGATTTCTTCAATGTACCCAAAAGAACTGTCCTTAAACAAAGCGAATCAATCTGACATTACGGCTTCCTTTTTTCCCTCTTATGGGGTTTATATTTCTCAACTTATTCTGTTTGCCCGAGCCTGTTCTCTGCTAGAAGATTTTAACAGTCGTAATTTAGTTATAACTGATAAACGTCTTAAGCAAGGTTACAGATATCACAAACTTCGGAAAACGTTTTCTAAATTTTATTATCGAAATTAATCACTCATCAGTAAATATAATTGAAATCTACGGACGTTACTGCAACAAGGCATTTCTCTTTCAGAAATTTTGGTGATGTTATCTACAAACTTAGGAAAATTAGGGGTCATGTCCATTTTCTTGACTTATTTATAAAACGCATTTAAACCTTTAAGTGGAAAGTTTATGACCCCATTATATTGTAACGCACTGCATGTTTGGTTATTGACTCTTTTACAGTCGGTAGGTACGCTTCCCTCTTTGCTTGCGCGATGACAGGCCGAGGGTAGTACGAATGCGCCGACATCCAATTCCAACACTGTGGAGAGACCCTAATGATGCAACAGTTTACACACCAAGAGACACTGAAACCCTACTCAGCGCTCCCAGAGGCGTTCAGATTGTAAAAGAAGATTTTTGCAATTGGTACACTGCTGGTTGCTTAATGCAGAATAAAAGCATGGCAAGAAAGCTCATATTGAAGATACATACATTACTATCGGTTTATTAGGATACCAATTGTATTTTTTTGAATAAACCTGTATTTCGATATTTAATTCTTTCCCTAATATACATTTGCCAACAGAGTAGATCCAGATCACACGGCTCCTATATGAGCCTTCTGTTCAGGATCCGCTCTGTTTGCTTTTGACATGATATTGATCTGATTATTCAGTTTATGTTCTAGCCAGAAATATCATTTGAAAATTTTACATATTAAGTTTGTGGTGAGTAATATATTCATGTTGTTATTACTTCTGACATGAAGTCTGAACATGGAAAGGGGTACCGGTTATTATATACGGTTCTAATTGGCTGCTGCGAAAGCCGCAATCAATCTTTGACTAAAATAAAAAAAAAATACAATGATTTACTGCGAGACTAAGCTCCAGATTTACACTCCAGACAAGTGCAGCTACAATAGTTTTCACTGTGCTCACTCAGCCTCACTAATGCCCAAACACTTTTGATATTTGATGTGTTGTTAACATTATGCAGACCATGTGCAGGTTAATTGCTGTTCAGCATAATCTATTCCAAATACCGTCTGCATTCTGAGCAATTAATGTCTGCAAATATTGCTGCAATTTCTTTTCTTCCATATCTTTTCAAAAACAAATTTCAGAGTGAAAACACAGTTTGGGCCCTGATAAAACGCCAACATATTCAGCGTCTCATCTGGATCCTGACAGTTTGCAAAGGGTATTATAAATGCTAAAAACCAATTGCAGCTAGAACAAAACTCACACCTGTTTAGAGGAACAGTTGCCTATTTCAGAAGTCAGTTTATCGTCTTTGTCATAACTTTGTACGTCCTTGCATAATCAAAATTACTAAATAATAACATTACTCAGGTTTATCTTTCATCCCGCTTAAACATGTTTTATGCAGCCATATTACGCTTGTTGTCTCTTTTTGTGGTAGCCATGCCTCCCCCCCCCACACACACACACACAATTACTTTTAACCTGCATTAAGATACCACTTGCACACAGACCCCCATTATTAGACCTATTTTTTATGGCCGCTTAAGAATGTTCTACTGTACATATACGTACTCATATATTTAGGACCGTAACAGTCATATGTAAAATTTACAGTACGTGTGGAATGTATGTAAAGGTTACAGTACGTGTGGAATGTATGTAACAGTTACAGTACGTGTGGAATACATGTATGTGTAAAAGTTACAGTGCGTGTGGAATACATGTATATGTAAAAGTTACAGTACGTGTGGAATGTAATTCGTGCATAAGTTAAAGACCTCTATAGAGACCGCTTAATGAAATTAACATGGAATGAAAAGATACCAACAAAAAACAAACAAACAACAACAAAACAAAAGTACTACATTAACCCCCTGGAGAGTTTTCTGTATAGCGTTATGCACTAACCCTTTACTCGCAAATAATCACCTAAGCCATAATTAAATCATGAATATTAATTTAACCCTTCGCTTACTGAATTTTAAAATACATTTCTCCTTCTTTACCCATGCCCTGTTGTATAATTACATATATCTTCACTGTGTACAAGTATTTCGCTGTGCAATCACTGCTGTGGAGTGCACTGGTTGCACAATCAACTTGTAAATAGTGCAGACCCTGCAGGAGCTGTCTCATCCGGGTCTTCACTATTTACAGGTAGGTATATTGACGTGAATAGCAAGCGAAGGGTTAAACTGATTTAGTTATTACATACCAATCCTGTAGAATCATATCCATAGTATACCATCGATAAACAGAGCAGACCCTGATCAGACGGCTCGTATAGAATCCATCTAATCTGGGTCTATTCTGTTTACAATGACGTCAGGTGTTCAGCACTTAATGTTATAATATGTAAATAAAAATGCTTGGCAGAGGTATGTACTCTTGGCTACAGCTGAAGCTTGTGATGATAGACAAGTGCGTTAAGTTTCAAAGCTTTATCTCAAAAGTTTATGTAAATAAGTGGTTATGCCACGGACAGACATACAGACCAACCATAAAAAGGGCCGTAATTCTGTCAAAATGATTGACAGAGTTATGTACTCTTGCCTGCAGATGAAGCTTGTGATGGTAGACAAGTGTGTAAAATTCCAAAGCTTTATCTCAAATTGTTATGTAAATAAGTGGAGTTAACCAGATTGTGCCACGGACGAACATGCCATGGACAGACAGACAGACAGACCAACCGCACAACCGACTAACACACTGACTCCTATATACCCCCTCTCAAAATTCGTTTGCGGGGGTATAATTACAGGCAGTATACTTGAATAGCAGTTCACAGCTTTATAGTTATGTTTCCCCAAATTTAAAACAATCGGGTTTTTTGCTCCCCCAGGAAGGCTCTTGCCCCTTCCCCAAAATAGGAAAATACATTCTTCTTTGTCTGCTTTGTACCTGCAACCAGCAAATCAGCAACTTTCTGAATTCTTGGCTTGTTTGCGATGATATAGCACTGGGTTTCCCACAGCATATTTATTAATTTTGTATTGTCGGTACAACCAAGAGATATATCCTTTGACAGAGATGGGTTGAATCGATTGAACGGTATCTCCATCATCTGGCACCAAGCTCGAGCCCTGTCCACCGGGCGACCCTCCGCCGTCGTGGCCTACAATAGTGGTAAGAGAATGTTTTCATAGCAACATGGAAAACACTATTTAAAACAGACATCTTGTATTTAAGTTTGGTCTGATACTCGACTTCAATAGATGTTTTAAGAATTCAAATTTGAAATTCATAAAAGCGGATAAAATAACTGAATATTTGGCATCAGTTTGCTGCTTGTTTCTCAAGTAAGCTTTACCTAAATTGACAGAATAATTATCCGAAGTCTTTCCGACTACTTAGGGTAATTAGAGAAACAGCTTTATGGAAGAATTGCAATTCTCGGTGACATCGACGTCACGACACATTAATCAAATGACAGAATGATATATGCACGTTTATATCAGGTATTGCGTCGCTTTAACCCTTCTCTTGCTGAATTTTAAAATACATTTCTCTTTCTTTACCCATGCCCTGTTGTATAATTACATATATCTTCACCGTACAAGTATTTCGCTGTGCAATCACAGCTGTGGAGTGCACTGGTTGCACAATCAACTTGTAAATAGTGCAGACCCTGATGAGACAGCTCCTGCAGGAGCTGTCTCATCTGGGTCTTCACTATTTACAGGTAGGTATAATGACGTGAATAGCAAGCGAATGGTTAAGAGTATTCAGACATATCGAGGGAGGAAGACCAATATGTTTTATTCCGTTCACGGAACAAATTGCTTTGTCCAGCATTGAAGAACACCCGAGTAGAACCACCGACCTACGACAAGGCGGCTGAAAACATTGGCTTGTTGCAGTGTTGTATGTCGGTGGTTCTATCCGGGTGCAGATCATGCATCTTCCTAAGTTGTCTGAAGTATGGCATACAGCTGCTGTTCCACAGAACGTCTGGATAACTAATTTTGTTAAAATAAGGGAAATAAGATCAATAAATGCAAATTTCAAAGAAATAAAGCACATATATAGAAAAAGAGTTTGAGACAAAAAGTGAAGTCCATGATCAGACGCCGTCTTGAAAAGGCGGCGTCTGATCTTGAAATGCACTGTTTGTCGTGGTACAGTTTTGCGACAATGGTGTTGAAAGGATTAATATAATGCCTTTAGAAGAATGTCAAACCTAACAACTGACTGACTGACAGATGCATATGATAATTACTTTTTATTAATAAAAGCGTGTGTAAATATTTAAAGAGTTATGTATTAGGGAAGAGATGACGTATGGAGACTCGAGAGAACATTTGAACGAGATCAGAGCTTTAGGCTAACAGTGCAGAGGGATTGAGGTGGCAATATGAAGCTGGTAGGTTAACCCTTTCCCTGTTCTATATTTATTCCAAATTCCAATACTTGGAGCATATTCATGAAAAAATAGTTATAATGAATTATTGAAAGTGGAACACTATAGTAGCCATTTTAGAAAGTGAAGAAACAGGTCTATCAAATTCCATTAGCAAACACAACATACCTTGATCAGACGGCTCCTATAGGAGCCTCTAATCTGGGGTTACCGTTTGCAGATGCGTGAAAATGCATTTATATAAAGGAAATGGTTAAGAATCAGATAGTATGATGAATAAAATAACGAAAAGCATGCCCCCGATGTTATCGATAGTGTCACATTTCCGTCGTGAAAAAACTGTCTGTTCGTGTTTTGATCTGGTGCAATGTTCATTGTACCCAATTCGATAAAGCTTTTGAACAAAAATGACTGAGTGGCAAACAGCTTGGATCCTGATTAGACGTCGAATTACTCTTGGCGTCTCATCTGAATTCCTAGTTGTTTGCAAATGCAAGTCAATTCGCGGATACCGGAGTAAGGGTTAACCCTTTCCCTGTTCTATGTTTATTACAAATTTCAATACCTACATGCAATTATTATTCATTAACAAT
Source organism: Azorinus chamasolen (assembly GCA_963576725.1). Classification (NCBI taxonomy): domain Eukaryota; kingdom Metazoa; phylum Mollusca; class Bivalvia; order Cardiida; family Solecurtidae; genus Azorinus; species Azorinus chamasolen. The sequence continues at coordinate 31,509,849 of OY755239.1, read as the reverse complement.
GTAGTTATAAAGGAATATGCAAGGTAGAACAGTGTAGACATTTTAGAAAGCAAAGAAACAGATCTATCAAATTATGTTAGCAAACAGAGTAGATCCTGAGCAGATGGCTCCTCTAGGAGCCGTCTGATCTGGGTCTACTCTGTTTACAAATGCGTGAAAACACGTTTATATGAGGGAAAGGGTTATACTCATACATGTATATGTACGCGTTAGTGTTTCAGACCATGATCTGACAGCACATAATCCTACAGAACTGGAATAAAGTAAATATTAATAAACACTCATTTAATGGATGTATGTCTTTTTCGTTGAATTGAAATTAACCCTTTCCATAATATAAACGCCGTGTTTCCTCATGTAGGAGCCGTCTGATAAGGGTCTGCTGCATTTGCTTATGACGTGATATAGACCTGATTCTACAATTTTCGTCAAAGCAAAACATTCCTTTGAAAAGTTACCATTATAAACATTAAGATAATAAATATGCATGGTGTCATTTCTTAAAGTTAAAATGCAGTATAGTCACTTGGTTAATGATGATGGATATGAGTTCCTTAGCGCCGGCAATTTCCTTCTTCACATTGGGGTATTTAGCTAGCAGGCCAAGTACGAACTGCATGACATCATCGGGAGCCTCTCGTGGCAGCACAGTAACATCACTATACTGGACAGATATAGCTGGTGCCCTGCCGCAACCGATGGAGACGACACATCGTGGCTTGTTGGTGTCCGACTTTAAATGTAACAAGAAATATCTTTTAAATAAGATATTCAGCGGCATTCAAATATTGACACAATGTACAAAACAATCTCTGCAATATTTATTTCAATGTTTGGAGATTCTACTAGTACAGAGAACTAGATCTATGAAGGGTTGCTTGTTATTATACTAGCAGAGAAACATGCAATGAAAATGACTTAGAGTAGAAGAAGCAGTTATTGAAATAGTTCAAATTGCTTTTATAGGAAACCACTTTTAAAATGTACGATGTCAAAGTAATGTTTTAAAACTATCTCAAGTTAGTTCATTATTTTACCTATTATAAAATGTACATGAAAGCGCGTATATTTGTATTGATATGAAGATAATACACTTTAAAGCATAAAGTTTTTTGTTTGTGCAGAGTCTGTAATTCCTTAAAGAGTGGTATTTATTTAGCCTAGATCAGCGCTTTAATCGACTTGTGTGCATCATCATTAATGACATCATTAACTGAATCTACACGTATTTTTAAAACAATATAAAGTTAGCAACTTCAACCTACGTCTATGATCCCAAGCCCCATGTGATACAGCCGTAACAATAGCCTTCAGTAAGTAGCTTTATATCAAAGAGGGCCAACAACCAGAGCATCGGTGCTGTGGTCGGGGATAGTAATGAATACTATTAATACCACTACTCTAATAGTACTAAACAACCCTTCTTCTTTATTTCCTATAACACTGCCTGTGAATTATGGTGGTTTCGGCAAACTACCTGTTCGTCAAAGTAAACTTTATTATCAAATGTTGTATTAATTGATAGCAAAATGATAGTAAAAGTTTGAAAGTTTAATAGTGGTTTCGACAAACTGGTAATATTGCTCAGCAACCATTACCATGAGGTGATAAATATCAGTACATCAGTACTTTGACTTTATGGGAATTTCCAGGTCTTAAAATCTATTTTAAGAACAGAACTTTCGACAATCGACAGTCTTCGGTCCCATGCTAAATATCTGCGTAAATAATGATATTCTGTACTATATGGCGTTTTGACTGAACTCTAAGAAGTTTATAGAACATGTCTGTGTAACATGATGCCTTACATGTGTTGCGATTATGTTAATTATTGCATTGAATTCAATTTGCGAGGCCGAAGCAGGTAATTATCATAAAACATAGTGTTTTGAAATAACTACAATATCGGAAGGATTACCCCAGAAAATTCGACACGTTAGCAGACTGTATATCAGAATTTTACATAGTTTGGCAATGTGTAGAGGCATATAAAAAGGTTGTATGCCAGTCAAGGTATTAACTAATGAAAATACCGTTTACTACTAAATACTCGTAGGTCATATGCAAACTACAATGTAACATAGTTTCTCATTGGTGGAAAACTAGAACAAAAGTGAAAATAGACAGCTAGCCGCTGAAAAACGTGTACAATAATCAGTCGCTATCACCATCATAATAAAACAAATGAAGGTCACATTAGGTAACGTTTAACCCTTTCCCTTATGTAAGCGCATTCTAACGCATCTGCAAACAGGGTAGACCCAGATCAGACGGCTCCTATAGTAGCCGTCTGATCAGGGTCCGCTCTGTTTGCTTATTGTGTAATATAGGGCTGATTCTACAGCTTCTTCCTGGGCCAAAATGTCATGTGTTCATTGGCCATTATAAAATATAATCTTATTAATATTTATGATGTCATTATTTCCTACATTAATATTCATCAGGGAAAGGGTTAAGGCGTCTTGTGATTTGATATAAGTGCTGCTACTTCACGGTACGTGACATGCATGTTGGGTAATCTCGACTCAAAGCTTACTACAGTAAAACCTCGATCATTCGAACACTAAAACAAAGCCCCAGATAAGCTGCGTAAATTTAACATTTTCAAAAATAGCTCCTTTATTTCTCCACCAAACCCTATACTGTGACAACTCATTAGAATCGTCTCGAAGAGACTGTACATGTATAGGCTCTGGTGGAGAAATGATAATTGTAGTATTTGGGTACGCACCTTTATCTATAACTCTGTAGTCATACAAGTATTATTATCGGTTTTAGACGGGTTGTAACTTAACCCATTCCCTGATATTGACGACTTTTGACGACTGTAAAAGTCACTTTGTGAAACCATTGTGATAAATAGAGCATTTGCTCTATTTATCACAATGGTTTCAAACTACAAAGTTCTAAAATTTTCATTTTCTCTAGTTAATGCTCCTTTTCGGTAGATTTATTAAAAAAAAGGTTCACAATGAAGAAAATATTCCAAAATAGGAAATTAATATAATACATAAATACTTGAACTGCTCTGATCTAATATTTCGGGCCTTTTTCAAAGATTATCATGTCAGTTCAAGAGAGCAGTTCAAGTATTTATGTAAAAAAGGTTGTATCTAAAATAGCCTATGAGGTAATGGGTTAAAGAAGGATGACAGTCATGCAGAAAAGCTCCCCTGGGAGCTTTCTGACTGATATCCTGTTTGTATTAAGCAGTCATCTGTCCTTAAAGTTCTTAATTCTTCTTCATTAAATTTGAGAATTAGCAAGGTTTAACTTTGGTGTCTCGCTGGCCTGCACTATCAATACAATGTCCCACTTAACCATAATAATTTCGAAATTACATGACAAGTCCATTCACTATGAAAGACGTGACGTTGTTAACTCATTTGGAGTGGCAAACAGTGCAAACTCCACTAGGAGTTCACTGATCTTGCGCTTCATTGTTTGCAAATGCCAGTACACTCGTGTCCAGCATTTGAATAGTCAAGATCGAATTTTGTCGATCTCCATGTTGTCTGTTTTCAAATGTTTCGCTGACTTCATGTGGAAAAAGGGGACAGTATGGCATTTGAAAACAACTCAATTCTTGCCCAGAAGCGCTTGAAAACGGGGTCAGACAAGGGGCCAATGTTTGAAAACGATAATGGATGGAATGATACTAACTTGCTGATAAATGTTACGGACCCGGATTATTCTCCGCGTTTCAAAACAACAAATGCTATTGCTTGACCAGATTCCGTGCATATTTCGTATACATTAGTATGTATTGGTATATGTGGTAATCGAATTCATCCGAATATAGCCGGGAACGCAAACGAAAATTGATGAGTCTCACTTTGAAATGGTCAAGTAATAATGGTCACTGTTTACGTGTACACAGTAACGTTCATGACAACTAATATAAGTTTTAACCCTGGATAAGTGACCCTCTACCTGAATAACCGTGCAAGAAATAATGACACCGTGAACGTAAACTAGCTGACGTGTTACATAGAATGTGGGCACAGGCATGTTTGGTTATGGAAGAAACTGTAAAATCATATCTATAGTAAAACCTCTCTATAACGGCCACTAAATTGTGTTAATTAGTTGGTATTAAGAGCAGGTGGTTGCTTAAAGCAAGGTGAAAGTAAAACAGAACGCTCCTATAGGAGCGTTCTGTTCCACTTTCATCTTGCTTTAGCTGCCAACTGCCCATAATACCAACTAATTAACACAATTTAGTGGCCGTTATAGAGAGGTTTTACTGTAGTTTGAATCTAGATGATGTGCCGAATGGCTTAGCATCTCATTAGGATCTTAACTCTTTGATCATGTAATTGGAAAGAGATTAATGGCATAATGATGTAAAACTTCAATTAGAAGACCTATCTATGGACTACACTTTGCTCATCATGCTTAACCCTTCCCTTGCTATTCACGTCAATATACCTACCTGTAAATAGTGAAGACCCAGATGAGACAGCTCCTGCAGGAGCTGTCTCATCAGGGTCTGCACTATTTACAAGTTGATTGTGCAACCAGTGCACTCCACAGCAGTGATTGCACAGCGAAATACTTGTACACAGTGAAGATATATGTAATTATACAACAGGGCATGGGTAAAGAAGGAGAAATGTATTTTAAAATTCAGCAAGAGTTCTAAGGGTTAATGTTATTAGGTCTACAACAGCTGGATCCAGACAATTTTGACAGTCACAAACTAACCCATGAATATTCATGTAAAAAATAATTATATCATTAATATTAATTAGCTGTTTGTTTATAATGGTATGTTAACACATCACGTTTGGGCCATGACAGAAACTGTAGAATCAGAATCTATAGTATTCCATATGTAAACACAGCAGACCCTGATCAGCCCGTTCCTATATGAGCCATCTGATATGGATCTAATCTGTTTGCAAATGTATAGAAAGGCGTATTTAGGGAGTAAAGAGTTAAACACATTTCATTGGAAACACTTACAGGAATTTCTTACGTATCTCAATCTTCAGATTTATTCAAAGTTACGCTGATTGTGCCAAATTGTATTATTCAGCTTGACAAACCATTGAAGAAGGAATATGAGTATTGTGTATCCCAGTATTTAGGGTCTCACCTTCTGCGATGCGTAGTGCTGGTGTATCTCTGTGAGAAGGTCAAGTGTGGGGTTATTTGCCATAAGACCGCCGTCGATATACTGGTTAAAGTGACTGAAGTATGTAGGAGCTGCTGAGGTACTCCTTGCACATTCCCAAATCAGTTGATCTGTAAAGTATTCAATAAACCCTAAATATTCCTAGGTATTCGGACACCCAGTTGACCCTCTCCTCTCCACCAGGGGGTACAGCTGATCAACCCATTTATTATGTCCTCGAAGTGGAGTACATATTGTCTTTACTCTATTTCTTATTTTTATTATTATTTCTTCTTCCTATGGAGCAAATGTTTTTTTATCACAATGGTTTCAAAACATCAAAATTCTAAAAAATGATATTTTCTCTAATAAATGCTCCTTTTCGGTAGATTTATTCAAAGAGGTTGGGTCTAAAATAGTTCAAAGGGGTTGGGTCTAACAATAGTCTAGGAGGCAATGAGTTAATGTCCCGGTAACATTTGCAAACAGTTTGGAACTAGATAAGATGTCAAGTAACCAGTCGTTCCCTAAGGATCAACGCTTTTTTTGTAAAATTGAAGCAATAATAAATAATTATACGTGATTTTCACAGGGCTGAATGGGTTAACCTTTTACTTCAAGAATAATCATGCAAGAAATAACGGCATTATTGATATTAATTAGATTACAGTTGAAGGTATTTGACTAAGTATTCATAGTCGCTATACTGAGAGTGATTATCTTAATACCTACTCTTACGAATATTCATTTAAGAAATTATTACGGTAGAAATATTCATTAACTGAATTGTTATAATTACGCATTAACAATGAAATATGTGTGGCTATGACAGAAACTGCAGAATCAGATCAAAACATGTATTTAATGTCATAAAACAGTAGAACAGATCCTGATAAGACAAATCCATCTGGCTCTACGTTGTTTGCAAATATGCAAAAAGGCGTCTATGTGACGGATGTGTAAGACACGTATACAATGGTCTGTCCACTAGCAATACCTGTGTTATTGGATAAAACGTTCACCGCCCTCTTCAAACAGTATACACCTAGAAAGGTCGCCATGTAGAAACGTAGATCCTATCAGAAGCTATGCTGTTTCTAAACAACAAATAAGCAGTTGAACAGCCTTACAGTCAATCAAACGTAAGCTCTTCGTTGGTCACCCCTACCCTCCCCCCCCCACCCCCACCCCCCACACCCACCCACACACACACAGCTTAGGAATAACTGGAATTAACCTTTTGGACTTTTCACCATCGATTCTGTCTCACGTTTCGTCGCTGTTGTACCCGCCTTGTCAACTGAGGTTTCATAAGAACGAAAGAGATGCAGTATAGGTGGGAACGTGTCTACCATGGTTCCAGTCACAACGATCCTGTAGAAATAGTATGCAATGAAACATTTCGTGTTTTGCAAACACTGTTAAGTTCATATATATATACAGCGAAATCAAAGGAAAGAACAATTTAGAACAATTTAGTGTATTAAACATATTGATACCTTAGATACATTTTAACCATAAAGCCCGAAACGTCTGTTTTTGGTCATAAGGGAGTCATGAATGTTGAATCATGCTACCAAAATGTTTATTACAGATATCACCACGCTAATATGATTGACCCTTTTAGCCCATAAACATGCCTTTCTACGCCGTTGCAAGCAAAGTCGACCCTAATCAAACTAATTGTTGCTATAGAAACCGTCTGATCAAAGTATGTTCTTTTCTGTTTAAATACTATAGATATGAGTTTACAGGGCCAAAACTTATCGTGTCCATGTACCGTTATAAAACAATTCAAAATTTTAAGACTCCTATATTCAAAATTATTTCTCACATGAATATTTATGAATATAAAAACATCGTTTCTGATTGAGTGTTTACCATATATATACTTTAACACATTTGCAAACATGGTATAGTAGTCATCTAATCAGGGTCTGACGTGTTTTCTTTAACTCTTTTTGCGCCAAATTCAAAAGTGTCGTCTGCAATAATAATTTCATATTAAATATAGTTCTCAACTAAAGAATAAAGATATAGTAGTAAAACATTTGTTTTTAAAAAACGTGTATGCTTGGGCTAAAATAATACAGAAAACAGTGAAGTCCCAGGTCAGATGCCGCCTTGAAAAGGCGGCATCTGACCTGGGACTGCACTGTTTTCAATGGTGCCAACAGGCGACATTGGCGCCGAAAGAGTTACATGTACGAGAGAATATAGAACAGTCTCCAGTTTCTGCCATTGCAAAAATTTCCAATATTCATTTCAGTAATATTCATGTTGTCATTACTTCTTCCATGAATATTCATGAGGTAAAGGATTAAGTTGCATTAGTATACACTTAGACCTAAATGCTCTGAATTAAAAAGTATATACCACGAGTCAGATAATGGTGCGTACTCAGATACTAAACAATCGCCATTTCTCTAACCAACCCTATGTTGTGACTACTCCTTAGACTCGTCTGAAGAGACGATTCTAAAGAGTGGTCACAGCATAGGTAATGGAGTTATTCTTGAAAATGTTTTAATTTACGTATCTTATCTGGACTTCTGTAAACATTTTATGATTCAGAAGAAAGAAGTGAGATCATTAAGTAACTAAGCACGGCGTACATGTACCAATAAGATCCCGGCTTAAGCATTGTTGGATATTTCATGCCAGGAAGCATACCAGGAAGCCTTCAAGCTGGCTTAAGATATGTCGATTGTTCTATCCGGGTGTTCTTCTGCGTACGAAATAATGTATTTAGTTCCACACAAGGAGAACTCTCTGGAGATGTGCTCCAAATGTAGTGCTCCATGTGTAGCTGGACGTCACAAGCGACGTGAAACCCAGATACAAATCAACAATCAAATAAGATACAAAAAAATTAGTATAAAACAGACCTATATTAGCTTTACGCTTACTGTGTGGGACACGAGTCACTAATGTCCTTTGCAAACAGTGTAGACCCAGATGAGAGGGCTCCTAGAGGGGCCCTCTCATCAGTGTCTGCACTGTTTGTCATGTTACGCTTTCTTTAGAAAAATCCCTAAATATTCACAATACGTTTGACCTGTATGAGTTTTGGAATAGTCCATTTAAAATTTCAGCGTTGTAAGGGTTAATGGTTTACGTACTTTGGGTACTGTATGTCGACCATTTTATGTTCTCCGAATTCATCCCGTAACAGACTTTCGATATTTGCGGAGTCTCTCGTCATTGACCCCGTGAATGTCTTGTCTTTCAGTTGGAAGTAAAGTCTACGCATATACGCCAGTGTCTTACCTGTGACAAGAATGATTAGTACAGTAAACCCTCTCTACCATGACCATTTTATGAAGAAATATGGATGTCTTCAACCCGTAATGTGCGGGAACCGAGTATATAAAACCAATGTAGACCAAGGTCAGGTGGCTCCTGAAGGAATCCTTTGATCAGGGTATGCACTGTTTGTCATAACAGTTTTCTTCAGTAATACATGTTTATACTTTTAACCCATTCCTCCATTAATACGCCTTGCTACGCTTTTGCAAACAGAGTAGACTCAGGTTAGACGATTTTCCTGTAGGAGCCATCTGGTCAGGGTCTGCTCTGTTTGCTTGACATGTTATAGATATTGGTCTACAGTTTATGCCATGGCCAAAAGTTCCCGTGTCCATGAGCTATTAAAATAATGAATCCAAATAATGTATATGATGCCAGTATTCATGAATAATCATGGAGTAAAAGGTTAATTAATATTCAAAGAAAGGGGAACCACTTTGTTTTAATTATTCAGCAGAATAATTGTTAAAAGCGGATCTTACTTAGATCGTTCGCTGCCAATGCCGCATTTGTGATTACCAATGCAAACTTCTAGGATCCAGATGAGACGCCGAGTTACTCAGCGTCTCATCAGGATCCAAACTGTTTGCTACTGTCACAATCGTTTTTGAAACAAAAATGATGAAGAATAAAAACAATAAAATTGTAGCAGACTACAATGAATGCAGACGACAAATTTTGGCAGAGAAACAGTTAACGCAGGCCAACAACAGTGCAAAAGGTCCTCCGTGAGTGTTCCGCATTTGTTTCCTACGTTTAGCTTCCAAAGCTTATTAGGCCGAACATTAAACTTCTTTCTATTTGTAGTCGCTTTAGAGCTATTTTGCTCTGCAATGTACATGACATGCGGTTCACAACACCTTATTGAGGAATTGACAAAGAAAATTTAAAATGTTGTTCCTAAATTTAAAAGATAATTAATACGTCTTTCATATTGCCATCAGACAATTTAATGTTCTTACAATCAGTCACGCGCTCACATATTGTAATCGGAATAGAGCATTGTAGACAATTTAATGCTGCCTTATGTATAGATGGAAGTTGTTATTTAAAGTCGAACCTCGAGTTTCATGAAATCAGTTCGTAATGAACACAAATGTGAGATTATTTTTTATCACATAACCCTTAAAAAGTGCCATAGAAAGTGAAAACGACTATATCTAACGGCTGTTCGGCCATTGTTTACAACGTACTACAGCCGAATTAAGACTGCTCATTTTCATAAAAAAGAACTACTGCATTTCCGCAATTTACGGAACTCTATTTCGGCACTCCTACGCGGTAGATTATGCGATAATTATTTTCATTGTAAACGTTGATTAGAAAAACTCACCAACACCAATTCCAAGTGCAAGTATACCGCCAGTGCTTGTGCCTCCAATCCAGTCGAATAATTCTTTAATTGGTGCCCCGGCAGCTTTCTCTATTTCCGACAACACCTGTATGAGGATCAGCCCTCGGATTCCTCCGCCATCAAGACACAGCACCTATATGATTAGAGTGATAATCTCTACAATCAATGCATAAGTTCAATAAAATCATAAAATATGGCGTTAGTTATGTTCAATTATTGTTGTGAAGATTTTCAATTTGAATTTACAATACTTCGAAATTTTAGCAATGAAACATTTATTTCTTTGTAGGCAGTAGGCTAATGCAGGGTCATGCAGAAAGCTCCTACAGGAACCTGTGTTAAAGATCAATAATGGTGCGTATTTGAGTGTTCGTAGTATCGGGTTTTTACTGTATATAGAAAACTGCCAGAAGGCGGCGTCTGATCAGAGACATCACTTTTTGTCTCAAACTGTATTTCTATATCTGTGCTTTATTCCTTTGAAATTTGCATTTATTTATCTTATTTCCTTATTTTACCGAATTATTGCAGACGACAATTAGAAATTTGGCGCCGAAAGGGTTAAAGCGGAACGACCCATCATCGTTTTATTAAGTATAAAAGTGTAGGGCCTATACTTTACTCGTATAATGAGAGATTGGATGCCAAACAATTCAAACCCAGGTCAAAGGGTTCCTAGAACTAGCACGCATGCACTGACGGTTGCAAACAATGTAGACCCAGATCAGAGGACTGCCAGACGAGCGTTCTTGTCAGAGACTGTCCTGTTCGTCATTCACAATTATCGAGGTAATTCCAACCTTTCATATTGAGTAGACTCTATAGTTGAATACTGGGTCCATGCTTATAAAACGTTTAGTTGAGTCTGAGAACGTTCTCAAGCATTTGATTGGTCAGATTTGAGCCTTTGGCTCAAATCTGACCAATCAAAAGCTTGAGAACTCAAATCTGACCAATCAAAAGCTTGAGAACGAAACTCAGACTCAACTAAAAGCTTTATAAGCATGGACCCTGATGAACACTCTGCATTGAAATGGTTAATCTTCCAGTTTCAATCCTTTCTTAAACCCATTACCTCATAGGCTATTTTAGATACAACCTCTTTGAATAGATGTACCGATAAGGAGCATTAACTAGAGAAACGGAAAATTTTAGATTTTTTTAGTTTGAAACTATTGTGATAAATAGAGCATTTGCTCCTATAGGAGCAAATGCTCTATTTATGACAATGGTTTCTTAATTTGACTTTTACAGAGTCGTCAAAAGTCGTCAATATAAGGGAATGGGTTTAACCCAATTTCTTTAGAAAACACATTCTTTTCTCATACAGTAAAGCCAGTCTAAAGTGACCACTCAAAAGAAATATAATTCTGAGTTACTAGAGCAGATATGAAGTGAACTCCCCTAGTGATATGTCTGCATTATTTTCGCCCTGCATTAAGCAGCCATTTTCTTCGGAAGACCCACACGTTTATTAAGTGTCGCTTCAGAGTGGTCGCTTTAAAGTTAGAGATATTCAACTGTGTGTGCTTTCCTCACTTATTATTGTCCATTTCCCAGTTGAATATTCATTGTAGAATTAATGACATCATGAATAGTTATTAGCTGAATGACATATATAAACCTGATATTTGGTATTGTTAGAAATTGTAGAGTCACATCTACTGTAATTTCGTAAGCTCCTATATGATATGTCTGATCTGGATCTACTCTGTTTTCAAATATATGACAAGGTATTTATATGAGGGAAATGGTCAAGTGATTTATTTGTAAATATCTGGGATGATTAATGTTAAATACTAGTAGCCACGTTAATTGCATGTACATCATATGCAATAAGTAAAACACGTTTAAACTAAACATTAACTTTTATCTAAACTGAATTAACATGTTTTTGTTCCAAGTGTGGGTCCAGTAATTTGGTCTTGAATTCCTAACAAATAAATCAATCGAAAATTAATCTTACTCTATCACCTTTCCTTGATCCACTAGTAGAAAACCACTTGTCATCGAGGAGAGCTTAAACAAAAAAGAACCGTGTGATATGAAATGTATTACAGACACTCTAAAGTACACAATGAATGCAGTAAAACCTGTCTTAAACTGTCATAAAAAATGTCTAATTATGGGTCTGTAAGACAGGTGGTAGCCTAATACAGGTCAAACCTAATGCTCATATAGGATTTTTCTGCATTACTAAGACGCCTAAAATAAACAATGAATGGTCGCTTAAGACAGGTTGTACTGTAAATAGATAAATCAGGTGGTTGCTTAAGGCAAGACGAAAGTAATGCAAGTACTCGCTCCTATGGAGCAAATGTTCTTATTATGACCATGGTTTCAAAAAGTGACTTTTTAACTGAGGCGTAATATTGCGTCAATATGAGGGAATGGATGAACGCCTTTTGAAATAGTGTAGTCCAGTTCAGACAGATTCAGGGTCCAACATTTAAAACTCCCTAGTCTAAGTCTGAGATCATTCTCATGTACCTGGGTTCACCGTAATAAAACTTTTGCGTCTGAGTCTGAGATCAAGCTCAGAAGCTGACTATTCATATGCTTGAGAATGATCTCAGACTCAAGCAAAAGGTTTTATAACCTCGAGCCAGATCTGATTTAACAGTTACTGTCATGGCCAAATGTTCCTGTGCTATTATATTAATAAATATAATTATTGTTTATAATATCATTTATTTACACAACTTTACACAAAAATATAAGATTAAATTACTTTATTGTCAAGGATTTCTAATTGATAATGCAAATTCAAGTTAAACTTACCATAAAAACTTAATAGTTATGATAATTTGTTTGTCAGTATGGATCAATAATACATTTAACTTTTCTGACAGGCGGTGGATTAAAATAGGGCGAACATTATGTAGATATTGCATTAAGCAATCACATGGACTTATAAACCTCGACATTTATTAAGGTGTTGGTTGCACTGTTATTATTCTGTTAACAGAGTTTTGTGTAAGGAATTACATTGGCATGGAGCAGTTGTGCACGATACAATACCATTCACTGTGCAGCTCATTGCATCTTAAGATTGCTGATCAAATGTGTGTTTTCACCAAGTTTCATTCACTTTATTTTCGAAACAAACGTACAGTAAAACCCCTCTAAAGCAACCACCAATGAGAGGTTTATGTATGGGTCAAAGAGGCAGGTGGTAGCTTAATGCAGAAAGAAAAATCATGCAGTCAGCTCACATTGGAGCTTTTTGCATTACTGGTATCCTATTTTAAGCAACCACCTGCTTTTAAGATCCCCTTATTGATTCAATAGATAGTCTGTACACAAATGCAATAATTATCAAACAGTTTAAATCCTAGTTAACGTTACGGACACTGCGATAAGTTACATTTATCACATTATCACCCATGGCATGTTGATATTTATACGAAAACCCTCTAGGATATAAATTCTAGCAGGTGGCTGCTTAATTCAGGATGGAAGCCATGCAGAAAATTCATAGAGGAACCTTCAAAATGCATTTGGCTGCCACTTGTCTCCAAGACCGAAATTTATACTAAATTGAACGTCCGGTTTAGAGGAGATTTACTATAGTTTGTATATAGCATACAAACTGCCTCTTAACATCACTACTCACCCATGTCGTCCATCTTTAGATATTTGCCCCAGGTTTCATCAGGCTTGCCGTTATAGCGGCCACTGGATGAACACCCTTGTTTGCATCCTTGTGCAAGGTCTGCTGCGCATCTTACAGCACCCGAAATGTCCAGCATGTATAGGATCACATCCCTTTGAAACATGTTGAATGTTTATATTAAGCTTTCGTCTCATATTAACACATTTTCACGCATTTGCAAACAGAATTGACTCAGATCAGACGGCTCCTATGCTATGTTTGCTTTTTACATAAAATAGATCTGATTCTATAAAATGAGTCAATAAATATTCATGTTGTCATTATTTCTTAAACGAATACTGACCTGGGAAAGAATTAAGCGAAAATTGAATTGTGTCCAAGTTTTAGGCGAATGCACGCATTATTACCATTGGTAACGTTTTAGATCCACATGAGACGCCAATTGACGCAAGATCCGAACCCTTTGGCAATCATTGTATTTGTAAAACACTGAAAGAGAAACGCCATTATGTTAACCCTTTCAGTGTGGAACACAGGTCACTGGGGTACTTTGCAAACTATGTAGACCACTAGACCCAGATGTGAGGGCTAATAGAGGAGTCCCCTCAACAGGGTATGCACAGTCTGGCATGTGACACTTTCCGTTAAAAACCTGAATATTCACGGTAAGCTTGACCTTTTTCATTTTTTCCATTGAAAGTTCAGCATTGAATGGGTAGATTACAACAGTTATTTGGTATTGATAGCGGTTAACGTTTTTATCCTACACACTATTGGCGTATGATGTATTTGGCGCTTCCCCACATTTAGGGCACATTGGTGGCTGAATCCCCTCCTTGCATTAAACCTGTTTAACCCATTTGCTCACAGTTGATTATTCCATGCTTATATACTGGATTAGTCCATTTTTTATCTAAGGGTAGCCTGATCAGAATTTTCAATTATGCGGCACTGTTTGCCTAAGTCCCATGGGATCGTGGGAGCAAATGGATTAATACAATTGTATTTTCTCATAGTTTCACAAATTTTACATTACAAAGTGACTTTAGAATCGAAAAATATGTGACTTGAAACCAACTAAGTATTTTGCGTATATAATTATACTGTGGGTAAATGTGTTGTTTGCATTATTTAACCCTTTCACTGTTCCATATTTATTTCAAATTTCAATACCAACTGAATATTCATGTACAAACTAGTGATAAATAAGTATGGAAGGTGGAACATTGTAGCCATTTTAGAAAGTAAAGAAACAGAACTATCAAATTACATTGACAAGCAGAACAGAACCTGATCAGACGTCTAATCTGGATCTACTCTGTTTGCAAATGCGTGAAAATACGTTTATATGAAGGAAAGGTTAAACGCTGCGAATATGTGGTGGTTGGTTTATAGGTTTACGTGAAACAAGGACAGTAAATAACCTTTTCGCTGCTAATGTCTCATCTGTGATTACCTTTTGCAAACAGTTTGGATCCAAATGAGACATCGAATAACTCGGAATCTCATCATAATCCAAACTGTTTGTTACTGTACCTGTTTTTAAACCAAAAAAGGCAAGTGAAGAATAAAACTTGTAACAGACGACAAAGTTTGAGGATGAAAACAAAATGGCCGCGAAAGTATATACAATGTACATTGTATCATCATAGTCAGATGATATATTTCAAAGCCCGAATGGTACAACAGAACCTCTTACTAAATACCAGGACGTAAATAAACATTGGACACCTGCTATATCTGCATTTGTCCTGTACTGAACTGAAACGTTCTACCAGAACAGCAAACCCCCTAAACTCTAAACAAGACGTCCAAATTAGTACAAATGTCTGACTGAAAGACAGGTGACAGTTTATACAGGGTGAGAGTCACACAAACGCTCCAAAAGGAAGTGAACTAATTGTACAACTTTCATCCTGTATTAACCCTGTCCCTGTTCTATATTTATTCCAAATTTCAATACCTACTGAATATTCATGGGTAGAATAGTAATAATGAAATATGGAAAGTGGAAAATAGTAGCCATTGTGGAAAGTAAAGAACCAGATCTATCAAATTCTATTAGCAAACAGAGTAGACCCTGATCAGACGGTTCCTCTAGGAGCCGTCTGATCTGGGTCTACTCTGTTTGCAAATGCATGACAACACGTTTATATGAGGGAAAGGGTTACGCAGTCACCAGTCTTACCTAAAACGATTGAAATTCTTTTATACTAAAATTTGGGTTAAGAGGGATTTTACTGTATCCTGTACTTCTGTGAACGGTCTCTTTAGAGAAGTGCTATCGGAATTACTTGTTTTCGCCTCTAGATATCGCAGCTAGATGTCTAGGCGTGAGTCCAGCGGAGTTTTTCTTGTTGATGTCAGCTTCAAATATGATGAAGGCCTGTACCAACAATACATTGTCGCACTGGGAAGGACAAAGAAAGAAACAAATCATCCGCAATGTCAACCATTATCTACTAAGCTGAGCATGATTTACATTTTTAAAAAGTTTGGATCCAGATGAATCGCCCAGTAACTCGGCGTCTCTTCAGGGTCCAAGCTGTTTTGACACTCGATAGGTAAATTAAAGAAGATAAAATTATGTCATTGTTACAGACGTACAAAATGTAATGAGGGACAGTTATAGTGTACTCAAATTGCTGACTAATTCAAGTATCAAAGCAGATTTGTATTCCATTTCGTTTTTAAACCACTCTCAAAGTGTGAAACAGTTTGGATCCTAATAGTATTCAATACGACACAGCTTGTTTAACCCTTCTCTTGCTGAATTTTAAAATGCATTTCTCCTTCTTTACCCATGCCCTGTTGTATAATTACATGTATCTTCACTGTGTACACGTATTTCGCTATGCAATCACTGCTGTAGAGTGCACTGGTTGCACAATCAACTTGTAAATAGTGCAGACCCTGATGAGACAGCTCCTGCAGGAGCTGTCTCATCTGGGTCTTCACTATTTACAGGTAGGTATATTGACGTGAACAGCAAGCGAAGGGTTAACAGTCGTGTTGAGAGCTAATTATACAACTACCACCGACTGTAGTTAACATACTCAATGCTAACCCTTTCAACACCAATAGGTCGAGCTTAGAGTGAATTCTCAGGTTCTGTTTTTCAAAGAAAAGTATAGCATAACAAACAATGCAGAACCTGATGAGAAGGCTCCTCTATGAGCCCTCTCATATGGGTCTATACTGTTTGCAAATAGTATTAGTTGCTCGTTTCCCGCACTGAAATGGTTACATAGTCAATACCAGGTCAGTGACGTACATAAAAAGATTATCTTGAGAGGCGCAGGAAAACAATTTGGCTTCAACTTGTAGCTAGACCAAACATTTTTCGAAGCCATCGCAGATTAATCCTTTCGCTGCCAATGCAGGATCTGTGATTACCTATGCAAACAGTTTGGATCCAGATGAGACGCCGAGTAACTCGGTGTCTCATCAGGATCCAAACTGTTTATTACTGTTACTATGTTTTTGAAACAAAAATGAAGAAAATCAAAAGAATGAATATTTGTAGCAAACAACAAAGTTAGCAGACGACAGAATTTGACAGCGAAAGGGTTAACGTTTAAACTGTTCACATACGGCACTGGCCTGGTATTCTGCGTATCCTGTCGCCACTGACAATCGTCTTATCTTTCATAAAAAATATTCGTAGATCTTTTCATTACGTTGTTATTCATTTGTTAAAACAAGAGGGCCAGAATGGCCCTGAAGCGCTCACCAGACAATCAGAGGAGAAGATTTTCAAAGTTTTCACTATATGTTTCTATAGAACATTACCAGGCCCTTGGGCGGGGCCAATTTTGACCCAAATGGCACAATTTATATAACTTTTGTAGAGGGAGGACCTAAACATGATGCTATGTGCCAAATATGAAAGCTGAGAACCTTATAGATTCAGAGGAGAATATTTTCAAAGTTTACACCATATGCTTCTATTGAAAACTCGCTACCCCTGGGACGGGGCCAATTTTGACCCCAGGGATATAATTTATATAACTTTTGAAGAGGACCTGAACATGATGATATGTGCCAAATATGAAAGCTGAGAACCTTCTAGTTTCAGACGAGAAGATTTTCAAAGTTTTCACAATATGTTTCTATTGAAAACTGTCCATCTCTGGGGCGGGACCAATTTTGACCCCAGGGGCATAATTTTTGTAGAGGACCTGAACATGATGATATGTGCCAAATATGAAAGCTGAGATCCTTCGAGTTTAAGAGGAGAAGATTTTCAAAGTTTTTACTATATGTTTCTATTGAAAACTGGCTAACCCTGGGGCGGGGCCAATTTTGACCCCAGGGGCATACTTTATATAACTTTTGTAGAGGACCTGATTATTATGCTATGTGCCAAATTTGAAAGCTATGAACCTTCCATTATCAGAGGAGAAGAGTTTTACTATATATTTCTATAGAAAACAAGGCACCCATGGGGCGGGCCAATTTTGACC
The DNA here is from genome assembly GCA_963576725.1 of Azorinus chamasolen. Lineage (NCBI taxonomy): Eukaryota > Metazoa > Mollusca > Bivalvia > Cardiida > Solecurtidae > Azorinus > Azorinus chamasolen. The sequence continues at coordinate 31,491,985 of OY755239.1, read as the reverse complement.
CCAGGGATATAATTTATAGAACTTTTGGAGAGGACCTGAAGATAATGATATGTGCCAAATATGAAAGCTGAGGACCATCCAGTTTCAGAGGTGAAGATTTTCTAAAACTTTTACTATATATTTCTATAGAAAACAAGGCACCCCTGGGGCGGGGCCAATTTTGACCCCAGGGGCATACTTTATATAACTTTTGTAGAGGACCTACAGATAATGCTATGTGCCAAAGATGAAAGCTGAGAACCCTGTAGATTCAGAGGAGAAGATTTTTAAAGGTTCAAATTGTTGACGCGGGACGACGCACGCCGCACGACGCACGACGCACGACGACGGACGACGGACATCAGGTGAGCTAAAAATGTCAAACGAAATACGGGTGATTGGAATAGTTTTGCATCATTTTCTACTAGTCTTTTGGCTTATTCGCCCTTGATCATATAACTTATTACACGTCATACTTCGGAAGATCAGTATACGAATCTTCGAAGGCATATTTCTTGTTAAGTGGTTCGAGTGACGTCAATATTTTCACGACGTACCTTCACTGCTAAATGTAGCGGTGTGTTGCCGTCAGCGTCCGTCTGGTTGACGTCAGCGCCGCCAAACAACAAATACAGAGCATGACTAGTGTGGTTCTGTTTCACCATTTCTATCAGCGTGGCATCGGTGGGGGGCTTTTCATCCTTTTCTTTCCCCTCAGCGGCAAATTCCGCAATCTAAATACAATATATATCCATCTTTAGTAAATGTAGTATAGTAATTAACCCTTCGCTTGCTGAATTTTAAAATACATTTGTCCTTCTTTACCCGTGCCCTGTTGTATAATTACATATATCTTCACTGTGTACAAGTATTTCGCTGTGCAATCTCTGCTGTGGAGTGCACTAGTTGCACAATCAACTTGTAAATAGTGCAGACCCTGATGAGACAGCTCCTGCAGGAGCTGTCTCATCTGGGTCTTCACTATTTACAGGTACGTACGTATATTGACGTGAATAGCAAGCGAATGGTTATTTATTTCTAATAAACTTGAATAAAGTATATGGTATATATTAGAAGGCTATATCCAGCCACCACATCTTTATTTACTTCATATAAACGCCTATTCACGCCAGCAGGAGCCGTCTGGCCAATGTCTACCCTGACTGCTAAACATTATAGTATACAGGTCTGATTCTAGTCACTCAGTTGTAGCTCAATTATTATTTTGAGTACAACTAGTGTTTTTGATTATACATGTAGATAATAAGTGAAAGTGATCTAGAACAAAAAGCAGATTTAAGAGTTTGTAACGGACTTCAGAATGTTATCAAATTCATTTTTAGTGAAATCAGATGTTCCATCCAAGAAAGTCACGTTCTATATAATAACGTCAAACACATCACACGAACGAACAAATATAATTTAATAAAAATGCGCATTGTTAATCAAAGGCAAACGCAAAATTAGATCAGCGTGTACACTGAAATTTGATATTGAGTGTTCATTACACATTGTTTTTATGAAACGAGTTTACTATAATAATATGACACGAGATTTAGCGAGTGTCATATTCATTACAGTAAACGAGTTTCATAAAAACAATGTATAATGAACACGAATGTAAGATTCTTTTTATCACATAATCCTTAAAATGCCATAGAAAATAAATCAGGCTAGCTGGCGGCTTTTTGAGGACGAATAATTGGGTACGTTTGGTTCCCATGATACAGTACAAAGTAGGGCACCAAAAGGGGTACCCAAATAGGAAAATAAGCATTTAGCATGGTGCACCGGCCTTCCATAGAAACCATATAATGAAAAAAGAATTCACACGCAAGTTATCTATTCTTTATAAAAAAAAAATCATTCAAGCAAAAAAGGGGCTTACCATTGCGTGGTCTTCCATAGGTTCGTTTGATAACACTTTCCCTGTGGAATATTCATTTAGAAATAATGAAATAACAAAAAATCATTAGCTCAATATCTATAATAGGGTCTCTGGGTATTAGTAGAAACAGTAGAGTCAGGTTTATTATAATTCAATAAGCAAGCAGAGTAAACCCTGATCAGGCGGCTCCTCGTGGAGTCTACCCTGATCAGACGGCTCCTCGTGGAGTAAACCCTGATCAGACGGCTCCTCGTGGAGTCTACCCTGATCAGACGGCTCCTCGTGGAGTAAACCCTGGTCAGACGGCTCCTCGTGGAGTCTACCCTGATCAGACGGCTCCTCATGGAGTAAACCCTGATCAGACGGCTCCTCATGGAGTAAACCCTGATCAGAAACCCTGATCAGACGGCTCCTCATTGAGTAAACCCTGATCAGACGGCTCCTCGTGGAGTCTACCCTGATCAGACGGCTCCTCGTGGAGTCTACCCTGATCAGACGGCTCCTCATGGAGTAAACCCTGATCAGACGGCTCCTCGTGGAGTAAACCCTGATCAGACGGCTCCTCATTGAGTAAACCCTGATCAGACGGCTCCTAATGGAGTAAACCCTGATCAGACGGCTCCTCGTGGAGTAAACCCTGATCAGACGGCTCCTCATGGAGTAAACCCTGATCAGAAACCCTGATCAGACGGCTCCTCATGGAGTAAACCCTGATCAGACGGCTCCTCGTGGAGTAAACCCTGATCAGACGGCTCCTCATGGAGTAAACCCTGATCAGACGGCTCCTCATGGAGTAAACCCTGATCAGACGGCTCCTCATGGAGTAAACCCTGATCAGACGGCTCCTCGTGGAGTCTACTCTGTTTGTAAAGGTGTGAAAAAGCGTTTATGTATGTGCAAAAGTGCTGTACCTCATGTTTACCTTTGCCTACAACAATAAAAAATTGACATTAAACTCACTAAGATGTTAAAATTCTCGCAATATATATAGTTTCCTCGAATCAGATATATGGGATGGTGTTTATAGCTTATCCCTTCTCATATCATCAAAACACTGAAGGTAGCTTAAATTTTCATTGCATTCACCATTTTTAAAAGCTATGCACTGGACCTTTTGAAAAACATTTTGACCTAGTTTTAAATGTTCAAGTTTTGTTCAATAACTGGGCCCACATATGGGCATGAGTCATATAAACACACAACAAACATAAGAACAAATTCAAAATATATACAACATGACTAGCATAATTGAAATGCAGAGTTCCAGGCAAGATAAAAAAAAATTACTCATTCTAATTCCTACAATAAGGTATTGATAATCTCTGTGGAGTTTCTGGTGCTTTAAGGGAGGTAACTCCAACAACTTATTACAGAAATACCTTCATCGATTACTTCCCAGTTCCCTAGCTCTATCTAATAATTTGTATTACAAAATACCCTTACCCTACTAGAAGTGTTTTAAGCTCGGATCCTATTGAGACGTCGACTTACTCGGCGTCCCATCTGGATCCAATCTGTCTGCAAATGTCAACAGATACGCCATTAGAACGAGAAGGGTTAATTCAGTTCACATGTGTGTACTCTAAATGATGATATCGAGTTACTTTCGGTTTTAACGATATCCCGGAAGAAAATTAGCATGCTGTCTTACAGCTCGTTGATGAGACTAGGGTTAATCTTGCTATAGAATTCGCACCAGATTAGCCGACAAACTTCTACCAATTCTGACGAGTGACAACCACAGGGGTAATACACGCTTGAGTCAGTATATGTATATAAAGAAAGAAGGGATCTGAATTCAAAAGATCCTAATTACCCACTCCTCTACTTTAAACCCTTCGCACTTCAAGAAAGGCATCGATTTCGATCAGATGAAAAGCTATTCCGTAAGCAAAGACACTGTTTTATTCGAATATGCAAAGATTTCCCGGACAAATTAGGGATAAACTTAGCACGGCACCAGAAACATGAGAAACATGGCCAAAATTCGTTAGTCGGACACGACCTCGTCCCGAAGTGTGAACCAGTGACAGCCTTGAAACGATTACTTATACGTCAAACACAATAAAATTTGGCGTTCATAACAATATATTCAATGAAAAGAACTTTCTTACTGCGATATTACACGAAAACGCGGTTTTACTGTCCTTTCTGTGTTTTTTTTCATGTCCCTCTCATGTCAGCAACTTTCACTTTCATTTTCAAGTTGCCGAAGTCATGTCACATGTCACATGACTTCTTGTTATGCACATTTGATTGGCCGTTGATGAAAGCGAACTATCCAACCTTGTTCGTGATACACCGGAAAACCCTCGCCATTTTCCCGCCCGTCCAATGAAATAACGCGTACCAAACGCTGCTGTTGTATAGTCACGTGAACAAAGTTTGACTTCTTGAAAACGATGTCGGCTGCAATCGTTGAAAGTCGCAGGAAGGACGGTAAAACCACGTTTACGTGTAAAATCGCTGCAAGAAAGTTCTTTTCATTGGATATATTGCTGATATGAACGTCAAATACCGTATTTTAATTGTTTCAAGGCTGTCAGCGGTTCGCACTAGGGGACGAGGTCGTGTCCGGCTTACACATTTTGGCAATGTTTCTCATATTTCTGGTGCCGTGTTAAGTTTATCCCTAATTTGACCGGGAACTATTTACATGTTAATGCATTTTAATAAGAGCTGGTCGTCAACGTGTAGATTGCCTCTCTGATTTCTGAAAAAAAACGTTATTATTTATTCTTAGCTCTGTTTTACTTTCAATCTGCATTAAGCAGTCACTTGCTGTAAAGGACATCCATGTTTATTATACACGTAGTTAGTCGAGTAGACAATCTGACAATCAATGCACGTGTTACTTCAGATTTGCGGCGACTGTTCTGGTTCTATACTGTTTGTATCTTATCCATATCCCATAGTGAGGCTGGCCTTTTAACCCATTCCCGCATATTGACGCCTTTTGACGCTTCTGTAAAAGACACTTTATGAAACCATTGTGATACATAGAGCATTTGCTCCACAGGAGCAAATGCTCTATTTATCACAATGGTTTCAAAACTACACAATTCTGAAAATTTCCTTTTCTCTAGTTAATGCTCCTTTTTGGTAGAATTAATCGAAATGGTTGGATCTAAAAATAGCCTAAGTGGGAATGGGTTAATTTGCTGCAAATGTTAACAAGTTGCTTACGAAATTGCGAAAGCCTTTGCAGAAAGTTTAGATCCAGAATCCAACTGTGTGACACTCTAGTTTTGTCTTAGGAAAGAAATAGAAGAACATTTGTTTAGAAATCTAAATTAAACTTTTTCCCTGGACAACAATATACTCGGCATGCTGAAAGTAGGAATCACTGCATATTCTTTGAACGCTGGATTTCACTCAGTATGAAATGCTTAAACTTGCTACAGGTTTCCGAATGACAAATAGTGCAGACTCTGATCAGAGGAATCCTCTAGGAGCACTCTGATATGTGTCTGCATTGTTTGCGAATAAGAGCGCATGCTTGTCCAGGGTCGAGTGTTAATGATACAAAGTGTTATAGATAAAACTCTTCGTATGCTAGACGCGATCTCCGACTGGTATTTGCGAACAACTTGGATCCAGTTGGGACACAGAGTAACGCGGTGTTTTATCAGGATCCAAACTGATTGATGCTCGATCAATAGTTTCTCAAACGCTTGAACGATTCGGAATAAACCGTTCGGTGGTATTGTCCTGTTTTATTAACCTGTCAAAATTTAAACAAGCAAGGTTTTACGCAAGCGTAAAATGGCTGCGTAACATGTATTTAAGCAGGATAGAAGAAAAAGAGGGAGCAATATTGGGAAACCATGACTGTTATGTATGAATTAATACATGTAGCAGAAACGGGGGAATGTTTTAATGAGCCATGATGCATAATACCTTTGTTTGACACCAATAATACACATTACGTCACAGATCAATGTTATTCATTTGCTGAAACACACTGACGTAGAAACCATTATCACATTAAGTGGTGTTCACAAGGCATACAAACTCCCATACTTACAGTGTACTGGAACCGAATTTGTTGAAATCCTCCTTACGGTTTAGTCGTGGCCGCGGTTTTAGTCATTACGGCGCTTGGCCTCGTGTTCCGGTACTTTGGTTAACTTATTGTAAAACGAGTCACGCTTCGAAAATTCGCTGTTGATTTGGGCTTCTCACAGCGTAAGTTAGAATGCAATTAGCTTCTAAATACTCTTATATGATATTTTCTTACATGATTTATCCATACACTACCCGCTTGTGTGTTGTCATCAGTTATAACAGGGAAATTAGAGCATACTAATTTCGTCCCGTTTATCTTCGTACTTAGTCGTTACGCACATTGCAATTGTTTTAATAGTTTCATACTTGTATGTTAGTTACAAAGGTCTACACTGTTACCAAATCACTAGAATTTAGTTTAATTAGACTTTCTTAATTTCTGTTTGATTTAAAACTGGTTTTCAAGGTATATTTAATTACCTAGAGATAGTAGCTTTTAGACCTTTATACTAAAAATTGTTTTTCTGTTTCTTCTTCAGTTTTTTACCTCACACACACGTTCATCACTGAATAAATGGTTAACTGGATGCAGACTACTTAATGCATAAGTCCGGCATTACAGTAAAAAAGCTGACCCAAGGCGAATTTCAGCTTCTACAGGCTATGGACACGTACGTCTTCTCAGACAAATTTGGTCGCCGCCTATACAGAAGTTATTAGACAGCATCCGACTCTAACCAATGTCACAACTAGGCAAGCGTGTTAGAACACTTACTCTCAAAGGCATGGCTTCATATGAAGAAAAAGTTAGTAGATTCCAAGAGAGACTTGAAAAGTCATGGGAGAAGATTGCTAATATTATTCAAAGAAAGACAGACAACATACAAAGGCTATCAGTTCTTGGTCAGATAGATGAAGAACTAACTATCAATGTCAACATATATAGAAGTGTAGTGTCTGAATTCCTCGTCTATCTTGAAAGTACCGGTACTATGGAAAGTTCAAGAGAAATGACTTTAGTTGAAAATATGTTCAAAGAAAAGTATGAACAAGTTGACGATTATAGAACAAACCTTCTCTCACAGAAAGATATAGTTTTAGAAAATATGTCAGTGAGTTCAAGGAGCACAAAGACCGGTAGAAAGTCGCGAGAAGGAAGCTCGCATACAAGTTCTTCAAATATTGGTGAACTTTTCGTACTGAAACAAGCGAAGGCTGCTGCAGCCACAGCAAACGCACAATACGCTGAGAAGGAAGCAACACTTCAGAAACAAAAAGCAATAATTGAGGAACAGCTCAAAATTTCAGAAGCAATTTCAATTAGAAAGAAAGCAGAACTAGAATCAGACATAAAGTTATTAGGGCAACAGAAAGAAGCTGCTCAGGCAGTAGCAGAAGCAACATGTTTAGAAAAACTTTCAAATAATGACAGCGTCCAAGACTCTTTGGACATCAATGAACTTCCGCTACTTAATCAAAACCAAAAGGTGGCTTCGTATGTGATGTCATTGGACAACTCAACTGGACCTCAACCGACTTTGAACGCATCAGCCCCTGCCTTTAATCCGAGAAATGCAACTCAAACACAGCAGGATGTGAACAATGACAATACTGCTCAAAATACACAAAATACTATGAATGATCTGTCTAAATTCCTCCTCAAGAAAGACATTCTGTTGTCCCGTTTATTAAACTATGATGACAAACCTGAAAACTTTTTGGCATGGAAAGCTAGCTTTAAAAACATTACAGAAGATCTTGATGTGTCAGCAATGGAAGAATTAGATTTGTTGATTAAGTGGCTTGGTCCCGTGTCGTCCAAACAAGCTAAGAGCATTAGAGCGGCGAACACTGACAATCCAAAAAAGGGGCTAGAGCGAGTATGGGAACGGTTAAATGAAAGGTTTGGGCGTCCCGAGATGATAGGTTTCGCATTGAAAAAGAAATTGTCAGATTTCCCAAAACTTACCACAAAGGACAGTAAGAAACTGTATGAACTATCTGATATTGTTTCTGAGGTTGAATCTGTGAAAGAAAATCAGCAGTATGCCAGCTTCTTTTCATATTTTGATTCGTCTTCAGGTGTGGCTCCTATAGTAGAAAAACTGCCTTTCAACTTGCAAGAGAAATGGGTCGCTAGGGCTTCGCGATATAAAACTGACTATAACGTGCCATACCCTCCATTCACTGTATTTGCCACTTTTATTCGTGACATGAGCAAGATTCGCAACGACCCTTGCTTCTTCAGCGAAACACCTGTCACAGCAATGAAACGACAACAGCCAACACTTGTCTCAACTAGGTCCACTAGTGTCTCACAACAAAGTGATCAAACAAAGTACTGTCCATTACACAAAACTAACCACCATTTAAATGACTGCAGAACCTTTAAAACTAAATCATTAGAGGAGAGAAGGAAGTTCGTGAAGGACAATGGGTTGTGCTTCAAGTGTTGTGCTACCAATGGACACAAGAGTCGCGACTGTAAAACGAAAATTAAATGTGCAGATTGTGGTTCAGAGAAACATGTGTCTGCGATGCATGAGAGTCGAGTCAGTACAACGAATCACAGCGGGGAGAATCGTACATCTCAGGAAATTACAACTAAGTGCACACAAATATGCGGGGAGAAGTTTCAGGGAAAATCTTGTGCAAAAATTGTGTTAGTGCGGTGTTACCCCGAAGGGAACCCTGACGATAGTAAACTCGCGTATGCGATTGTTGATGATCAGAGCAATCGGTCCCTGGCAAAATCAGAAATATTTGACAATCTTACACTGTCAACTAGTCACACGGAATACAGTATTTCATCTTGTGTTGGTATGAAAGTTGTTGGGGGCAGAGTTGCAAGTGACGTCACAATTGAGTCGTTAGATGGCCAATATACATGTAAGATACCCTCGTTATTAGAATGCGAGGAAATTCCGGACATAAGGGAAGAAATACCAACTCCAGAGGTAGCAGCACACCACTCCCATCTTAGTGATATAACTGGAGAAATTCCGCCTTTACAAGAGGTAGACATCTTGTTGCTAATAGGAAGAGATTGCATTGAAGTCCACCATGTTCTAGACCAGAGAACAGGACCTGGATCTGCTCCGTATGCTCAGAAACTTCCATTGGGGTGGGTTATAGTAGGTGAAGCATGTCTCGGCAAATTGCACAAACCTGCTAGAGTAAATGTCAACAAAATTCATCTCATGGACAATGGTAGGCCCTCGTTTTGGGAACCCTGTTCCAATGGACTCACAGTCGAAGAGAAAGGCTGTGGAACCCATTGGGACGTATATGATGGCGTGTTTGAAAGAACCAAACACGATGACAAACCGGCAATGTCTGTTGAAGACCGGGAGTTCTTAGGGATTATGGACACAGAATTTCATAAAGATCATGAAGGCAAATGGACAGCTCCTTTACCATTCCGTGAGAAAAGGCCAGAGCTGCCGAATAACCGAACCCAAGCTCTCAAGCGTGCAAAACTTCTTGACTCTAGTCTTCATAGGAACCCAAATAAAATGCAACATTTCCTAGAGTTCATGGAGAAAATTCTTGACAACGGTCATGCAGAAGTTGCGCCAGAATTGAAACCTGGAGAAGAATGTTGGTACTTGCCAATCTTTGGTGTATACAATTCTCACAAGCCAGGCCAAATACGAGCTGTATTCGATTCATCGGCAAAACAAGATGGGATATCTTTGAATGACGTGTTGATCCGGGGGCCAGACCTTACGAATGGTTTGCTTGGTGTGCTTCTAAGGTTTCGCCGAGAACCAGTCGCTATTGCTGCAGACATTCAGCAAATGTTTTATTCATTCAGAGTTGAGAAGAAACATAGAAATTATCTTCGCTTTTTTTGGTACAAACAAAATAACCCTGAAAAGCCCCTTATCGAGTACAGAATGATAGTACATGTATTTGGAAATAGTCCCTCACCGGCTATAGCGACCTACGGCCTGAGGAAATCGGTAGAGAAAAGTGAAGACGATGTCAGAGAGTTTGTCAACAATGATTTCTACGTTGATGACGGTCTTACGTCCCTGTCAACAGAGACAAAAGCTATTCATTTGTTAAAAAGAACAAAGGATATCTTGTTGGAAAGTAATTTGAAACTGCATAAAATTGTGTCAAACAGGAAGGAGGTTATGAAAGCCTTTCATTCAGACGAGCTAGCAAAGGATCTCAAAGATATCAATTTTGACAATTCCCTCTTGCCCGAACAGAGAAGTCTTGGAGTTGTATGGGACCTTGAGCAGGACGTATTCAAATTCAGTATTTTGCCTGGGCAAACTGCGGTGACAAGACGAAGTATCCTGTCAGAAATTAACAGTATTTTTGACCCCCTCGGCTTTTTGGCGCCAGTGACACTACAAGGCAAACTCATCTTACGAGACGTTGTGACGGACACTTCAGGTTGGGATGACCGCGTGTCGCCAGAGCTATTGTCCAGATGGAAACGTTGGCGAGATTCTTTAGAACATCTCAGAGATTTTCAGATTCCACGAACTTATTCCCCAGAATCACTCAGCCGTACAGCAGACTCGGTGTTGAATGTCTTCGCTGACGCATCAGAACAAGCGATATCAGCTGCTGCATACTTGTATACCCGTCTGTCGAACGGGGACTTTCATATCGGGTTTGTGATGGGAAAGGCCAAAGTGGCACCTGCGAGAGGCCATACTATTCCTCGTTTGGAGTTGTGTGCTGCTGTTTTGGCTACAGAAATAGCAGAAACATTGACTGATGAATTAAACATGGATATTAAAAGAGTCCAGTTTTTCACTGACAGTAAAGTTGTCCTTGGGTATATTCATAACAAAAGAAAGCGTTTCTATACCTATGTGAGCAATAGGGTTGCAAAAATCCACAAACGTAGTCTTCCGTCTCAATGGAACTATATTGCGACGAAATCCAACCCGGCTGATTGTGCAACGAGGGGTGTCCCTGCTTCTGAGATAAACACATGTCAGTGGACAAATGGTTGTCCATCCCATCTCCACAGTAGAGACGAAAATGAATTGGCTTATCCCTTGATAGATCCCGACTGCGATATTGAAATCAGAGGATCGGTGGCAGTCTTGACCACAGATGTTGAAGAACGTTCAAAGACTCTAGGAGTGGAGCGGTTCGAAAGGTTCTCCTCATGGCAAAAACTGGTTACGGCTGTCGCTTGTCTTAAACACATTTCAAAGACCTTCCATTCAGAGTCAGACTGCGAAGGTTGGCATGCTTGTTCGAACTCCGACAAAGTGCAGATACAAAAGGAAGCAGATACCTTAGTGTTACTAGAGACCCAGAGGGAGACTTACTCAAGGGAGGTAATCTGCCTTCAGCAGAACAAACCCCTATCTAGAGATAGCACCTTAACCTCATTAGATCCATTCATCGACGAAAATGGTTTATTGAGAATTGGTGGTCGCTTGAGAAGATGTGACACCTCCTGTAACGAGAAACATCCGCTGATAGTTTCAGGAAAGACTCACGTCGCCAGACTGCTAGTGAGACACTTTCATGAAAAGGTGCAACACCAAGGTAGGAGCCTGACTGAAGGAGCCATCAGATCAGGCGGTTACTGGATAACGGGGTCAAAACGTCTTGTGTCATCCCTGATTTTCAATTGCGTGAAATGCCGCAGACTTCGTAGACCAGTAGAATGGCAGAAAATGGCCGATCTGCCATCTGACCGACTTGAACCTGCACCTCCATTTTCGTATGTGGGGGTAGACGTATTCGGTCCATGGACTGTCACTAGTAGGAAGACCAGAGGCGTACAAGCAGGGAAAAAGTGCTGGGCCGTTTTATTCACTTGCCTCATCATTCGCGCTATACACATTGAAGTCATTGAAGAGATGAGTGCCTCTTCATTTGTAAATGCAATGAGACGGTTTGTAGCTCTTCGAGGCAATGTTAAAGTGTTACGATCAGATCGCGGGACAAATTTCATTGGATCGGCCGAAAGTCTAGGTGCAAACGTTGTGAATGTCGAAGAAGGCCCAGTGAGAGATTACATGAATAATAACAGCATTACATGGCTATTCAATCCCCCACATGCCTCGCATATGGGTGGCGTGTGGGAAAGAATGATCAAAACCAGTCGTAGAATCCTCGATTCGATGTTGTTGAATGCGCCTGTGCTTACTCAGGAAGTCCTTTCGACATTTTTGGCAGAAGTATGCGCTATTGTCAATGGCCGACCTATTGTACCCGTTTCAACTGATGCTGAAGTGCCTGACGTACTCAGTCCGTCAGTGCTGTTAAACCAGAAGTTTGATGTAAAATGTCCGATCGGAGACTATTCAGATATTAAGAATTTGTATAAAGCTCAGTGGAGGCGGGTGCAATGCTTGGCGGACCAGTTTTGGAAAAAATGGAAATCGGAGTTTCTTCAGTCGTTACAACACAGGCGCAAATGGCACTCGAATCAGGAAAACATAAAGAAAGGTGATATTGTGCTTGTGAAAGATGATAGTGTTTGTAGAAATGATTGGCCATCTGGGAGAGTTCTTAACGCCATCTCTAGTATGGACGGCAAAGTTCGTAAGGTTGTTGTTCGTGTAGCAAAACAAGGAAAACTCATTGACTACACCCGACCGGTTACTCAACTGGTGCTCTTGTTAAGAGAATAAAGTGCATAAGGATCTGTGAACAATGTGATTCAGCTAAAGTGTGCCTTATCGCTAAGGTCTATAAGTATGAGTCAACTAGGTAGTTAAGAGTGGTCTAGCCACTGTGTTAAACTAAGCTTAAGAGCTCAGTTAGAATTGACAAATCTTAGACATTCTGCATGAGCTCTTATTCTTAGATGAATTTATTAGTCTTGGCGTTTAAGTTTCTTGAGTGTTTTCGCTCTTTTAGGTTTCAGTCGTAGAAATGGGGTTTTGATTTATAAAGAGGGCATCGACTAGTTGACTATTGCTTATAGTTGAGAACTGTTCAAGACTTTTATTAAGGTATGAAGAACAGACTGTGTTTGGTATTAATCAGTACTAGTCAACTTACACGATATTAATACTAGTCATTTTATGTTAGCATATGTTTTGTTATGTTAAGGGATATGAAGTGATACCTAAAGTATCAAGCGGGGAGTGTACTGGAACCGAATTTGTTGAAATCCTCCTTACGGTTTAGTCGTGGCCGCGGTTTTAGTCATTACGGCGCTTGGCCTCGTGTTCCGGTACTTTGGTTAACTTATTGTAAAACGAGTCACGCTTCGAAAATTCGCTGTTGATTTGGGCTTCTCACAGCGTAAGTTAGAATGCAATTAGCTTCTAAATACTCTTATATGATATTTTCTTACATGATTTATCCATACACTACCCGCTTGTGTGTTGTCATCAGTTATAACAGGGAAATTAGAGCATACTAATTTCGTCCCGTTTATCTTCGTACTTAGTCGTTACGCACATTGCAATTGTTTTAATAGTTTCATACTTGTATGTTAGTTACAAAGGTCTACACTGTTACCAAATCACTAGAATTTAGTTTAATTAGACTTTCTTAATTTCTGTTTGATTTAAAACTGGTTTTCAAGGTATATTTAATTACCTAGAGATAGTAGCTTTTAGACCTTTATACTAAAAATTGTTTTTCTGTTTCTTCTTCAGTTTTTTACCTCACACACACGTTCATCACTGAATAAATGGTTAACTGGATGCAGACTACTTAATGCATAAGTCCGGCATTACATACAGGCTACATGAAATTATTCCGATAGGTCGACTCAATGCCCATTAAATTTTTCATTTATATTGTCCCCCAAAAAAGAAAAGGTTAGTATAAGATAATTATACAGTAAAGTTGAAGCAAATTCAAATTCACAATGGTGAACTATGCAAAACTGTCAACAAAACCACGAGTAAAAGGTCTCAGCTAAATAACTTTAACAACGCCAAAATGCAAACAAAAGATTTATATTTTAATGTACATAATGGTTTTAAACCAAAAGCACGTATACTAAGGGTGCTAAGAAATTATTAGAGAAAAAAAAATAATACGGCTTCCACCGAGGATCGAACCCATGACCTCACGTTTCCTAGTCCATCGCTATAACCCCTAGACCACGCTGACAGCTATGCTTGTGAATGTGCTTTTAATTACTTATACCTAATTCACTAGCATTTTCACTGAAACTGGATCATGGCAGAAAAGAAAGAATTATCCCCGACAAAATTATGCTGAGAAAAATATATGAATGAAAATAAATAAAATAAATGAATATATATAAATAATAACTTGTCTCACAGTAAACCATATTTATTAAAACGATTGGCATTTATAGAAACACAGGACCGCAGAAACGCATGGGCAAAATTCAAAGCCGCATCAGTGTGGGCTGCTTTCGCAGCCCAATAATCATACGCTTGCTGAACACACCATAAATAGCTGCGGTTGATATCGATTGTTTCCGCTAATAAAAGCTGTCCTACTTGGCTTATTCGAGTACTTGTACTCGTGAAATACATTTGAAACACAGGTTTATCCAAGCTAAATATATCCTTTCAGTGACGTAGGAATATTCACATTTTGACAGGTCACTATAAAAAAAAGTAAACAACGAGCAGTGAGCCATAAAAATCAGCGCAGTCAACTTTTGGGGGAATCAGCATTCTGTCAGCATAAAAACCTGCATGAGAAAATCGTGATTGACTGTCGCATGTAGGGTACATATCTCAGTTAGATGGACTGCAGCAATGCCGACACCCCTAAATGGTGGAACGTACCAAAATGTAAAGTGCAGTCACGACTCACTTCTCGTTGTTTACCTATATTTGTTCAGCATGAGAAGGGTAAACTTGAACATAAGTCACACTTGAGCGGTTTATCCTTGTTTGGTACAGTAGAGTCTCGCTGTTAAAGCGACCACATATTTCATTAACATAGGAGTCTTTAAAGGCAGATGGTTGCTTAATACAGGGTAAAAGGTATGCAGAACGTTCCGACAGGAACTTTTTGCATAACGTTTGTCCTGCATTAAGCTACCTCCTGATTTGAAAATCCAAAATTAAACTTCGTTTGACTGGTATGACTAGAGAGACTTCACTGTAGAAAGACACAAAACCCATGTGCTGCGTTAAAATATAATGATTAGACTCTTCATGCTGATAAAATAAAGTCTCCCGAATCCGTAATCTGTTACAATGTTAGTAACACACCGATTCGTTCAAATGTTTCTGAAACTATTGACAGACTGTCAAACAATTTGGATGCTGATTAGACCCAGAGCTACACCTGGAACTAAATTGTTTGTAAGTAAAATGACAGTTTTATAGCGTTTAACAAGAAAAGGGTTAAAACACATATACATGTAATATATAATGGCTGCGAAACAGCTGTCAATTTGTTTTACAGATAAAACATACGTACTCAAGTACTAAAATGGTCAGTTCTCCACCAAACCCTATATTGGAACCACTCTTTAGAATCGCCTCTTCGAGACGATTCTAAAGAGTGATCACAACATAGGATGAGGTGGAAAATATATTTATTCTTGCAAATTAGACTGAGGACCAGCTGTACCCTAGGTCCCCCCAAGCGGGATTTTATGACACCTATATCACGGTATAGCTTAATATACCCTCTATCGAATGTCACTTGTTGGATGTAATATGGATGCTGATTAAGCTTACAGTATGCGATTGATTATCTGCCCCTGAATTCGTAATATGACGTTTTTATTTTTTCTATACAAGAGGTTATGGAGTCCAAAATGACAAGTTCTCAAACCACATTGCTTAAAATTATTATATTTTATGTCGATCAACATGTTTGAAAAAGAAAGATAACTTTGAACTGAAACACCAATAATTATCTCCCTTGTAACTGTAAAAAAAGAAAAGACTTAATATACATACAACAAGCTACTTTTTCAGTTATATATGGGAAACAATTTGCATAAGGCACTGAATATAATCATTAGGGACCTGCATTGAAAATGCAGAAGCCCATTAGGAAAATTTTCCGTCCGTCTGTCTGTCCGTCCATCCGTCCGTCCGTCCGTCCGTCTGTCTGTCCGTTAATGTCCGTTAATGTGACGCGATAAGTCAAAACAGTACTTCACATATTAGTTTCATATTAAAGACATATGCTTAGTGTCATCAGAAGAAGGTGCCTATAGTTTTTGGGTTGAATCAGATCACTATGTCTAGAATTATCTGCCGTTGATTTATCAAAACATACCATCAAATTTTGTCAACACTTTTGATGTGAAGCGACAATTCAAACAGTACTTCACATATTGGTGTCATATTAAGGGCATAATTATGCTTAGTATCACCAGAGGAACACGCTTATAGTTTTCGGGTTGAATCAGATCAATATGTCTAGAGTTATCTGCCCTTGATTCATCCAAAATGTCAACACTTGATCTGACGTGATATCTTAAAACAGTACTTCACATATTTGGTTCATATTAAGGGCTTATGATTAGTATTAGGAGAGGAAGACGCCTACAGTTTTTGGGTTGAATGAGATCACAATGTCCAGAGTTATCTGCCGTTGATTTATCAAAAATGCCATATTCAACAAAAGATCATCTGCAGGGCCCTCTCTGACCCAGTCAATTTTCTAGATAATATCTACATAATAAAACAATTTCATAACATATGATTCTAGGGCAGTTATCTCAGAAATTCTGATGCTAGTAGATTCTTCTGAATAATAAGTTTCCAAAAAGGTCGCAGTGACGACCATTAGAAAAAAAAATACAACTGTTTGAGAGGCCACAAGCAGACATAGAGAACGTACCTGTAGGTTGTTCTGTGGGGTTGCAAGAGGACGCAGATAAAAGGAAGAAAATGTAGAGCTATTCTGCCAGGAAGCAGCCCTAAGGAGATTCATCCAACGGGCCGTGATTGAAAAATGCCCAGGAAGTGAATAGGGCTGAGTCTGAGCTAATAGGACCTGCTTCTGAGCAGTGGCCCTTCTGGCCGAAAAGAGATAACAGATGCAGTGTATCCGCCACCCGTTGTGGTAGAGATCCTGGTCGTGTTGGAGTCCGTAAGGAAATTCAGTCCCACAAAGATGAAATCTTTCGATGGGATGATAGATGATATCCGATTTCTCCGGATTCAGTACTAGTTCCAACTGAGACAATACCTCCCATCTGTTGCGGAGGTTAAGAAGAAGAGAATGACGAAACAGCCAATTGTCGGAGTACTGAATCAGAGTTACACCATTCTGCTGCATTCCGCTACAACCCCCATGGGTTTGCTAAAACCTCTGGGCCCGAAATGAGGCCAAAGAGCAATGCACGGAACTAGCAAACGGTATCCTCATGGCAGAAGCGCAATAGGTGTCTGTCTGCTGGGTGAATCGGGAGATGAAAATATGCATCCGAAAAATCCATGGAAATGCCCCGTTGGTCCGGTTTAATAGCCAGTCGATTGAAAGCGATGGTCTCCATCTTGAAAGGTTTGACCATTACGTACTTGTTTAGAGTAGAAAGGTTGATGATCGGTCAAAATGCGCAATTTTTCTTTGGAACGTGAAATAGACGAGAAATTATCGCCTATTAATTGCCTTGTTCTTAAGACCATGTTTCCCCTGGGCTTATAAAGGCCCTTAGAAGGTTTGCACTTAGCCACGGGGACTTTGGGGATCTTCCAAGGAGAAGGGCAAGATACCGGAGAACTCTTTGGAGAAGTCTTGTCCACCTGTTCCTTCTCCTTAATTTTGCCTCCGGAAAGAAGCTCCGAGGCAAATGGACCCGCCCGCAATTCAACCTTGGAGGTATCTTAAAGGACAGAGGCGGATTAACGGCCCAGCTGGTATGAAAGGCGCTCGGTAAATTTAGAGGAGGGAGACTCTGAAGCTAGCTGTACTGATAGAGCAGCAGTAATAGGTCTGTGTTGGAAGCAACTCCCATTTGCGGTCTCTGGCGCAGCTCCTACTGCTTGAGAAGAGACGAGGCCCTGGGGTTGTTGGCATCCAGCAAAGGGATCCGGTCGAATAGCCCTGGGTGGCTGTCAGAAGAGGATGGAGGCCTGAGAGATGAGGAAGGAGCCATGGATCTGAGGACATGGTCCAACCGACTGCAAGCCTGAAATGGAAATCTTCGTCCAGGTCTTCCAGCCGAAACATAAGGAATCTAGGCGAGGGAGAGACTCCCGAGACTTGGAGAGATTCGGAATCTCTCCCTGTTCAGAGTAGCTCAAAGGATAAGAGTGGGCCCTTGTGAGTTGGCTTAGGGGCCTAGGGCATATGGAAGGCGGCAGGAAGGCAAAAACAGTTCTCACGCGACTTATCAAAAACAAACGATGACGGCTCAGATTCGTAGACGACCGACGACTGAGCCTCCTATAGGTCCGACGCTCCAGTTGGATCCGACTCCCTAGGAGCCATTATTTACAATACTTCCTGTTCCCCCTCAGACTACACCCTGGCAGCTGTCGCCGACAGCGTTACCCGGAGTTGACCTCCTACTACAGGCACTGAAGAGTGGACTGTGAGTGGGCAAGGAAGAGGACTGTCATAATTCCGAATCGAAATCCGCACATGCCCTGACAGGTATGGAGGCCAGACATGCTATTGGGTGGGGGCAAAGCCATGAGGAGCCCAAGCAGGATAGGGGAATGAGGGCCACCGAGTGGGGTGGGGGTCCCATGACCCTGCTGATTGGGCTGTCAGCAAGGCGCGTCTTGCTGGTTCCAGGCAATGATTGTCGGCTGGCGAGATTGTCCAGCCAGCGACTCTTAAGAGGAAGAAATATATCGATATAATATCCCATTTTAGTTTAGTGGCAGGGGGTGGGGTATAAAGCACAGAAACAGACACAATAGTAGTTTGCTTTCAAACTGGGACAATAATGGGCATAGAGAATGTTGTTGTAATTATCATGTGCAAATTTACTTTGTTATTTATCTTAATACCAATTATTGACAAAGTAGTATTTGTTACATTCTGTGGGGTCATTTTACCCCACCAACTTTCTTTGCTATACTGAAGCAATACTGTGTATCTATGGAACAGAAAATAAATACCTGACAACATTTATGTATCATTTGAAACCTTTTAATATGAAAAATGAATTAACATAACATATACTCAGTTGCTAAATAAGGTCATTTTATTAACGATTTAAGCATTTTTTTAGATTCTCATTAATATTCATGAATATGCAAATGAGCTCAATAGTAGTTTATTCTCAAACTGGGACAATGTTGGTAATAGAGAACGTTGTTGTTATCATCATAAGCAAATTTACTTTGTCGTTCATCTTAAAACCACTTATTGACAAAATAGCATTTGTTACATTTTGGGGTCATTTTACCCCACCCACTTTCTTTGCAATACTGAAGCAATACTGTGTATCTATGGAAAAGAAAATGAATAAATAAATGACCTGACAACATTTACGTATCATTTGAAACCTGTTAATTTGACAAATGAATTAACATAACATATACTCAGTTGCTAAATAAGGTCATGTTTTAACAATTTAAGCATTTTTTAGATTCTCATTAATATTCATGAATATGCAAATGAGCAAGATAGCAGTTTGTGGGGTTATTTTACCTCACCCACTTTCTTTGCTATTCTGAAGCAATACTGTGTATCTATGGAACAGAAAAAAAAATGACCTGAAAAACATTTATGTGTAATTTAAAACCTTTTAATGTGAAAAATGAATAATCATAACATGCTAAATAAGGTCATATCTTAACAATTTAAGCAGTTTGTTTTAGATTCTCATTAATATTCATGAATATGCAAATGAGCAAATTATGAATAAAAGACGCCTGACATGTAATAAATATATTGTTATTATTTTAAAACTTGTTTGGATGTTTTATAAACAAAATAAATGATGTTTTTGCATCTTAATGACGCTAATGCTAAAACTTCGAAATGTTGGCGGTTGCCATGGAAACACGCTGGCCATCTGCTTATCCAGAATCCCCTACTCGTCCAACAACCGGAACTTGTTAACATATACCCTAAGCTTTAAGAAAATATATGTGTACAAAAATCCCGCTAAGGGGGGAGGGTTTCGATTATGGGCCCTGGGCCTAAAATGTTTTAATTTACGCATCTTATCTGGACTTCAGTGTTCAAACAAACTAGCAATTGCTACTACAACTACTTCTAAATGTATTTCTGCTATTATAATTATCAGTTATATTTGCACTGTTATTGCTG
Organism: Azorinus chamasolen; assembly: GCA_963576725.1. Taxonomy (NCBI): domain Eukaryota; kingdom Metazoa; phylum Mollusca; class Bivalvia; order Cardiida; family Solecurtidae; genus Azorinus; species Azorinus chamasolen. Next base: position 31,471,977 of record OY755239.1, on the reverse strand, counting down.
CTGATCTTAAAGCTAATGATAATACTAACAATAAAAGTATACATACATGTATCACTGCCAAGTAATACTACTACTTGTATTAATAGTTAATAGTTACTGCTACAGCTACCACCTCTGTTACTACCACTACTACCACTATTACCACTTCTATTACTACTACTACTACTACCACTACTACCACTGCTACTACTACTGCTACCTACTACTACTACTACTACTACTACTACAACTACTACTAATAATAATAATAATACTTCTACCACTACTACTGCTACTACTACTACTACTACTACTGGTTGCTACTGCTGCTGCTACTATCACTACTATTTCAACTACTACTATTCATTCTGTTACTACTCCAGTAAAAAAATAACGCTAGAATGATAATAAATTAGTAGTCTATAATAATTTATTATAACACCAATAAAAGCAAATCAAATCAAAGAGTGAGTGTGTACATACCTCCACTTTAGCAGTTCTCAGCGAAATACAAGATGACTGCTGACAAATAGTAGACGCGTTTGAATACAGCTATACAACTGTTCACGCTACAAAGGTTTTATCGGCCATCATGCTAAGCGCGATCAGCAGATTGGCGTTTGCCAACAGCTTGGATGCAGATGAGATGCCGAGTAACTTGGCGTCTCATCTGGATCCAAGCTGTTTGACACTCGGTAAGTAGTTTCTCAGAGACTTGAAAGAATGGAAAATCTGTGAAACATTCAGCAGATAAGTGTTTGATAGTTGTTATTATTTCAGCATGAAAAAGATTGAGGATAATTTTGGGTTATATTATCTATCTATGCGTGGGTTAACTTTAAATTCTATATAAACCATACAGTAAATCCTTTCTAATACGATTACTCAAAATAAGTATATGTATCGGTCTACAGTAAGCCCCCGCTAAACGGGAATTCTAGTAGAGAATTTAGATACTTTTAGGCAGGTGGTACTTAATGCAGGGTGAAAGTCATGCCGAAAGCTCCTTCAGGAGCTTTCGGTATGACTTTCATCCTGCATTCAGCTGCCCACTGTTTCCGAGACCGATATTTATACTAATGTTTTAGTTTTACTATATAACTAGTGATAGCATAATTCAAAACGAAACCAATAAGGAAAGCTCCGAAATGAATCTTACTGCATTATTGTTTCCGCATTAACCCTTTCGCTGCCAATGCCGGATCTGTGATTACCAATGCAAACAGTTTTGCTCCAGATGAGACGCCGAGTAATTCGGCGTCTCATCAGGATCCAAACTGTTTGTTACTGTTACTATGTTTTTGAAACAAAAATGAAGAAAATCAAAAGAATGAAAATTTGTAGCAGACGACAAAGTTAGCAGACGACAGAGTTTGGCAGCGAAAGGGTTAAGCAGTCGCCTGATTTTGCAGACCCCGTGTGCATTAGCTATGTCGTCCCCCGATAAAGGTTCAACCGTACATGTACAAGGTAAATTGGGATTCACAGTTAAATGATTTCTACGAAGTGAAATTCGAAGAAGAGAAGGGTTTGATTTCTTGGAGGTGGGTGTGACATTGTCGTCATGTCTGATTTTAACCCTTTCAACGCTGAATTATCCAAGTGAAATAAAGTGCATCAGTGTTTATATACAGTAAAACTTCGATTATCCGAACACTAAAATACGTATTATTATCGATCTTTAAGACAGGTGGCAGCTTAATGCATGGTGAAAGTCACCATGCATTAAGCAGCCTTCTGCCTAAAAGGGTCTAAATTCTTCTATACCGAAAATTCGAATAATCGAGGTTTTACTGTATTTATATGTATGTATATAAAGAGTAAACTTATGTCAACAAATCCGGAAACCGAAGGAGGACGTCGGATATCTGTACTATTTCGTCTTTGTCGTGCCCTTTTGTACCGCGCCCCTAAACCGGGTTAACCCTTTCGCTGCCAATGCCGGATCTGTGATTACCTATGCAAACAGTATGGATCCAGATGAGACGCCGAGTAACTCGGCGTCTCATCAGGATCCAAACTGTTTGCTACTATTACTATGTTTTTGAAACAAACATGAAGAAAATAAAAAAAAACTGAAATTTTGTAGCAGACGACCCAGTTAGCAGACGACAGACTTTGGCAGCGAAAATGTTAAACCCCCAGTGACTTTTGTCACTGGCCGTTCCAAGGGGGTACGTCCATCTTACCCTATTGTTTGTTTGTTTTGTCTTAGTGCGTATCTTTACGTTTTTGCTAGTTGTGTACATTTACTGTGTTTTCTTGTGTTGCTATTCGGACGGCTGATTGTTCTGTATGTGGTGTTTCCTGCATGACTCATATTTGTACTTTTAGTATGAAGGACTTAACATTTTCTTTCATATAAACGTCTTTTCACGCATTTGCAAACAGTGTAGACCCATATAAGTACATGTAGGTCCTAAAAGGGATGCAATTAGGTTCGCTTCTTCTCAATTTTTAAACGTCTATATTTATCCTTAATCTTATATCTATTTCCCCAGTTCGTCTTATACAGTTAATCCTCTCTAAGGTGGCCAACAAACATTCCAATTCTGGGTCGTAGATACAAATGGTAGCTTAATGCAGGACGGAATATATATGCAGAAAATTTTCTGCATTACCGTCATCCTGCATTGAACAACCCTTTCCTTCATATGTACACGTTTTCACGCATTTGCAAAAAGAGTAAACCCAGATCAGACGGCTCCTACAGGAGCCCTCTGATCAGGGTCTGCTCTGTTTGCTAATGGAATTTGAAAGATCTGTTTCTTTACTTTCTAAAATGACTGCAATGCTCCATCTTCCATATTTAGTTGTAACTATTTTTTCGATGAATAGTCAGTAGGTATTGAATTTGGAATAAATATAGAACAGGGGCGATCTTGTTTAAAGGTTCTACTGTAATTTATTTTAATTTCTGCATATCCAAATGAGTGTTATATAGTATAGATACTTCTCAACAGTGTTCTAGTTATAAATTATGTGCAAACATCGAACTATTTCTCATATGTTTTGAAGTTTGCAAGAATCTACAATGTTTACCCCACAATTAGATATGCAGCAAAAAGCTGATTGCACGTATTGCAGTATATGTAACCAGTAATCACGCCTCGACGCTTGTACTCTGTTTTCAATCCTTTCAATAATGACTAAATTTCTTCCGCAAACCTTTCGTCTGCTTGAGTTCAGTGTTCATCTTTCTTCATTTTCTATCCAAACCATATCAAAGGTTTAACCCTTACAACGCTGAATTTTCAAATGGACTATTCCAAAATTCAAACAGGTCAAGTTTATGGTGAATATTTAGGGAGTTTTCGAAAGAAAAATGTAACATGGCAAACAGTACAGACCCTGATGAGAGGGCTCCTCATGGTCTGCTCTGTTTGCAAAGGACATTAGTGACTCGTGTCCCGCGCTGTAAGCGTTAAACATGCTGTTGGATCCTGATTAGAAACAAACGCCTCATATCTAAATGTAAATTGTTAGCTGAAGTCGACCCATAGCGTTGACTGAGTTAATCATGCGATAATTGGGTAGATAGATGTGCATAAAATACCTATGCTTTTCTATGAATTGATATATTTTCTTCTAGGAAACACTAACCATGTATATGGCCGTGTTTATATACAGTGAAAGTCCAACTAAAGCGACATCTTTAAGAATAAACATGTGTGGCAGGTGGTTGCTTAATGCAGGGCTAAAGTAATGAAGAAAGCTCCTGTAGGATTTTGAAGGTTTGGAAACCCTCGCGAAGCCAAAATAAGGTTTAATCTGGTCGAATTTAACCCTTTCAATTATGTAAGCGCATTTTGACGCACCTGCAAACAGAGTAGACCTATAGGGGCCGTCTGATCAGTGTCTGCTCTTTAAATACCTGTTCATACAAACTAAACTAGATCAGATATCTCCAGTACGGTCTGCTCTGTTTGCTTACAGATTAATATAGATCTGATTCTCTGCATCTGATTCTAGTTTCTGCCAAGGTCATACATTTCTGTGTTCATATTCAACAAAAGATCTAATATCCATGATAGCATTAGTTAATTCGAGCATAAATTTCATGAAGTAAATAGTTAGCCCTTTCCCTCATATAAACGCATTTTCACGAATTTGCAAACAGAAAATACCCAGATCAGACGGCTCTTATGGGTGCCGTCTGATCAGGGTCTGCTGTGTTTGCTTTTGACATGATACATGTTTCATTCTACAGCTTTAATCAAAGCAAAACATTTCCTTGAAAAGTTATTATAAAAAAACCCAGCTAATAAATGTTCACGAAGTCATTATTTCTCAAATGAATATTGAACAGGGAAAGGGTTTATCAGACATCGTTCTGCACACGATAGTCAACAGTATAGTTCAAGGTCTGTATTGCATTGATTTCACCGCGGAGAAATCCATACTAGACATTACATGGTCTAGTGATTTTTGAAATATTTAGTACCCTTTAAATGCGGAACACACGTGCACTGTCATTTGCAAACAGTGTGGACCTTAATCAGAGGACTATTAGACGAGTCCTCTGATCAGGATGTACACTGTTTGCCATTCAAAATTCCCTAGCAGGTTTAAGCTTTCTTACCCAGTGAACGCTATAGTTAAACACTGGTGAGCTATGCTACTCTGAAACTTCAACGTTAAAAGGATTGGATGCTAAATTATTTAAGTCAGTGTGAGGATGCATCTAGTCTTAAGCGACCATAAAAATATGTCCGGTTCTGTAAGGCAGGTGGTAGCTTAAAGTAAGTCAAACGTAATGCAGAAGGCTCCTACAGGAGTTGTCTGTCTTATTTCCATCCTATATTAATTAAGGCGTTCCACCGTCGAACCCATGGTAAACTCGTTTACCTGACAACTGCCATTCCGCATAGCAGTCTAGAGCAATTTATTGACCTGTATTCGATGGATACAAAGGGCGTTTAATAACATGGCACCCGGAACCAATCATGGACACTGTTTCTGACATGAAAATGCTTCGTAACATAAGCTTCGACTTGGTATGTGCAACACAATCCACTAAATATAGCATGTAATATGTGTAAGAAGGGCACACGAATATAAAAATAGCAGTCACATGACGAAATCACGTGATCATAATATGAATGAAAGTATTATCGCAGAGGCAGTTACTCAATGAATAAAGAAGTGCGCGTCGGATGGTCTGATACAAGCTATTAGATAATCAAGTCCATAAACTGCAATTGGCCAGTTTGATAAATAAGCATTGCGGGAAACGGCTGAAGTGTCAGCTGCAACTTAAGTATCCACTGGAAAGAGTGCTAATCCCTTCCCTTATAGATACGAAATTTCGAGCCAAGGCGAACTTATTCGATATCAGAAATTTGATTTTCAACACAGTGATGCCATGCAAGGAATACTATAGCGTCTGCAACGCTTTAATTTAACAGTAGGTATAATATGCATCTGACATTTAGTCTGTTGTCGGCGGATAAATAATTACCTTTGCAAATATATTGGACCCAGATGAGACGCGTCTCGTCAGGATCCAAACTGTTTGTCACCCTGAATGCATTATGGTAGATATATAGATTATCGCTTCGATTTTTAAAATGTGGTGGGTAAGAAACTGTGTAAATATAATCAGGGTCCATGCTTATAAAACTTTTAGTTGAGTCTGAGAACGTTCTCAAGCATTTGATTGGTCAGATTTGAGCCTCTGGCTCAAATCTGACCAATCAAAAGCTTGAGAACTCCAATCTGACCAATCAAAAGCTTGATAATGAAACTCAGACTCAACTAAAAGCTTTATAAGCATGGACCCTGATAAGCAGGCTAAAGCTTATGTATAGCCAACTGGAAATCCATTTTTTAAAAAAGTAACATGAATTAACCCTTTCCCTCATATAAACGGTTTTTCACACATCTGCAAACAGAGTAGACCCAGATCAGACGGCTCCGCCTGTTCAAAGTCTGCTCTGTTTGCTAATGGAATGTGATATACTTGTGCTTTAGTTTCCAAAATGGCTACAATGTTTCACCTTCCATACTTCATTATAACTATTTCACTGTGGTGCAAGCTGTGCGGTCGCGAATGTTTAGACTTTTCCAAGATGGCGGACGAACAGGAGGCTGGAAGGTAAGCATCACATTTTTACACTTTTTAAACAATGTATATGTTTCTTTCCGTCTTTTAGTTGGTGTCATAACACAGAATTATAACGCCCGTCAACAGCGGTTTACCTCCTAATGGTTCATGTCTGTGTGTAAGGCTCAAAATCTTCCGTAAACAATGCAGAAACCGAAAATCAGAACTCGAATCGAGAATGAGGTCATATTTTGCCTCACTGTAAGCTTACCAACAACGCTAAGCCTTTTCTAACACTGTGGGTATATGCATTTGAGTCCGATATTAACGTTGAGTTAATTAGTTTGAAGCACAAATCTACATTTTGTCTTTCTGAGAGGGTTGAAAAAAATGTCCAGTATACGGTTTAGCCCGAAGTGGTAAAAGTGCACTGTACGGTTTAGACCCAATCTATTTTGTACGGTTTAGACACGATTTTCTTACAAAAACTGTACGGTTTAGACACATCCAAATACTAACGTTTGAATATGTGTCGTAGGTCTCTATAGTGTAATCCCAACTAATTAGTGTAGATATTCCTTCACACAATGCCTATTTGCGATTTTGACAGTATATTACAAACAATTAGGATCGAGAACAGAAGCATAGCATATACTCTGGGTCTATACTGATTAACATTTGAAGACAATGTTATACTTAAAAAGTTTTGAAGTGAATTGATTTTTAAGTTTAACTGATTGTGTATTTGGGTAAAAGTTTTTTACCCGTTTCAGTCCTAATGCAAATACAGAGCGTCTGAAATTAAGTCAAGCACTTTGTAACATATAACATATATATTTTTTTACTTTGTACTGTTACTTTACATTACTTTACATATCTTTTCAGATTATTTGCCTGTTACTATTGCGAGACAAAGGAAACCATCAGCCACTGTGTAGATGCCAATCCGAGAAATCCAATGAAAATTAGAAGAAAAGAGCTAAGTCATATATATCGGGAAAATCGGGGCAACGTACATTAACTTTTAATGTAATACCAGACGTTTCGAAATAAACAAGCAAAATAATTCTGAATGATGAAATGCAAACCATTGAAATTCAAGATATTTACGAAGATTTTAGACTTGGCAATTTATTTGGTCCAATAAATATACGCATGTAGGTTGTTTTCATTAACTTGTTATCCTTTTCTGTTATATAATTATTTCACGTTTTTTAATGTCCCCTTTAAGATGCATGTATGCCCTACGAAATGGCATTTACACATTCCATACAGACTCAGCCCAGATCCGTCAACGCGAAACTGACGAGATATCGACCAAGTGCTAAATTACATCAACTTAACTAAATGCCTGTAAACATAATCCGACGGTAGGTTCTTTTTTCTGACAGATGATACAGATTAACCAATATGTTCGCTAAATGAATTGCCGGCATGTCAAAAACATGTTAGTTAAACCTAAAAATTAATTCACTTCAATTTTTAAAGTAAAATATTGTCCTTAAATGTTTAATAACCAGTATATATCCAGGTCATGTTCTACCCATAATTCTATTCTGGTTTTCCATTTATCTTACTGAAAAAATGCAACGTGTAATTTTACCTGGTACCTTCTCTGACTGGAATACTATGAAGCTGGTGTTCCACAAGGATATATATTAGGTCTATTGTTATTTCTTGTTTTTATAAATGATATTGTCAGCGACATTGGATTCGTTTGTTTGCTTACGACACTAGCTTGTTTAGTGTAGGTATTACTCCCGTACATATGACAACAAATATCAATAATAATATATTAAAAAGGCAGAGAAATGCCTAGTTGAATTCAATCCTAAGAAGACTGAGTCGTTAATAATCTCGAGAAAAATGTCTCATCCGTATATATGCAAGACCATCAAATTCATGAAGTAGATTCACATAAGCACATTGGCGTTCATCTCTCACGTGATCTAACATGGCACTGTCATATCGAATATATCGCTACTAAGGCATGGACAAGAATAAATGTCATGCGAAAACTCAAATTCACTTCGGACAGATATTCCCTTGAAGCAAGCTACGTATATTTCGTGATACCTATTTTAGAATACGATGATACTATATTTGATAACTGCAATCCCAGAGATTCTAACAGTTTTGAAAAAATTCAATATGAAGCTACCCGAATAGTAACTGGGACAACTAAATTGGTTTCTGTTTGTAAATTATTGCATGAAGTTGGGTGGAAATTCTCTTTTATAAAATGGTGTTTCATTTGACTCCAAAATATCTCACAGAACTGGTACCTGAAGTGGCTGGAAGTGTTTCTCGATGCAATTTAAGATTAAGAAACGCTGGTGATATTCAACCTCTGGCCTGTCGCACAACCCATTATAGCAACTCTTTCCTCCCTGCAACAATACAGGAATGGAACAACCTCCCCGAAAATGAAAAACAATCTTCTACTTTAAACGTCTTTGAATATCAATCTGCTAACTGTTCCCAAACATTTTATTACGGCGTCAGAAAACAGCAGCTCCTGCACAAGAGGCTTCGTACAAACTGCAGTTTGAACCATGACCTATTCTCAAAGAACATATCTGACACAAGGCACATATCTGACACTGCCTTGTGTACATGTGGTCTCGTTGAGAACGTATCGCACTTCTTCTTAAGCTGTTGCAAATATACCAACGAAGGAAAACAACTTTTTGATGATGTTGCCAGATTCACTACTCCGTCCCTGTCTGTCTTTCTGTTTGGTGATTCTCTTTTAAATCATTATAGACGAAGCTGTACATCGGTTTATGCAAACTTCAAAACGATTCTAACTAAAGGTTTTTGTCACAAAAACGGATGTCTCCCCTCTAATAAAAACAATATGTAAAGGGAAATCACTAAAAATGTTATGGTCTTGATGAATGATACTTCCCCTCATTATGCGTTTTCCACACTACATTTTTCAAGAAGAAAATGATAACAGCTAATAACTCCAAAAATACTGATACCAGATTTATGGCCCTTGTGCATGACACTTACTTTCATCATGCTCTTTCCAAAAATAAAATGTCATAGGAGTTATCGTCCGGACAAGAAAGAATTAAACAAATGTACAAGGGGCAATAACTCTAAATTTATTGAAGCTCGAGTTAAGGATCTTATGCATGATACTTTCTCTTATCATGATCGTTCCATGTATGAAGTTTCACTCCAATGGCATGTGTCACATAGGAGTAATCATCCGGACAAAAAAATTGTGATTTTTTTTACAAAGGGCAATAACTCCTATATTAGTGAAGCCAGAGTTATGTACCTTCTGCATGACACTTTCTCTCATTATGCTCTTTCCATATATGAAGTTTCAATCAACTGGCATCAGGCATATTGAAGTTATTGTCCGGACAAAAAATTATGATATTTTTTACAAAGGGCAATAACTCCAATATTAGTGAAGCCAGAGTTATGGACCTTGTGCATGACACTTCCTCTCGTCATGATCTTTCCATATATGAAGTTTCAATCCAATGGCATGAACCATATAGGAGTTATCGTCCGGACAATAAAGTGCGATTTTTTTTTTACAAAGGGCAATAACTCCAATATTAGTGAAGCCAGAGTTATGGACCTGGTGCATGACACTTCCTCTCATTATGCTCTTTCCATATATGAAGTTTCAATCAACTGGCATCAGGCATATTGAAGTTATCGTCCGGACAAAAAGTGTGACGGACAGACGAACGGACGGACAGACAGACAGACAGACAGACAACTCTCACGAAAACAATATGTCTCCCCCATATAAATATGGGGGGGGGGGGAGACATAATAAACTCGGTAACGCTCACCTTCTTTCGAATGTGCTTGTACTGCTCAGAATCCTAGACCTCTCTACATATATGCAGGCACGTACCCAGGTGGGGTACCCCAGCTGGCTGCCAAGATACCATTTTTATTAATGGGCCCTTTTTAGTTTTCAGCTAAATCTACCGTTTTGAAAATTTGCCATGGAAATTTTTTTAGTGACCGATATTTTCCTCCCTGGGGGAGATTATCTGTTAGTTCTCTACACAGACAGGCCACCTTTAGCACGCTGTCATGCTGTGGTCCACGCTTTGCCTATTTTGGTATGGACCAATCAGGGTGATACCCCGCAGAGAACACCCGTATTACGTAGTCACGAGTTGGTTCCGGTTTTCGCCATACTTGAGTTTAGCAAATAAATTGTTCAGGAACCAGTCGTGACAAAATGCAAATTGCTACGTTGTCCACAAATACCACATGTGGCACGTAAATTACTCAAGCGATGAGACAATGTCGCAAAACGAGGTGGGTGACTTATCAAGACGCTGAGCAGTATGCACTTCGACCGATAAGCGTTTTACTGTATTGAATCGATCATTAAATAACTATAGTAATGAAAGAATAACTCCGAACAGACAGACAACTCTCACGAAAACAATATGTCTCCCCCATATAAATATGGGGGGGGGAGACATAATAAACTCGGTAACGCTCACCTTCTTTCGAATGTGTTTGTACTGCTCAGAATCCTAGACCTCTCTACATATATGCAGGCACGTACCCAGGTGGGGTACCCCAGCTGGCTGCCAAGATACCATTCTTATTAATGGGCCCTTTTTAGTTTTCAGCTAAATCTACCGTTTTGAAAATTTGCCATGGAAATTGTTTTAGTGACCGATATTTTCCTCCCTGGGGGAGATTATCTGTTAGTTCTCTACACAGACAGGCCACCTTTAGCACGCTGTCATGCTGTGGTCCACGCTTTGCCTATTTTGGTATGGACCAATCAGGGTGATACCCCGCAGAGAACACCCGTATTACGTAGTCACGAGTTGGTTCCGGTTTTCGCCATACTTGAGTTTAGCAAATAAATTGTTCAGGAACCAGTCGTGACAAAATGCAAATTGCTACGTTGTCCACAAATACCACATGTGGCACGTAAATTACTCAAGCGATGAGACAATGTCACAAAACGAGGTGGGTGACTTATCAAGACGCTGAGCAGTATGCACTTCGACCGATAAGCGTTTTACTGTATTGAATCGATCATTAAATAACTATAGTAATGAAAGAATAACTCCGAACAGACAGACAACTCTCACGAAAACAATATGTCTCCCCCATATAAATATGGGGGGGGAGACATAATAAACTCGGTAACGCTCACCTTCTTTCGAATGTGTTTGTACTGCTCAGAATCCTAGACCTCTCTACATATATGCAGGCACGTACCCAGGTGGGGTACCCCAGCTGGCTGCCAAGATACCATTCTTATTAATGGGCCCTTTTTAGTTTTCAGCTAAATCTACCGTTTTGAAAATTTGCCATGGAAATTTTTTTAGTGACCGATATTTTCCTCCCTGGGGGAGATTATCTGTTAGTTCTCTACACAGACAGGCCACCTTTAGCACGCTGTCATGCTGTGGTCCACGCTTTGCCTATTTTGGTATGGACCAATCAGGGTGATACCCCGCAGAGAACACCCGTATTACGTAGTCACGAGTTGGTTCCGGTTTTCGCCATACTTGAGTTTAGCAAATAAATTGTTCAGGAACCAGTCGTGACAAAATGCAAATTGCTACGTTGTCCACAAATACCACATGTGGCACGTAAATTACTCAAGCGATGAGACAATGTCGCAAAACGAGGTGGGTGACTTATCAAGACGCTGAGCAGTATGCACTTCGACCGATAAGCGTTTTACTGTATTGAATCGATCATTAAATAACTATAGTAATGAAAGAATAACTCCGAACAGACAGACAACTCTCACGAAAACAATATGTCTCCCCCATATAAATATGGGGGGGGGGGGAGACATAATAAACTCGGTAACGCTCACCTTCTTTCGAATGTGCTTGTACTGCTCAGAATCCTAGACCTCTCTACATATATTATGTGTCAAGCTTTTCGTTTCCTTTTTTTGTTTCTTTTATTTATTTATTTATTATTTATTTATTCTTTTATTCTGAAGTATCTTTCACAATAAGCAGTTTTGTTTTCGTTTCCATCCATTTCTTTTCCTTTGTGTTGTCATTACAATATTCAAGCAAATATTTAAAAATAAAATACGTTTAAACCAATTATATACTGTACTTCTGATCTCGATCCTAATTGTTTGTGATATGCTGTCATAATCGCAAACATGCATTACATGAATGAAGATCCATAATAAATAGTTGGGATTATACTATCTAGACCTACGGCGCAGATTCAAATGGTAGCATTTGTTTTGTGTCTAAACCGTACAGTTTTTCGAAAGAAAATCGCGGCTAAACCGTACAAAAAACATCGGGTCTAAACCGTACAGTGCACTTTTACCTCTAATGGCTAAACCGTACACTCGACATTATTTTCAAACGTCTCCAAAAGACAAAATGTAGATCTGTGCCACAAACTAGGTAACTCAACGTTAATATCGGACTCAGATGCATATATCCAGTGTTAGAAAATGTTTAGCGTAGTTGGTAAGCTTACAATGAGGCAAAATATGACCTTCTCGATTCGATTTCTGACTTTCAGTTTCTGCAAAGTTTACCGAAGATTTTGAGCCTTACACACAGACATGAACCATAAGGGGGCACGCCGCTGTTGACGGGCGTTATAATTCTGTGTTATGGCACCAATTAAATGACTGAAAGAAAAATCTACATAGTTTAAACAGTGTAAAAATGTGATGCTTACCTTTCAGCCTCCGTTTCGTCCGCCATCTTAGAAAAGTCTAAACATTTGCGGCCGTACAGCTTGCACCACAGTGTATTTTATTCATGAGTATTCAGTAGGCATGGGAAATTGGACTAAATTTAGAACAAGGAAATGGTTAAGTAAGATAAACATATATATGCATGAAGCAAATACCAACACCGTGACTATAATCGAGAGGCCCCCACGATTTGTTGGCGCCCCGCATGAGCGTGGCCACTATATGGATTTACGTGTTTTTTTGCTCATTGTATCGTACAAGAAATGAAATATTGTTTGGGCAATGCAAATTGTATACATGCATACCGGTCGATTAAGAGTATGAATAGCATGTCAGAAGTAATGAAATAATTAAATACCTGATCCTTTCGGATTCCCCGTGCAATAGGCTGGCCTTAAATGTTTGTGAAAGTGTTACAGTAAATGCGCATTCCAGGGTATTGTTTTTGGTTTAATACCGATCAAAGCTACTTTAGAAATAACGTATATTTGCTTTCTAAAGTTTGACCCAGTTAAGAGTAAACATCCTAAAAATTACGGTGTATAAATAAATGTTTTCGTTGAGTATCCACTTGAAGCCAGTCACGAGTTTGCCAATTCAATGGAATCGACATCTTCGCACATGGGTCACTCCGTAACAAGGAAGTGTTTTGCTTTATTTGTTATCCAATACATCATGCATTATGTATTTCAACCCAAAATCTGATTTGCGGTTTTAAAATGGCCACATTGAACGGGTCGTTGTTGGTAGAACCACTTTAGGTCGAAATTGATCTCGTGATAAAAATAGAACAGAAATAAAGAGGTACTGGTTGTCTGGGGCTTGTTTAATCTTAACAGATTAGCTTTTTTGCTTATGGGTATATAACATTAACCCATTCCCTCATAGGCTATTTTAAGATCCAACCTCTTTGAATAAACCTACCAAAAAGGAGCATTAACTAGAGAAAAGGAAAATTTAGCATTTTGTAGTTTGAAACCATTGTAATAAATAGAGCATTTGCTCCTATAGGAGCAAATGCTCTATTTATCACAATGGTTTCTTAAACTGACATTTACAGAGTCGTCAAAAGTCGTCAATATGAGGGAATGGGTTAAGCAAAATAATAGCTATTCTACAACACATTCTTTTATTGCTAGTTTTACAGAGGAGGACGAAGGGTTTGTTAAACAGGTAGTACCTTTTCTACTCTTTCAGGAAAATAAACCTATTTATTAACATGAGATACTAAACTATGCATGAAGTCTGCGTGCATTTTACAATATAAAAAGTAAAATTTATGCCATTTCTATACCATTAGTCTCATTTTCAAACTACATTGTAAATATTTAGGCGTTCATGAAAAGTAGCATCACATTAAATTCTCCACCACAAAGTCGCGTGTTGGCCCCTTGTGTGAGATGTGCGTTTCCTGTTATGTCAGGTAAAATCTAGGGAACCCTGGGAGGGACCACTTTTGACCCCACGATCATGATTTGAAATATCTTGGTACATGTAGATGACCAGTAGACACTGCTACATACAACGTATCGTAGCTGGAGTCCTTATGGTTATGGAGTATATTTATGTCCCCCAAACGAAGTGGGGAACACATTGTGTTTATCCGTTTCTTCTTATGTCCCCCAAACGAAGTGGGAGATATATTGTGTTTATTCTGCTTCTTCTTCTTCTAATTATTATTCTTTCTTCCGATTATTATTCTGTCTTCTGTCGTGAACTTGTCCGACATATTTCTCCGTAAGTTCGATTCTAATGAAACTTCACACGAACATTGCCTGTTATGTGCAGATGTGCATTTAACTTTTGGTTCTTAAAATATTGCCATGGTAACCGAATGGAAGGCTCTGATTGGTCGAAATTTAGATATTGTTTGATTTGTTTGAAAATTGGTACTCCGAACTCAATCTTAGGTGTTTCGAAAGAGTTTTTTACCATGGTAACGGAGTGGTGGCCTCCGATTGGTCGCAATTTAGATAAAAGAGTTTGCTGAAAATTGATAAATAGTTTTATATGGGTACTTCGAACTCAATGTTTCAAAATGCTGGTTGCCATGGTAACCCTGTGAATACACGTGATTGGTGAATGTTTAGACATTTTACTCATCAATACCCGTTGTCTGTTGCGTTTGGGGGTCATTCTGCAACGGATTGCGTTACAATTAGATCTTGTTATTATTTCTTCCGATTGTTATTCTTGCTATTATTCATATTCTTCTTCCACTGACACTAGATCGAAAAAGAATGGTTTATTTATTGCATCTAGTACATCAACACAGTAAAGTACTAGGTGCTATAAATAAACTATTGTCTTTTTCGATCAAGTGCCAGTGTCCGACACATTTCTCGATTATGAAACTACACATGAACATTGTCCGACACATTTCTCCGTAAGCAATAGTCCGATCCTAATGACACTTCACAAGAACATTGCTGGTTGTGTGCAAATGTGAATTTAACTTAGTTTTTAAAATGTTGCCATGGTAACCAAATGGTTGGCTCTGATTTGTCGAAATTAAGATATTGTTCAATTTGCTGAAAATTGGTATGATGGGGGTATTTAGGTGTTTCTAAACAGTTGGTTACCATGGTAACGGGGTGTAGGCCTCTGATTGGTCGAAATTAAGATATAAGATTTTGTTGAAAATTCGCAAGTAGAGGTATATTGGTACTCCACGCTTAATGGCAGATGTTTCAAAAGTGATGGTTGCCATGGTCATCCGGTGATGGTCTATGATTGGTGAATTTTTAGATATTTTGTTTTGAAATTTCGTTTGGGGGGCATTCTGTAACGGATTTCGTTACAGTTAGATCTTGTTTTTAAACATCTTCTCTGTGTGAAACTATGAATATTTAGAGGGGAACCAATAATGACTCCGGGATCTTGAACAATCGTGACAGTATAAGGAGCTATATACCAGACAAATATTTGCTAATTTTGAGGCAAATTTAAGTTCAAGGTTAGTGTCAGCGACCCCAAAACAACCTCAGATAGTCATTTTAAAAAGCTATCTATATACTAAATGTGGTAAAGGTATTAAAACTCACTAGAGGTATCATCTGGAAAAGAAAGTTTGACAACATTCGCCAATTTAATAACCAGAAGTTTTGTTTAAAACTAGTCAAAATTAGGATAACCGACACTTCATTTCTTTTTAACAAAATATTCATCAGTTAACATATGTGGCACCCAACATGCGCAAACCTTTGTTTACACAAGTGCAGGGTGAAAATCTCATTAGTTCTCCCCGTTGATATGCCAAGGAAAGAAGCTGTCTCTGACACCCTGTATCTGGCGTCTTCATCAATCAGACGTCTAGCTGCAGTGATTTTCTTTGACCTCACTGCTGTCTTAGGCCTGCCAGGAAGAGCTGTGTCTTTAAGGACAGCTCTACCATTTTTAAACTTGCATATCCACCTGTAAACAGTTGTCTCTAACATTGCAGACTTCCCTTATGAACTATGCAGTTCACCGAGAATCTGCCTTGCAGGAATACTCCTAAAGAACAACGTACTTTAATATACGCCCTGATTTCAGATTTTTTTCGCTTTTCATGCAACGTTTATTTTGCTTAGTGTAAATGATTACACCTGATACAAAACTAAATATCTTCAAAACAGTACAATAGTTTTCAATAAAATTCTGTACAGTCATAAGAACTTTATCCATGTATAATCCGCTTTAAGCACGAGATTCTTGCATGCTAAATTTCTACACAATGGAGCTATTGTCATTATCTATAGAACACCCCTCGTAAGTTCTTTTTCTCATCCACATCCTTCTATTTTTTATCTCTACAATAATATGAGTAATTTGATAATGTAGATTACATGTAACTGATTTCATGAGAGTGTTGGTGCATAGAATGAAAGACAGACAATACAAAACCGACCATAAAGTGTTGTGTCAGTATTTCAAAAAACACTATTAAAACAGATAATAAGAAACAAGCATGAATAATCCATTTCTTAATTTTTATTACAATATATAAAATTAACTAATACATTTTGGAACAAAGCACTAATCAAAACTAACAAGAAAAGTCTTGCATATAATATCTATATAATGCTTACATATATCAGGTTGACTATTTGAAACAAATAATGAACATTCGCCTTACGATACATTAAAAGGCAGCATCAATAGATTAAAACAAATCTAATCTACGAAATACTGTTTCAGAAACATTTTGTATCACAAATGAAGCTTATACATTCCATTCAAGTTTACTTGTAAAATACCAAACACCTATAAACAGTGGCTCATATGCTGTATGCCTTGTGGTGCTCTATAGTTTGTCTGAAACCTACTGAATATTCATGGAAAATATAGTTATAATGAAATATTGAAGGTGGAACATTCTAGCAATTTTAGAAATTAAACAAACAGATAAAATCAAATTCATTAGCAAACAGAGCAGACCCTGATAAGATGGCTCCTATAAGAGCTGTTTGATCTGGATCTACTCTGTTTACAGACACGTGAAAAGGCGTTTATATGAAGGAAAGGATTAACCTCATGATTATTTAATGTTCATGCAATAATTCAGCCATTATGAATATTAATTATATTCTTGTATTATATGTTGAAATTGTCATCTACATCTTCTACTGCACAAGACATTCGGTATTTCAAACAGTTTGTATCTAGATTAGCCTATATCTTATCTGAATCCAAACTATTTGCAGAGGTTTGCATGATTATGTTCTTGATGTGTCTCTGCATAACTTTTGCACGAAGCAATTCATGTGTTAATACCATATATAATCCCTACACTTTGCACTAAAATGGGACATCGACACATACACCACATATACACACTCAAATAATACTGATAAAGTCAAGCACCAGTTATACTATGGTGACTTATGTTTCTTAGACCAGACAACACTTTATTTGGGGTATACAATAAGACTGCTTTACAGCATTAAAAGTAGCATCAGTGCTTGCCAGTTTACAGACAGATGACAGCTTAATGCAGTTTAAAAATCATGCAGAAAACTCCCCTGCATTAAGCAGTCACCTGCTAAAAACGATATGGATTCTATCAATGAACAATGATGGACTATCCAACTCTGAAATATCAGGATTGAAAGGGTTGATAAAGGTTGTATTAATGCCCATCCATTACTTATAAGAATCATCCAATTTCTAATCTGAACAATTTCTCAAGTTCACAGCTTAAACCATTCCCTCATATTGACGACTTTTGACGACTCTGTAAAAGTCACTTTGTGAAACCATTGTGGTAAATAAAGCATTTGCTCCTATAGGAGCAAATGCTCTATTTATCACAATGGTATCAAACTACAAAATTCTAAAATTTTCCTTTTCTCTAGTTAATGTTCCTTTTCGGTAGATTTATTCAAAGAGGTTGGGTCTAAATATAGCCTATGAGGGAATGGGTTAATGCAGGTCTAAAGTAATGCTGAAAGGTCCTGTAGGAGCTCCTGTAGACGCTTTCAGCATTACTTTAGACATGCATCAAGCTGTCACATGTGCTTCTTGATATACGCAGTTCACTTTTACTTCAACTTATCCCAAAATTCAACTTATCCAAGATTCAGATATCAAGGTTCGACTGTATTAAACTTTTTGTACATTATATAAAACATTTTTTGGTGACACCATACCTTGTGTTTAGTCTAAGAAACTTAATTCACCATTGTTTAGACTCATTCATTGTCATATTCATACATAGATAATAATCAAAACATATAGACAATAATCAAGACATGCTAATGAAAATGTATTCAAGGTTTTGCAGGATATAATATCAAGGCTTAATCAAATGAATGGAGGGGTATAGGATTATTGGAAACTATCGCAAGCTTTCAGTGCCGACAAGTGTCGTCAGTCGCAATAACATGCATGTTTCAAACAGACAAAAACAGTCTTTAATTTGTTACATAATTTTGGACAAACTTTGCAACAGCAATGACAATTGTTTCAGATTTCTGATATACATGGAAACCAAATTTAAAAAAAAAATGTTTTAAAGTTTACGATATTTATAGAGGAATACATGATAAGACTTATGTAAAATGAACAAATGTAAACAGTGTAGACTTAGATCAGCTGCTGCATTCCATTAATGTGTCTGATCAGAGTCTACAATGTATGACATAAATCAACTGTTTCAATGTTTTGTATGCTATCATTGTAAATACAGAAGTTCAGATAAGATGCATAAATTATAACACTTTCAAGAATATTATTTATCCACCAAACCCTATGTTGAGACCCCTCTTTAGAATCGTCTCAAAGACATTATTCTAAAGAGTAATAGGGTTTGGTGGAGAAAGGATGCTTTTTGAGTATACACCTGTGTCTGTTTGCCCTGTACACAGTACAGCTCCTGCTGTCTTACCTCAATTAACCTAGGTATTAGGCAAGTAATGCATACCCCGATCAAACTGCTTCCAAAGAAGCAGTCTGATCAGGGTCTACATTATTTGCTACTAAGTCAGTCGAATTTAAAGTTGATGCTTCAGTTGTGTCTGGGTCTTCAATTTTCGCTAATCTCTGTATATTGTTTTGAGTGACACTGACCATATATATACTGATTGTTTAGATATACTTAGCAGAATAGTACATTAGTTTTTTAGTACCAGAAATTGAAACAAATATGGCGTCAATAATTTGTAGTAAAATTTAGAATAGATAGAATATGGTATATACATGAAAATTGTATGTAGGCCTTAATTGGTCAACTTATATAATGGACATGGATGCTCCTTATTCTACAACAAAGGACCCAAAGCAAAACTTTAACCCTTTCCTTCATATAAACGTGTTTTCACACATTTGCAAACAGAGTAGACCCAGATCAGACGGCTCCTAGAGGAGCCGTCTGATCAGGGTCTGCTCTGTTTGCTAATAGAATTTGAAAGATCTGTTTCTTTAGTTTCTAAAATGGCTACAATATTCTACCTTTCATATTCATTATAATTATTTTGTCTATGAATAGTAGGTATTGAAATTTGGAATAATCACAGAACAGGGAAAAGGTTAATGCATTGAAAAAAAACATTAACATATTAACCGTTTGCATATTAGTGTGAAACCATGGTTACCTATGCAATCAGTTTGGATCCAGATGAGATGTTGCATAGTGCAGCTTCTCATCATAATCCAGAGGTTGAAACTTTTACTATATTATTGCAAAGAAATGAGAGAAATTTTATTTTCAGAATTGAAGCAGAGGACAATTGTTGCAGATGAAAATTTACTTAGCATGCTTAGCATGAGTTAATTCTTGCAAGCTTAGTAATTGTTTTCTGCTAAATATGCTGTACTTCAACCTTTAATCCATAAATACACCTTTCTACCTCTTTGCAAAAAGAGTAGACCCAGATCAGACAGCTTCTATAGGAGCTGCCTGATCAGGGTCTGCTCTGTTTACTTATGATATAATATAGATAAGATAATATAAATTCTGCCATGGCCAAATATCCAAAACCCATGTGCTATTATAACAATTAATCTAATTAATATCCATGTTGTCATTATCTTTAACATAAATATTCATGGAGTAAAGGGTTAATATCCAAACTGACTTTACAGGGAAAGACAAAATCAGAAGTAGCAGGCAAAGATACAGGTCTGCAGCATCTTCATACCGAGTCAGTGAAAAGTCTGAGGCCAATCCATCCTCTTGACTGTGCAAGAAGAGTTGGATGCATACAATTCTTAGAACATAAAAAGGGACAATAGCTTCAGTAAGCTTTGTCTACCAGTCCTGTTGGCAGAAACATTTAACCCTTTCCCTCATATAAATGCCTTTTCACGCATTTGCAATCAGAGTAGACCCAGATCAGACAGCTCCTGTAGGAGCTGTCCGATCAGAGCCTGCTCTGTTTGCGTATGATATAATATATATCTTATTCTGTAGTTTCTGCCTGAGCCAATAGATCCTGTGTTCATATGCCATCATAAAATTTAATCAAAATTAATATTCATGATGTCATTATTTCTATAACATGAACATTGAACAGGGAAAGGGTTAAATTTCTGATCAATATATAAACTATACATGTACAACACATCAGAGAAACCATGATGCAATAAGTTGATTTTCTGGCTCTAAATTTCCTTGGTCAGTGAAACACTTCCTTGTAATTCTCGAACACTGACTGCCTATTACTATCTCCTTGCAACCATGATACAATTTCCAAAATAAGCAAATACGGCCTCACTCTTATTTTCCTACAAAGTCAGTTTTCTCTAAATTCATTATCTAAAATTTTACACTGTAAATATGTTGAAGCTGAATTTGGATTTCTTTAAATGCATAGAATGGCCATTCACTTCAGCTTCACTGTGTAGAGGAATTCCTTCTATGTCTACATGATAGGACATTCCACCACGTAGCTTTTTGCGCTTTGCGTGAACGGAGCTTATACCATTTCGCTCCCTTATAAAGAAGACTTTGTCTTTTCTGTTTATAATTTTATATTCTACGTTGCCTTTCAATGGAGACACAGCTGGGAGAATTTTCACCAATTTAGTTTTTCTCTGGACATCCTTCAGACTGACAACAACGGGGAGAGTGTAAATGGATTGGTTTTCATCATCTTGCAGAGTGCTGTTTTGTGATATATGCTTGTGACGTCTATGATGATGACCCTGCAAAGTTAATGAAAACATTAAACATAACTGCAAAATTGTATAGTAGTCAAAATGACTCCTACTGTGCATAACCAATATTTCAAATAAGGTAGGCTCAGATCAACTACTATGTAATTATACAGAATGTAGTGCAATGTAATGATCAAGAAAGTAGTGCAAGGTAATAATACTGAATGGAGTGCAAAGGTAATAATAGAGGGTTAATACACGTTTGTTCGGGCAATAACATCTGCTGTGTCCCGAGGAACTGTTGTTGGCCCGAGCCCGAAGGGCGAGGGCAACAACAGTCCCGAGGGACACTGCAGATGTTATTGCCCGAAAACAAGCGTGTCTTAACGCTATTCTTGCATAAAACACATCTTCTGCTTTCCTGCATCAATTTAATTCTTCTAAATACAAGCAAAACTACGGCAGCAAAACTATACACTTCTTTGACACTTCGTTCGATGTATGCTGTTTCTGGGCCACTGTTTTCTTTCTGACGTCAATTCATGATTGTGTCAAATACCGTTTACACGGAACTTCATTCAATTTGTCTATCACAAAAACAGTTCATTGTCGGCGCACCTGATATGCTCGCACTCGGCGTTCACCTAGCTTTGGCCAAAACCCTATATAGCATTCGCGTCCATTGTTTACCTTAGGCCCCGAATAGGTATAATTAAAACCGGTCAACAACAGCGCGTGAGCACGAGAATCGCCTTGTTAATACATGGTCTAGCGGGACTAAAACAGCACGTTTTGTGCAAGAATACAGTATGCAGTGTAATATAACTATGCAGAATACAATAGTGTACTGTAATAATATTTTGTTATAATACAGAAGGTAGTGTAAGGTAATAATAAATATAATGCATGCAATGTAATGTAATAATACAGAATATTTTATCAGGTAATACACAGAATGTACATGTAGTTTGATATGATGATAGAAATTAAAAAGAAATATCATAAATGCTATGAAATAAGTCCTGAAAACAGTAATCATTAAGATAAAATGAAAGAAATTTGCTGTAAAATCCGGACCAACATTTGTGGCACTCTGAAAATGAAATGGGAAGAATTAAGTAGCCGACAATGTCTTGTGGCTTAACTTTATTTATCATAGCTAATCTTTCTTACCTTTTTACGTTGTGCTTCTCGTTTCACTACCCTCAGGACTTTTGGTCTGAACTTGCGTCCATGACGTCTTATGTCAGTGAGCTGGATTTCTCCACGAGCCTTCAGCATGGTTTCCGTTAACTCAGCGTCTTGTTTTCTCTTGTACTCTTCTCCACCAAGTACTTTTCTAAAGCCTGTAAAAGCCAGATTGCTTCATAATGTTTTGACTGAAGCAAACAAGTATACAAGCACTTGCAAACAGCATAAACAACAAGAGTGCCTAAATGTCAAAATATACGCCCGTAAAATGTCTTGAAGTTGAAAGGCCATTACTCCATATCAGGTGGCATAAAGTAAGGGGAGATAATTGTGGAGTTTCAAGGGCAATCTTGCTATTTATCGAACATGACTAAGACATACTGACTAAATTCGAAAAGGATTGGATTACGATTGATTGAGTTAGAGAGCAGACAAGCAAAAACTCACGGAAATTCATAAAAGTAAGGGGAGATAATTCTGGAGTGTCATAGAAATCTTGCTGGTTATCGAACTTGACTGAGACATTATGATAATATATTTGCTGACAAAATTTGAAAAGGATTGGATTACATTTGATTGAGTTACAGAGCAGATGAGTAAAAATTCATGGAAATTCAATAAGTAAGGGGAGATAAATCTGGATTGTCTGGGGCAATCTTGCTTGTTATCGAACTTGACCGAGATATTATGGATATATACATGCTGACAAAATTTGAAAAGGGTTAGATTGCATTTGATTGAGTTAGAGAGCGGACGAGGAAAAGTTCACGGACAGACGGACGGATAGTGCCACGCATTATACGTAATGCAGAAAGTTCCTATAGGAGCTTTCTGCATTACTTTTGCCCTGTTTTAAGCAAACACCTGCATTTCAAGAACATATATATATATATAAGCAGACTGGATTGGACAGGAGAAGCATATTCTTGCGAGCTTTGAGTTTGTCCATCTCTCTCTCTCTCGCTAGTCAGCAGGTTTAGAATAGCAAACAGTAGATACAGTTCCAGAGCAAACACTGGGCTACTTTATGACTGCTATAATAGTTTCTTAAAATACCAAACTTTCCTGAGTACATGCACTACTATAACAAGAGTGTTCGGAGGAACACATGTGTCACCTGCTTCCAACTGACACAAAAACTGTTAATATGCTGGAGTGCGAACATCAGAACAAAGGGAAATAACTAAAAAAGTATTACATGCAGAGTGATGGACCTTAGCTATATCAATGGTCGTCAATGAGAGGAAGTTGCATGTGAAATTTGAAAGCCATATAATGATAAGTTTAGAAATGACAGCCAAAAAAAGAAAGTGTGACAAAAATCAGAATAAAGGGAAATAACTCAAAAAGTATTAAATGCAGAGTGATGGACCTAATTACATCAATGGTCCTCAATCACAGGAAGACACATGTGAAATTTAAAAGCTCTATAATGATTCGCTAAGAAATGACAGCCAAAAAGTAAAGTGTGACGGAAATTGGAACAAAAGGGGAAAAACCTCAAAAAGTATTGCATGCAGAGTAATGGACCTTAGTTACATCCATATAAATTTGAGAGCTCTATAATGATTAGTTTAGAAATGATAGCCAAAAAAGAAAGTGTGACGAAAATCAGAACAAAAGGGGAATAACTCAAAAAGTATTGCATGCAGAGTGACATCAATGGTCCTCAATGAGAGGAAGACACATGTGAAATTTGAAAGCTCTATAATGATTAGTTTATAAATGACGGCCAAAAAAGGAAAGTGTGACGGACAGGACAGACGGACAGACAGACAGACAGGCAGACGATGGAAAAGTGATCCCTAAGTGACACACTGCCTCTCGGCAGGTGACATAAACTGAGCAAATAAATATTCATGAATACTGAAAAGGGAAAGGGCTAATTCAGGGGTTAAGTAGAAACTGCATTAATATATCCCTGCATTTAACAGTCTTTTAAAGGTTCTAAAATCAATCACTAATTGAAATCCCAAAATGTGTTCTAATTATTCATAAACGAGTTGCTTAAAGTAGACCCATTCCAGGAGGCCCTATTAGGAGCTGTCTGATCAGAGTCTACGCTCTTTGCTTTTGGTATAATATTTATCAGAATTTATAATTTCTTCCATAGACAACAAGAGTGCCAGTGCTGAGTGGGCACAATATACACCCATAGAGGCCTTGTTCAAAATAAATTGAGGTTAACATATTTATTGAACGCCAATGCTAATTGCAAATTCTAAGTCTAATTGTGCTATGTTGACCATGGATATACATACCGGGACACACCAATGCTACTGTAGCATGTCCATATAAACATGGTGGTGAAATTTGAGAAGGATCCACCAAGCAGAACTTGAGTTCGAGATGTTATAGACAGACAGACAGCGCCATTCCATAATAAGTCCCTTTTTCTTCAAATGGGCATATAAATATGCAACTAATTAATATTCATGAATTTATTATTCCTTACATGAAAGAGTAAAAGATGTTTAACTGTTAATTGCTTACTTTCAAGTCTTGAGGCAATACTTCGTTTTGCTCTTTTAGACAGAGGAGCATCCAGTGGTGCATCTCCTACATTACATGAATAACATCCCTCGCCTGGTGGCAGTTCGCCTGTAGCTATGCCTTCCTCATGTGGAAGCTCTGTGCCCTCTGGGAATAGCCTATCGTAGTCAGACGGGTATATTGTCTGAATACAGTGGCTGAAATTGGAAAGAACTTGTACTAAGTTGACTCTATCATGATTCAATACGATTGGCACTTGGCCTATTCCCTTTATTCCATGAATATTTATGTAAGAAATATTTTCATTAAGTAATTTTGTTTTATTTTAACGACACACGAACACAGGCAGTTCAAACAATGGCAAACACTGTAGAATCATATCTTTATTATTTCATAAGCAAACAGAGCAGACCCTATAGGAGCTGTCTGATCTTGGTCTTCTCTGTTTGCAAAGGTGTAGAAAGGAGTAAAGGGATGATATTGAGCAAGAGTCCAAGAATTAACCCTTTCCTTCATATAAACGCCTTTTCACTCCTTTGCGAACAGAGTAGACCCAGATCAAATGGCTCCTGTTAGAGCCGTTTGATCAGAATCTGCTCTGTTTGCTTATGGAATTAAATAAATCTTATTCTATAGTCTGATAACAAAAAATCATGTTTACATATACCATTATAAAAATTCACCTCATAAATATTTATGATATAATTATTTCTTACATGAATATTCATCAGGGAAAGGGTTAAAAACCTTTGCATACTGTAAGTGAATATGTGATGACCTTTGCAAAGAATTTCGATCTTGACATGATACAAATTAATCAACAGGGTATCACTTTAGTTACTGCCATCTGCAAAACAGTCTTCTCTCACAATTATCAATGTAAGTTTTTCCTTCATTTCTCTTCAAAAAAACAATCGTGGTACATGTATTAACCCATTCTCTCATATTGACGCCCCTGTAAAAGTAACTTTTTGAGACCATTGTAATAAATGGAGCATTTGCTCCATAGAAGCAAAGGCTCTATTTATCACAATAGTTTCAAAACTATACAATTCTAAAAGTTTCCTTTTCTCTGGTATGAATTAATGGGCTAAACAGTTTGGATCCTGATGAGACACCAAGTTACGTAGTAACCCATCTAGATGCAAAGTCTTTGCATACATATAACCATTTCATTGCTTGTCTGAGGCTTGTTAAAATTATAAGACACTGGTTAATGTAAATGTCAGCTGTAAGTCGTTTAGCATGTGGAGAAAAGTAAACTGTATTCTAACTAGAAAACTGACCCATGCAGTCAGAGAGGGCCCTGCAGATGATCTTTTGTTGAATATGGCATTTTTGATACATCAAGGGCAGATAACTCTGGACATAGTGATCTGATTCAACCCAAAAACTATAGGCGTCTTTCTCAGATGATACTAAGCATATGCACTTAATATGGAACCAATATGTGAAATACTGTTTGAGTAATCGCATCACATCAAAATTGTTGACGGACGGACGGACAGACGGACGGACAGAAAATGTGATTCCTATAGGGCTGCTGCATTTTCAATGCAGGGCCCTAATTAAGATTTTTGAAGATTTTCTTACTCTTGGGCGACCATCTGATATCCTGTTGGACATCCACACATGAATTCCATACCGGTAGGCATACATTCATAAAGACAGGGGCTGCCCGAACAGACATCAATTTCTGAAAGGAAAATAACTAAGTTCATGAATAAAACAAACAAAACTCCTAATCCTTTCCCTCATGAATGTTTATGAAAGAAACAATGACATCATCAATAATTATAGGTTGCTTTTTTTAGAACCCTTTACTCCATGAATAGTCATGTAAAAAATAATGGCATGAATATTAATGAGATTAATTGTTATAATAGTACCTAGGCACAGAAGGTTTTACCATGGCAGAAACTATAGAATAATATCTATATTATACCATAAGCAAACAAAGCAGACCCTGATCAGAAGGCACCTATAGGTGCCGTCTGATCTGGGTATTACCTGTTTGCAAAGGTATAGAAATGCATATTTATGGAGTAAAGGGATAATGGAGTATGAATAGTTTTTGTGTCAGTAAAAGACACTACATCATAAATCTAAATCATTCCAGATTTAGACAGAGAGTAGAGCAGACAGAGCAGACTCATCAGACTGCTCCTACAGGAGCAAAGAGGTGCGAAAAAGCAATTTCTATTCAGGTTGACTCTTTCCTTCATATAAATACCGTTTCACGCATTTGCAAACAGAGTGGACCCAGATCAGATGGCTCCTACTCTGTTTGCTTGTGCAATTGTAATAGATCTAACTCTTTGGATTCTACAAATACCAAAATCGCCTGTCAGATTACATATATATACTATTATAAAAATTTAGCTAATAAATTTTCATGATGTCACGATTTCTTATTGAACAGGAAAATAGTTAATGGATATTCAGGATATGATGGGCAAAATGCAGACTTCCAAACTGCCCCATTATGTTTACCCTTTACTGTTATTTCAATTTGATATCTACTAAAACTCTGATTACGAGCAAATCTTACTTACTCCAATTCATTCAAGCGGTTGAGACACTACTGAGCGAGTGTCCAACGATTTAGATCATGATGAAACGACAAGCTACTGATCAGCTTCTTGTCTGGATCCAAATGCCAGTTAGTTCGATCTTTGCACAATAATGGTTCAAAGAAAAGTTCAGAGTATCAAATTATTTTAACCCTTTCCCTCATATAAATCCCTATTAATGCATTTGCAAACAGAGTAGACTCCTGTAGGAGCTGTCTGGTCAGGGTTAGGTCTCTTTGATATAGATCTAATTCTACAGTTTTTGTTAAAGCAAAAGATTCCCTTGAAAAGTTTACATTATAAAAATTTCATAATATCATTATTTCTTACATGAATATTGAACAGGGAAAGGGTTAATCTTTATAAAAACCCTGCTGTTTAACTACTGGGAGTCTATATATTTTATGTCTGCTGTTATACATATTTAACATTCTCATTGTAAACGCTTTACTTGGCATTTTACTTCTTGAATATTCATGTAAGAAAGAATAACTTCATGATTATTTATTAACTGAATTTTTATCGTAGCATATCAAAATGAATTCTGGACCATGGAGGAAATCCTAGAATCACATCTATATTATTTCAGCAGAGCATACCCTAGGTCCACACTGTTTGTAATGGTATAAAAGTGGCTATATATATATATACTGAATAAAGCGTTAATAAATATTTCTATACAAACTTTATGAATATCAATAAGTTGGTTTTTTAATCACAGCATACAAAGGTATTTTTGGCCAAGGCAGAAATTATAGCGTCAGACTTCTAGTCGCGGATATTCCTACGAAGGTCGCACAACAAGTCACTGATAATCGCTGGTGTTCTTCAATAATCGTTGGTTATCGTTTCCAGTCATGCGACCAATTTCAGTCATTGAGAGATTGTTCATGCACAACAACCACCTTAGAGCCCATTTCCACTAGGCCTTACAACCCCTTAAGACCCGTTTAAGATTACTAGCGACCTCTGGTCACTGATATTCGTATGAAGGTTGCAGGAATAACAGGTGGTCTTCAGTAATCATTGGTAATTTTTTCTATTCGTGCGACCAATTTCAGTCGTAGAGAGGTTGTTGATCATGCACAACAACCTCCTTATGATCAAACTGGTCGCCGGTGGTCTTTAAGTGATAATCTTTGAGGTTTTAGATAATCGTGCAATCATCATACGAAGGTCTCCAACAATCTTTAACTGGTCGTTGGTGATCTTCCCTACAATCATACGACTGTCAGCGACCTTTCTACAATTACCTACGACTGTGCGATCACCAGCGACTGCCTAAAGATTACCTGTGACTAGCCATAGACCACACAACAGGTCGGAAGTGATTGTGGAACGTTCGTACAAATATCAGTGACTTGGTGCATGATGGTCAGCAACCTGTCGTATGATAGTCGCAGAAACATCTCCAATGTGTATGCAAAGCATTTTTTTTATTTAGTCACCAACAATCGCCGGTTTAAGAGGTCTTCAGTGGTCTTTAAAGATTGCAAGTGCTAGTGGAACTGTAGCCTAACAAACAGAGCAAATCCTTATCTGATGGCTCAGGGCTAATCTTGGTCTACCCTGTTTGCCTAGGCCTGATAAAGCAGGTTTTACCTATACACTGTCCAAGGTACTCCATAAATCCCTCTGGACATCCACATAGGAAGCCACCCATGCTGTTCTCACAAAGATTCTCACACTGGCCGCCATCACATTCATCGACATCTGAGAAAAATAATAATATTGTAAACTAGAACTATCAATAAAGGTGATGAATACCCTCGCACAGCAGCCTTAATTGCAAATCCAAGTTTATGACACTAACTATCCATGTAACAGGACCACATGACAAAAATACAAGTTCAAGTGAAGCTAATTATTAAATGACCAGCGGTAAACACATGAAAATTGCATCTTGCACATCTACCATTCATGGTCATTATGTATATCAAATATAAATTCAATAACTTTAAAACTGAAGGAGGAGTTTGCGACGTTTCATGCCAAAATGACAAAAATACTAAAAGTTTAAGTGGAGGTAATTCTAAACAACCCAACGTTAAACATGTTTAGTTTGCATCTTGCACATCTACTATTCATGGTTATTATATATACCAAATATAAACTGAATAACTTTCAGAAGTTCAGGGAGAGATAATTCTGCAATGCCCAACTCTAAACACATGAAAATTGCGTCTTGCACATCTACCATTCGTGGTTATTATTCATACGAAATATAAATTCAGTAACTTTAAAACTGAAGGAGGAGTTCGCGACACCAACTACTCATATTCAAATGCGGAAGGACGGACCGACCACCCGCCAGACCGCTGGACAGGCCGATTCCAGTACACCCCCTCGAGGGTATAATAAACTATTTTGAACTTTATATCAGTGGTATGCCTTTAACTCTTTGCATGCTAGTGGCATAACCGTGACAACTTATGCAAACAATTTTGATCCAGGTGAGATGCCGCATAATGTGGCATCTAATCAGGATCCAAACTGTTTGACACATTGACCATATTTCTGCAAAGAAAGGGGAGAAGTCTTATTTTAAGAATGGAAGCAGGTAACAATTGTTGCAGAAGAAAAATTGCTTAGCCTGTAAAGAGTTCATACAAACTCATACTGTACATTTGCAGTCCAACTGTAAATCTCTGCTGCTGCAAACAGATTAAACTTACCAACACACCTTGTGCCTATGCAGTCCAGCTTGAAGCCTCTGCTCCACAGAATGGTTAAGCTTACCAACGCATCTTGTGTATGCATGATGTCCGGTAAATGGACATTAGCCCACCTAGATGACAGCCCCCCCCCCCCATTTCTCTAAGGACGGATAGTAGCCCACTCGTGTTTTTGTGGGGGGGGGGGGGGGGGGGGGGGGGCAGACATTAGCCCACTCATGGTTTTGTGGAGGGCGGACATTAGCCCACTTGTGTTTTTTTTATGGGCGGACATTAGCCCACTCAGACAATAGACCCCTCGAGATGCATATTAACAAGGCGGACATCAGCCCACCCAGACAGTAGACCCCTCGAGATTATAATATATGTTTATTCACACTCCCATTTTAGGTGAAAATCGTTGTAATTTATCAAATATTCTGCTACTCTTACTGGTTCTTTATGTTACGGAAAACAAGTCTCTTTCGGACCGAGGATGTTTGGCCCCTAATTATCTTAGTTATAATGTTTGTTTATGTTTCATTGCACTGTACTGTTTGATAAATCATGGATGATTAGCTACATTGATTGTTAGTGTTAAAATATAAACATGAAAAACACAACTTGATACTGTAAATTGAACGACATTTATTTGTTTTCCCAAATTTATTTCTATTTAATTAACACAAACACTGCTTTCAATATGTTCACTTCCGTTGCCGGGCAATGTATAAACCTTTAGCCGAATCCCTGAAACAATTGATGCGGGAATGTTTGAGTTTCTCAGTATAAACCAAATTAAAACAGATTTTTTAAATGAAATAGGTGAAGATTTGTGAAACACTGAGATAATCGATATCTTACAATCTAAAGTCGAAGATACTATTTTTGCAGTCATTTGGCCTTACAGACCTGCAGAAATAGGTGAGCAAATTACGAGGGGTCTACTGTCCGCCATGAAGGGGGGGGGGGGGGGTGTTAATATGCATCTCGAGGGGTGTAGTGTCCGAGCCGAGTGGGCTAGTGTCTGCCCATCAAAAAAGCACGAGTGGGCTAATGTCTGCCCTCCACAAAACCACGAGTGGACTAATGTCCGCCTCTCCCCCCCCCCACCCACAAAAACACGAGTGGGCTACTGTCCGCCCTTAGTGAAATGGGGGGCTGTCATCCGGGTGGGCTGTCGTCCGGGTGGGCTAATGTCCTAGAACTATGTTGTCCAGCTTTAAGCCACTGCTACACACATAGGTTACACTTACCAACACATCTTGTGTATACGTGCTGTCCAGCTTGAAGCCACTGCTGCACATACAGGTGTAACTAATGCATTTTGTGCCTGTGCTATCCAACTTGAAGCCATGGTTAAACACCATTTAAACTTGCCAACACATCCTATATGTCTGTGATATCCAACTTAAAGGCTTTGTTGCACACACAGTTAAACTTACCAACACATCTTTTGCCTGTGCTGTCCAGCTTAAAGCCTCTGTTGCACACACAATTAAACTTTCCATTCACATTGTCACACCTGCCTCCAGGACCACACAGGTGAGGCTGTTCAGCACATTCATCTATGTCTATAATGGAATATAAAGTCTTGCAATTAACATTTTATGTGATTATTCTGCCTATTCAAAAATTTGCAAATTAACTCTTTGCACGCTAGCGGCGAAACTGTGATTACCTATGCAAACAGTTTGGATCCAGATGAGACGCCGCATAATGCGGCGTCTCATCAGGATCCAAACTGTTTGTCATCTTGACCATATTTTTGCAAAAAAATGAGAGAAAGTTTATTTTAAGAATTGAAGCAGATGATAATTGTTGCAGACGAGAAATTACTTAGCGTACAAAGAGTTAAAGTAAACCCAGATCTGACCAGGGTCTACTTCATGTGCCTGTATGTTAAAATCTAATTCTCTACTGTTTGCCTGCCATTTCAAGAGAATTTTTCCTGTTGAATATTCATGTCTGAAATAATCATGAATGTCTATTAGCTGACTTTTTATAATGGCATATGTATACAGGATGTTTTGGTACTGGTAGAAACGTTAGAGTCAGATCTATCATAATTTCGTAAGTACACATTGCAGATCCTAATCCGACAGCTCCTACAGGAGCATGAAAAAGTGTTTGTATGAAGGAAAGGGTTAACCTGTTACTAAATAAATACACCTTAATATGCCTTTTTATAAACAAAGTAGACCCAGATCAGACTGCTCCTATGGAAACCATCTGATCAGGGTCTGCTCTGTCTGCTTATGATGTAATATAGATATGATTCTACCATTTCTGCCATGGCTAAAGATTCTTGTGCCTATGTGTTATTATAACAAACTACAGTATATTGGCGATATTTCGAGCACCATCGGGAATCGGCAAAAACCTCGGATTATCGCGATGCTCGAAATACCGAGAGTATTTTATGTCATTTCCAAGAGCATTGTTTCATGTTTGACGACGAGAGGAAGCGTATTTCTTCACAGTAAACTGTTTTAACATTATCATAAACTTCATTGCATATATAATTTATCGATTATTTCCTTATATAACAGAAAACACCATTCACATCGGCGACCGAAGTTTCAGTATAATTTGTTTGGGTCCGTTCGACGGACCCTTCACAATAAACTCAAAACTTGTTTCAAACCATTTAGACATATCCCTAGAATAGTCGAAGCGTATAGCGTTATGTCGTCTATTTTGCATATTTTTTCCATTCGTCGACATTGATTTAGTTGTTGGTGCTGAATTGGGTGGGTGCTGAATTGGGTGCACAAACAAACATTTTCGTTTTGTTCCCGTGCTGTTTCGTAGTAAGGAAAATCGGGGCGAGTGACCAAATTAATTAATAACCGGAACACTCGGCTTTTTCGTCTGACATAGTTATTCTCGTTCATCTCTCGTAGCAAGAGTCTGCATGAACGAGACTATCTAAAAGTAGCAAAAATATTGCGAATTTCAAAGCACTACACGAAAAGCACTGCACTATTACAAAATTTAAAGCAGAAAGACGTTATATGGCACACATTCAGCGGTACCGAAAAAGCACTACACGTTTGCGAACGTATGCAAATTATGAGTGTGACTCTTCAGTCTATTAAATTATCATCATTATTTACACGAAAGTAAAGTCCGCATTCAATGAATGTGTTATTCACACATTTGGAAGATCTAATGCCCCATAGACGGATCTTTCAAAAGGTCACGACAACGTATCGAGAAGGTGTGAATAATTACCTCGGAGGTGGGAAAACACCGTGCTCGAATTAAACAATCAATAAAAAGGAACCAGAATGATCCGCGGGACCAGCACACATGCTCGAATTTTCGGATTATCGCTATTCGGATTAATGCAGGTATTTTCAATAAGATTTGATAGAATTTGAGCCGGGACCTCAACATTCCCTCGGAATAAGCGGGTATCTCGGAAAAACGAGTCGAAATAATGCTGTTATACTGTAATCAAATTAATATTCATGACATCAGTATTTCTTTCATGAATATTCATGAAGGAAAGGGTTAATTCAAGTAAGTTTAATATTGTTTCCCTATTATTAAAGATACTTTATGTTTCTATAGTGAGAAATAGATAGTCTCTCATCTGTGCTATAAATTTGCTTCTTTTCCAGGGTAAACGGACATTAGCCCACCCGGACCACAGCCCACCCGGACATCAGCCCACCATTTCTCTAAGGGCGGACATTAGACCACTCGTGTTTTTGAGAGGGGCGGACATTAGCCCACTCGTGTTTTTGAGGAGGGCGGACATTAGCCCACTCGTGTTTTTGAGGAGGGCGGACATTAGCCCACTCGGACAATAGACCACTCGTGCTGAATATTTAACGAGGCGGACATCAGCCCACTCGGACATTAGACCCCTCGAGATTATAATATGTGTTTATTCACACTCCCAATTAGTTGAAAGTCGTTGAAATTACCCATGATTGGCTCTTTATGTTACAGAAAATAGTCTCTTTCGGACCGAGGATGTTTGGCCCCTAATTTTCTTAGTTATAATGTTTGTTTATGTTTCATTGCACTGCATTGTTTGATAAATCATGGATTATTAGGTACAACCTGAAAAATACTGTACTGATACTGTAAATTGAACGACTGTTATTTATTTATTCCCCAAATTTATTTATATTTATAATATAATCACTTCCCTTGTCGGGCAATGTATAAACCTTTAGCCGAATTTCTGAAACAATTGATGCGGGAATGTTAGAGATTCTCTGTATACACCAAATTAAAACATATTTTGTAATGAAATAGGTGACGATTTGTTAAACACTGAGATAATCGATATCTTAGGTACATTCAACTGATACAATGAACACGCGCAATCAAACAATGAACACGCGCATGTCTAATTGGATTATCAAACACACGCTTGTCATTAATAGGATTATAACACCTGTAAGTGTTTAACTCTTTCCCTGTTCTATGTTTATTTCGTAATGAAATATGGAAGGTGGAATATTGTAGCCACTTTAAAAAGCCACAGATCTTTCAAATTCTATTAGCAAACAGAGCAGATCCTGATCCGACGGCTACACTTCTAAGATTGTTTTGATTTTATCTGCAGTCGTCTGGGAATTTTTTTTAACCCTGACCCGTAACATTTCGGACCATTATCTTGTAGTTCAACGTACTTGTTCGAACATTACCGAAAAATAAAATTTGTGTGTTATGTTGCTCCGATCTAAAGTCGAAGATATTATTTTTAGTCATTTGGCCTTACAGACATACAGAAATAGGTGAGCAAATGATGAGGGGTGTAATGTCCGGGTGGGCTGATGTCCGCCTCGTTAATATTCAGCGCGAGTGGTCTATTGTCCGAGTGGGCTAATGTCCGCCAATCAAAAAAACACGAGTGAGCTAATGTCCGCCCTCCTCAAAACACCGAGTGGGCTAATGTCCGCCCCCTCAAAAACACGAGTGGTCTAATGTCCGCCCTTAGAGAAATGGTGGGCTGATGTCCGGGTGGGCTGTGGTCCGGGTGGGCTAATGTCCTAGAACCCTTTTCCAGGTCATTAAATATGCAATGTGTCTTCAATTTTTTGTTGGGTTCAACAATTTCATTTCATACAGCTTCATTCCTTTCAATTATTTAGCTATTCAGTATTTGTTTTCTTTAATCTTGATTTAAACATTCTCTTGACTTATATTACTCACCAATACACTGTTTGTCTCTGCCTTGTCGGAAGCCCTCCGGACAGCCACATTCAAAACTTCCCACTGTGTTGGTGCAATCATGTGGACAATTGTGCTGACCAGTAGTACACTCGTCTATATCTGGAAATTGTTGGGGGACCAAATGAGAAATAATACTTTTGAACAGTAAATCTGTTTAACATCACTGATTAACCCTTTCCCTGTTCTATGCTTATTCAAAATTTCAATATCTACTGAATATTTGTTAACAAAATAGTTAAAATGAAATATAGAAGTTGGAAAATTGTAGCCAGATCTATCAAATTCCATTAGCAAACAGAGCAGACCCTGACCAGAGCCGTCTGGTATGAGTCTACTGTTTGCAAATGTGTGAAAACATCTTTATATGAAGAAAAGGGTTCATAAAATGTCAGGACCAAACTTGGTATTCAAATAGCATACAACAAAGACTTTCTAAAATGGCTACAATGTTCTATACCTTCAATATTTCGTTGTAACTATTTTTTCATTAATATTCAGTAGGTATTGAAATTTGGAATAAATGTAGAACAGCCTTACAGGGAAAGGGTTAATAAGTAAATTTATTGCACAGAAACCCTTTTTTATTTTTTTTTGAATTCCTCAGATCTCTCAAATGCATGCCTTATCTTTTATCTCCATATAAGCTACAGTAGAACCTCTCTATAACGGCCACTAAATTACATCAAGTATTAAATGTTTTGTGTTAAAGGCAGGTGGCTGCTTAAAGCAAGGTGAAAGTAAAACAGAACGCTCCTATAGGAGCGTTCTGTTTTACTTTCACCTTGCTTTAAGCAGCCACCTGCCCTAAATATCAACTAATTAACACAATTTAGTGGCCGTTATAGAGAGGTTTTACTGTATACCTGTACACCAGGTTTGGTCTTTATATCTTATTCATAAGTAAAGCTATCATGTTGAGGACAGTTCAACACAGTTCAACACTATCAAGGAAATCAAAACCTAACAATGGTATATGACCATCTTACCTCTACATGTGCGGCCATCCATGTTTAGCACAAAGCCTGCTTCACATGCACATCGGAATGAGCCAACAGTGTTTTGACAAATTGAATCACATGCAGCTTGACCAGTGGTGCATTCGTCCAAGTCTGTAACAGAAATGAGCAAATAGGGTTGCTCTTAGGAGTAAATATCAGAAAAAATAATGAGCAAATAGGAAATAAGTACAGTTAAGCCTCACTAAACAGGAATTCTAGAAGAGAAGAATTTTGAAACTTTCAGGCAGGTGGCTGCTTAATGCAGGGTGAAAGTCATGCAGAAAGCTCCTAGGAGTTTTCTGCATGACTTTCACCCTGAATTAACCCTTTAGTAAAGTTTACTCCATATATACGCCTTTCAATCCCTTTGCAAAAAGAGTAGATCCAGATCAGATGGCTCCTATGGAAGCCGTCTGAATAGGATCTGCTCTGTTTGCTTTATGATATAATGAAGATATTATTCTTAAGTTTATGCTACGGCCAAACATTCCTGTGTCCATGAGCTATGATAATCTATTTCGTTAATATTCATAATGTCATTATTTCTTACATAAATATTCATGGAGTAAACGGTTAAGCTGCCACCTGTCCCAAGACCGATATTTATACTAAATTGAATGTCCAGTTTAGAGAGGTCTTATTGTACTAATGAGAGTTAAGGACATGAACAAGTTAACTGATACATCACTAAAATCAAGACATCAGTACAAATGAGAATAACAGATATAAACCCCATGCCAAGGAACTATTTAATTGCATCTAAATTTGGCAAGTTATGACCATGATAAAATTCTAGCTTATTGTCATTGTAAATGATCTTATGTAACTCCAAATTAAATCAAGCAGTATAATCAAAGGTTATAACAAGAAATCATAATACAAACTTAAGGTAAAGCATTCCATGAGTGAATACAAAAGGGTATTCTTAACTCTTTGCATTCCAAGTAATTATTGTCTGCAACAGTTGTCATCTACATCTACTTCAATTCTTAAAATAAGTTTCTCTCTATTTCTTTGCAAAAATTAGGTCAAAGTGTCAAACACTATGGATCCAGATGAGACACCCCATTGTGAGGCATCACATCTGATCCAAACTGTTTGCATAAGTAATCACAGTTCACTGTTAGTGTGCAAAAAGTTACCCCTTTCCCTGTTCTATACGTCGTCCAATATTTTCAATACCTACTGCATATTCATGGACAAATGATTACAATGAAAAATCAAAGGTTTAACATTGTAGCCATTTTAGAAACTAAAGAAACATATCTATCAAATTCCATTAGCAAATAGATTGTCTTCTCTGTTTGCAAATGAGTGAAAAGGCATTTATAAGAAGTAAAGGATTTAATGCGATTGCTTGCTTAACCCATTACCTCATAGGCTATTTTTAGATCCAACCACTTTGAATAAATCTACCGAAAAGGAGTATTAACAAGAGAAAAGGACAATTTTAGAATTCTGTAGTTTGAAACCATTGTGATAAATAGAGCATTTGCTACTATAGGAGCAAATGCTCTATTTATCATAATGGTTTCAACAGATGACTTTTGCAGAGGCATCACTATGAGGGAATGGGTTTAAAAGATTCTATAAGATCTTCCATTTTACAGACAACATAAAACATATTTCATTACATTTGACTTACCCATGCACTGACTTCCGTCTGTGTTGGTGGTGAAGCCTTTATCACAGGCACATCTGTAGGAACCCATTGTGTTGAGGCACCGGCCATTTGTACACAGGTTAGGGTACACACGGCACTCATCAATATCTGGATCACAAAATTACTTTTCACTTATTTGTCATCAAATAAGAGGTACAATCTTAAAAACAGGTTTTACTTAAGCCAGTGCTAGGGGTGCAAGTAGTGTTGCACTATTAAACAAGAGTGTTCAGAGGAACACATGTTAATAAAACTGTTAATATGCTGGAGTGCGACGATCAGAACAAATGGGAACAAGTTAATATTGTATTGCTATGCAATACATGAGTCTCCCACCGGATTAAAAAAAATCTCCACTGTCCCACCCACCCATGGTGTAGTTGACAATGGTATATACATGACAAACCTGAATGGTATTTGTACAAATAATAAGAAAAACAATGACAAAAGGTGAATAACTCAAAATATAATGATGCTAGAGTTATTGCTCTTGTGCATGACACTTCCTCCCATCATGCTTGTTCCATATGTGAAGTTTCAAATCAATTGAACCAGAAGATAAAAGAGTTATTGTCTGGACAAGAAAATATGAAAATTGAGAATAACTCCAAAAATATTGATGTTAGAGTTATGGCCCTTGTGCATGACACTTCCTGTCATCATGCTTGTTCAATATATATAAGTTTGAAATCAATTGAACCAGTAGATAAAGAGTTATTGTCCAGACAAAAAATATGAAAAAGGGGAATAACTAAAAGAGTTATTGTCCGGACAAGAAAATGTGAAAATTGAGAATTACTCCAAAAATATTTAAGCTAGAGTTACAGTCCTTGTGCATGACACTTCCTCTCATCATGCTTGTTCCATGTGTGAAATTTGAAAGCTCTATAATGATTAGTTTAGAAATGACAGTCAAAAAAAGAAAGTGTTACGGACAGACAGACAAACAGACGGACGGACGGACAGACGACAGAAAAGTGATCCCTAAGTGACACACTGTCTCTCGGCAGGTGACACAAAACTCAATAAAACTGACTCCATAATATTTTCTTTTCACATTGCTGTTTTTGCTTTCCAAAGTTCTCCCACTTTCAGAATATACGTACTTCACAACAGCAAGTGTTAAGTGCTTGTGTGGTGGCTGTTCAAGGTCATCATTCTCAGTGTTATTATATTTTTTGGTCCTTCGTGGTCATGAGTTTCAATGTTTTTAGTTTTGAAAATTGAATATTTCTTAAGCTGGTGCCAGATGTTATGAGTAGTATTGCACTAGAAGTAACTGCTCATGAAGAGACTGAATAAAACTGAGTCTGCAATTTTTTCTTTTTACATTGCTGTTTTTGCTTTCAAAGGATCTCTTACTTTCAGAAATAATATGTTTCAGCTGAACCCAAAACAGTTTACATAGGCAATCAGTGCTCCTCTGTATCATGCAAAAAGTTAATCACTTGAATGCAGGAAACCAGTACAATGACATTTTTAAAAGTTTGTACCCAGACCAGTGCTGTCAAATTAGGGTTTGCAATGTTTGCCATTCAAAAAGCCTCTAGAAATTTCAGTCTTCAATACTGATCAATGGCTTCTATACACCGATGGTCTTTCCACTTTCACACCTTTATCCCTTTTCCTTTTCTGTATTCTTGTAAGAAATAATGACAAATGAATATTTATTAGCTGAATTTTTATAATTTAAGCGTTTCAAGGCAATTTTTTGCTTTGACAAAAACTGTAAAATCAGACCTATATCATGTCAAAAGCAAACAGAGCAGACCCTTGTACATCAAAATGAGTTCGATACAAAAGTGTAGAGTGTTAAATAACAAAGGGCAATAACTCAAAAAATGCTGAAGACAGAGTTACGAGCCTTGTGCAATGCACCTGTGGTCAATGTGATCTATCTGTATATGAAGTTTGAAGTCAATATCTTTTATATTTTTAAGTTATGATCCGGACAAGCCAGATTTTGAGAAAAATTACAAAGGGCAATAACTCCAAATATACTGAAGACAGAGGTACGAACCTTGTGCACTGCACCTGTGGTCAATGTGATCTATCTGTATATGCAGTTTGAAGTCAATAGCTTTTATACTTTGGAAGTTATAATCCGGACAAGCCGGATTGACGGACAGACGGACGGACATGGTGACTCAAGTATACCCCCCCCCAAAAAAAACCTTGTTTGTGGGGATATAATGTCTGTGGAATGTTAACCCTTTCCCTCATATACATGTAAACCCTTTTGCAAACAGAGTAGACCCAGATCAGACAACTCCTATAGGAGCCATCTGATCAGGGTCTGCTCTGTTTGCTAATATAATTTGATAGATCTATTCCTTTAGTTTCTAAAATGGCTACAATGTTCCATCTTCCATATTTCATTATAACTATTTTGTCCATGCATATTCAGAAGGTATTGAAACTTGGAATAAACATAGAGGAAAGGTTAAAAGATGTTTGTATCAAATAAAGATTTAACATCACTAACAATAACTAATAAATAAAACAAAATGTTAACCTTTTCCTTCAAAGTCATATCCCCCTCCTGCTGGACACATTTGTCGGTAGGCACCTGTAATGAACAATGACAACAATAGTAAGTGATAGGCCAAAGAATACCCCACAGTCCTGCATACACACCCAATGAATCCATACCAACTATGAAAATAATCCCAGAGCAACTGTTTGTAAAGGTAATCATAGATACATCCAGTGCAGCAAGCACTACTGAATTGCTCTTAACCCATTCCCACTTAGGCTATTTTTAGACATAACCTCTTTGATTAAATCTACCAAAAAGGAGCATTAACTACAGAAAAGGATTTTTTCAGAATTGTGTAGTTTTGAAACCATTGTGATAAATAGAGCATTTGCTCCAGTGGGGCACATGCTCTATTTGTCACAATGGTTTCACAAAATGACTTTTACAGAAGCGTCAAAAGCCGTCAATATGCGGGAATTGGTTAATCGACAGTAGCTAGGAAAGTCTTAACCCTTCCATTGCTAATCGCGTCAATATACCTACCTGTAAATAGTGAAGACCCAGATGAGACAGCTCCTGCAGGAGCTGTCTCATCAGCGTCTGTACTATTTACAAGTTGATTGTGCAACCAGTGCACTCCAGAGCAGTGATTGCACAGCGAAATACTTTTACACAGTGAAGATATATGTAATTATACAACAGGGCATGGGTAAAGAAGGAGAAATGTATTTTAAAATTCGGCAAGAGAAGGGTTAAAACCTGTATAAAAGTTTGCTTAAAATATGTACATGTAGTAAATAAGTCTGATATGTAGGAAATTGAATGTTGGACACTTTGGTTTATAATTATGTGACTCAGACTCAAGTTTCATTTTACATAGTAACAACAGTTAACATAAATCCATCTATACTAAAGATAATATAATTATCATGCACACAATAATATTAAACATCATGATTGTATATTGGACATTAAAGCTGCCTCAGATTACAACTCAATATCAATTATCTAAAAGACTAGAATTTTCAAATCAATTAGATGCCAATTTGAGTACAAAATTGATGTAAGAATGGCAGCAAGCATCATTTTTAAATACTTAATTCAATACATATACTTAAAGGTTTGCCCTTAGATGTGAAAACTTGTCTCGTTATCCTCCATCTGATTCATATTGTCAAAGAGCTGTACATAGAAGCATACTTCTCAGGTTACAAGTATTGCACATGTGTCACACTTATTAGGGGATCATCTCACGCTCATAATGAAAAACACATGCATAATGTCAAAAATTAAAATATAATTTGCCAGCAAACATTTTTACAGTTCTCTATCAAATGTACTCTTGTCCAATTGGACAAAGTAGCATAACAAGCTGCACCAATAAAAACATTGTAAGACAGCATGTTAAACCATGTCCAGTATAATTACATTTGTGTAAGTTTAAAGTTTATAATGTTCATCATTAAGCTATTTAAGTATATACAACTGACCAATATATTTCACATTTGTTGTTATTGAATTGGCACTTTTTAATGCATCAAGATCATTGTGTTAACCCTTTCTCTCACATAAATAAACGTCTTTGCAGTCAAAATTCACACATTTGCAAACAGAGTAGACTAACATCAGATGGCTTCTATAGGTGCCGTCTGATCAGGGGCTGCTCTGTTAATATTCATATCCCAAATATCATAGTCATGAGATTGTTCTAAGTCATCCTTGAAATGGTATTTTTTGGTAGCTTCTGGGAGCCTCCTGCCACCTGGAAACCTGGCCAGGGCATAATGCTATGTCAAAATGGAACCAAAATGATAGATGTGATAGATGGTTTTTACTAGATAATTAACTCTTTACTCCATAAATATGCATTTCTATGCCTTTGCAACCAGAGCCTTTGCAACCAGAGTAGACCCAGATCAGACGGCTCCTATAAGAACCATCTGCTCTTGGTCTACTCTGTTTGTTCATGAAATAATACAGATATGATTCTACAGTTTCTGCCATTGCTAAAATTCCCTGAGTTCATGTACCATCAGAAAATAATAAACTAATCAATATACACGATATCATTATTTCTTACATCAATATTCATGGTGTAAATGGTATGGTTTGGTTTTTATCGGGTTTTACATCGTTTTTAACAGTATTTCAGTCATATTACGATGTCCAGCTAATTACAGATGGAGGAAGACCCCAGAGGTTCTTCTATTAACCCTTTCCCTTATATATATAAACGCCTTTTCATGCATTTGCAAACAGAGAAGACCCAGATCAGACGGCTCCTATAGGAGCCGTCTGATCAGGGTCTGCTCTGTTTGCCAATAGAATTTGATAGAACAGTTTCTTTACTTTCTAAAATGGCTACAATTTTCCATCATCATATGTCATTATAACTATCTTGTCCATGAATATTCAGTAGGTATTGAAATTTGAAATAAACATAGAACAGGGAAAGGGTTAATGGAACAAATTGCTTTGTTTTGTGTACAGAAGAACATCTAGGTAGAACCATCGACCTGCCGCAATTTATCTGGAAGGCTTCTTCACATGAAAAATCCAAATGCCTAGGCCGGGATCTGAACCCACAGCGGTGAGGGGCTAAGCAATTGTCAGTCCAAGACCATTACCACTCGGCACAGAGGTCCTGGAGTAAAGGGTTAACGAGACAAAGTAACTCACTAGTTCCTGTTGCTGGGCATCGTTCACATCGTCTGCCCCATGCTTGTCCACCGGTACAGCAGCAGGCAACCTGTGTTGAGAGGGGCAGGGCTGCATTCTGAATACAGCGACCACCTATGAGCTCCCGGAAACAGTAGTCTGATCTCCTGTCTGAAAGAAAAGAAAATTCATGCACTGCCCAAAGTCTGTTTTCTTCAAGTTACAAATACTTCTCATATAATATCTTATTTCATGTAAATCACAAACCCTTCTAAAATTAGCAGCATTTTTATAATGCCATGTGAACACAAGCATTTTCAGTCATGGCAGAAACTTTAGAATCCATTTATATCTTTCCATAAGCAACAATGACACACCTTGATCAGACAGCTCCTGTATGAATGGTCTGATCTGGGTAAGCTGTTTGCAAAGGCGTTAAATGTTGTATATATGTAGGAAAGGGTTACAGTCCAAGACAAGTCTGATTCTTTGGTGGCATCGTCTCCGTTCATGATTTCTAGCCACAGAATGTTGTTTGTTTTTCTTTTACAGGAAATTATGTCATTCAAACTAAAGGGTATGAATTCATTTTAGGGAATGCTGTATAATTCCTTCCTGTTCAACATCAAAATGAGAGTTAAAGTTAACTTATTCCTACAACAAATTAAATTTTAATTTATTAAACTTTTCCTTCATACGCTTTTTCATACCTTTGCAGACAAAGTAGACCCTGGTCAGACGTCTCCTGTTGGAGCCATCTGAGCAGGGTCTGCCCTGTTTGCACATGAAATTAACCCTTTCCTCCATGAATATTCATGTAAGAAATAATGACGTCATGAATATTATTCTTAATGAGATTAATTTGTAATAAAAGCACATGGACATGGGAATGTTTAGCCATGGCAGAAACTGTAGAATCATATTTATATTATATCACAAGCAAACAGAGTAGACCCTGATCAGACGACTCCTATAGGAGCCATCTGATCTGGGTCTATACTGTTTGCAAAGGCACAGAAAAGCATATTTATGGAGTGAAGGGTTAAAGAACTTTAGCGAGCAAGTTCACATACCCCACGTCCCACATTGTCAGAGAAAAAAGTGATCCCAATGGACAGATTCCTCTGAAAATCAAACCCATCCAAGCATTTTTTTCATGACAATTCTTTAGCTTTAAAAGCTAATTTGAGATAAATTGGACAAGAAATAAAAGGGCTAGATGAGCAACAATGTATTATGATACACAGATGATCTGACAGACAGATGGATGGACTGAGGGGGTCAAAAACTGTATGAGGGGCGATTGATAA
Source organism: Azorinus chamasolen (assembly GCA_963576725.1). NCBI lineage: Eukaryota > Metazoa > Mollusca > Bivalvia > Cardiida > Solecurtidae > Azorinus > Azorinus chamasolen. The sequence goes on along the minus strand of OY755239.1, from coordinate 31,427,454 downwards.
GTCCGTGGCCTGAGGCAGGGAGCAGCAGTTTGACCTCAATATTTTCATTTATTTTTCAACGTAATCACCTTGCAAGCTTACACACTTTGTCCACCGGTGTTGGAGCATTTGGATACCTTCCCTGTAGAAGGTGGTATCTTGGGCCTCAAGAAATGCTTCAACAGTTTGTTTGTCGTCATCATCAGTGCGAAAATGGAGGCCGCTGAGTTCCTTTTTCATCTTTGGGAATAGGTAATAGCCAGAGGGTGCTAAATCAGGTGAATATGGTGGATGCTCAACCATTTGGAAACCACTCCTGAATGGCATCCCAGAAAACTGACTATTACCTTCCAAGCGGATGTTGTCGACTTGGCTTTTTTCGGGGGTGGTGATCCTGGGTGTTTCCACTGTTTTGACTGTTGTTTTGTCTCAGGTTCGAAGGGATGAACCCATGTTTCATCAACAGTTACAAACTGCTTGAGAAACTTCTCCTGATCCAGCTCAAACATGGCAAGGTTTTCCCTGCACATGCTGCACCGAACTCGTTTCTGGTTGAGACTCAGAAGTTTTGGGACCCATCTGGCAGAAACCTTTGTCATTTGCAAATCATTATGGCTAATTGCAGAGACTCGTTCCTGTGATATACCCAGCTGTGTAGCAATGTACCGCTGTGTAATTCGTCGATCTGCCATAATCATATCATGGATTTTATTGATGGTGTCCTTTGAGGTGACAGTTGGTGGCCTGCCAGGACAGGGGGTCATGTTCATGACTCTCTCTACCGCATTTAAATTCAGCGGCCCATTTTTTCACCATGCTATAACATGGGGCATGCTCCCCTAATGTAGCTACCATGTCCTCATAAGCCTTTGAGGCCAAGATATTGAATAATCGCACAATGGCCAACATTGTCCATTTGCTTAGAAGTACTCATAGTAAGTAGCTTTGATATTCAAATTCTGGCAAACAACAGAGAGAAAAAAATCCTTCTGTCTTTGCAGAGTTATTATAACACCTTTTCTACATGGACATCAAATGGTATGTTTATAAGTGGACTAATCAATCACCCCTAGTATACTACAAGCAACTTCATTGCATGGGTATAATTATATAGACCTGATTGTTCAGCTTTTGTCTAAGCCAAAAATTCCCTTGAAAAATTGTTATAATGAAAAAGAAGTCACATTGAACCATTGTGTGTAAAAAGTAAAAAAAAACCCGCAATTAATAGGTCTTTAGGGCAGGTGGCAGATAACAAATTCCTTCATATTGACGCCTCCGTAAGAGTGATCTTTTGGAATCTTTGTGATAATTGCTCTATTTTTCACAAATACAAATTCTAAAATTTCTAAAAAAGGAAAAGGGTAAATGCAGGATGAAAGTCCAGCAGAAATTTCCTTTGTATGGTCTCTGCAGACTTTCACCCTGCATTAAGCTGCCACCAGTCCTGTCTTACAGACCGGCATTGATACTAATTTGATGAGGTATCAATTTAATTGACATCTTACCTGTATCCAAACCATTTTAAGTTTTAACCCTTTCATTCAATGAATATGTAACGACTGGGATTCGAACCCAGGGCCTCTGGCTTACCATGCCAACACTCTACCAACTGAGCTACCAAGCCACACAGTCTCAGCCTATTAACTGTTATTATGATTATTATTATACCACATTAATATAGCGCTCTTCACACACTGGATATGTGCGTTCAAAAACGCTTCACATGGATCAAATCACTAACCGGAACGATCCGCATGATTATCTATCCAGACAATGAAAGATGTACAATATATATGAAATCGCTAGCCGGAAGGAACTTCATAATTTTCCATCCTGTCAGTGAAAAATATGCAAAAGGTATACAATAAAATTTAATACGAAATCACTATCCGCAAGGAATAGCATGAACTGTATTAACAAACTTGATACAGGCAAGTTGACTGAAAGCCATGCTCATCAATATCACAAATTAGAATAATCTGTATTACCAAAACTTGATACAGACAAGTTGACTGAAAGCCATGCTCATTAATATCACAAATTAGAATAATCTGTATTGACAAACTTGATACAGACAAGTTGACTGAAAGCCATGCTAGTCAATATCATAAATTAGAATAAATGGGCTGACTGAAAATCATTCCATTTATATGACTATTGGGTCAACTGTTAGCTTGATAGTTTGGCTGAAAGCCATTCCTATCCTGAACTCAGTTGCCACTGTGCATGACTACTGGGTCAACTGTTAGCTTAATAGGTTGGCTGAAAGCCATTCTTATCCTTAGCTTAGTTGCCACTGTACATGACTATTGGGTAACCTGTTAGCTTAACAGGTTGGCTGAAGGCCATTCCTATTCTGAACAAAACTGTCCTAGTAACAAATGTTGAAAAAATGCATTTTCAGACACCTTTTGAAACATGCCAGTGACCTTGTGTCTCTAGTCTAATGCCTGAAGGTAGAGCATTCCAAAGTTTCGGAGTTGCATGCATGAAACTTCTCTCACCGTATTTTACCTTATGACTTTTTAGCACAACCAACGACAATGATCTACTTGCTGACCTTAACTCTCTGTGCGGCCTGTATACGTCAAGCATGTCGACAATGTACTTGGGAGATTCATTGTGCATGGCTTTATACGTGAGAGTCAGATTTTGAATTCAATCCGATGTTGAACTGGAAGCCAGTGAAGTTCCATCAAAACCAGCGCGATATGATTATGTCGAGGAGTTCTGGGTATGATGCGGGCTGCTGTGTTCTGCACTCTTTGACATTTCTTTGAGTTGTTTGAAATTCCATGCAGCATTGAATTGCAGTAGTCTATTTTAGATGTAACAAGAGAGTTTACCAAAGTCTAGGTAGCATCAGGTGAGAGGTACTTTCTTATATGGCCTATTTGTCGGAGCTTTGCATAACTAGACCTACAAACGGAATTGAAATGTGATGTCATATCCATTTATGAATCGAGCCATGCACCGAGATTCTTTATACACAAAGATGGCCTGATTTTAGAGGGTCTTACTTGCACACTAACCTCTGTGTTTTTTGTATGAAACAGAATGACCTCAGTCTTGTCAGTATTGAGCTTCAGCATGTTCTGATGCATCCAAGAGGCTACTTCTTTGAGACAGTCCTCAACTCGCGATAAAGCCTCCTGTTGACAGGAAATGCCCTTGGGCTTAAAGGACAGGTATAGCTGTGAGTCATCGGCATAGAAATGGTGATTAAGCCCATGGTTTCTGCAGATTGAGCCGACAGGTTTCGTGTATATCATGTAGTGTTTTGGTCCTAGAACGGAACCCTGTGGCACACTGTTTCACCATAATCTCTACCAGGCTACACACACCTCCCTCTACACAATGATTCGTCGCGAATTCTTACTCAAAGAACACTCCATGAGTTTCTTATTACATGTATTACAAATGATCTCCTTATATATCACCTTATTGATGTCTAAATTGTGACAAACATATTGATATCAAAATGACAACAACTATGATGACAAAACCAAACCTCTGTTCTTTTTACTAATAATATTTCTGCTACATACCTAGGCATTCTTTACCATCTCTACTTGTGTGGTAGCCACGAGGACAAACACATCTATATCCACCCTGTATGTTCTGACACTGGCCTGGGCGACATAGGTTTGGATTCTCCCTGCATTCATCCTTGTCTGTAAGCAGTAATCTTAACCATTGACTCCATAAACATGTCTTTCTATGCTTTTGAAAACAGAGTTTACCCAGACCAGACAACTCATAGGAGCCATCTGATTAGGATCTGCTCTGTTTGCCAATGAAATAATATTCATCTGATTCTACAGGTTCTGTTATAGCCATGCAATCCTGATTTTCAAAAACCATTATGAAAAATCAGCAAAATTAATATTCATGACATTATTATTTTTTTCCTACCAATCATTTCGGAGTTCTGTTGACTGAGTTCAAGGTACCCAAACAACCAATCAGAGCCCAACATACATTTACCATAGCAACCAATACTTTTGAAACACCTACTAATCAATTCGGAGTACTGAAGTATCCCGAGATACCAATTTTCAGCAAAATCGAACAATGTCTAACTTAGTTAAACAACATGAAAATTTCGACCAATCAGAGCCAAACATTCAGTGCAATTTTTATAAAAAATCAAAGGTTAGATGCATATCTGCACATAACCAGCAATGCTCATGGGAAGTTTCATTAGGATCTGACTATAACTTACGAGAAATGTCTCAGACAAGTTTATGACGGAAGAAGAAAAATAAGAAGTATACGAACAAAAAACAGAAGAAAGAATAATAATAAAATTAAATGGTTTAAACACAATATGTCCTACCACTTCGCTTCGGGGACATAATAAATCCGTGTATGAATAAATATGAATAAATGAATGTAAATGAGTGCGTAAAAATATCATGAAGGATCTGATATGAAAAAAATACAGTTTTTACAAGTTTTCAGCAAAATATATACCAACCTCGGCACTGGTCTCTTCCAATCTCTTCATAACCCTCTGGACATACACAAAGGAATGTTCCAATGATATTCTTGCAGGCATAGCGACATTTGTTTACTGGAGTTAGACATTCATCCACATCTGTGTAAGAAATGAGAAAAAAAAATGCTTATCAAAATTGAGCTTAAAATAAACAAGAGCACCGCAAGCGGGTGCAAACGCCCGTCTGTTGTCATTGTCAAAATGAACATGCATACCTAAAATGAAGGTTGTAAATGAATAATTGAAGAAATTATGGTCAATGTTAAGATTTCGGACGACAACGACGACGCGGACGCCGGAGTTACGACAATAGCTCGTGATTTCTTCGAAACAGACGAGCTAACAATATGACAGTAAATAAAAACTTTCCCTGATAGGGGCATCACCCCTGTAGGAGCCATCTGACCTTGGTCTAATCTATTCGGTTATGAAATAATAAAGGCTATTGCTTCAAATAGGCTGATTTATTACTGGCTAAAATGGTAACGTGTTTATAGTTTAATTGTACGCCAGTTTCCGGTAGCCGGTGTTTACGTAAATTTCACAACATTGCTACATCGTGTCAGATTTCGCGCCATTGTCTTCGATCCGAAAATATTTTGTAATCTAACAAAAAATCGCCGGAATGTCGATGTATTAAAGACTGAAAGACGTGGATGCAGTAGGATAGGAAGAGGAAGCGTCTCTTATCAGTCGATCGCGCTACGGGCGCGCTGCGGACATGCCTGAGACGATACAGATTGCACCCGGACGTTGAACTGGGTGGGGTAGTTAAAGACTCCGATATAGTTTGGCTGCGATAGGGAGTCGCCGGAGATTTATAGTAAGCCTCAGACGAGGCTGCTTCTGGTAATGTTTTCTGAAATTTTAAACAATTTAGGGAGTTCTATCTATAAAATATAAAAAGATAGATTCTGCCTCCCTGTTTCGGCTTTAAGATGCGCCGATGATAGGATGACAATGCGTGCAGCATTCTGCAGATGATAAATTTGTGGATGAAAATTTGGTATGGGGACTATATTCATTTGGTCATGCTTTTAGAAAGGGACATTGAGCAAGTGCCTGCCTTGTCATTTCAGTTTAGTATCGTCAATGACTGTAGGACCGCATGCTTATTTTCCAAAGGACACCATGTCAGAAAGTATATAACCGAAAGTAGCTCGACATCATGGTTTACACAAATCACGAAGTAAATACACACGAAGTAAATACAGTTTACTTCGTGCACAAATGTAAAAAAAAAAAAAAAAAAAAAAAGGGGGAGAGACAGCTGAAGCAGAGTAGAACAGAAACGGTCCAATGTGAGTGGAGTCTGGACGGATACGTATAAAATACTGTATTTTCAACAATTGTTATTAAGAAACTCTGAATATCAGAATTAGTATGGTACATGGCACTGATATGGGAGGTAGTCCTTGGTCAATGGGTTCATTTGCTTGGCGAATCCACCTTATGATGAAAATTTGTTCTTGTTATGCAGGGTTGCCACGCGTCGGGGAAGTTTTAAAAAAATAAAAATAAATAAAAAAATTCAAGGTCTGGGAATTGTCAGGGAATTTGAGAACTGTCATGGAAATTTGAAAATATAGGCAAATGTCAGGGAATTTTGAAAACATGAGAATGAATGTTATATATTTTAAAACATCCATAACATATTACAGAAACTATGACAGAAAGGCCAAATTTCGCGATGAAATGTGTCATGGAAATTTGAAATTATGTCAGGGAATTTTGTTTCCTCAGGTTTGTGGCAACCCTTTGTGGTTATAACTCATGACGGGGTTACAATTTCTATCGTTGTAGGTATGACCATGTATGCCTGGCCAGCAAGGGCTCCTACAATCAGCGAATTGACAGAGAATAGGTATTCTGCCAGTTGAACAGGATGTGAACTAGAATATGTCGCAGGGATTTTGTATGCACATCAATAATTTTAGGAAATAATATGTTTACACTAGCAGAATCCCCCATTGAAGTTTGATGCTATGGTTTCATATTTGAATATATATCCTGACTCAGATGTAGTTAAACTAAATTATACAAGGGCTTTCAGTTTGGTTTTCCGCTAAGTTATGATGATCATAAAAAGAGATCCTCTGGAAAATTCCAAACTATTGTTACTCAGATTCAGGATATCTTGAAGCATAAACATAGTATCACTTTATGGGAGTCGCAGTCATTTCTAGGCTCTTTGAATTTCATGTGACTGTCTGATGTTACAGGGCAATCATATTGTTGGAAATTCATCATGCAACATGCGGGTTTAATAGTCCACATCACCACTGTCGATTAAAAATGGAATGAAAACTGGATTTAAAATTGTGGTTAAGTTTTTTCCAGGACTGTAATATAGCTGTCAGCGTGGTCTAAGGGTTATAACGAGGGACTAGGAAACGTGAGGTCGTGGGTTCGATCCTCGGTGGAAGCTGAATTATTTATAAAAGATAAAACAAGGGTATCTCAAATTTTTTTTAAGACCGACTGTGGCTTGCAAAAGCAGATGTTTGCTTGTTTACAGATAGCTCTCCTGCCAAGGATAAGTACTTTGGGGAATACTTTCAGGGTCATTGGACATCGGCCCATTGGCCTGGGTCATTGGTTCAACGGGGATTTAGTGAGGACATGACATTTTTGTGGAGTACATGTACATGTATTTTCCAATATTGGTAACATGGTTTCTCTGTATATTTGGGGCAAATGGTTGGTGAATAAAGGAGCTGTTCAGATGCGAGCCCACAATAAATCAGTTGTGCAGGTCATCAATGGTCAAACATCCAAATCTTGATGTTTTTAGTTAGGGCGCTTACTCTATAATGTCTTCAGCTCAATATTTTCTTAGGGCGGATCTCATAGCAGGAATTGACAATAGCATTGCTGATAGTTTGTCTTATTTTCAGATGGAGAGTATAGTTTGTCTCGTTTTCAGATGGAACGCTTTTGACAGGTGGCACTGGAGGCAGATCAACATCTGGTTCCAGTGCTGAGCCATCTATGGAACATTTTCGAATTGGAGCCAGACAGCTTTTGAGAGCTGGCGATACCCAGTTGGTGTATCGCCGGGCCTTGGAGCACTTTACTTGTTTCAGAGATACCTATGGCTTTGTTCAGACATGGCTATAAACCTCTCACAGCGGGAAATGCTTCTATCCTTTTTATTCGTATATGTTTTATGCATATAGCACAGCTAATAATTACATTCCAGCACTCCATTTTCAGCATAGGGTGATGGTATGCCAGATTTTGCATCTGTAGAGCTTACTCATGTCTGTTACTTTAATTATGAACTGGTTCTTTTTAGGACAGATTATACCTTTGGAATTTTTGGTTTATTTTGGGTTGGGGAACTAGTTGCGAGTTATGGCAAGCCAGTGCTTCTAAGTGATATACATCATCAGGGGTCAGGTTGGAGCTCAAAATAAGGAGAAGTTTTGGTCCTGATTTTGTGTCTCTTTATGTGTTCTATGTATTAAGGCTTCTCTCTCCCTCAGCTCAAAATAGGGAGAAGTCGGCAAGATTAGGGAGACTTTTTCTCCCAAATCGCCCTCTTGCTTGACCCCTGATCATATTATGACCGATAAATCATTTAAAGTTATATAAGCATATGCAGGGTCTGCCTGATCATAGTTACATACTCCGCCATTATAGTGATGGTTCGACTTTAACTAGCTACCAATTTGGTGCTGTTTTGAGTAAGGTTGTTTGACTGCTAGGGTTGAGTGTTGCTATTAGACTAGCCTAACTATAAACTCATTGACTTCGCATTGGCAATGCTATATGGTTATACAGGCAGGGCGTTACAGAGCAGATTATCAAACAGATGGGTCCATGGTCTACCAATACGTTAAGAGATATATAGGATGAAGCATTGAAGTGGGATGTCAGTATGTATGTTTCATACGTGTATAGGTTTAGACCCCTTTCTGGCACATACCTAAGATTTATTTTCAGATGTTTGGATAGTCCGAGATTTATATGTCTATTGGGCATAGAAACGGGCAGTTTTCTGCAAAAGTGCGAGATTATAGTTGCCAGGAGCATTAGGTAGTCTGGTAATAGGGGCATGCATTGGGACCAGCTTATCCATAAAGTACAATATCTGGCTGTCTGTAACCTCAACCTCTTGGGTGATCGTGCTCTATCTAGGTTCCAATGACCTGACATCTGTCGTTACCACAGGTTAAGATAGTAATTTTGCACTAATTCCAAGACTGTCCTAGGACAGTTCATCTATTCTAGTGGATGAAATGGGTAGAAAAAAGGTGTTGCAATGGGAGGCATTTAATGTCTCATGTGTACATAACTGCTGATACACTAGGGATTTACTTTGGAGATGATGTGCATTTGTCTGATGTTGGCAATGATGTGTTACTTCTGGAGTTCGAAGAAGTGTTACGTTTTATATTTTGTGGATAGAATATATGTGACATGTTTCTTTTAGACTGGATGATTGTGAATTCATGTCATTTGTGTTATTCCATTATACAGATCATTTGTAACCCATTGTGTTTTTAATTTTACAGCTTGTACATGTTTCTTTATAAACAAGATGTTTGAGCTGCAGTCCGATTCTATTAGTAAGGTACCTAGTTATAGTCTACTTTCAGTCCGAATGGCCGCTTAGCCGACTGTACATTTGCTCCCCTGGTCATTCGCCTACAATATTGAGCACTGCTAACATATGGCGCAATCATGCAGCCGCAGTGCCAGCTGGTGAACCTCACAGGTACCCATTTAATATCCATTTGATTCCCGGGTGGAGAGGAGGTGCGGTTTAGAGACACTGAAGGTGTATCTGAAATTTCTGAGGGACTGGAATTTGAGCTCCTGACTGATAGTCTGGCGTGTTACACTAGACCGCCGCATATTAGAATTTTTCAATTCAAAGCAGTCAGCGTGGTCGAAGGGTTATAACGGTGGCCTAGGAAACGTGAGGATGTGAGTTTGATCCTCAGTGGAAGCTAAATTTTAGCAGAACATTATATTATGCGTCGTTGTAAAGGTATTTTACCATTATGGTATGTGTATAACAATGTATAGCATACTTGATGATTGGTAATACCATGATAATCCGGAATTTTGGGGCGAACAGTGGTTCGTGTGGCGGAAAATTCCGGGGAGATGTATTGATTTATAATGTTTATTGGTTAATATTATTGAAAGTTATTGCTCATTTGTGCAATGTGGAAAAGGAACTGGCTGCCGACCGATCCGTTATTTTAGGAATGCCACTTTGGCTGGCCGACTAATCCAGTGATTGATCCTAACGCTGGGTTTGTCGGTCAGTATTTGGCTGGCCGACTGATCCAGTGATTGATCCTAACGCTGGGTCCGTTGGTCAGTACCCTCCATATGAGGAAAACATCTGTGGAGGGTAGGGAAAGGAGTTGGTATAGGGATTGGTAGGGATTGGACCCTACCGGAGGTGGCCATGGGGATTGGACCCCAGGCCGGAGTTGGTAGCTACCGGAGGTGGCCATGGGGATTGGACCCCAGGCCGGATGTCGGATAGGGATTGGACCCTTCCGGAGAGTATTTGGGGAGTCGCAGCTAGTTCCTTTAAGGATTTAAAATTTACATCTCTGCGGGTTTTTCGCTGCATTCAGAACCATAACTGCCACACTCTTCATGTTAATGAAGGTCAATTTAGATCTTCATATTTTGTTAATAAAAGGTAAAGATGTAATTGTTGTGGGTTTTTCCATTTTAGCCATCATGTAATAATAAAGGCTATTGCTTCAAATAGGCCGATTTATTACTGGCTAAAATGGTAACGTGTTTATAGTTTAATTGTACGCCAGTTTCCGGTAGCCGGTGTTTACGTAAATTTCACAACATTGCTACATCGTGTCAGATTTCGCGCCATTGTCTTCGATCCGAAAATATTTTGTAATCTAACACCCACCCACCCACCCTTTTTACATCTTTTTGAATTTGTTGTAAATATTTTATCATGTATTATTGTTCTTAGTGATGGGTTTTGTTATGTTTGCACATATACCTTAATACACATACATGTTGCTTATCATTGTTTTCTGTGTACTTGGGCTTTTATTTTCATTGCAGGTTGTTTAAGTGGACAGTGGTGTTACTTGCAGACAGCGCTCAGCATGCTACATATTACAGGCCCATTGACCATTGGCCAATTTCCTGTGTAGTTTTTGTATGACGCTTTCCTATTACTGGTATTCAAGAAAGCAGGTTATCCTAAACCCTGTTGATAAACATTTAGGTTTAATCATAGTAGAGAGCTTGGAAGCAGCTATGCAGTGGACATAGTGTCAGTCAGTGCAATTGTTTTAATATTGGATAAACATTTAGGTTTAATCGTGCTAGAAAGCTTGGACGCATCTATGCAGTGGACATAGTGTTAGTCAGTGCAATTGTTTTAATATTTGATATTATGGCTGAAATTGTAGTTGGGAAGCATAATTACAATTTTACCTGTTCTGGTGCGGCGGAAAATTCCGGGGAGATGTATTGATTTATAATGTTTATTGGTTAATATTATTGAAAGTTATTGCTCATTTGTGCAATGTGGAAAAGGAACTGGCTGCCGACCGATCCGTTATTTTAGGAATGCCACTTTGGCTGGCCGACTAATCCAGTGATTGATCCTAACGCTGGGTTTGTCGGTCAGTATTTGGCTGGCCGACTGATCCAGTGATTGATCCTAACGCTGGGTCCGTTGGTCAGTACCCTCCATATGAGGAAAACATCTGTGGAGGGTAGGGAAAGGAGTTGGTATAGGGATTGGTAGGGATTGGACCCTACCAGAGGTGGCCATGGGGATTGGACCCCAGGCCGGAGTTGGTAGCTACCGGAGGTGGCCATGGGGATTGGACCCCAGGCCGGATGTCGGATAGGGATTGGACCCTTCCGGAGAGTATTTGGGGAGTCGCAGCTAGTTCCTTTAAGGATTTAAAATTTACATCTCTGCGGGTTTTTCGCTGCATTCAGAACCATAACTGCCACACTCTTCATGTTAATGAAGGTCAATTTAGATCTTCATATTTTGTTAATAAAAGGTAAAGATTTAATTGTTGTGGGTTTTTCCATTTTAGCCATCATGTAATAAAACACAGATCTTTTTCTACACTTCTTGCCATGGTCAAAGTTATTCTGTTTTCATATGCCATAATAAACATCTGCTAACAAATATTTGTGATGTCAATAATTCTAACATGAATATTCATCAGGTACTGGATATAGTCCATCATATAAATATGTTTTCACGCATTTGCATACAGAGTAGACCCAGATCAGACGGATACTATAGCAGCCAGCTGATCAGGGTCTACTCTGTTTGCTAATTGGAATTAAAAAGATCTGTTTCTTTACTTTCAAAATGGATACAATGTTACACCTTCTTAATTTCATTATGAATATTCAGTAGGTATTGAAATTTGGAATAAACATAGCACAGGGAAAGGGTTAAGAAAGAGTCTCATTTTTGGTTATAAGATGCATTTTTACATTTCAGTTAATCATAAATGTCATCTTCATCTCCCATTTAACCCCTTACCTCACAAATATTCTAGCAAGAAATAATGACATCATGAATATTTATAAACTGAGTTTTCATAATGGTTTATGAACACAGGACTTCGGGTAACCTGATTGGCAGAACCATTTGGGTTACCTGGTTGGCAGAACCATTTGGGTAACCTGGTTGGCAGAACCATTTGGCTAACCCGGTTGGAAGAACCATTTGGGTAACCCAGTTGGCAGAACCTCATCAGACAGCTCCTATAGGAGCCATCTCATCTGGGTTGACCCTGTTTGCAAAGTCATGAAAACGTGTTTTCTATCTGGTATAGGGTTAATGGAGACCATATTCGAATCTTATGAAAATCTTCTTAAAATGACTACTGAGAGAATATACAGTAAAACATCTCTATTAAGACCACTTAATGAACAAACAAGCATATAATCCATCTATATAAGCAAACGGTGCAAACCCTGATCAGACGGCTCCTACAGGAGCCATCATGACTGGGTCTATTCTATGTCCAAAGGCATTAAAAAGTCCATCTATGAAGTAAATTAGGGTTAACAAATAGCTCACCTTCACAGTGAATTCCATCAGCTGCCACTTTGTAACCCATGGGACAAATACATCTAAAGGAGCCTGGGCTATTAGCACAGCGGAAAGCACATCGGTTCATCTCAGTGTTACATTCATCTATGTCTGAAAGGAAAAGAAGGTATGAGTTGTATTGATGCCACATACTATAACCCTTAACCTAATGAATATGTAAAATTTAATGATATAAAAATTAATAAGAACAAAGTTTCTAACGGCATTATGAATATACATTTGATATACAATTGATATAGATTAACAAATGGACTGTATACGGTCGATATACACTCAATACAGTACATGAAATATCATTTATGATTGTGATATTCGATTACATTTTACATAAGAAATGTACAATTTTATACAGGCATAGGTCAGGGATTTCCTAACAGCCAGATCATGATGTGATGGTGCCTGCCCAACTTGCAATGATATTTTTTTGTTTTTTGTTTTTTTTTCACAAATTCAAACCTTGAATGCAGGAGTCCTGCTGGTGTATTTTAAACATTTATAGCACTGGTTTGCAAACTTAAATTTCAACACATTGTTTGCAGAGAAAGGGGGTAGCCCCTGGAAGAGATGTGTATGCCTGAAATACAAGGAGGAGCAATAAAAGGCCTTGTGTATTGTACAGTTTTAAATAACAACTGTGTAATCCTTATAAGGTATAACTGAAAGAAATTTGATATGATATTCCATTGGGACGTGACAAATCACGTGTTTTGGACACCTTCAATACTGTGAAAACATTCTGGATAGTAAGACAGCATTCAGAAAGTATGATATATGCTGAATCCAGTCTTTTTTACTGATGGGAGATAAGTAGTTGTGTTATCACTGTTTAACTAATTCCCTCATAGGCTATTTTTAGACCCAACCCAACAAATAAATAATGTGTTATTCTCATCTTTCTACTTTAACAGCTAGAACATTTGGAATTCATTGCCAGAAATTTAAATTAAAAAGTTTTACCTGGAACAGTATTAGATGTTCATACCTGATTTTATACTATAATATATAGTAATATTGACCAATGCCATAAAATAGGCATTTTGTAATTTTTAAAAAACGAACATCCTTTATTTCAAATAATTTTTATTTTTCAATTGAACTTTCATTTTTTCAACGTTATATTAGGTATTTCTTCTATCTTCTAATTTCGGGACCCCAGTGGAAATAAGTCTTTGGACTTTTCTGGGCTTTCCCAGCATCGGCATACTCTTCCATCATCATCATTTTAACATATTATACCATCTTATTGGGTCGAACTACACTACTGTAATATTTCAACTGATTAAAAATTGCTTCTACGTAATATTTAAATATTTATATGGAAATCATTACAAGTTTTGATTGTAGCATATTTTCAAATATGTCATTTTTATGTATTAATATCTTTGTATGCAAATAGATGCTAAATCTATCTACCTAACCTCTTTGAATAAATCTACTGAAAAGGAGCATTAACTTAAGAAAAGGAAAATGTTAGAATTGTGTAGAATTGAAACCATTGTGATAGAGCATTTGCTCCATAGGAGGCTCTATTTATCACAATGGTTTCAATAAGTAGACAATAAGTAGAAATGCGTATTTATGGAGGAAGGTTTAATCCTTACAAACTGCTAGGGGCAGTGCCGTTGTCAACCTGAGATTTTCAACCCCATGCCGGTCTTGCATTTGCACCTCAGTAAAGTTTACCATGGTGACAATGGATATTAATCATTCATGTGGTAAGCATGAATGATGGAGACCAGACAGTAGTATCATAACATCCAGAATATCTTTACAAGTGATATGGTAATATGCACAGTGGAATACATTCAGTTATACAGTATAATCTGTCTTAAAAGGCCTGCAAAAAGAGGTCTAATCATGGATCTGTAAGGTAGGTGGTAGCTTAATGCAGGTCAAAAGTAATGCAGAAAGCTCCAAAAGGAGCTTTCTGCATTACTTTTGCCCTTCATTAAACAACTATTTGCTTTTTAAGACTCCTATGTTTAAACAAGAGTGTTCGGAGGAACACATGTGTCACATGCTCGCAGCTGACACAAAAATTGTTAATATGCTGGAGTGCTAAAATCAAAACAAAGGGGAACAAGTTAATGTTGTATTGCTATGCAATACATGAATCCCCCACTGGATTAAAAACAAGAGCACCGCTGTGCAGCAAAATACGCCCGTCGGCAAAGTCAGTGATAAGCCAATTTAATAGGAAATTGAATCTGTTACAATGTGAAACTATCATTGGCAACTGCCTAGTAGAGCTATATATATAATATAGACCTGTTGTAACCAAATTAAATACTTAGCTTCATCACCATACAGGGAAGACAGCTATTGATTTTGTGACAAGTCCAATGACTTTTCCTGCAGTAACCCCCCTTTTCATACATAGATTTTTAAAAGAAAATAGAAAATACACTGAACGTTTCCAGGTGTATATATATATATGCATTCTGTGTCTAGTTATGAAGACAGGCGACTGTTTAAAGCAGGTTGAAAGTAAAGCAGAATGCACTGTAAGGGGCATTCTGCTTTACTTTCAACCTGCTTTAAGCTACTTGCTTTAAGTCACTTGCATTCACTAATGCAAATATTATATTTGGTGGTCACTATGGACAGGGTTTACTGTAACAAACCCCAATGTCATATAATTTCCTGTAGAGCTGATATTTTACAACATTGAAATATAGAAGCTAACACTTGTAGTAAATCTATTAAGTGTGATCTTGCAACACTACATGTACATTAAGAGTACTATCAGCTCATCATATTTCTTTCTTCTTATCCGAAATTCTTGAGGTTACAAAATCAAATGCACGCATGGGCCGAGATATTATGACCATAAACATGCTGACAAAATTTCAAAAGGATTGGATTAAATTTGATTACATTTGTTCACCCCATAACAGACAAAAAAAAACATAACAATTCCACTTAAATATATTAAAAAAAGGGGAGATAATTTAGTAGTGGGTGGGGCAATGTTGGTGATTATCGAACTTGACCAAGTCATTTTGACTATATACATGCTGACTAAGTTTGATGAGGATTGGATTTTATTTGTTTGAGTTAGAGAGCGGACAAAAAACGAATTTTGTTTAAAATTTGTTAAAAAGTTAATAAAAAAGGGGAGATAATTCAGAAGTGTGCAGGGCGATGATGCTGATTATCGAACTTAGCCGAGTCATTTTGGCCATATACATGCTGACCAAGTTTGAAAAGGATCCGATTCAATTTGTTCGAGTTAGAGAGCGGACAAGAGAATTTTGTTAAAAATTTATTAAAAAAGGGGAGATAATTCAGAAGTGTGCAGGGCGATGTTGCTGATTATCGAACTTAGCCGAGTCATTTTGGCCATATACATGCTGACCAAGTTTGAAAAGGATCCGATTCAATTTGTTCGAGTTAGAGAGCGGACAAACAAAAGTTCACGGACGGACAGACAGACAGACAGACAGACGGACGGACGGACGGACGGACAACGCCACGACATAATACGTCCCGTCTGAAGACGGGCGTATAAAAACTCCAATGACCCATCCACCCATGGTGTAGTTGACAATGATATATACATGACAAACAAGAATGGTATTTGTGAAAAATAATAAGAAAAACAATGACAAAAGGGGAATAATTCCAAAAATATTGATGCTAGAGTTATGTCCCTTGTGCATGACACTTCCTCTTATCATGCTTGTTCCATATATGAAGTTTCAAATCAATTGAACCAGTAGATAAAGAGCTAGTGTCCGGACAAAAAAATATGAAAAAGGGGAATAACTCCAAATTTATTGATGCAAGAGTTATGTCCCTTGTGCATAACACTTCCTCTCATCATACTTGTTCAATACGTGTATATGAAATTTGAAACCAATTGAACCAGTAGATAAAGAGTTATTGTCTCGACAAGAAAATATGAAAAAGGGGAATAACTCCAAAAATATTGATTCTAGAGTTATGGCCCTTATGCATGACTCTTCCTCTCATCATGCTTGTTCCATATGTGAGAATTGAAATTAATTAAACAAGTAGATAAAGAGTTATTGTCCGGACAAGAAAATATGAAAAAGGGAATAACTCCAAAAATACTGATGCTAGAGTTATGTCCCTTGTGCATGACACTTCCTCTCATCATGCTTGTTCAATATATGAAGTTTCAAATCAATTGAACCAGTAGATAAAGAGTTATTATCTGGAAAAAAATATGAAAAAGGGGAATAACTCAAAAAATATTGATGCTAGAGTTATGTCCCTTGTGCATGACACTTCCTCTCATCGTGCATGTGTGAAATTTAAAAGCTCTATAATGATCAGTTTAGAAATGACAGCCGAAACTAGAAAGTGTAATGGACAGACAGACAGACAGACAACGGAGAAGTGATCCCTAAGTGACATACTGCCTCTCGGCAGGTTACACAAAAAGTAAATAGCCGGTTAAGACAGGTTCTACTTTATGAGCAATGAGCAGTAACAAGGTGATCAGTAGCACTACAAGTGTGACAATTACATGGGATATCATTAAAAGTTTGGTTACTGTATATTTAAAGAACCATTAAAAAAGCAAATATTTTCATGAAATGTTTTATGTCATAAATTACATAATTTATACATATACATTCATCACAGTTCTCAAGTACCTTCACAGACTTCATCTGGGCCTGGAGCAAATCCATCTTTACAAGTGCATCGGAAACTGCCGACTGTGTTGGTGCAAGTTCCGTCCCCGCACACATCAGTCACAAGACACTCATCATTATCTGTAGGATTTATTCAAGAAATGGTATACTAAACAAAAGCGCCTTTCAAATGCATACAGGAATGTTCCATTAACCCCTTCCTTGTTGAATATTCATGTAAAAAAGTATGACATCATTAGTTGAATGTTTAGTTATTGGAGCATGTATACAGGATTTTTGGTAATGGTAGAAACTGTATAGTCAGATCTAGCGTATTATAATTTCATAAACAAACAGAGCATACCTTGATCTGAAAGATGGTTCCTACAGGAACCATCAAATCTGGGTCTACACTGTTTGCAAAGGTGTGAAAAGGTGTTGATATGAGGGACAAGGGTTAAATTTATCAAGATGTAGAAATGATGGATTTAACTCATTCAACCAAATTGGCTAATTTGTGATGACCTTAGCAAAACAGTTTGTAAACAAGAGCACCGCAAGACGGGGCAATATACGCCCAAAGGCTGTTCTATAAAATTATGTTGAAAAATAAAGGAGGAGTTAGTTGCACAAGAAATTGCTACCCGAAACTATCAAAGGGCAATAACTCCAGAATGAAAAATATGACTGACCTTAAAGGTAATGATGTAGGTCTAGTTAGCTACAGCCAGGACACAAAATTTGCTAACGCTCTATTTGTGACCTTGACCTTGAAAGTTCACAATTGGGTTTTGTATGCAACACACCTTCAAGTGATACTGAAGCCCTATTTGTGACCTTGACCTTGAAAGTTCACAATTGGGTTTTGTACGCGACACACCTTCAAGTGATACTGAACATATGTGTGAAAGAATTTTGAAAATCGGAGAAAAAATGAGTAAGTTATAGCCAGGACACGAATTTGCTAACGGACGGACAGAATTGCTAACGCCCTATTTGTGACCTTGACCTTGAAAGTTCACCATTGGGTTTTGTACGCGACACACCTTCAAGTGATACTGAACATATGTGTGAAAGAATTTTGAAAATTGGTGAAAAGATGAGTAAGTTTTACCAAGGACACGAAAATTGCTAACGCCCTATTTGTGACCTTGACCTTGAAAGTTCACAATTGGGTTTTGTACGCGACACACCTTCAAGTGATACTGAACATTTGTGTGAAAGAATTTTGAAAATCGGAGAAAAAATGAGTAAGTTATAGCCAGGACACGAATTTGCTAACGGACGGACGGACAGAATTGCTAACGCCCTATTTGTGACCTTGACCTTGAAAGTTCACCATTGGGTTTTGTACGCGACACACCTTCAAGTGATACTGAACATACGTGTGAAAGAATTTTGAAAATTGGTGAAAAGATGAGTAAGTTTTAGCAAGGACACGAAAATTGCTAACGCCCTATTTGTGACCTTGACCTTGAAAGTTCACAATTGGGTTTTGTACGCGACACACCTTCAAGTGATACTGAACATTTGTGTGAAAGAATTTTGAAAATCGGAGAAAAAATGAGTAAGTTATAGCCAGGACACAAATTTGCTAACGGACGGACGGATGGACAGACAGACGGACGGACAGACAGACGGACGTACTAACAAATGGGTAGTTGTGTGACTTTTTCCTTTGATCTTTTCTTGTTGGACTAGTCCCACAAGAAAAACTATTTTTGGCTCTAACTTTGGAAAAGAATGATCTGGAAGCTAACCCTAACCCTAACCCTATGTCCCACAACTGGCCAGGTTAATGTCACAAGAAATGGCCAGGTTAATGTCACAAGAGATGGCCAGGTTAATGATTTTACTTGTGTGACTAGTTAGAAAAAGTCACACAACTACCCATTGGTGAGTGCGGACAGACAGACAGACGGACAGACGGACACCCAGCCAGACGGCCAGACGATGGAGACCATAACATAATACGACCCTTCGGGCGTATAAAAAGGATGTTGGTTTTAACTGATCTCTTGCAATTTTTATTTCTCATTCATTCAAATTTTCATAAAATATTGATTGAGTTTAACTCTTTACTGAATTAATATATGCATGTATGTAAGAAATAATAATATCATGAATATTAATTAGATTAATTTATAATGGTACATGAACATAGGAATATTTGGTTATGGCAGAAAGTGTATAATCATATCTATATAATATCGTAAGCATATTCATATCTATATAATATCGTAAGCATATTGCATAATTGATGTAAAAAATACTGCATCCACTATAAAGAATACTGCGTCCACTACAAATCTTTACAATATTTTTTTAGAAACCCATGAACATGATGTCATTCAGGATGGAACCTTATGATATACTGATACAGTAAAACCCCTCTAAACCCGAATTCTTGGGGAGAAACAATTTGATACTTTTAGGCAGGTTGCTGCATAATGCAGAGTGAAGTCATGCAGAAAGCTTCTAAAGGAGCTTTCTGCAAGACTTTCACCCTGCATTAAGCTGCCATCTGTCTTCAAGACTGATATTTATACTAAATTTAGTGTCCGGTTTAGTGGGGTTCTGCTGTATAAACATGCTGATTCGAACGTTATCACAAATTGGCTGCCAAAGTGAAAGGATTTAATTCTTTCAACCAAACTGGCTAATTTGTGATGACCTTAGCAAAACAGTTTGGGTCCCGATGAGAAGCCAAGTAACACAGCAATCTTAACCCATTACCCCATAGGCTATTTTTTGACCCAACCTCTTTGAATAAATCTACCGAAAAGGAGCATTAACTAAAGAAAAGGAATATTTTAGAATTTTGTAGTTTGATACCATTGTGATAAATAGAGCATTTGCTCCTATAGGAGCAAATGCTCTATTTATCACAAGGGTTTCACAAAGTGACTTTTACAGAGTCGCCAATATGAGGAAATTGGTTAAATGGACCCACATTGTTTGACACTCAGACACTGTTTTTGAAAAGAAATGAAAGAAAAAACTATTTTACCCTTTCCATGTTCAAGTATGCCGTCATGAATACTGATTAGCTGTATCTTTATAATGTTAAAGTTTAAAGGACATTTTTTGCTTTGACCAAAATTATAGAATAAGATCTATATCATGTCAAAAGCAAACAGTGCAGACACTGATCAGGTGGCCATCTGATCTGGATCTACTCTGTTTGCAAATGCATGAAAAAGCATTTATATGAAGGAAATGGTTAAGAACTGTAAGCAGATGACTATATATTGAAAAAGAGTCAACTTGCTCCTTACCAACACAAGCTTTTCCAGTGCTGTCTACAACATAGCCTTGAGAGCATTCGCATCTAAAAGAACCATCAGTGTTGATACAGCGGCCATTTTCACATAGATCTGGATCCAACATACACTCGTTCAGATCTGCAAAAACATGTAGGTAACTTTAATAGTATTTTTTAAGAATTAAATTGCCTGCCTTAGTGCTCAGCATATAAGTAATGTGTGACTTGTGACATAAAGCAGCCATTAATCATCTTGTATGTATACTTTTATAAAAGATAAGTGAATTTCTTCAAACATAACACATGTTGTATAGATTTTAGAGCTCTACCTTCATCTGGCCTTCAGTTATATCATATTGCACTTTTTTCAAATACTTCAGACAAAATTTATAATGGAATTGGTGCCTCCTTTCAGACAATTTTGTATTTAATGTTTACAACTATGAAAACAAGTTTTAGGAATTATTTGAAAAAAGTACAAAATGACAGAAAAAATAAGACCAGCTAAACCCTTTCCATGTTCTATATTTATTCCAAATCTAAAAAAAAATAATACCTACTGAATATTCATGAAGGTGAAACATTATAGCTACATTTGTATTTTAGAAACTAAAGAAACAGATCCATCAAATTCCATTAGCAAACAGAGCAAACCCTGATCAGATGAATCCTAAAGGACCCATCTGATCTGGATCTACTCTGTTTGCAAATGCGTGAAAAGACATTTAGATGAAGGAGAGGGTTAAGATATTGCTATAGTATTTGAAGAAACTTTTTGACTAATAGAATAGTTTTCTGTTCTAAAAGTCTGCAAATGAGATAAAAGTTGCTGCTCATTAGCACTTGTTATGTTATAAGTCAACAAGGCGTACCCCATTCCTTCATACTGACCCCATTTGATGCCTCTGTTAAAGTCATGATGGCCCTGATATTGCTCACCAGACAAGCAGAGGAGAAGATCAAAGTTTTCACTCTGTTGCTATAGAAAACTGGCCACCCCTGGGGTGGGCCTCATTTGAATCCAGGTGTGTAATTCAAATAACTTTTGTAGAGGACTTCAAGATGATGCTATGTGCCAGATATGAAAGCTAAGAACCTTCCAGTTTCAGAGGAGAAGATTTTCAAAATTTTCTCAAGATGTTTAACCCTTTATTCCATGAATGATCATGTAAGAAATAATGACATTGTGAAGTAGATTATTTTTTATTGTGGCATGTTTGGTCATGACAAAAACTGCAGTATCAGATTAACAATAGTCCATAAGCAAACAAAGCAGACTCTGATCAGACGGCTCCTGCAGGAGCCATCTGACCCAGGTGTACTCTGTTTACAAAGACATTAAAAGGCATATCTAAAGGCTAGCAATGTACAAGTTCCATGACGACATTGGCCAGTTCTGTGTGATTTCACATATATGTGATTTATACTATTAATGTACAAGTTCTCTGAGATTTGGTCATATGTGATCCAATTTCACTTTTTCACTTTTTCAAACTAGTATTCGCATTCGGTTTGTTTTAATCGATTAAAATGTACATTATATGGCTACTCTGTCCTGTCTTTTAAATTACAGATATTCTTATTATATTTCTGTTTGTTAAATATTTTGTATGAAATGCTTCTGGTAGAGGGCCTTGGGGTAGATTAGTCTGTTGACTAACCGGGTAACCCTCTTTAAATAAAGTATTTCATTTCATTCATTCATTCATTCAATTCCATGATGACATTTTGCAGTTATTTGTGATTTTACATAATATATGCTTATTTATTCATACTGATAAGGTGCAAGTTCTTCTTAATTTCACATAAGAGTTAATTTCTTACCCACATCTCCACTAGGACCAACTCCTCTCCCCATGTCTGAGCACAGCTCCTCAAATCCAGCTACAATGAAATATATATTTAAGAGTACACAGTAAAACCTCTCTAAACCAGACATCAAATTTAGTATAAATATCGGTCTTGGAGACAGGTGGCAGCTGAATGCAGGGTGAAAGTCATGCAGAAAGCTCCGCTCCTCTAGGAGCTTTCTTCATGTCTTTCACCCTGCATTTAGCAGTCACTTGACTAAAAGTATCTAAATTATTCTCAACTAGAATTCTGATTGAGAGGAGTTTTACTGAACTGTAAATGGAGGCAGATGCTCACCTTTTACCCCCAAAAAATCAATATTTTAATGGGCCATAACTATTTAACCGATTACCTCATAGGCTATTTTTAGATACAACCTCTTTGCATAAATCTAACGAAAAGGAGCATTAACTAGAGAAAAGGAAACTTTGGAATTTTGTAGTTTGAAACCATTGTGATAAATAGAGCATTTGCTCCTTAGCATTGTGATAAATAGAGCTTTTGCTCCTAAGGAGCAAATGCTCTATTTATCACAATGGATTCACAAAGTGACTTTCACAGAGTCGTCAAAAGTCATCAGTATGAGGGAATGGGTTAATATGCATGAGTAATGTCCCCTTACCATATTATGGCTGTTGTGATGGTTAACAACCATGTGAAAATGAATAGGGATCACTGTATGGATGTCAAACTTGCGATGAAATGTTTTGTGCACAACAACAACTGCCAAAATGACAATGATAACAATAACAATGAAGATAACACCAAGGCTATGGCAATAACTTGACTACAGTAAAATCTCGATTATTCGAACACCAAACATAGGTATCATTGTCGATCTTTAGGACAGGTGGCAGCTTAATGCATGGTGAAAGTCATGCAGAAAGCTCCAAGAAAGCACCTGCCTAAAAGGGTCTAAATTTGTCTATTCAAAAATTTCGAATAATCGAGATTTTACTGTATGTTGTTTTTGAACAACAGACAAGCCAACAAATTACTAAGAGGTTAAAATATGGCCTAGGTGTGCCTTCTGGCCATAATGGCACACCTGGTGCCATAATAGCCCGAGGGCTATTGTGACACCAGGTGTGCCATTATGGCCAGAAGGCACACACAGGCCATATTTTGACCTTTTTATTGAATACCTTAAACATTTTACTAGATAGATCTATATGCCACCTATTCATTTCAACACAATCTACAGTAGATGTAACATCCCAACAAACCACAGACATAGATCTAGAGATCTATAATTTTGCAAAAATAAGGAAGGAATAGTCATACTTTCATGGGGATTCGAATCCCCGTCGAAAAATATGTAGTCCGACGTAATAACCACTAACACTAACGATGACTTTACTTTTGACTACACTGTTTTAACTTATAAGTTTGTTTGAGAACTTCCGATGGATGATGTGAAATTATGACGTCACAACTGTCATTTTTGAATAACATAAACAAAGTTAGGTAGTACCGATCGATACAAATAAAGAAATTGATTTTTAATATAATTTTACGATGGTATAAACTTTACAGATTTCAAGATCTAGAATACGATTTGACAACGACGTAAAACCCCTTTCTCCGTCCATGTTTGAATAGATCTAGATCTAGAGCTATGTTGCTAACGTCAACGCATTGCACGTGAAAAAGATCGTGGGCCGATTATGGATAATCGACCCGCCGGGACATTATGGCTTTGGTCACATGACTCCGTAATGACAGTTTTCTACGGCTATTTTGTTACTATTTATAGTAATGGTATTCAATAATTACATTTAATTCAGATCTAACCTGTTAACCCTTCACTTCATAAATACACCTTTGTAAGCCTTTTCAAAAAGAGTACATCTAGATCAGATGGCTCCTGTAGGAACCATCTAATCAGGGTCTGCTCTGTTTGTTTATGGTATAATAAAGATATGATTCTACATTTTCTGCCATGGCCAAAAATTCCTGTGTCCATGTGCTATTATAACAATTAATCTAATTAATATTCATGATGTCATTATTTCTTAAATGGATACTCATGGAGTAAAGGGTTAACATTTAATTCAGATCTAAACTGTTGAAAAAAGGTTATAATCAATGCATAATTGTCAAGCAAGCTTCATCTCTTTCCCAGCTAACGTTGCTAAAAATTGACTGAGTCACTCACATAGCTTGCTGCAATAGACATATTTGTGATTACCAATGCAAAAAATTTGAATCAAGATGAGAGGCTGAGCTATTTGACACACCACTTATAGTTTTAGAAAGAAAATTCACTTTGAAAGTTAACCCTTTACTACATGAATATTCATGTAAGAAATTATGACATCATGAATGTTAATTATATTATTTTCTATAATGGCATATGAACAGAGGACATTTTAGCTCAGACAGAAACTGTAGAAATAGATCTATAATATACCATAAGCAAACAGAGTAAACCCTGATCAGACTGCTCCTATAGGTGTAGTAAGGCATACATATGGAGTTAAGGCTTAAAGCAGATGACATTGTTTGTCGATGAAAGAAAAGTTTAGCTAAATTGAAAAAGGGGTAAATAAAAGATCTAACTCTAGTTAAAGATGTTCATTTATATTATGTGCATTTTTCGTATTAATCAATCAAAACCAGAAGCTGTACACGTATACATACAATGAAAAAAATGCTTATTACCCATTTTCCAACAGGATATATTTGTTCAGCTAAATATTATCGCTATCCAAATACTGCTAAATTCGTTAAAAGGAGCTAAGCCTCCTTTTTAGAAATGGGAGTTTGTACGGAAACCAGCGGACATCTTTGACCAAGTTCTGAATGATCCCGATTCTATTTCGGAACAACACTTTGAATATTATTTAGGTTGTTATCACATGTACAAAGGCTAACATTGCTTGTTGGCCTACATATAAAACGAATGATTATTTCCGGTATGTAATTTTGAACCTAACAACACATTCCGGTCAATGGCGAACGCTGTTCCGTTGGTTTCCGTAGCAATCCATTTTTCTCATTTTTTCAACACAAACAACCATTTGTGGAATTTTGCGCAGCATACATCTTTAATTTCAGCTGCTGCAATACTCATATAAAAATTAACCCATTCCTCCATAGACTTTTTTTAGACCCAACCTCTTTGAATGAATCAACCTAAAAGGAGCATTTACTAGAGTAAAGTAAAATTTTAGAATTTTGTAGTTTGAAACCATTGTGATAAATAGAGCATTTGCTCCTATAGGAGTAAATGCTCTATTTTACACAATGGTTTCAAGAAGTGGTTATTACAGAGGCGTAGAAAGGCGTATTTATGGAGGAAAGGATTAAAACTTTGTACAAGAAACGTCAGCTGGAATAGAACGTATGTACATCTCAGATATACCAAGAACCACAAATAAAGGTGCTTATTACTAAAGTACTACTAGAAGAGTAATGTCTTCATCAAACCTTATACTGAGACCATGCCTTAGAATTGTCTCTACAAGACGATTCTAATGAGTGATTATAAAATAGGGTTTGGTGGAGAAATAAGGGAGAAATTTGCAAAAAAGGTTCAATTTATATTAGGGATGGGAACGAATACCAAATTTGTTATTCGAATACTTGGTCAAACTAGTATTCGAATATTTGGAAGAATTTGCGATCATGTATCCAAAGTTCAAACATGTACCTCTCTGGGTCTGAAAGATTGACACTATTTTGTGTGGATAGAACACGTGTGAACTGCAGTGTACGTAGAGCAGGGTTTCCGATAGTAATTGAACAACATAAAGGTTGAAAAGGTGAAGAAATACATTTGTATCATAATCATATTTAATCACATTCATAATTACATTCATTGATAAAACCAAATCAAGTCACATTCATTTCGAAGCAATACTCTTGACAACGGTGTTACTAGGTGATTGCGTAATATTTGCAAATCATAATATTTACAACTTATCAAACTTGTTTCAATCAAATGACTCAGTGTCTGATCAAAATATAGGGAAACATAGATTAGAGTGACAAACAGTTTGGATCCTGGTAAGAACGTCCAATGATCACACTTACATCGTTAGCAAATCGAGGACAAAAAGACTAATAGAATCAAGCATGGGTTTTGTTAAAGACATGGAGCTTCTATATCCAATGGTGGTCTGTCCGACAGGAACAGACCAACACAGGTATAGAAGCCATCAACTTTAACAAAACCAGTGCTATATTATTTTTCTCGCTTAAATGCACCCTAAAACCAAGCAAATTAATTATTAACGGATGTTGTAAAGTACTACTTTCCATTGCATAGTGCGACATCCGTTTCCAACAGCAACAGTAATATCGTACTATTTTAGCCTCGCTTTGAAATTTGCACAAGAAAACTTGATTTCGCCTAATCGTGCGTATGAATACACAGGACAGGACAAGGGGTGTTCCAGATAGGGATTTCTAGGACATGTGCGTCTATATTAAGTAACTCGTGTTATCTAGTACATCCGAGAAGCGAGGAAATATGTGTTGATTGCACGGTGGTTTGGACTATCGCGCATGGTTATCTTTAAGGGATTAATAAGGGATTAGGGTTCTTAAACACCCCAATCAACAGGCCATCAAGTGGACCATGTAATAGGTAAGAGGCAATCACGTGTCAAAGTATATATCACCAACTAATTAACACAGGGATTAGGGTCATAAATACCCAAATTAGCGTACCATCCATCGGCCCGTGTATAGGGAAAGAGACAGTCACGTGTCAAACTGTCAAAGTGTGCCAGCTAATTAACACAGACTGGCTTTTGAGGTGGAAGAATAAAGACCAGAGAAAAATTATGATTTTTAAAAAAGTTTTTATTTTTTTCCGAATATTCGAATAGCAATATTAGTATTCGATATACGGAACGGTATTTGAATATTCGTTCCCATCCCTAATTTATATATCTTGTCTACGCCTTCTCCGTTTATAGGCCTACATGTATTTTGTTTCAGACTTTTGTACATGTACACAAGTATATGGAAAAGAAGACCATTTGTTACAACTGCAAAGGCCAACCAGCCAACACCTCTTCTTCCAACAGAACCTACAGAGTTTGATAACAATTAGCAATCAACAGTATTTCATTATATGTTATATGCCATGTTGGATTACGTAACCCTTTCCTCCATGAACATTCAGGCGAGAAATAATAACATCATGAATAACTACAAGCACACTTTTATAATTGTAATAAGAGCATGGCACAGACTGTAGAATCCTATCTATATCATATTATGAGCAAACAGAGCAAACGTTGAGCACAGTGCTCACACAGGAACCATCTGGGTCCATGCTTATAAAGCTTTTAGTTGAGTCTGAGTTTCGTTCTCAAGCTTTTGATTGGTCAGATTTGAGTTCTCAAGCTTTTGATTGGTCAGATTTGAGCCAGAGGCTCAAATCTGACCAATCAAAAGCTTGAGAACGTTCTCAGACTCAACTAAAAGTTTTATAAGCATGGACCCTGATCTGTGTCTACTATGTTTGCAAAGGAGTAAATTTGCCTATCAGGTAAAGGGTTAAATCTGATCTCATGACTAAAATTCATTTCAGAAGACAATTAAGATCTTACGTTCTCCTTTGATAGGGCACACTTCACAGAACTGAGAGTCATGGTAGGACCAGGCAGCTCCATCTGTACAACAGCACTGTATCTTGGTCATGTTGACTGTCCGGGGACTGCTGCAAACACCTCTCCTAAATTCTCGATAACAATTACCACTACGGGTGTCTGTCAAAGAAAAACAAAGCTTGGATACAACAATACGTTCTTAGGCTTACAATAAACATTCTCATGCATATTTGGTCAAAGCTCTTCGGAATATCCTCAAGCATGTTTGCTCAAAGCTTTAGAGAATGTTCTGGTGCATGTTTGGTCAGAGCTTTCAAAAACATTCTCAAGTTTGTCTGTTTGGTCAGAAATCTCATGCAAGCAAATTCTAAAATATGTATGTTTGGTCAAAGCCTTCAAGAATATTCCCATGCATGTTTGTGTGGTCAGAGCTATTGAGAATATTCTTAAGCATATTTGTTTGGTTAGAGATCTTGACAAAATATTCTCAAGCATGTTTGTTTAGTCACAGATATTGATAAAATTCTAAAGCAGGCTTGTTTGATCAAAATTCTAAAGCATGCTTAGTCAAAGCCTTCAAGAATATTTTCTTGCATGTTTGTTTGGTCCGAACTATTGAGAACATTTCAAGCTTATTTATTTGATTAGAATTCTTAAGAGAATATTCTCAAGCAAGTTTATTTGATCAGAGTTCTTATAAAGAATATTCTCAAGTATGTTCGTTTGATCACGGTACTCAAGAGTCTTCTCAAGCATGCTTGTTTGGTCAGAGCTCTTAAGAAATTCTCAAAGATGATTTTGGTAAGAGCTCTCAAGGATATTCTCACGCACACTGTCTAAAAGTTCTTAAGAATTTGCTGCTGAATTCAAGTCCAGGAAATTAAAACCCTTCAAATGATAAATGTTCATTCTTGGTCCATTACGATTATTAACTAACTTAATTATTGTATTAGAAATGCAAAATTATGGACTCCTTTCCCATAGCAAACAACTAAGAATCCGATCTATAACAGATAAGCAAACAAAATGAGCATACTCTGATCAGCCAGACCCTCTCTAATCAGTTTGCTAAGGCATAACAAGCAGGATTATCAAATAGGGGATTACCTTCTTAACCCTTTCCTCTATAAATATGCCTTTCTACGTCTGTAAAAATCACCTGTTGAAACCATTGTGATAAATAAAGCATTTGCTCCTTAGGAGCAAGTGCTCTATTTATCACAATGGTTTCAATACTACACAATTCTAACATTTTCTTTTTCTCTAGTAAATGCTCCTTTTCGGTAGATTCATTCAAAAAGGTTAGGTCTAACTATAGCCTATGGAGGAAAGGGTTAAATGCTGAATTTTCAAAGTGAAATGGTCCATCATTGTTTAATGGTAGAGTCCATTCAGCATAAAAGGAATTAATTTGTTTATCCCTTTCCCTGTTCTATATTTCGTCCAAATTTCAATACCTACTGAATATTTATAGACAAACATTATTACATGATGGCTAAAATGGAAAACCCCACAACAATTACATCTTTACCTTTTATTAACAAAATATGAAGATCTAAATTGACCTTCGTTAACATGAAGAGTGTGGCAGTTGTGGTTCTGAATGCAGCGAAAAACCCGCAGAGATGTAAATTTTAACTCCTTGAAGGAACCAGCTGCGACTCCCCAAATACTCTCCGGAAGGGTCCAATCCCTATCCGACATCCGGCCTGGGGTCCAATCCCCATGGCCACTCCGGCCTGGGGTCCAATCCCCATGGCCACCTCCGGCCTGGGGTCCAATCCCCATGGCCACTCCGGCCTGGGGTCCAATCCCCATGGCCACTCCGGCCTGGGGTCCAATCCCCATGGCCACCTCCGGTAGGGTCCAATCCCTACCAATCCCTATACCAACCCCCTTCCCTACCCTCCACAGATGTTTTCCTCATATGGAGGGTACTGACCAACGGACCCAGCGTTAGGATAAATCACTGGATCAGTCGGCCAGCCAAATACTGACCGACAAACCCAGCGTTAGGATCAATCACTGGATCAGTCGGCCAGTCAAAGTACCAGTCCCTGTGGCACTCCTAACATAATGGATCGGTCGGCAGCCAGTTCCTTTTCCACATTGCACAAATGAGCAATAATTTTCAATAATAATAACCAATAAACATTATAAATCAATACATCTCTCCGGAATTTTCCGCCGCACCAGAACAGGTAAAATTGTAATTATGCTTCCCAACTACAATTTCAGCCATATATATCATCAAAAATTAACAATTGCACTGACTGACACTATGTCCACTGCAAAGCTGCATCCAAGCACTCCAGTACGATTGAACCTAAATGTTTATCAAATATTAAAACAATTGCATCGACTGACACTATGTCTAATATGATTAACCTAAATGTTTATCAACAGGGTTCAGGATAACCTGCGGTCCTGAACACTGGTAATAGGAAAGCGTCATACAAATACTACACAAGCGTCATACAAAGACTACACCGGAAATTGGCCAATGGTCAAGTAATATGTAGCATGCTGAGCGCCGTCTGCAAGTACTTCACTGTCCACTTACACATCCTGCAATGAGAATAACAGACCAAGTACACAAGAAACAATGATAAGCAACATGTATGTGTATTAAGGTATATGTGAAAACATAACAAAACCCTTCACTAAAAACAATACTACATGATACAATAGCTACAACGAATTCAAAAAGATGTAAAAGGGTGGGTGGGTGGGTGTGAAATTACAAATTATTTCTGGATCGAAGATAAAGGCGCGAAATCTGACCCGATGTACCAATGTTGTGAAATTTACGGAAACACCGCCTACCGGTGCTACTGGACACCGGCTTACGATTAAACTATAAACACGTTACCATTTTAGCCAGTAATAAATCGGCCTATTTGAAGCAATAGCCTTTATTATTACATGATGGCTAAAATGGAAAACCCCACAACAATTACATCTTTACCTTTTATTAACAAAATATGAAGATCTAAATTGACCTTCGTTAACATGAAGAGTGTGGCAGTTGTGGTTCTGAATGCAGCGAAAAACCCGCAGAGATGTAAATTTTAACTCCTTGAAGGAACCAGCTGCGACTCCCCAAATACTCTCCGGAAGGGTCCAATCCCTATCCGACATCCGGCCTGGGGTCCAATCCCCATGGCCACTCCGGCCTGGGGTCCAATCCCCATGGCCACCTCCGGCCTGGGGTCCAATCCCCATGGCCACTCCGGCCTGGGGTCCAATCCCCATGGCCACTCCGGCCTGGGGTCCAATCCCCATGGCCACCTCCGGTAGGGTCCAATCCCTACCAATCCCTATACCAACCCCCTTCCCTACCCTCCACAGATGTTTTCCTCATATGGAGGGTACTGACCAACGGACCCAGCGTTAGGATAAATCACTGGATCAGTCGGCCAGCCAAATACTGACCGACAAACCCAGCGTTAGGATCAATCACTGGATCAGTCGGCCAGTCAAAGTACCAGTCCCTGTGGCACTCCTAACATAATGGATCGGTCGGCAGCCAGTTCCTTTTCCACATTGCACAAATGAGCAATAATTTTCAATAATAATAACCAATAAACATTATAAATCAATACATCTCTCCGGAATTTTCCGCCACACGAACCACTGTTCGCCCCAAAATTCCGTATTAGCATCTTATTACTGATTATCAAGTATGTTATACATTGTTATACACATGCCAATGGTAAAATACCTTTACAACGATGCATAATGTTCTGCTGAATGGAAATTATTCTAATATGCGGTGGTCTAGTGTAACACGCCAGACTATCAGTCCAGAGGCCCGGGGCTCAAATTCCAGTCCCTCCCGGAAATTTCAGAGACGCATTTCAGCGTATACCATACACACCTCCTCTCAACCCAGGGGTCAAATGGGTACCTGTGAAGTTAACCAGCCGGCACTGCGGCTGCATGATTGCACCACATGTCAGCAGCACTCAACATTGTAGGCGAACGACTCAATGACCAGTGGAGCAATGTAGTCGGCTGAGCGGTCGTTCGGACGGAAAGCAGACTATCACCCGGCACTTTACTAATGAAATTAGACTGCAGCCAAACATCTTTATAAAGAAACATGTACAAGCTGTAAAATAAAAACACCATGCATACTGATCTGTAGAATAGCACAAATGATGTAACGTAACACTTCTTCAAACTCTAGACTCTAGAAGTAACACATTGCCAACATTGGACAAATGCACACCATCTCCAAAGTAAATCCCCAATGTATCAGTAGTTATGTACTCATGAGACATGAAACACCTCCCAATGTAACAACTTTTTTCTCTCCATTTCATCCACTAGAATAGATGAACTGTCCCAGGACAGTCTTGTAAGTAGAGTAAAATTACTTGCAGTTCTTAAACTGCAGGAACGACAGATGTCAAGTCATTGGAACCTAGATAGAGCACGATCACCCAAAAGGTTGCGGTTACAGACGGCCAGATATTGTACTTTATGCATAAGCTGGTTCCAATGCATGTCCGTAGTAAGACCACCTAATGTTCCTGGCACTTATTTTCGTGCACTTATTTTTGTATTATTATTTTTTTTTTTTTTTTTTTTTAGAAAACTGCCCGCTTCTATGCCCAATAGACATACAAATCTCTGACTATCCAAACATCCGGGTCTAAACCTATACATATGTGAAATATAGTCATCCCACCTAGTTTTTCATACTTGTTGCAGAAAACTGCCCGAATCTATGCCCAATAGACATGCGAATCTCTGACTGTCCCAACATCTGAAATATATCTCTGGTATGCATCAGAAGCATGAATCTCTGACTGTCCAAACATCTGAAACATATCTCAGGTATGCATCAGAAAGTGGTCTAAACCTATACACATATGAAATAAACATAATCATCCCACTTCAACGCTTCATCTTATATATCTCTTAAATGTATTGGTAGACCGTCAACCCATCTGTTTGATAATCTGCTCTGTAACACCCTGCCTGTATAACCATATAGCAGTGCCAATGTGAAGTCAATGAGTTTTATAGTTAGGCTAGTAAGCGACACTCAACCCTAGCTGTCAAACAACCTTATTCAAAACAGCACCAAATTGATAGCTAGTTAAAGTAGAACCATCACTGTAATGGCAGAGCAGGTAATTATGATCAGGATACTTTGGCAAACCTTACATATACTCATATAACTTGAAATGATTCATTGGTCATAATATGATATATATCACCGAGAAGCACTGGCTTGGCATTATTTGGAGAACCCTCCACTAATTCCCCAACCCTAAATAAACCAAAATATGCAAATGTATAATCTGTCCTAAAAAGGATCGATTCATAATCGAAGTAACAGACATGAGTAAGCTCAGCACAAATTATAAACATCATACGAAATTAGTATAAACTACAGATGCAAAATCTGGCATACAGTCACCCTATGCTAAAATTGGAGTGCTGAAATTCTTTCTAAAGTTTCCACCGAGGATCGAACCCACGACCTCACATTTCTTAGGCCATCTTTCCCCAACCCTTATAACCCTTAGACCACGCTGACAGGTAATTATTAGCTGTGCTATATGCATTCCCCTCATGAAACACATAATATAGAAGCATATCCTACTGTGAGAGGTGTGCTGGCCATGTCTGAAAAAACAAACATAAAACAACAACATTGGAATCTCTAAAACAAGTAAAGTGCTCCAAGGCCTGGTTCTACACCGACTAGGCAGCGCCAGCTCTCAAAAACTGTCTGGCTCCAATTCGAAAATGTTCCATAGATCGCTCAGCACTGAAACCAGATGCTGATCTGCCTCCAGTGCCATGTGTCAAATCGTTTCATCTGAAAACGAGACAAACTGTGCTCTCCATCTGAAAATGAGACAAACTATCTGCAGTGCTTTTGTGGATTCCTGCTACGAGATCTGCCCTAAGAAAGTATTGAGCTTAAGACATTATAGAGTAAGTGCCCTAACTAAAAACATCAACTCAGTTGGCTTGGATATTTGACTATTGATGACTTGCACAATAGCTTATTGTCGGCTCGCATCTCGACATCTTTTTATTCACCAACCATTTGCCCCAAATATATAGATACCTTGTTACCAATATTGGAAAATACATGCACTCCACAAAAGTATGTCCTAGGCTCAGTTAATCTCTGTTGAACCATGACCCGATGTGGAATTATGCCCCAAAGCACTTATCCTTGGCAGGAGAGCTATCTGTAAACAAGCAAACATCTGCTTTTGCAAGCCAAAATCAGTCTTAAAAATTGGGATACCATTACATTCTTGGAAAAAAACTTAACCACAATTTTAAATCCATTCTCATTCCTTTTTTAATTGACTGGTGATGTGGGCTATTAATCCCGCATGTTGCATGAACAATTTCCGACAATGATTGCCCTGTAACAACAGACAGACATGCAAAATTCATAGAGCCTAGCAATGACTGCAACTCCCATAAAGTGATACTATGTTTATGCTTCAAGATATCCCGAATCAGAGTAACAA
This sequence comes from Azorinus chamasolen, assembly GCA_963576725.1. NCBI lineage: Eukaryota > Metazoa > Mollusca > Bivalvia > Cardiida > Solecurtidae > Azorinus > Azorinus chamasolen. The sequence goes on along the minus strand of OY755239.1, from coordinate 31,393,074 downwards.
TAGTTTGGAATTTTCTAGGATTTCTTTTTATGACCCTAATAATTTAGCGGAAAACCAAACTGAAAGCCCTCGTATAATTCTGTCACTATATCTGAGTCAGGATATATATTTCAATATGAAACCAAGCATCAAAACTTCACTGGGGATTCTGCTAGTGTAAACATCCTAGAAAATTAATGTGCAACATATACAAAATCCCTGAGACATATTCTGGTTCACGTCCTGTTCAACTGACAGAATACCTGTTCTCTGGCAATTTGCTGATTGTAGGGGCCCTTGCTGGCCATGCAAACATGGTCCAACCTACAACGATAGAAACTGTAACCCGGCCATGAGTTATAAATATAACAATAACAGACGGACCTAGTAGAGCATGTTTATGAATTCTGCTTATAAATATACATAGCATGAGCTTGAGCGACAACAATTGCCAAGAAGAAGCTAGAACAGTCATTCTCAGTCAAAGATACAAGTATTTTTTATTTTTTTATTTTATTGTTTATTTATTTATTTATTTTTTTTATTTGGTTGCATCGACTCTCGTTCTGAAATTTTCATCAAAAGGTATGTTCGCCAATCCAATAAACCTATTGACTGAGACTACTTACTGTATCAGTGCCAATCTACCGTACTAATTCTGTAGCAAATTCAGGTTTTTCTTTTAAAAACAATTGAAAATATATTTTATAGGTATCAGTCCACTCACAGATATTTTTACCATTTCTGTTCTACTATGCTTCAGCTGACTTTTTTTTTTTTTTTGTAAATATAAATATTTCTACAAAAAATCAAGCCAAACAACTCATGCATCCTAAATCCAACGTGTTACCTTTACACCACATCGCCACTGAGTGTAGTTCACATTTGTGTACTCTAAATGGTGACGTCAATCTACTTTCGGTTTAAACCATGTCCCAGTAGAAAATTGGCATGCGGTCCTACAGCTCATTGACGATACTAAACTGAAATGACGAGGCAGGCACTTGCTCAACGTCCCTTTTTAAAAGCATGGCGAAATGAATGTAATCCCCGGACCAAATTTTCATGGATCCAAATTTATCATCTGATGCATGCAAAATCATCCTATCATCAGCGCATCTTAGAGCCGCAACAGGGAGGAAGGATCTAGAATTTTATATTCTTATAGTGAGAACTCCCTAGATCGTTTGCAAATCCTAGAAAACCTTACCAGAAGCAGTCTCGTCTGAGGCTTACTATAAATCTCCGGCGGTTCCCTGCCGCCCCCACCTGTATCGGAAACAACTATACTGTACCCCACCCACTTCAACGTCTGGGTGCAAACTGTATCGTCTCGGGCATGACTGCACTCCGCAGCGCGCCGATCCCGCGATTGACTGATAAGGGACGCTTTCTCTTCCTATTCTACCGCATCCACGTCTTTAATGTATCGACATTACGGCGTTTTATGTGAAATTACAAATTATTTCTGGATCGAAGATAAAGGCGCGAAATCTGACCCGATGTACCAATGTTGTGAAATTTACGGAAACACCGCCTACCGGTGCTACTGGACACCGGCTTACGATTAAACTATAAACACGTTACCATTTTAGCCAGTAATAAATCGGCCTATTTGAAGCAATAGCCTTTATTAATAATGAAATAGGGAATGTGGAACATTGTAGCCATTTTAGAAAGTAAGGAAACAGAACTATTAAGTTCCATTAGCAAACAGAACAGACCCTGATCAGAAGACTCCTATATAGGAGACGTCTTATCTGGGTCTACTCTGTTTGCAAATGCATGAAAACAGAGCAGACCGTGATCAGACAGCTCCTATAGGAGTCGTCTGATCTCGGTCTACTCTATTTGCAAATGCGTGAAAAGGCATTTATATGAAGGAAAGGGTTAAATATAACCGTTCTATTATATGATATACTGTCTACTCATGACTGCAACGTGTGTCAAATTCTTTGAAATTTGTCCATGCAAAATAAATCAATGGCCCAAACAAATTTGGATGAATGCATGGATACTCTGTAACTGCCATTGTGGTGACAGGCAATGTCAAGCTGATTGCGGGCATGCCAAGAACATGAAATGATACATTGAAGTATAACCTGTCTTAAGTGGCCATCAAATTGATATCTACTTATGGGTCTGGTGGTAGCTTAATGCAGGAAAAATTAATGCAGAAAGCTACTATAACAACTTTCTGCATTAATTTTGCCCTACATTAAGCAACCATCTGCTTTTTAAGACTCCTATGTTTAACAAATGAATGAGCACCTAAGACAGGTTCTACTGTATAATGTTATACCTATACAGCTTCTTCCATCCATAGACAGCAAGAAACCAGGTGGGCAGACACACTTGAAGCTTCCAATCTCATTCTGACACTGGCCATTGGAGCATATACCGCTGATTGTCCGACATTCATTGATATCTTAATAACAAAATAAGGCTGAAATTGTCATGTATCATTAACAAATCTTTGTATCAAAATATGGAAGAAATCATTATAACAAGATGTGTTTGTGAAACACTATGCCCCTGATATGACCTTGACCTTGATGTATGACCTTGATCTTAATAAATCTCCCCTAAAAATTGTCACCTCCATAAGTTGCACATGCATGCCAAGTTTGAAGTATGTATGTTGAACGGAGACAATTATCGATAATCTAAATCCAACTCATAATTTGAACTTTGACCTTGATGTATGACCTTGACCTAAATAAGACACGTCTAAAAATGTTCGCCTCCATAAGTTGCATATGTATGCCAAGTTTGAAGGTATATATGTTGAATGGCCACAATTTATCGCCAACGTTAAAGTTGGGGACAAGCTAACAAACCATTAACAGACAGACAGAAAACAATATGATCCCCCTCCCCCTGCACCTTAAGATTGGGGGTGGGGGTGGGGGTGGGGTGGGGGGTGGGGGCGCTTAACAAAAGGATAAAATCTTACTATCTGAATAGGGATGAAATCTTAATATATTAATAACAAGAGCCACGTGCGGTGCCAACGCTCGTCTGATTTGGTACTTGTCCAGCTAAATTTTAAAAAAATTGAAAACGATAAAGGGCCATAACTCCAAAATTTTAAAATCAAAGAGTTATGGTTCTTATGTAGGGGGCCTTTCCCTCAATGAGATCTACTTACTTATGAAGTTTTATGTTGATACCACTTATACTTTTCCAGTAATGAGCTACGTTAAAGTTTGTGCACGCCGCCAACGACGACAACGACTACGACCCAGTGATCACAATAGCTCTACTTTTCTTTGAAACAGACGAGCTAATAATAATAATGATAAAAATAATAATAACAATACAAACTAGAACTATCACTAAAGGTGATTAATACCCCACACTAGCACATTTGACACAGATGGGGTCAATGCAGGACAACTTCAATCCGTAGCACTACCCATCAACTTAATGCAGGACAACTTCAATCCGTAGTACTACCCATCAACTGAGATATTATTATTATATCTATCTCATGGTCTAAACTGTAACTAAATATAAGGGGAGATAATTCAATGATGATGTGATGAAGTAAAAACCAAAATCACAGGTGTACAATTTCAATAATGTTCCATTGAGGCAAAGACCTATGAAAACCTATGTGTGTATAGGTATTTGAAGTGTGTGTGTGTTTTACTTGTTTCGTTTTCATTTGTTAACTTATGAAAAGGGAGATAATTAACAAAAAGAAGAGACGAATCTAAACCCTTATCGCAGATGCACAACTTCATATGGTGTTCAAAAATACTTCAGAATTTAAAAAGGTTCTGTTGAAGTATGACAGAGTAAAGCTCCGGACAGCTAAATTTTCATTTGTTAAATTTAAACAAGAGCACCGCAAGACGGGGCAATACACGCCCGAATGCTGTTCTATAAAATTATGTTGAAAAATAAAGGAGCAGTTAGTTGCACAAGAAATTGCTACCCGAAACTATCAAAGGGCAATAACTCCAGAATGAAAAATATCCAAGATATGAGCATGGTAAGAACAGTGTACATAGCAATCATTTTCAGACTTTCAGACTTTTTTGAACTTTGGAAAAAAAGTCGAGAAAGTTTAAACCGAACGTGACATAAGTGCGTTTAACCTTTCACCTTCAAATATGACTGACCTTAAAGGTAATGATGTAGGTCTAGTTAGCTACAGCCAGGACACAAAATTTGCTAACGCTCTATTTGTGACCTTGACCTTGAAAGTTCACAATTGGGTTTTGTATGCAACACACCTTCAAGTGATACTGAAGCCCTATTTGTGACCTTGACCTTGAAAGTTCACAATTGGGTTTTGTACGCGACACACCTTCAAGTGATACTGAACATATGTGTGAAAGAATTTTGAAAATCGGAGAAAAAATGAGTAAGTTATAGCCAGGACACGAATTTGCTAACGGACGGACAGAATTGCTAACGCCCTATTTGTGACCTTGACCTTGAAAGTTCACCATTGGGTTTTGTACGCGACACACCTTCAAGTGATACTGAACATATGTGTGAAAGAATTTTGAAAATTGGTGAAAAGATGAGTAAGTTTTACCAAGGACACGAAAATTGCTAACGCCCTATTTGTGACCTTGACCTTGAAAGTTCACAAATGGGTTTTGTACGCGACACACCTTCAAGTGATACTGAACATTTGTGTGAAAGAATTTTGAAAATCGGAGAAAAAATGAGTAAGTTATAGCCAGGACACGAATTTGCTAACGGACGGACGGACAGAATTGCTAACGCCCTATTTGTGACCTTGACCTTGAAAGTTCACCATTGGGTTTTGTACGCGACACACCTTCAAGTGATACTGAACATACGTGTGAAAGAATTTTGAAAATTGGTGAAAAGATGAGTAAGTTTTAGCAAGGACACGAAAATTGCTAAACGCCCTATTTGTGACCTTGACCTTGAAAGTTCACAATTGGGTTTTGTACGCGACACACCTTCAAGTGATACTGAACATTTGTGTGAAAGAATTTTGAAAATCGGAGAAAAAATGAGTAAGTTATAGCCAGGACACGAATTTGCTAACGGACGGACGGACAGAATTGCTAACGCCCTATTTGTGACCTTGACCTTGAAAGTTCACCATTGGGTTTTGTACGCGACACACCTTCAAGTGATACTGAACATACGTGTGAAAGAATTTTGAAAATTGGTGAAAAGATGAGTAAGTTTTAGCAAGGACACGAAAATTGCTAAACGCCCTATTTGTGACCTTGACCTTGAAAGTTCACAATTGGGTTTTGTACGCGACACACCTTCAAGTGATACTGAACATTTGTGTGAAAGAATTTTGAAAATCGGAGAAAAAATGAGTAAGTTATAGCCAGGACACGAATTTGCTAACGGACGGACGGACAGAATTGCTAACGCCCTATTTGTGACCTTGACCTTGAAAGTTCACCATTGGGTTTTGTACGCGACACACCTTCAAGTGATACTGAACATACGTGTGAAAGAATTTTGAAAATTGGTGAAAAGATGAGTAAGTTTTAGCAAGGACACGAAAATTGCTAAACGCCCTATTTGTGACCTTGACCTTGAAAGTTCACAATTGGGTTTTGTACGCGACACACCTTCAAGTGATACTGAACATTTGTGTGAAAGAATTTTGAAAATCGGAGAAAAAATGAGTAAGTTATAGCCAGGACACGAATTTGCTAACGGACGGACGGACAGACAGACACCCAGCCAGACGGCCAGACGATGGAGACCATAACATAATACGACCCTTCGGGCGTATAAAAAGGGATATAATTCATGAATGAAGAATCATATTAAAACCACAATTGCAGGTACACAATCTCAGATGGTGTTCAACAATACTACTTAATTTAAAAAAAAATCTGTTAAAAGAAGTTTCATATATTAAAATTACGAAAAGGGAGATAATTCAATAATGAAACGACGAATCAAAACTGCAATAGCAGGTGCACAACTTCAGATGGTGACCAACAATACTGCATAATTTAAAAATGTTTCATTGAAGGATGGCAGAGCTAAGCCCCTGACAAAATTTCGTCTATTCAAAGTATAAAAAGGGAGATAAATCAATAACGAAATGACGAATCAAAAGTGCAATCGCGGGTGCACAACTTCAGATGGTGATCAACAATACTGCATAATTTAAAAATGTTCCATTGAAGGATGGCAGAGTAAAGCTCCGGGAAAAATTCCGTCTACAGACTGACGGACGGTCTACATGTACTAGATTGAGTTTTAGGGCCATTTTGTCGTGGACAATAAAAACAGGGCCTTTTTTGTCAAAAAACAGGGGGCCATTAGGGCCCATATTGACCCTAAACAGTCCACCAAAGTGGCCCTTTGAGGGTAAATTAGTCCTTACCTTGGACATGTGGTTAAAGGGCCTTATTTTAAAATTTGGTTATTATCTTCCCTGAGGCCCTCTGAGGCATTTGCAGCAATCTTTAGCAACCTGTCATGGGGCCATGGCCCTTTAACTGTATATGGCCCAATATTGGTCTACAGACCACTAAAATGGCACCTTCCTTCAAGCACGGATGGACGGACAGACGGACGGAGTGATTCCAGTATACCCCCCCCCCTACACTTCGTTGTTGGGGGGGGGGGGGGGGGGTATAATAAGAAGAATGGTTATGATAATATAAATAACTAGAACTATCACTAAAGGTGAAGAATACCCACACACGGCAGCCTTGATTGCAAATCCAAGTTTTGAACATGTAACAGGACCAAATAACAAAAATACCCAAAGTTCAAATAGAGAAAATTCTGTAATGGCTAACACTAAACACAGGAAAATAGTGTCTTGCACATGTACTATTTGTGTTTAGTATGTATGGCAAGTATCAATTTAATAAGTTTCAAAATGAAGGAGGAGTTTGTGACACCAACTCCCCATGTTTCATGCAAAAATGACAAAAAATATTCAAAGTTCAGGGGGGAATAATTCTACAATGGCTAACCGTAAACACATGAAAATTGTGTCTTGCGCATCTGCTATTTGTGACTATTACATATCCCAAATATAAATTCAGTAACTTTAAAACTGAAGGAGGAGTTTGCGACATCAACTCCCCATATTACAAGCCAAAACCAGTATCATGTGAATCAGGTTGAAAGTGAAGGAGTTCAAAGTACAGGATTTTGCCTGCCAATTTCAAGACCAATTTCAAGGACAAAGGTCAAGGTCAAGGTCACAGAGACCTGAAATTTGTGTCTTGCACATATACTACTCCTGAGTAATATTTATGCCAAGTATCAAGTGGATCAAGTTGAAACTGAAGGAGGAGTTCAAAGTACAAAATTTTGGCTGCCAATTTAAAGGCCAAAGGTCAAGGTCAAGGTCACAGAGACCTGAAATTTGTGTCTTGCACATCTACTACTCCTGAGTAACATTTATGCCAAGTATCAAGTAAATCAGGTTGAAAGTGAATGAGGAGTTCGCCGTACAAGATTTTGCCTGCCTATTTTAAGACCAATTTCAAGGCAAAAGGTCAAGGTCACAGAGATTTGAAATTTGTGTCTTGCACATATACTACTCCTGAGTAACATTTATGCCAAGTATCAAGTGAATCAGGTTGAAAGTGAAGGAGGAGTTCAAAGTACAAGATTTTGCCTGCCAATTTCAAGGCCAAAGGTCAAGGTCACAGAGACCTGAAATTTGTGTCTTGCACATCTGCTACTCCTGAGTAACATTTATGCCAAGTATCAAGTGAATCAGGTTGAAAGTGAAGGAGGAGTTCGCCGTACAAGATTTTGCCTGCCAATTTTAAGACCAATTTCAAGGCCAAAGGTCAAGGTCACAGAGATTTGAAATTTGTGTCTTGCACATATACTACTCCTGAGTAACATTTATGCCAAGTATCAAGTGAATCAGGTTGAAAGTGAAGGAGGAGTTCAAAGTACAGGATTTTGCCTGCCAATTTCAAGACCAATTTCAAGGCCAAAGGTCAAGGTCACAGAGACCTGAAATTTGTGCCTTACACATCTACTACTCCTGAGTAACATTTATGCCAAGTATCAAGTGAATCAGGTTGAATGTAAAGGAGGAGTTCAAAGTACAAGCTTTTGCCTACCAATTTCAAGACCAATTTCAAGACCAATTTCAAGGCCAAAGGTCAAGGTCAAGGTCACAGAGACCTGAAATTTGTGTCTTGCACATCTACTACACCTGAGTAACATTTATGCCAAGTATCAAATGAATCGGGTTGAAACTGAGGGAGGAGTTGAAAGTACAAGATTTTGCGGACAGACAGACGTCCAACGACCCACCAACCGACAGGCTGATTCTAGTATACCCCCCTCAAACTCTGTTTGTGGGGGTATAATAAAAAAATGTTAATAATAACAAGAGCCACGGGTGGTGCCACACTTGTCTGATATGGTGCTTGTTCACTGCATACACTTCTCCTCAAAGACAAAATTTTTAATGTAATAATTTCAAAGTCTCATAACTATGCAGAAAATCATCGAACTGGAACAGTAATAAGATATGCACAACTAGGCATAGTGCTGATCAATCCCATGAAGTTTCATAAAAATCTGATCAAATGTATTGGAGAAAATGCGCAGACAAAATTGTCCATGTAAAACAAATCAGTCCCATAACTCTGCAGAAAATCATTGACCCGGAACAAAAATAAAATATGCATATCTAGGCATGATGCCGATCAATTCTATGAAGTTTCATGAAAATGTTATCAAAGGTTAGGAGAAACCGTGCAGACAAAATTTTCCATGTAAAAATTTCAAAGCTCCATAACTCTGCAGAAAATCATCAAACCAGAACAGGAATAAGATATGCACAACTAGGCATGGTACTTATCAAGCTAATGAAGTTTCATGAAAATTCAACCAAGCTTTTGGAGAAACCGCGCGGACAAATTAAAATCGGACGGACGGCGGATGGACAATATGTCTCCCCAGTATACTGGGGGAGACATAATAATGATAATAATTACAACAAAAGTTATAATAATACTAAATTATAATAAAGACTTATTGTGGATAAGCACAAATATTATTAGTATGATTACACAAAAGTGTCACCTGTTAGCAGCCGACACAAAAACTGTTAATATGCTGGAGTGAAATCAGAACAAAGGGGAATAACTGTATTGCATGCAGTGATGGACCTTAGTTACATCAATGGTCCTCAATGAGAGGAAGACACACGTGAACTTTGAAAACTCTACAATGATAGCCAAGAAATGACAGCCAAAAAAAGAATGTGTGAACAAAGCGAGGCTTTGGTGCAAAACTATTCTAACTCCTTCACTTTGTGAAGGAGTTAGAATAGTTTTGCACCAAGCATTTAAGGGGAATAACTCTAAAAGTACTGCATGCAGAGTGATGGACCTTAGTTACATCAATGGTCCTCAATGAGAGGAAGACACATGTGAAATTTAAAAGCTCTATAATGACAGCCAAGAAATGACAGCCAAAAAAAGTGTGACGGACAGACAGACAGACAGACAAACAGACAGACAGACAGACAGATTGACAGACAGACAGACAGACGACAGAAAAGTGATCCCTAAGTGACACACTGCCTCTCGGTAGGTGACACAAATAGAGCAGACCCTGGTCAGATCTAGGTTTACTCTGCATAAGGCATGAAATGGCATTTCTTGCTGGGAAACAGACCCTAGTATAAAATGATGTGCTAACATTAGGCTGAATTAAATACTATAACAGAGCTACAGATAACGATACGTACTCACATAATAAAAACGTCATTTCTCCACTACACCCTATACTGTGATCACTCTTTAAAGTGGTCACAGTATAGGGTTTGGAGGAGAAATAAAGGAGATATGCTTGAAATTTACACATCTTATCTGGAGCTCTGCTATAAGTAATAACATAATAAATGCAAATGCCTCTCAATCTTATTACAACCTAAAACAATCTGAATCTAATCAGGATGAAAACTTTAAATCAGGATAAAAATGTTGCAGAAAAGACAAGAAAGCTTATGTGTTATAACCCTTTAAAATGCTGAATTTTTAAACTGGAATGACCCATCTCTAATTAGGGCTATTCCAGGAAAATCTCCCTGGGGGGGTAGGAACGAAAGTCTAAATTAGGGGTACCACCAATAGAATTTTAATTATTTTTACCCCACCACCAAGAGAATAAAAATTCATAATATACCCCCCACCTAGAGAATTAAAATTACCCCCTCCAAAAAATAAATAAATATATGTTTACATTTACGCAATTACTTTGTCAAGCCAACTTGCAAACCCAAATGACAGCCCAGTGTATTGCCACATTTGTGCATTAGTCTGACAGTCTTTCATTTCGTCCTGTTGCCGTGGTTCTGTTATTGCAAGTAGTTTTCTCTTCGCCGACCTCGGATTGACTACATGTACCTGTGTTACTGCTAGGACTCTGTGTTTTATTAAAATAAATCCCGTCAATGTCTTTTGGTTGTTATTTAGGTCTATTTTCGGTTTATTTATTTTGTTTTGTTCATCCGGGCTTTTACATCGAGAAGCAAGAGCAGTGATTGGTTGAGACTACCAGAGTCTTAGTACTTTTTCACGGTCTAGTCTGAATCAATCAGCCGCTCATTATCGAATGTGATCAGATAAGCGTCTAGATGATCAGGACTAAAAATTGCATGCGTCCATAGTATTCACACAACGGAATTTTCGCGGGAGTTTGTGTCAGAAAAAGGTTTTCCGTTAATTTTCATTATTGTCGAAGAAAACGGCTTGCATGAAGCGTTTAACTTGACAAACCACCCAATCAATTTAATTTCTGATGTTGAAATACCCCCCACCAATAGAAATTTAATCTAATTTCCACCCCCACCAACAGAATTAAAATTTCTTTGGCACCCCCCACCAAGGTAATTTTAATAGGCTGTCGTTCCTACCCCCCCAGGGAGATTTTCCTGGAATAGCCCTTAATCGATGAGATTAAGTATGAAAGAGTATTATTTGCAAGGGTATTTTGAATGGCAAACAATGCTGACAATAATCAGAAGGCTCTTCTAGGAGTCCATCCGAACTGGGTTAACTCATTTGCAAATATCAGTACACTGGTTTTCTGCATTCAAAGGAATAACACTTTCCTTCATATAAACGCTTTTTCATGCCATTGCAAATAGAGCAGACTCAGATAGAACAGCTCCTGCAGGAGCCGTCTGATCAGTGTCTCCTCTGTTTGCTTATGAAATTATAATAGACCCGACTATACCAAAAAATATTGTGTATATATGCTATTACAAAACTAGCTAATAAATATTCATTATGATGTCATTATTTAATAACCCATTCCCACATATTGACGCCTTTAAACGCCTAAAGAGCAAATGCTCTATTTATCACAATGGTTTCAAAATGACACATTTCTAAACAATTTCACTTGTAAATACTCCTTTTCAGTAGATTTATTCATAGAGGTTGTGTCTAAAAATAACCTATGAATGGAATGGGTTAAAGCAGATCAAGTATTGAAAGTTTACACAGCATGCTAAAGGTTATTACTCTACTTACCAACACAGTTCTCTGCATTACTGGAAAGGCGGTAACCTTCAAAACAAGTGCACTGGTAGGAGCCGTCCGAGTTGGTGCACATGCCATTACTGCAGATACCAGAGATCTCCGCACATTCATCAAGATCTGGAGCAAAGAGGTAAATATAAGCCACACTTGTTCTAGGAATCAGTGAATAATGTTTGATTTCATATTCTTTATATTTACTCAAAAAATATATGAGAAATGCTCCTGCATGTAAGTCAAACAACAACACCACAAGAGCATGCTAACACTCATCTGTCTGAGAAATTCAGTTTTAAAGCCCAATAACTCTTTAAAAGTGCTTGACAGAATAATGGCACCTTACCAGATTGTAGCAATTATGATGTTGAAGAACTGTAGAGTTTGATAGGAATAGCTTTGCTGATGAGGAAATTATGACAAATGTCCACTTTTTAAACATCAAAAACAATGATATGGCAATTTGTTTTGTTGAAAAAACAAACCAACCAGACAAGCTAACAGAGACATGCCATCAATTAACAGTCCTAAAAACCTAAATACATATGTGTGTATTATTATACGCAAGTGATAGTAACATTCTCTAAAGCCTTCTCCAAAGATAACACAAAAAGTAGCATGGCAAATACAAATTTGCTAAAAGAGATAAATGTATACGACATACTGCAGACATAACACTCATTATTTAACAGTTCCAAGATATATGCAGTATGCAGTACAATATCTTATTCTATTTAACCTTTAGCTAACTGAGAAAACTTTTATTGGTAGAAAATTTCATCAATTTGGGTTGTCACAGGCAATTTATCTTGCATTTCTTTTCACCAACACAGTAAGAGTATCAACCCATTCAGGATTCATGCTTATAAAACTTTTTAGTTGAGCCTTTGGCTCAAATCTGACCAATCAAAAACTTGAGAACGAACTCAGACTCAACTAAAAACCTTTATAAGCATGGACCCAGATCCTGATGAGATGAAAAGTTACTTGGTGTCTCATCTGGATCTAAACTGTTTGCATAGGTGTACAATTGCATATTGCATGCTGGGTGCATTGCATTTTGCTACAATCTATTATTGGAATATAGTTTATCTGCAATCTGTCTGCTCTTTGGATAAAATGGTGTGATCATTGAAGATTATAGTGTTTAAAATCATAGTCTGTTCTTGAAGGTGCATAATATATTGTGATGTCACATGCATTTTAAAAAATGGTATGCATCTGCATAACAGTTACCACAGTGAAGACCAGTATGGTTATTAAGTTACATTGCAACAAGTCATAATTATGGATGCTGCGCTAAAGAGCAATTAACTGATTAAAATGCATACTCAAATACATGTACTAAAATTGTCATTTCTTTACCAAACTCTGTTGTGACCACTCTTTAGAATTGTTTCTCTAAAGATTGGTAACAACATAGGGTTTGGTAGAGAAATAAATGAGCTTTTCTGGAAAATGTTTTAATTATCTCACCTGGTGTTCTGTGCACTAGTGTCTATGCCTAACATGTACAACACTTAACTTCATGTCCCCATGAAAGTTTTGGAAAGGAAAGTTTAGTTAACCAGAATGTATAAAGTTTTTAAATGACAAAATAGTTATAATTTGCATTGTGCTTTGAACCAGAGCAGTTCATTGATGATAACAAGATCAAACAAGAGCACCACATGCATGTGCCAATGCTCATCTGTTCAAATGCTGCCCTTGTGACACTGATCAAGTGTGTGAAGTTTCATATGATTTGCATAAGCAGTAAAAAAGTAATAGCTAATTTTATTGTTACTAGATGACAACGACAATGCAGATGCCAGAGTTAAAACAATAGCTTGTATCTTTTTCTTACAAGATGTGTGATATTAAACACTATGCCCCCGACCTTTGACCCTGAAGGATGACCTTTGACCCATGGACCAGGGAGTTGAACGTGACACATAGTCTTTGTGTGCTGAACATTTGTGCCAGGTTATTTTGAAATCCATTCACAGATAAAAAATGTTACAGAAGGGACACAAAATTTGGGATGGACGGACAGAAGGACAAATGGATGGGCGGACAGACAGATAGACGGACAATGTGATTACTATATGCCCGCTGTTGGGGGGCATAAAAAAAATAATAGACAAGCTAATAAACAAGTTCTCACTGTTAATTATTGTCATTTCTATTCACAAGTGGATAATTAGGTATATCAATGAACAGAGGCTGTAATAATTAGGGCTTACTATTGGGGCCAGTTTTGACTATTGCAATACTATTGCTATTGCTGAAAGTACTATTGCTATTGCTGGAAACTATTGCAATACTATTGCAATAGTTATTGCCAAGATTTGAAAACTTGTAAATGCAAATTTGCACAGTGTAAGATATAACTTTGCTGAAAATACTTACTAAAATGTTTGTGGAAATGATTTAAAATGAATTGGGCAGAAATAGATTAATAACTAGAAAATTGTGTCTGTAAGACACAGTGATGCCCCCGTGTAGGTGCTTGCCTAGCTGCACGTAAAATTCCAAAGTCATTTGACCTTGACCTTGACCGTGGGCTTGCGGGCAGCATGGGCCGGGTGCGTAATGAAAGTATGGATGGTATTGAATGTGTATATGCAATTCCATGCCAATAGCTATAGCGGTTAGTGAGATATAAGACGATGAAAAAACAGTGACAACCAACTGCACGTAAAATTCCTAAGTCATTTGACCTTGACATTGGGCTTTTGGGCAGCATGGGTTTGGTGTGCAATGAAAGTATTGATAGTATTTAATGTGTATATGCATTTCCATGTGAATAGCTACAGTGGTTAAGGAGATATAAGATGATGAAAAAACCAACTGCACGTACAATTCCTAAGTCATTTGACCTTGACCTTGGGCTTGCGGGCAGCATAGGCTGGGTGTGCAATGAAAGTATGGATGGTGTTTAATGTGTATATGCAATTCCATGGCAATAGCTACAGTGGTTAGGGAGATATAAGACAATGAAAAAACTGTGACAAAACACTGCACGTAAATGTGACAACCAACTGCACGTAAAATTTCCAAGTCATTTGACCTCGACCTTGGGTAGCCGGCAGCATGGGTGAGGTGCCAAATGATAGCACAGATGGTAATTGATGTGTATGTGAAGTTTCATTTGTATAAGTGTAGAAATTACTGACTTATAACACTTGAAAAACTGTGACATCTAACTGCACCTAAAAGCGTGACACACAGACAGACAGACAGACGGACGGACATGTGCAAAACATAATGCCCCCTGACTATCGTCAACGGGGGCATAAAAATAAAAGTCTGAAGTACTAGTATTTCCAAATACTCGCTTTGCCACTTGTGTTTTACCGCTTTTGTTTTTAACAAACTCGATCTCCGCGATGGTCGACGCCATCTTGAAAACACAACGGTTTGACTAAAACGTTAGCATTAAGAGGCCTAATACTACAAATTTTACAAAAACATTTTTGTAACATACTCGTTGGAATACTGATCTTTAGGAGATTGTAATGCATTTGATATTCTTAAAAATAAATAGAGGATCTTTCATGAGTGTTCTTGATTATTGGATTTATTAAATGAGTCTTTTTTAAAATGATAAAAAACGAGCTTTAGCGAGTTTTTTATCGTCTTAAAAGACGAATTTAATAAATCCAATAATCATGAACACAAATGCAAGATCCTATTTATAACATAACACACACAAATGTTATTTGCAGCCAATATTTCAGCAGTAACGTGGATTGTTATAAATTCTCCTTACATATAGAAATGATGAATGAAAGGTGTTATTAGGTTCGCTAGGTAACTGGGACAAAGTAGGTCCAAATTTTCCAACTTTTTTTTTGACTTACTGTCATATCAACCAGGATCTAATTCAGACCTCTCTGGTATTCAATTTAACTGTGATAGTTTATGATACAAAAACATACAGAAACACGTCAAAATAAATTTTGAGTTACAGTTTTGACATACATAGTTACAAACACGTCACATTATGACGTCATTGTACACAACGTGTGTCTATGCAAAGCGCGCCATTTAAATGAAGACCCACATACAGTCGCCAACACGTCTGACACTCACTGTCAATGGGATTCAAAATGCGCCTTCGTTTTGGTATATTAAGCCCTTCATTAGTGTTGTATACACATAGACATGGACATTTCCACCGAGAAACAAAAATCTTGATTCAAGTTCAGTGAAAATGTTTGAAATGGACAAAAGATTCAGTACGAACTGCTGCATAAAATGTGTTGGAACAGGAGGAAGATTTTCGCGATCAGCTGAGTATAGCATGTTTGAAATATGTTTGTGCTGTGCTGGATTCAGATGACTATAGCTGTTGATTGACGAGATATTTTTATGAGTAGAAATCTGCATAAACAAAAGGACATGCGGTGAAGAAAATACAAAGTTGTGGAGGCATTTTCTATGTAGAATGGATTGTATGGGTCAGAGTAGCTGGTAGGTCTTTTTTGGCATACATTTTGTATATAATTACTGACAGCGATTACAATTTGTATTATTTTATCGAAATTAAGGCGCAAGTGCCAACAATCCTTTGCCATCTATCGTGACTCAAATCGTTGACAGGTAGGTCACCGTCCGCCAGTTTGTTTTGACAGCGCGTATGAATACAGTTCGGTCGTTCGAATGTTATTCACTAGTGAATATATACCCGTGAATATCAAAAAATAAATGATAGTGTTACGTCACGCTGAAGCCACAAGTTATGTTATAAAGTAGATTATAAAGTAGCTTTAACAAATATGAACGTAACTGTCCCACATTGACCGCCGTCACCTGCACTCTAGCTAGGGTTTGAATCTACCCAAGCTCTAGTTTTATACATAGTCCATGACAGGGGAAAGAACTCTTTAATGATATTTACCTTTTCGGAATAGAATGCTACGATAAGACTCATTGCTGGTTTATTACTTTCAGTTTGCCAATTATATGAAAGAACTATCGAAACTAGAGCAACTATTGCAATAGTCTATCGTCAATTGGAAATACCGGTAACTATCGATAGTGTAACTGGGATAGAGAACTATCACGATATCACCATATTATTTCTTTCATAGACTGTAGTAGGTCAGGCCTTAAGCTTTGTCACCCTTGGCAAAGTTGTTCTAAGTGCGATTCTAAGAAAATTGCCTTCTTTTTGTAAATCAGTGGTAATCTACATGCTACTTGAGCAGTTTCCAGCTGAACACATTCTCGTTTAATTTTTTCCTGTTCTGTACATCCATCCCAAAGTTCTAAACAGAGATACATGTGGAAGAAAATAACTGTTTGCATCATTAAAATGCAAAGCTGATTCTTGGACCCTCATTATAGACAATCACAAGAGTATTTGAAGGTGCACATGTGTCAACTGTTAGCATAAGTGTGACAAAAAAGGCATGATGAAAAATGAATGGCTGACATGCAGACAGACAGATAAAGAGATGGACCAACAGACAGACGAAGGAGAAGTGATCCTTAAGTGTCACACTGCTAAAGTAAGGGGCAGCAAACATAAGTATCAGTAACAGATCTACATACCCCTACAATTCATTCTGTCAGAGGAGAGGGTATAACCCGGCAGACACTCGCAAAAGAAACTTCCCTCGGTGTTACGGCAACGGGCATTCTGGCATAGACCAATGAAGTCCTTACACTCATTCCGGTCTGAAATAAAAAGACATCAAAGTTTATACCAGTAACACATTGCATGCTAGGTATCATAACTGTCTTAAACACATATTGTCATCTGCTGCAAAATCTCAAAAATATTACTTTTTCAATTTCTCATAAAATATATAGCAAAAGTGTAAAACACTTGGGATCCTGATGATGTATCCTCTGGATCCTGGTAATGTGTCCTCTGGATCCTGGTGATGTGTCCTCTGGATCCTGATGATGTGTCCTCTGGATCCTGATGATGTATCCTCTGGATCCTGGTGATGTGTCCTCTGGATCCTGATGACGTGTCCTCTGGATCCTGGTGATGTATCCTCTGGATCCTGGTGATGTGTCCTCTGGATCCTGATGATGTGTCCTCTGGATCCTGGTAATGTGTCCTCTGGATCCTGGTGATGTGTCCTCTGGATCCTGATGATGTATCCTCTGGATCCTGGTGATGTATCCTCTGGATCCTGGTGATGTGTCCTCTGGATCCTGGTGATGTGTCCTCTGGATCCTGGTGATGTGTCCTCTGGATCCTGATGATGTATCCTCTGGATCCTGGTGATGTATCCTCTGGATCCTGGTGATGTGTCCTCTGGATCCTGGTGATGTGTCCTCTGGATCCTGATGATGTGTCCTCTGGAACCTGGTGATGTGTCCTCTGGATCCTGGTGATGTGTCCTCTGGATCCTGGTGATGTGTCCTCTGGATCCTGGTGATGTGTCCTCTGGATCCTGATGATGTGTCCTATGGATCCTGGTGATGTGTCCTCTGGATCCTGGTGATGTGTCCTCTGGATCCTGATGATGTATCCTCTGGATCCTGGTGATGTATCCTCTGGATCCTGGTGATGTGTCCTCTGGATCCTGGTGATGTATCCTCTGGATCCTTGTGATGTATCTTCTGGATCCTGGTGATGTGTCCTCTGGATCCTGGTGATGTGTCCTCTGGATCCTGGTGATGTATCCTCTGGATCCTAGTGATGTGTCCTCTGGATCCTGGTAATGTGTCCTCTGGATCCTGATAATGTGTCCTCTGGATCCTGGTAATGTGTCCTCTGGATCCTGGTGATGTATCCTCTGGATCCTGGTAATGTGTCCTCTGGATCCTGGTGATGTGTCCTCTGGATCCTAATGATGTGTCCTCTGGATCTAGATGATGTGTCCTCTGGATCCTGGAGATGTGTCCTCTGGATCCAAACTACTTGCACAGGTAATCACAAAGTTGCTGCTTTTGAACTTGCATCTGAATCAATTGTCTCTTTAACTCTTTCCACCATATAAATGCTTTTTCACCCATTTGCAATCAGAGTAGACGGAGCCGTCTGATCTGGTTCTGCTCTGTTTGTTTATGATATAATATAGATATAATTTACAGTTTCTGTCATGGCTATAGAGGATCTGTTGCGAGTTGTCTTTTAAGATCACATGTTCCTAAACAAGTCTTAGAAATTGTTATTAAGCGAGCCTTTGATCTTAAAAGACAACAAGCATCAGATTCTTTTTCTCACATAACCAAACAGTGTAGATCCTTTAAGTGACATGTAAACATCAGTTTTCCCCAGTTTGACATCATATATATTCTGAAGTGTTCTTTCACGTGTTACTGATAAGAGAATCTTAACCCGTTATTCTAACCTGGAAATAAGAGAAGTTATGTGAGAAAACTATTTCTGTGTCCATGTGCTATTATAACAATTAATCTAACTAATATTCACGAGGTTATATTTCTTACATTCATATTCATGGAGTAAAGGGTAAATTTCTAGTTTTCAAATGCCAATACTCTCCCCCTGCCCAACCCCACAGACACACCACACATTTTCCTTTTCACTGTCTTATACTGTCATCTACAAAATTTGTAATCTGATTCAATTGTTCCTTTTGTTTCTAAAACATAATCATTTAACCCTTTACTCCATGAATATTCATGTAAGAAATAATGACATCATGAATATTACTTAGATTAATTGTTAACCAGGAGGCTCCCTGATTAGGCTCTATACTGCTTGCCATTCAAACTGTTTTATAAGTTATATACCCTTTCATACAAAATGAAATCTTCTATTAATCAATGATGGATAATGCCTTTTTCAAAATTAAGCATTCAAATCATTACCTTCACAGTCTTCATTATCAGTAAGCCGGAAACCAGGTGCACAGTGACATTCATACCAGCCTAATGTGTTTTTACATGTTCCATTTCTGCATAATCCTGGCTGTAACGCGCATTCATCCATATCTGAAAATGCATCACATGAAAGTTTACCAAAAAAGGTCACACTTATGAACAACTGATTTAACCCTTTCCCTCATATAAACGTGTTTTCACACATTTGCAAACAGAGTAGACCCAGATCAGATGGCTCCTAGAGGAGCCGTCTGATCAGGGTCTGCTCTGTTTGCTAATAGAATTTGATAGTTCTGTTTCTTTGCTTTCTAAAATGTCTACAACATTCCACTTTCCATATTTCATTAAAACTATTTTGTCCATGAATATTCAGTAGGTAATGAAATTTGGAATAAATGTAGAACAGGGAAAGGGTTAAGATTGACATGGTTTACAAATTACAATATACAAACCCTATGAAGAAGGAAAATGGCATTTGTATATACAGTAAAACCCCTCTAAACCAAACTTTTAATTAAGCATAAATATCTGTCTTGGAGACAGGTGGTAGCTTAATGCAGGGTATAAGTCATGCAGAAATCTCCTCTAGGAGCTCTCTGCATGATTTTCACCCTGCATTAAGCAGCCACCTGCCTAAAAGTATCTAAATTCTTCTCTACTAGAATTACGGTTTAGAGTGATTTTACTATACAGTGTAAAAATCATATTTCTAGACAATAGAGGTACAAAAATGCTATAACTCTTTAATTTCCATTAAACCACAATTTGATGTGACAACTTGTTGAAGTCATCTCATTGAGGCAACTCTGACCAGTTTGTTGGAGAAAAAATAAAATTATTACCTGAAAAAATCCACTTTAACGCTTTACTGCATGAATACTCATGCAAAAAATAACTAGAACCATCACTGAATGTGATTGATACCCCCACCCACCACCTTGTCAAAAGATCCAATGACTTCAATACAAAAGGCAATAGCTCAATAATCCTTTCATCCACACGAAAACAGAAATTTGTTAAAGTCCAATCAAGGAATGACTCACATGAAAATTATGTCACACACATCTTCACATCATTATAAATGCATATGCAAAATTTTAGGTTCATTTGGAAGAAATGTTGAAGTAGTACTTGAGAAGTTATGCTCTGGACAAAAAATCACTTATAAAAAGTAACAAAGGGGAATAAATCCCTCAACAATGAATTTAGATTCACTGTCCTTGTTGACTACACATCCTCTCATCACCCTCTATCCATATATTATAAAGTTTCACAGTTGTACCTACAGTACTTGAGAAGTAATGTCCCAGACAAAAAATTGCTTCTGAACAGTAACTAAGTGGAATAACTCCCTTAAAATACATTTAGAGTTACAACCCATGTTAACTGCACAACCTCTCATCACCCTCTATCCATACATACAGTTTCAAAGTTGTGCCTACAATACTTGAGAAGTTATGCTTCGGACAAAAAATTGCTTATGAAAAGTAACTAAGGGAAATAACTCCCTTAAAAATGAATAAAGAGTTACAACCCTTGTTGAATGCACATCCTCTCATCACCCTCTATCCATATATAAAGTTTAACAGTTGTGCCTACAATGCTTGAGAAGTTATGCTCTGGACAAAAAAATTGCTTCTGAAAAGTAACTAAGGGGAATAACTCCCTCAAAAATGAATTCAGAGTTACAAACCTTGTTGACTGCACATTCTATCATCACCCTCATAATGTGTACCAAGTTTGAAGACAATATCCTAAATAGGTTTCAAGAAAATGGCATGTCCCAAAAATATATCCCAATTAAGAAACAAAATATTAAGTTAACTAGAAATGTGTCCATAGGACACTGATGCCCCCACTTCAGACTTTTTGTCACAGAAAGTAAGGGTCCAGACAAGATATTTTTAAAGTCATTTTTACAAATAAAGGACCACAACTCCTGAACGACTGAAGCAATTTACATGCATGGCTATCGAACTTGATGAAGATATACATGTAATGGCCACAAACATGTGTGTAAAGTTTGGTGTGGATTGGACAAATACTTTCTAAGAAAGAGTCCGGACAAGATATTTTTAAAGTCATTTTTGCAAATAAAGGGCTGCAACTCCTAAACGATTGACGCGATTTACATGGCTACCGAACTTGACGAAGATATAACAGCCGCAAACATGTGTGTAAGTTTGGTGTGGATTGGACAAATACTTTCCAAGAAATAACCCAGACAAATTCTTCTAGATGTGCGTACGGACGGACAAGGGCAACCATATATGCCACCACTATGTGGGGGCATAAAAGGAGCATAATTCTGTCAAATTTGGGCAAGAGTTATGAAACATGGAGAAGACTGTCATCACATAACGCTTATAATATGTATTAAGTTTGAAGGTGGTATCAAAAATAGTTTTCAAGAAAAAAAGGAAATGTCCCGGAAAATTGTGAGTGACGAACGGACGACCGATGGATGGGCAGATGGACAGACAAGGTGATTCCTATATAGCCCCCACCACAGGTGACAGGGGTATAATGACATTATGAATATTTATTAGATGGAAGTTTTTTATTCACATATCATCACAGGAAATGTTGGCCACGGTAGAAACTGTCAATTCAGATCTACCGGTATATCATTCCATAAGAAAACAAAGCAGACCCTGATCAAATGACTCCAACCATCCAATCTGGGTCTACACTGTGTCTATGGAGTAAAGGGTAACCCTGATCAGAGTCGGCTCTATTTGCTTATCGACATATATACATGTAGATACAATTCTACAGTTTCTGCCATGATGGTAAAACATTCCCTTATTCATTATGTTATTAAACAACAGACGCGTGTGGTGCCAACGCTCGTCTGATTTGATGCTTATCCAGCTAAATTAAAACTTTTTGAAAAAAATAAAGAGCCATAACTCCAAATTTTTTAAATCAAGAGTTATGGTTCTTATGTAGGGATCTTGTCCTCAATGAGATCTACCCACCTATGAAGTTTCATGTTGATACTTCTTATATTTTTCGAGAGTAATGAGCTACATTAAAGTTTTTGCACGACAACAACGACTACGACCCAGTGAACACAATAGCTTGACTTTTCTTCGAAACAGACAAGCTAAAATAAATTTTCATAAAGTCTATACTTCTTACATGAATATTCTTGAACTAAAGGGTTAAGCATTTTAATTAGGACCCTGAAAAGTAGTACACATTCATACCCAAACAGGAGTCTCTGGAGGCAGAAAGTCTGAATCCCTTTTTGCATCGGCAACTGAAGCTTCCATCCAGGTTCACACATTCTCCATTAGCGCAAATGCCAGCCACTGTCTCACACTCATTGATATCTGAAATGAAACAATCACAATAACACATCTTCCCAGTCATTCCTCTATTGTAACAATGGGACATATGCAAACAGTGCAGACATAGCTCAGAGGGCAGGGTTTGCACTTTTCAATAGTTAAGTCTCAATTCTACGACATTCATTACATAGTAATTTTCACTTAATGACAGAAATCTGATAGGAACGATATGGACAGCGTATTTTTCTTTCATTGCCCCTTTTCAAATTCTGACACCAGCATGGTTATTTAAGGAACCAATGTGCAAATTGTCTTCTTTATATTCACTTTTTAATATAATGACATGGCTATCAGCTGAAAATGGTATGGATAATTTGATTTGAAATTCACAGACAGAATACCACCTTTCATATAAAACTACCTAAGTATACTGAGTACATATATTTGTCAAGTCTCTGTCAGAAGCATTTTTTGATGGGTGTTTCTCATCACAAACATATACACATAGTCATTTTCCCCAGCAATGAACATGGTTACTGTATCAAGAGATGACTGCCTATCAAAATGCTTACAACAGCCTTGATTTCCTTTACAATAACCCTTCGAAAAATAAGTGGGTCTCTTAACCCTTTAAGTATTAAATGAATTTCATCTAAAAATAACGATTATATATAAATTTAATGAATTTTGAAAATGGCATAATTATGAAAACAAAGCAGACAAGGATCAGACAGCTCCAACAGCAGCTTTGTGATGTAGGTCTACTCTGTTTGCAAATGAATGAATATGCCTCCCTAGGTTGATCACTTCATGAACATTCATTAATTTATTTTGTCATAAAAAAAGTACAGATTAAAAGGGAATTGTTGAAAGACAAAAACAGATCTATAACAGCTATATATGTTTATAAGCAAATAGAGCAGACCGTGATCAGACAGCTCTTATAGGAGTCGTCTGATCTGGGTCTATTCTGTTTGCAAAGACATAAAAAGTTGTTCATATGAAGAAAAGTGTAAAGGAACAGTTTCTGATTTATAATGTAAAAAGATCTGTCTTACATTCAACCTTTGTTTCCATCTGTCTTAACCCATTACCTCATATATTATCTTTAGATCCTACCTCTTTGAATACATCTACCAGAAAGGAGCATTAACTAGAGGAAAGTATTTGTTTTAGATTTTTGGAGTGTTGAAATCATTGTGATAAATCGAGCATTTGCTCCTATATAGCAAATGCTCTATCTATCACAATGGTTTCAGAAAGTGACTTTTAAAGAGGCATCAAATTGAGGAAATGGGTTAAAAATGGAAAACTGAGTTTCTTTTCATGGTGAACATTTTACTGCAATCTTATCAGTGTATTACCTCTGCATCTCCGGCCATTTCTAGCAAGAGAATATCCTGGTACACAGTCACACCTATAGCTGCCCACTGTGTTGATACAGATAGCGTTACCCTGGCATGGTCCTCGCCGACCCCGGCACTCATCAATATCTATAAAGGCATCAAAACTTTAGAATCAACAATATGCCTATCGAATATTTATATTAGAAATAATGACAGAATGAAAGGAATTTTTCATAAAGGCATTATGAACA
Source organism: Azorinus chamasolen (assembly GCA_963576725.1). NCBI lineage: Eukaryota > Metazoa > Mollusca > Bivalvia > Cardiida > Solecurtidae > Azorinus > Azorinus chamasolen. Next base: position 31,368,904 of record OY755239.1, on the reverse strand, counting down.
AGGGAATTTTTTAACCATGACAGAAACTTTAGAATCAGATCTACATGTTTATTGTTTTATAAGCCAATAGAGGGCAGATCCTAATAACAGAGCTTGATCTAGGTCTAGTCTGTTTGCAAGTGCATGTCTATGTAGCAAGGGGTGAAGATCACTAATATCTGATTAACCCATTACCTCATAGGCTATTTTTAGATACAACCTCTTTGAATAAATCTACCGAAAAGGAGCTATAACTAGAGAAAAGGATTTTTTTTTAGATTTTTGTAGTTTGAAACCATTGTGATAAATAGAGCATTTGCTCCTATAGTAGCAAATGCTCTATTTATCACAATGGTTTCACAAAGTCACTTTTACAGTGTCGTCAAAAGGCAACTCAAAGAGGTTGTTTCTAAGATCAAATTCAAAGAGGTTGTATCTAAAAATAGTCTATGAGGTAATGGGTTAATGAAATATGGAAGGTGGAACATTGTAGCCATTTTAGAAATTAAAGAAACAGATCTATAAAATTCCATTAGCAAACAGAGCAGATTCTGTTCAGACAACTCCTATAGGAGCCATCTGATCTGGGTCTATTTTGTTTGCAAATGCGTGAAAATATGTTTATATGAAGGAAAGGGGTGAACATGTTGCTTAGCAACAGTAATGGAAACAGAATTGTACTTACCCTCACACCGTTTGCTGACGGGGTTATACTGGAAGCCACGCCCACATTCACAAAGGAAGCCTTCCTCTGTGTCTGTGTCAATACAACGGCCGTTCTCACACAGGAACTGGTAGATTTCACACTCATTAGTACTCTCTGAGGAAGAAAACATACTGAATGCAAAGCATCACAGTCTTCACCCTATTTGCCCATAACCCATTTTCATCATATTAACGCCTAAGTCACTTTTTGAAACCAGTGTGATAAACAGAGCATTTGCTCTATTAAGTATTTATCACAATGGTTTCAAAACTACACATTTCTAAAATGTTTTTTCTAGTAAATGCTGCTTTTTGGCCAATTTCTTCAAAGAGTTTGGTTCTAAAAATAGCATATTAGTTTTGGGACATTTAGACACCAAATTTTATATTTATGAAAACTTCACTTCCACCCATTTGTAAAGCTGAACAAGTCATTTTAGCACTGTTTTGATAACTCTAAATTAGACTGAAAGAGTAGAAAATAGTGTAGAGAGCAGAATATAGCATAGACCCTAATCAAACGACTCCTCCAGGAGCAGTTTGGTCTGGGTCTGCCCTATTTGCTCAGGTTCCTCTATATGGATACTTAAATGTAAGCAAATTGTGATGTCCCTTATCCTGCCGATCCCTACCTGATTTTTATTTGCAAACATCAAGGTAAGGGCCAATATCACTCTGCAGCCCTAGTCGCCTGTGTAATAACCTGCTTATTACCTTTGTAAAACATTGGTGAAAATTTCAGCAGATCAGAGATAGAGCAGAAACTGTTTCAAAAACTAAATTGAGGGAATGGCGCTATTCTCAAAATGAAGATTTTGCAAGTTTTAAAAAATGGGCGTTGGAACTAGGGGCTAGACTGGACTTTACCGGTACATGTACTGTGCATGTGCAGAAATCTGAATCGATTCGGGCGAGGATTGTCTTTGTAAAATCGAGGGTTTGGAAATTGGGGCTAATCTTTATGTGTACAAGCACTTTGACAACATATGCAGCATCGGAGCAGAATAAGACCTTCACCACGTATCAGGGTTCTGTTGCTATAGATTTAGAACAATTATCTTGGCAGCGGGCATATATCAGTTATTGGCCCATTGCTAGGTCCGTATATACCCGCTCATCAATACGACTCAATTTTTTGACTGATATTGGACCATTTTGAGTGTAAAAATGTTACTATTTATAGTAACAAATGTAATAAAAACAAGAGTGCCAGTGGGCACAATATACGCCCGTCGAGGTTTTCTTCAACATAAACTGGGGTTAACGTATTTGCTAAATTCAAATTCTAAGTCCAATTTTGCGACCAAGTTTCAAGGTTGTAAATAGGCATACTTTAACAAAAAACCTTAACCAAAAATTCTAAATTAAAAAGTGCCATAATTGTGTCTAAATGCTTGAGATGAAGATGAAGCTTGTGATGGTGAACAAATGTTTCAAGTTTAAAAGCTTTATCTGAAAGGATTATGTAAATAAGTGGACTTTAACCAAAACCTTAACCAAAAATTCCAAGCTAAAAAGGGTCATAATTATGTCAAAATATTAGACAGCGTTATGTACTCTTGCCTACAGGTGAAGCTTGTGATGGTGAGCAAGTGTTCAAAGTTTAAAAGCTTAATCTAAAAGGGTTATGTAAATAAGTGGACTTTAACCAAAACTTTAACCAAAATTTCTAAGTTAAAAAGGGGAATTATTATGTCAATGCTTGAAAGAGTTATGTACTCTTGTCTACAGGTTAAGATTGTGATGGTGAACAAGTGTTCCAAGTTTAAAAGCTTTATCTCAAAGGGTTATGTAAATAAATGGACTTTAACAAAGCCTTAACCAAAAATTCTAAGTTAAAAAGGGGCATAATTCGGTCAAAATGCTTGACAGAGTTATTTTCTCTTGCCTACAGGTGAAGGTTGTGACGGTGAACAAGTGTTCTAAGTTTAAAAGCTTTATCTCAAAGGGTTATGTAAATAAATGGACTTTTAACAAAGCCTTAGCGAAAAATTCTAAGTTAAAAAGGGGCATAATTCGGTCAAAATGCTTGACAGAGTTATTTACTCTTGCCTACAGGTGAAGGTTGTGACGGTGAACAAGTGCTCCAAGTTTCAAAGCTTTATCACAAAGTGTTATGTAAATAAGTGGACTTGTTCCACATAAATTGAGGTTAACATTTTTGCTTAACGCAAATGCTAAACGCAAATTCTAAGTCCAATTAAGTGACCTTGACCTTGGATAAATGAGCCGGGACTTGGCAGGCTACTGTAGCATGTCTAGATATACATTTTGGTTAAATTTTGGAAGAATCCACCAAGCGGAACTTGAGTTAGAGATGTTACAGACAGACAGACCGGTTAACATTTTTGCTAAACGCAAATTCTAAGTCCAATTGTGTGACCTTGACCTTGGATAAACAAACCGGGACTTGGCTGGCTACTGTAGCATGTCTAGATAAACATTGTGGCTAAATTTGAGAAGGATCCACCAAGCGGAACTTGAGTTAGAGATGTTACAGACATACAGACAACCAGACAACCAGAAGGACAGACAGCGCCATTCCATAATACGTCCCGTTTTTTCAAACGGGCGTATAAAAAATTATAATGACATATGAAAACAGGAAATGTTGGTCTGGAACTATTCTGTTTGTAAAGGCATGGAAAAGCATCTCTATCGGGTAAAGAGCTGTCTTTTAACCCTTTCTTTACATATGCCATTACATTATTTCTTACAAGAATATTCAACAGGGAAAGGGTTATGTTCTCTAGAATTGAACCATGTCGAGTTTTGAGTCTTATCATAAGATCTGCACATCTCTACATAAAAAACTAAGCCCTGTCCTCCTTGAATATTAATTTAAGAATTTATTACTGCATAAATATCATGAACTAAACACTATCAATTACATATAAATGAGGAAAATCTTGACTGTGACAGAACTTTCAGAATCACATCTATATTATTCTACAAGCAATGAGAACAGACACTCCAGGAGCCATCCAATCTGGGTTTACTCTCTTTTCAAAGGTGCTAAAAGATGTATACATGAAGGGAAGAGTTAAAGTGTTCCAACTAAAGTATTCAAAGTTTTTCAACCCCATTTAAGCCTTTCCTTCATGTAAACACTTTTGTTATGCCTTTGCAAACAGAGTTGATCCAGATCAGATGGCTCCCATAGGAACCGTCTGATCAGGCTCTGGTCTGTTTTCTTATGAACTTATATCAGATCTAACACGACAGTTTCTACCGATACTTTCCAGAGCAGATATGACATTATAAAATTTCAGCTGATACATACTCATGATGTCATTATTTCTTACATGAATATCCAACAGGGAAAGAGTCAACATATTTGAAGGTCTTACCTTTAATAGGTAGAGGTTTACAAAGCTCCAACTGTTCCGCTGAAATAGAAAATCACCACAATTACATTAATAGTTCTATCAAACTAAATTCTGTGTCATTTGTTTTCAGTTTTCATCATATAATGGGCAAATGCAAGATCATTTGGATCCAAACAGTAAGGAAACCAATTGACGTTTTAGAATTCTTAACACTGAAACAGCAAATATTGTAGACTATGATTATGGAGTCCTATAATCTAGGTCTACATTGTATGAAAATGAAAAAGCTTCTCTATTTCTCCACTAAACCCTATATTGTGTCCACGCTTTAGAATAGTCTCTTTCGAAACCATTCTAAAGAGTAGTCACAGTATAGGGTTTGGTGGAGAAATGACGATTTTAGTATTTGGGTACGCACCTTTATCTGTAGCTCTTATTAAAATTAGACTGATGTAGTAACAAGTAGTGTAGACCCTGATCAAGTGACTTCTTCAGAAGCCATTTGATCTTGGTCAGCACAATTGGCTTCAGTCATTCAATGAAATTTTCTGTTATGAATAGAACCTGGCAATACAGAACACATTTGTGAATGTTGGTGAATTTTTAGTTGAAGAATGTATTTATGTCAGGAACAAAGTCAATTTATTTGAGAATGCATGAGTATACATTATTGAGTTTTGAGTCAATAACTGTGTTGAATTTAACCCCTGACAGTGAGGATTCTGGATCTATTAATTTCAAATCAGTATACTAAGAAACCATGGCAACTCCAACCTGTACCTGAGTTTTTAACAGGACATGGTTCACAGGGAGTTCCCCAGCCCTGACCAATACCATCACAGCAGCACTGGCGCTTGGTAACCTGGGAAGCCAACTCGTGATCACATCGAGGTCCACGCCCACGGGTGTCATTGTACAGAGCTGCGTAACAAGCATCCTTTCGCATATCTAACAAGAGAATAGAATTTGTAATGTTTTAAATCCACATGATAGAAAAGGATTTTCTTTATGGATTTCTTCATGCTTACTTAAGTAGAGTAGTGGCTTTATACATTTCCAATATTTTATCAAACTCTTTAACCCTTTCCTTCATATAAACTCAGTTTCACATATTTGCAAACAGAGCCTATAGGAGCCGTCTGATCATGGTCTGCTCTGTTTGCTAATGAAATTTGATAATTCTGTTTCTTTACTTTCTAAACTGTCTACAATATTCCACCCTCCATATTTCATTATAACTATTTTGTCCATGTATATTCTGTAGGTATTGAAATTTGGAATAAGCATACAACAGGGAAAGGGTTAAAAGTTCCAACTTAAAAAAGTGTTATAATGCGATAAGAGCTACTGTTTGCCATTCAGTCATTAGTTTCTAAACAGCTTCCATAAAGCAGAAAACATGTTTAACCCATTCCCTTATAAGCTTTTTTAAATCCCACCTCTTTAAATAAATCTACCAAAAAGGAACATTTATTAGAGAAAAGGAAATTTTTAAAATTGTGTAGTTTTGAAACCATTGTGATAAATAGAGCATTTGCTCCTTAGGAGCAAACTCTATTTATCACAATGGTTTCAGAAAGTGACTTTTAGAGAGGTGTCAAAAGGTGTCGGTTTGAGGGAATGGGGTTAACTTTATACTCCATAAATAAGGGCTAGGCTTTCAACGCCTTTGCAATAAGAGTAGACCCAGTTCGGATGGCTCCTATAGGAGCCCTCTGATGAGGATCTGCTCTGTTTGCTTATGATATAATATAGATATGATTTTACAGTTTCTGCCTTGGCCAAACATTCATGTGTCCATGCGCTATTATAACAATTTGATTCAATGAATATTCATGAAATAAAGGGTTAAACAGACATCATTTTTACAGTTGGATGAAAGTTAAATGACACTTTAATCTTGTTCATGTATTTAAAGACAAAAAGATACCATGAATAATTATTAGCTCACCTTTTATAATGGTATATGAATACTGTATGTTTGGACTACAACAAACATTGTACAACTACAATCAGATCTACATTATGTGTTTGTGAACACTATGCCCCCCCCCGATTATCGCCAATATAAATTTGACCCATAGTTTGACCTTTGACCTTAATATATGACCTTGACCATAATGAGTCACCCCAAAAAATGTTCACCTCCATAAGTTACACATGCATGCCAAGTTTGAAGTATGTATGTGCAAGGGTTACAAAATTATTGTTAAAGTTGTCCTCAAACAGACAGGGCAAAATCAATATCTCCTAACCCCCCCCCCCCCCCCCCCCCCACCCCATCCCCTTTCTGATGTGGGGAGGGCATAAAAATAGCAGACTCTGTTCAGATAGCTCCTATAGGAGCCATTTGACCTGGGTCTTAACTCTCTCTGCAGAGGCATGAAAAGGTGTCTAGATATGAGATATTTTAATACAGTCAGACCCCAATAGTTCGAACACTAGAACAAAGTATCATTATCCATCTTCAAGACTCTCACCTTGCATTAAGCAACAAGCTGTCTAAATGGTCTTTCCATTACTAAAACTTCATACTATTGAGTTTTTACTGTAGTTAAATACTGTTATATCATACCATTCAACAAATACCTATCAGAATTCAACAGTACCTTTAGCATTTCTAATTTACCCATATAAACCTCATTTTCTAAGTGCAGATGCCCAGATATATACAGTAAAACCTCTGTAAACCAGAATTCTAGTAGAGAAAAAAATTGATACTTTTAGGCAGGTGGCTGCTTAATGCAGGCTAAACGTCACGCAGAAAGCTCCTAGAGGAGCTTTCTGCATGACTTTCAGCCTGCATTATAAACTGCCATCTGTCTCCAAGACCGATATTTATAATAAATTTCCAGTTTAGAGAGGTTCTACTGTGATATGAACAATTTTCATTTACAGGGGTGTTTGTACTAGAATCCTTTTGCTGATGTGACCTCTGGAGAACTAAATGTGACCTCTGGAACACAGAGCTACAGATAAAGGTGCATACACAAATACTAAACTCGTCATTTCTCCACCAAACCCAATGTTGTGACCATTTTTTTAGAATTGTCTCTTCGAAATGATTCTAAAGGATGTCTACAACATAGGGTTTGGTGGAGAAATAAAGAAGTTATTCATAAAAATGTTTTAATTTACGCATCTTATCTGGACCTCTGGAACAGTAGTCAAAAAGCAAACTTGTTAATGGATGATCAGGCAGTCTGGTTTGGTTAGTTCCCTTCATCACATCAGTCTTTTCACAAAGATGAACACAAATGTAATAAAATGTAAAACCATATACTTAATGAAAATTCAAGAATATGCCCTTAATAAATTTAATTACTAAATTAAAAGGTCTTGTAATGAACATTTTCACAAAGCAATAGATAAAGGTGTGCATTCAAATACTACAGTAAAACCTCTCTATAACTGCCACTAAATTATTTTTATTAGTTGGTATTTAGGGCAGGTGGCTGCTTAAAGCATGGTGAAAGTAAAACAGAACGCTCCTATATACTTTCACCTTGCTTTAAGCAGCCACCTGCCTTTAACACAAAAAGTACTTGATGTAATTTAGTGGCTGTTATAGAGAGGTTTTACTGTACATGATATATCGTCATTCTCCACCAAGCCCTATGCTGTGGCCATTCATTAGAATCATCTCGAGAACATGATTCTAAAGAGTTGTCACAACATAGGGTTTGCTGGAGAAATAAGGGAACTATTTTTAAAAACCTTTAATTTATGCATCTTATCTAGGCATCTGATATCAGACCTGTAACAGAGCTCCAATTTAAATACAGTAAAACTCCGCTAATGCGACCACCAAAAAGGGGCATACTTCTGGGTGGCAGAGGCAGGTGGTAGCTTAATGCAGGACGAAAGTTATGCAGAAAGCTCCTCTAGGAGCTTTCTGCATAACTTTCGTCCTGCATTAAGCAACCACCTGCTTTAAACGACATCAGTGGCTGTTTATTAAGTGGTCGCATTAGCGGGGTTTTACTGTACTTGTATTTTCGTAAGTAGGCCTAAATGGTTCATAGTATAATTCTAGCTCTCTCCTCTACAAATAAAATCCAGAGTTTATATATATGTTGGGAGTACACACGCAATAGGCCAAACCGGTGAATGACCCCCTTGGCCAATTGGTTTGAACTCTCACTTTGACAGCTGCATATATACATACGCTTCCATATGAGACTATAGAATGTCGGAATTTGAGAAGTGCATACCTGCATTTAATGGGAAAAACATAACACAAGAATGTGCTGAGGTTTGTAAAATACTAATCAACCAGCAACATCAGTACACTGCACTAAAAACGGCATCTGCTTTCTGCTGACACTTCATTTTGTTACAGGGTTAAAGGTGTAACAATTGACAATTCTTAAAAAATGTAATGACATTTGATATGCTCTTCAACATTAGGGACTTACCCATGCAACCTTCTCCAGGCATGGGCATATAGCCATCTGGGCACACGCAGGAGAAATTACCCTCTGAGTTGACACAGGTCCCCAGCCCACAGTAGTCTGGGTACTCTTCACACTCATCAATGTCTGTAACAAAGCATAAATATTAAATCTAGAATATCATCCAGTGGCAAGTTTTTACAGATTTACTGATTTCAGGTATAGATTTATCTATAAAGCATTAACCTTTATCTTTTCAATATTTATGTAACAAATAATGATATCCTGAATATTTATTAGCAGAATTTTTATAATGGTACATAAACACCGGATTATTTTTTACTACACATCTATATTATGTCATAAGAGACACAACAAACCCTGATCAGACAGCTCCTACAGGAACCATCTGAGTTGGGTCTACTCTGTTGGCAAAGTTGTAAAAAGGCGTTTATTTGAGGGCAAGGGTTAATGGGTTAACTTTGAGTTTTGTCTTACCTACACACTCCTGTTTGGATGCATCCAGTCGATAGCCATCTGCACAGATACAGATATAGCTGCCAAATGTGTTCTGGCACTGTCCATTCTTACAGATATGTGGTAATTCCAGACACTCGTCAATGTCTGAAGAATAAATAATAGTCTTTTAATAGCTGTAAAATCAACATTTTTCTCTGCAACAAATGCATTCCTCATATATCATAAATCATGAAATAGATAATTGTTATTGTACAAATGTGATGTGTTATAAAAAGCTATTGGATCATTTTACATTTGCTGGAATGAACATAGTATTGATAAATATTGCCTTTTTTTCACTCTTTGGATTCGTGATAACTGATGAAAACAGCTTTGATCCAGATAAGACAATGAAAAAATGCAAAGTCTAAGTGGAACTTAAAGAGGAAGTCCCTACAATGAACGCATATTTTCAATTTGAACTAATTTCGTAAAATGCTCCTGTGATACAAAATAAACCCAGTGCTCCAGATAGTATCCGTACATCAGTATTGTACGGACAAATATTTTGCCGGTACGGATAGAAATTCGAATCTATACGTACCACGTACGTATCATTTTTTGTCCGTACGGATCCAATACCAAAACGATCCGTATACAAGACCTACATATCGGAAAATTAAATTCTAAAATATCACCAGTTGCTCTAGATGCCTTTTATATAAAGCAGGGAAAAGGACTTGTAAGTCAAGGTTGCTTGGGCGCTTATTAAATGTGAACAAATCAAGCGTTTCATCATATACGATAACAAACTCCTCCCAGTGATCTCCCATATGGTAGCGATAAGGGGAGATCACTGCGTTGGAGGATGATAAAGATCAGCGGGTACCAACGGCCTCGTAGTGGAAATGGAAACCAGAACCGCGCAAAAAATGTCAAAAATGTGATTTTCTCTCGCCTGGGTCATGGGCGAAAAAACAGCCCCCACTTCCACAAGTAATTTTACTGTATCAGGCATATTTTATGGCATAACCAAAAACGTTGGTGAAAAAGCGTAGTTTACGTGCTAAAGTATGATTTGCGGCCTTGAGGCACTTCGTACCAAACACCAATATTAAAAAAAAAACTTTTGCTGAAATTTGCATGGCTTTCGGACCGGATATACTTTTTCATCAATATTTTTACTAGATTCCAACACGTATGGTAGAATGCGTGAGATGGGAATAAACAGAGTTGTATTATAAATTAGATATTTTGGAATATTCCTCCATGGCCATTTTTTTTACCAAAACCAACTATTACAATCGTCTAGCCAATACACTTCTAAAAGTTGTCAAGCATAGTTGGTTTTAAACATTTACTTCATGAATAAGACCTAACTTAACTTGTCTTGACTATGCAATTAGTTTAACCATTTCTCCCAAGAATATTCACGTGGAACTCCACCAACTATCCATTCTTAATGAAGTTTATATTTTAGCATTCATTGGCACATAAAATACAATGTAAGTATTTGACTTACCTTTGGTACAAGAGAAATGGCAGACATGTAATATGTCATAAGGCATAAACAGAATAGATCTTGATGAGGCAGCTCCAGGATCTGCCTTATCTGAGTCCAATATGTTTGCATAGGTGATGAAAACAGAAATGGCTTTAATGCTAAGTTATTATATATGGATGGAAAGGTTATATTAGTAATATATAATGGAATTTTGGCCATAAATTGATGCAAAGACCAAATACACCATATTCTCTATCTCTAAGCAAACAGAACAGACTGAGTCAAATGACTCAGGTCCTGATCTGCAATGTGACCCCTCATTTCAACCCTTTCCTTCATGGATATGCATGTGATCTGTCGGAATGAAATTTCATCACAAAGTATTGATTACTTCTATTCAGTAATCGGGCCCGGAATACTGGATACATATGTACTGGCAGGACATAGCCTGTACTGATGAAGTTCAATTGGGATCAGTACCGTACTGATGGTAGCCAAAAATTAACTTGAGCACTGAAACCGTTTTCATCGACAATTTTCGTTCTACAACAAAATATTATCAACCTTGATCGAACAGTTAACAAAACTAAAACGTGAGCCGAATAAATACTAATACATTGCCGAATAGCATATCAAACATGAAGTTGTGTCCTCTTCGGTGTTTATTGGATTGGTTTTCTTGCGATATACTTCTTTTCGGCATTTTTTAAACATGTCGCATGCAGGGACTTTCCCTTTAATACACAGGTATTTTATTGCAGGTTTTTCATGCTGTCAAAAAACAACTCACCCTCTGGAAATAGGGTATCTGGGTTGGGTCTAAATCCTGGTCCAGCAGGACAAAGTGTGGTATAGGCAACTGAAAATAGTCCAAACAAATACTACACCTCTCTACAACAACCATTCAAGACATCTTATTATACATCTTGTCATCTTAACCCTCTACTCCATTAATATTCATATAAGAAATAATGACATGAATTTATAATGATATTTGAACACAGTAAAGTTTGGTCATTGCAGATACTGTATAATCAATTCTGCTTGCAAAGGTGTTAGAGGATGTGTATATGGAGTAAAGTATTTATGCAGAATCAACCTGAACAATCACTAAAGGTGGTGAATACCCCCACATGGCAGCCTTGTTAGTAAATCAAAGGGCTGACTAAATATTCTTATTTCGAGGGGAGACAAGTCTGCAATGCCTTGCCCTAAACACATGAAAATCTTGCACATCTACTATTTGTGGTTATTATTTATGTCAAATATAAAGTCCAGCTGGCTTGTGGTAAGTCCGTGGTTCTACCCAGATGTTCTTCTATGCATGAAATAATGCAATTTGTTCTGTGCACAGAAGAACCTCTGGGGTCTTCCTCTACCTGTAATTAGCTGGACGTCATGATATGACTGAAATACTGTTAAAATGACGTAAAACTCGATAAAAACCAAAACAAACAAGAGCCACGTGCGGCTCCTACGCTCGTCTGATTTGGTGCTTGTCCAGCTAAATTAAAAACAAGAGTGTTCGGAGGAACACATGTGTCACCTGCTCGCAGCTGACACGAAAACTTATTGTTAATATGAAAAAGGGGAATAACTAAAAAAATATTGATGCTAGAGTTGAGGCCCTTGTGCATGACACTTCCTCTCATCATGTTTGTTCCATGTGTGAAATTTGAAAGCCCTATAATGATTAGTTTAGAAATGACAGCCAAAAAAAGAAAGTGTGATGGACAGACGACAGAAAAGTGATCCCTAAGTGACACACTGCCTCTCGGCAGGTGACACAAAAAATAAAATATTGAAATCAAGAATTATGGTTCTTATGTAGGGGCCTTCCCCTCAATGAGATCTAATAATGAAGTTTCATGTTGATACCTGTTATACTTTTCATGTAATGAGCTACATTAAAGTTTTTGCAAGTCGACGACAACAACGACGACAACGCCTACGACCCAGTGAATTAAATAGCTCAACTTTTCTTCGAAACAGCTAACAAAACCAAATATAAATTCAATAACATTCAAATTGAAGGAGGAGTTTGTGATACCAACTACCCATGTAACATGCCAAAATGACAAAAATACTCAAAAGATTCAGGAGAGATAATTCTGAAATGCCGGTGCTAAACACATGAAAATTGCATCTTGCACATCTACTATTCGTGGGTATTATATATGGCAAGTATAAATTCAGTTACTTTCAAATTGAAGGCGTAGTTTGTGACACCAACTATCAATGTTTCATAACAAAATGACAAAATATACTCTAAGTTCAAAGGGAGATAATTTAAAAATGCCCTGCCCTAAACACATGAAAATTGCATTTTCTACTTTAAGTTATAATGTATGCAAAATATAAATTCAATAAGTATCAAATTGAAAGAGGAGTTTCCAACACCAACTACCCATGTTTAAATGCGAACTGACCGACCAACCGGCCACAAGGGTGATTCCATTATATATCCCCTCAAATTTTGTTTGCAGGGGTATAATGATGGACCATTTCACCCTGAAAATTCAGCATTCAAAGGGTTTAATCACATTATGTAACAATGTCTCTTATCTTACTTGTTCCATTGTTTGGACACAGTTCACAGAAGCCCTTGTCCATTCCCCATCCCTTGCCAACTCCACAACAACAGGTGGCCTTACCAACATCACTGGCAATTACCTCATCACAGACTCCTGTCAGGGGTTGTCTATCCACATCTAGGTAACAGTAGCCCTGGCGAACATCTGGTGAAACAGAATCATTAATGCACTTTAGTCGCTTACTTAACCCTTTACTCCATATATAAGCCTTTCTATGTCTTTGCAAACAGAGAAGACCCAGATCAGACAGATCCTATAGGAGCCGTCTGATCAGGGTCTGCTCTGTCTGCCTATGATATAATATAGATATGATTCTACAGTTTTTTGCCATGACCAAAAAATGCATGTGCCCATGTGCTATTACAACAATTTAATCTAATTAATATTCATGAAATCATTATTTCTCACATGAATATTCATGGAGGAAAGAGTATTAATTTAAAGAGTTATTACTGTATGAATATTCATTGTCTGACTTTTTATCATTACACATAAACAGTGCAATTTTGGGCTGACAGAAATTTCAGATTCAGGTCTACAGTAAAACCTCTCTATAACGACCACTAAATTGTGTTAATTAGTTGGTATTTAGAGCAGGTGGCTGCTTAAAGCAAGGTGAAAGTAAAACAGAACGCTCCCATAGGAGCGTTCTGTTTTACTTTCATCTTGCTTTAAGCAACCACCTGCCTTTAACACAAAATAATTGATGCAATTTAGTGGTCGTTATAGAGAGGTTTTACTGTATATTATTTCATAAGCAAACAGAGCAGACTACTCTGTTTGATAAGGTGTCAAAGTTTGTCTATATGAAGGAAAGGTTAACCTTTTACCTGATGAATATTCATGTAAGAAATAATGACAGCACAAAAATGTACATGTATAAGATTAATTTTTATACAGGCATATGACAACAGGATTTTTTGCCATGGCAGAAAATGTAGAATCATCAAAACAAGAGCTGTCACAGGACAGCTCGCTCGACTATTCTCAGAATTGTTAGTGTAAAAATGCTTGATAGTGGACTAAAATAGTGTCCAATGATACTAGAAGCAAGTAATCAGTCTCAGCAAAAGTAAAAAAGGGCAATAATTTCTGTTAAAATGCTTGACAGAGTAATGTACTCTTGCCTACATATGAAGCTTGAGGTGGTGAACAAGTGTTCCAAGTTTCAAAGCTTTATCTCAAAGGGTTATGTAAATAAGTGGACCTTAATAAAAACCTTAACCAAAAGTTCTAAGTTAAAAAGGGCCATAATTCTGACAAAATGCTTGACAGAGTTATGTACTCTTGCTTACAAATGAAGATTGTGGTGGTGAACAAGTGTTCCAAGTTTCAAAGCTTCATTCCAAAGGTAAGAGGCAAAAGGTGGGACTTTAACAAAAACCTTAACCAAAAATTTTAAGTTAAAAAGGGCCATAATTCTGTCAAAATGCTTGACAAAGTTATGTACTCTTGTCTACAGATAAGGTTTGTGATGGTGAACAAGTGCTCCAAGTTTTAAAGCTTTATCTCAAAGGGTTATGTAAATAAGTGGACTTTAACAAAAACCTTAACCAAAAGTTCTAAGTCAAAAAGGGCCATAATTCTGTCAAAATGCTTGACAGAGTTATGTACTCTTGCCTACAGATGAAGAATGTGGTGGTGAACAAGTGTTCCAAGTTTCAAAGCTTTATTCCAAAAGTAAGAGGCAAAAAGTGGACTTTAACAAAAACCTTAACCAAAAAGTCTAAGTTAAAAAGGGCCATAATTCTGTCAAAATGCTTGACAGAGTTATGTACTCTTACCTACAGATAATGTTTATGGTGGTGAACAAGTGTTCCAAGTTTCAAAGCTTTATTCCAAAGGTTAGAGGCAGAAAGTGGACTTTAACAAAAACCTTAACCAAACTTGAAAGTGTGACGCGGACGACGAAGCCGACGCCGACGCCGGGGCGAGTAGGTTAGCTCCACTATTCTTCGAATAGTCGAGCTAAAAATTCCTAACAGAGCAGGTTCTTATCAGGCGGCTCCTAGTATAATGACTTTAGGAATATAAAGTTGCTGATATTTTTAAGGCACATATATAAATCAGGAGATTTGTGGCAGTCTTTGCAAAAGTTCACAGAACCTCTGACAAATCCGGTAAAATTTCATCTGGTCTGATAAAAATTGCTAAAAAATGTGAAGTGATGATTTAATTATAAAGAATATATTAAATAACAAAATGTATCAGAAACAGCACAGATGACTCCAGGTCTACTCTGTTTGCAAAGGAATCTTTATAAGGTAAAGGGTTAAGATATCAGCTACAGAGTGGTGTTTACCTATACAGCCAGTGTATGTCGGATTAATGATGTAGTCTTCTGGACATTCGCAAATGTAGCCTCCCTGGTTGTTGATGCATTTTCCATACAAACAGTTCTCTGGATTTTCACATTCATTAATATCTACAACAAAAAATATACATCAAATAAGTTGAGTCTATTTTGTTCTAATATTGTAAAACAGGAACATTTATTGAAATATAGTAAAAATCTCCCTATAGCGACCACCAGAAAGTTTGTCAAAAGCAGCGTTTTGCATGGCTTTCATTCTGCAGTAACACTTTACCTCATGAACACATCATGAATCAGATCCTGATCAGAAGCCCCCTGTAGGAGCCATCTGATATGGGTCTACTCTGTTTGCAAAGAAGCTAAAGGCGACTCTTATCACTTAACCCTTTCCCTCATATAAATGCCTTTTCACGCATTTGCAAACACAGTAGACCCAGATCAGATGGCTCCTATTGGATTCATCTAATCAGGGTCTGCTCTGTTTGCTAATGGAATCTGATAGTTCTGTTTCTTTGCTTTCTAAAATTGCTACAATGTCCCACCTGCCATATTTCATTATAACTATTTTGTCCAAGAATATTCAGTAGGTATTGAAATTCAGAATAAACATAGAACAGTGAAAGGGTTAAATAGCCAACATTCTTTTAGAGACACTAATTATTTGTATATTTACCCTTTCATAGAGATGCCTTTTGACGCCTTTATAAACAGAGTAGACCCAAGTCAGATGACTTCTGTAGGAGCCATCTGATCAGGATCTTCTCTGTTTGCTTATTAAATGATAAAGATCAGAGTCTACAGTTTCTGTCCTGGTAAAAATGCCCCTGTTTATGATGCCGTTATAAAATTCATCCAATTGATATTCATACATTTCTCATATGAATATTCCTGAGGGCAAGGTTAAGTGGAAGCTTTATAGAGATGTTATTGTATAATATTAATAATTTTTAACAACATGTCTTTGGGGCAAATGTTCGAAGAATATACATAGTCAGTCAGTATCAGAAGGTATCACAGAAAACACTCAAATACATGATTGCAAAATTATTAATTGCTGAACAAAACCTTGACAAAACCCACCCATCAGTTCCTGTTCTGTATTGTGTGACAAACAGTGTTGAACTGGATCAGATGCCATGTTTAAATTTAGTGTCAAATCTGGTAATATACTGTTTGCAAAACCTTAAAGATTGTTTTTTGTTTAGTATTTTGTTTAGTGGGGTTCATTTAGACAGACATGTCAAATTTTCTGGATATGTGTTAACCATTTACTCCATAGATACAACTTTTCACTCCTTAGCAAACAGTGTAAACCCAGATGAGACAACTCCTACAGAAGCAGTCTTTTCAGAGTCTGCTTTGTTTGCTTATGGCACTATACAGATCTGACTGCAATATTTCTGCAATGGACAAAACTATTGCATTTCAGAAATTAAGCTAATTAATTTCCATGCACACATTATTTCTTACATTATTATTCATAGAATAAAGTGTTAACATGAATGGCATATGCTCACCTGTGCAGTTGCCGCCAGTGGAATCCAACTTGTATCCTTGTTTACAGTTACAGGTAAATGTTCCCTCTGTGTTCTCACACTTGCCATTCACACAAATGTTCTCAAACAATGCACACTCATCAATATCTGAAACATGACATAGTAACTGTGAAGTTGACATACAGTAAAACTTCGATTATTCGAACACTAAAATACGTATTATTATCGATCTTTAAGACAGGTGGCAGCTTAATGCATGGTGAAAGTCATGCAGAAAGCTCCTCTAGGGTCTAAATTCTTCTATACCGAAAATTCGAATAATTGAGGTTTTACTGTATACTATCTAGTGAGAAAGTGGAACATATATACTGCCCTAATACGAATAATCATGAAGGTTTAACCCTTTGAGTACTGAATTTTTTAAGTAGGATGCTCCACCATTGTTTAACTCTATTCCGTAACAATTTTGAAGGACAAACAGCGTAAAATCTCTAGGAGCCCTCTGATCTGGTTCTATATTGTTGCATAAGCCTGTTAACTCAGTTCTTGTATTCACAGGGTTAAACATCAGTGGTTATGCAAATCTTCTCAATTTCTTATAGAAGTTAACTCATTCCCTCCTAGATTGTTTTTAGACCCAAACTCTTTGAATAAATCTATCGAAAAGGAGCATTAATTATAGAAATAGAGAATAATAGGTTAGTGCCGTAGATGGGACGCCTTTATCCGACGAGGGGAGAAAACGTTGAGGCGAGGCTTGCCGAGCCTCAACTGTTTTCTCTCCGAGTCGAATAAAGGCGTCCCATCTACGGCACTAACCTATTATTCGATTTATCCAGTCAATGTAGTTAAATGTATTTTTTCATAGACTCATAACACTCTTGAAATAATTTACATTGAAAATGCAGTTTTTCGATCAACGGATCCCTCCCTTTTCATTTCCATTTAG
Organism: Azorinus chamasolen; assembly: GCA_963576725.1. Lineage (NCBI taxonomy): Eukaryota > Metazoa > Mollusca > Bivalvia > Cardiida > Solecurtidae > Azorinus > Azorinus chamasolen. Next base: position 31,351,181 of record OY755239.1, on the reverse strand, counting down.
ACGTAAATAGATCTAATGAGCTACCGCAGAGGAATATAGTTTCGATACTTGCATTACTAGAAGGGAAAGCGTGGTTGAATTTGAAAAATAAGATGATTTGAATCGAGGGTCGATAAGTTATTTCAAACAGACATGATTATCTATTCTCTGGTCAAATTCGAGTTACGTAGTCTCGGTTTCTATTTTTAGATGGACCTAACGTCACTCATAAATCGATGGAACTGAACAGGCTATATTTAGGTTTATGACTATCACCGCCCCTGTAAGAGTTTATCAATCAAATTATCATGAGAGTGAAAAGAAAACATTTACTTTTATCTGTCAATCTTTGCTTCCAGGTTTGATTTTATCAAAAACGCGTTTTGCCAGCGGTGGATTAAATTAATAAAACTGATAAACCAACGTTATTGTGTATGTGGCCTCAGTAGCGTAATCGGTAAGGGCGACGTCTCTAGAGTGATTGAAATTGGTTTTTGTAGGATCAGGCGCGGGTTCGAATCCAGCTATAGCCAATTATTTTTATTTTTTCTGATTTGAATAATTCTTTTGGTGAACAAATAGATCTGTTAGATCTATTCCGTCAACATGTTTATGCATATTTACAGAAAATTAAAATAGTTCCATGGTTATAGAATCATTACGCCTATCTACTAACCTAATAAACCTTCTACTACCGGAAGTAACCTAATAAACCTAAGTTTATTTGCACCCCCTTTATTATGTCACTAGAGAAGCCTGGTGATTGGATAAAAGGACAATTTTAGAATTGTGTAGTATTGAAACAACCATTGTGATAAATACAGCATTTGCTCCTATATTTATCACAATGATTTCAAAATGTGACTTTTACAGAGGCACAAAAATGCGTCACTGGTAGAAAATGTGTTAAATTTTCTGACATCATTCCCTATATTACAGTCTTAAGACAAATAAGAAATTGGTTCAGATGCTTTTTTGCGGTCTTTAACGTACCCATGGGCCATAAAACTCACCCAACTTTGGAAAAAATAGATTACTTTCATCATATTCATAACCCTGTGTCTTATGTTATACAAGAGTGTTCGAAGGAACACATGTGTCACCTGCTCTCAGGTGACACAAAAACTGTTAATCCATTGGAGTGTGAAAATCGAAACAAAGGGGAATAACTAAAAAAGTACTGCATGTAGAGTGACGAACCTTGGTTACATCAATGGTCCTCAATGAGAGGAAGACATATGTGCAATTTGAAAGCTCTATACTGATTAATTTAGAAATGATGGCCAAAAAACTGAAAGTGTGACAGACAGACAGACAGACAGACAGACAGACGGACGGATGGACAGACGGATGGATGGATGGGTGGATAGACAAACGGACGGACATTCTTACATATGGACACTTGTTGGGTATTTCCTTTGTTTAAAAATACCCAACAAGAGCACAAAAATACCAAACAATAAAGATGGAATTAATAGAATGACAGACGGATGGACGGACAGAAAGACAGACAGACAGACCATGGAAAAGTGATCCCTAAGTGACACACTGCCTGTCGGCAGGCAACACAAAAAATAGAATACAATAATTGCCCTAAATGTTCAGTCAGACAATAGAGTAGATCAAGATCAAATGCTCCTGAATATGCAGTATGATCTGGGTCTACCCTATAGGAGCTTTCTGTAATACTTTTGCCCTGCATTAAGCGACCACCTGCTTTTTAAGAGTCCTATTTTCAATAAATAAATTGCGGCTTAGGATAGGTTCTACTGCATTATATTACATACCTCTGCAGGCTTTCTCATCCTCTGTCAGGATAAAGCCCATGTTGCATGTACACCTATAGCTTCCTGCGAAGTTATAACATTGACCATTGCTACAGAGATTTGGGTTGAGTTCACATTCGTCCACATCTGCAAAATCAAAAACAGAATTAACCCCAACGCTCCAGATAAGATGAGTAAATTAAAATATTTTCAGGAATAACTCCTTTATTTCTCCACTGGAAGAGACGATTCTTAAGAGCGGTCACAGTATGGGGTTTGGTGGAGAAATGATGACTTTAGTATTTGGGTACGCACCTTATCTGTAACTCTGTTAAACTTTTTCAAAAACCAAGTAACTTTCACCTGTTATAATTCCCAAAGTACACTTCTCTGCAATTCCCTTTCAAACAACAGTGTTTGAGTGTCAAAATATTTGTTTTCTTCTGAGACCACAATCTACTTGGCATCTCATCTGTATCGAGACTGTGTCGAGAAAAAACTAGAACTATATCACTAAAGGTGATGAATTACCCCGTACAGCTGCTTTGATTGCAAATCCAAGTTTGTGACACCAACTACCCATGTAACTGGACCAAAACACAGAAACACTAAAAGGGGAAATAATCCTGTAATGCCTGCAACTAAAGATATGAAAATTGTGTCTTGCACATCTGCTATGCATGATTATTATGTATGGTAAGTATCAATTCAACTAGAATTATCACTAAAGTTGATGGAATACCCCCACACAGTAGGCTTGATCGCAAATCCAAATACTCATGTTCGGTCAACAGACCCACCGACGGATCGACAGACCAACATACTGACCGCCAAGCTGACTCCTATATACCTCCAAAACAAAATTTGGGGACGTATAATAACTTCCAAATTGAAGGAGGATTTCGCGACACAAACTCCCAGTGTTTCATGCCAAAATGAACAAAAAAAATCAAAATTCTGCAATGCCCAGCACTAAAAACATGAAAATTATGTCTTGCACATGTTCTATTTAATGTTATTATGTATACCAAATATAAACTGAATAACTTTCAAATTGAAGGAGGAGTTTGCGACACCAACTCCCTATGTTTCATGCAAAAATGACAAAAAATACTAAAGTTCAAGGGGAGATAATTCTGCAATGCCCAGCAGTAAACACACATGCATTTTGCACATCTATCATTCGTGGTTATTATGTATACAAAATATGAATTCAATAACTTTAAAACTGTAACCAACTACCCATGTTCAAATGCGGACGTACGGGCGCACCGAACAACCATCTGCCCGACCGACCGACAGACAGGGTGATTCCAGTATACCCCCTGAAACAAGTTTGCAAATCTATTCTTTGTTCTGTCAGTCATCGTTGTCTGCAATATATAATCCATATTTTTTTTAATATTTTATTCCATAAATATGCCCTTCTACACCTTTGCAAACAGAGTAGACCCAGATCAGAAGGCTCCTATATGAGCTGTCTGATCAGAGTCTGCTGTTTGCTTATGAATAATATAGATATGATTCTCCGGTTTCTGCGCTGGCCAAAAATTTGACATGTTTATGTCCCATTTTACAGAATAATCTAATTAATATTTATAAAACTGAATATTCATAATCGTGCATAAACATGGATTTTACAGGAACTTTAGAATCACATCTATATGATTCAATAAGCAAGAAGTGCCCACCTGATCATAAGGCTTCTATAGGAGCTGTCTGATCTGGCTCTACTCTGCTTGCAAAATCGTGAAAACGTTTATATAAGATAAAGGGTTAAGTGTTTACTGGATAGTAGCACCATTTGAGGCATTTGCAAATAGAGTAGACCCAGATCAAATGGCTCCTGCAAGGAGCTGTCTGATAAGAGCCTGACCTGTATGCTTGTAGAATATCTGTAGATCTGATACTATACTTTTTGACGTAACAATTTATCCACTTGTTTATATGACTATATAAGAAAATTAATATTCAGATGGGGGGGAGTTTGTCATGCATATTCGTAAGGTAAAGGTCAATTACAAAAGTCCATTTAGCATGAAAGGCTTAAATTTGCAAGAATGCTTTGAATAAGTATCACTACCCCTCTATGGTCACTCTGACCTTGGTCTACACTCTTTACAACAAGACGGCTATGATGGTCCTGATATCGCTCACCAGACAGTCAGAGGAGAAGACTTTTAAAGTTTGCACTATATGTCTGTAGAAAACTGGCCACCCCTGGGGCGGGGCAATTTTGACCACAGGGGCATAATTTATATAACTTTTGTAGAGACCTGAACATGATGCTATGTGCTAAAGATAAAAGCTCAGAATGCTGTAGATACAGAGGAGAAGATTTTTAAAGGTTCAAAGCTAATTACAGGTGGAGGAAGACCCTAGAGGTTCCTCTGTGCGAGGAACAAATTGCAAGTCAGCTGGAAGACTTCCTCACATGAAAAATCCAAATGCCCAGTCCGGGATTGGAACTCACAGCGGAGAGGGGCTAAACGAGGTTATTTAGTACACAACTATTAAAATAAAAAAATTGATGAATAAAACAACTTCAACTCTTTACTTCATATAAACGCCTTTTCACGCATTTGCAAACAGAGTTGATCCAGATCAGACGGCCCCTATAGGAGCCATCTGATCAGGGTCTGCTCTGTTTGCTAATGTGTTTCTTTAGATTCTAAAATGGTTACAATGTTCCAACTTCAATATTTCATTATAACTATTTGTCCATGAAAAATCAGTAGGTACATGTATTGAAATTTTGAATAAATATAGAACTGAGAAAGAGTTAACAATCTCACTTACCTTTACAGGTAAAGCCGTCTCCAGTGAACCCATCCTGACATACACAGCTAAAGCTGCCTGGTTTGTTTATACACACAGAGTCTGGTGAGCACAGATCTGTCTTCACAAGGCATTCATTCACATCTGAAATGTTATATATTAAAAGCTAGAAAAACTCTTTATACATATTGTACTTCGCTGATTTATTATCCAAATGCAATCGGCATGTAAATTCCATGTTTGACTTGATCCTTTTCTCTATAGATACACTTTTTAATGCCCTTGCAAACAGTGTCAAACAGATCAGGGTCCATGCTTATAAAGCTTTTAGTTGAGTCTGAGTTTTGTTCTCAAGCTTTTGATTGGTCAGGTTTGAGTTCTCAAGCTTTTGATTGGTCAGATTTGAGCCAAAGGCTCAAATCTGACCAATCAAATGCTTGAGAACGTTCTCAGACTCAACTAAAAGTTTTATAAGCATGGACCCAGATGACTCCTGTAGGAGCCTTATAGTCAGGGTCTGCTCTGTTTATTTATGGCATATCATGAATGTTGTTCTCCAGTTTCAACTATAGCCAAAACATTCTGTTCATATGCCATTACAAAAAATAATATTTGTGATTTCATTATTTCTTCCATGAATATTCATGGAGTAAAGGGGTAAAAATAAACTGACCTCTGCATGTGAATCCATCACCTTCGTACCCAATGGCACAAGAGCACACATAGGTGCCCTGCATGTTTGTGCAAATGGCATTGGCATGGCACTGATGTTGCCCTGTGGCACATTCATCAATATCTGAAAACAAGAAAAACATTTGTTGAATATTGGAAGTACTATTAAAGTCAATGCCTGATTAACTACATATATATAGTCAGATCTATTATAATTCATATGCAAACGGAGCAGATCCAGATTGGATGGCTAATAAAGGAGCCATTTGATCTGGATCTAAAAGCATTTGTATGAGGGTAATGCTTAAAGATACAGTCAGAGGGATTAAGTTTAGATCCTGCTGAGATGAGGAGGTCTTGACATAAAATATTTCAAAATGTTCATGAGATGAACACACCAAATACATGTCTGAAGATTCTATCTATAACAGTTCAAACGTTATGGCCAATTTTTGTGCTTGATGACTGACCTTGGCATTTATATGGCTCAACTCAAGTGTTACAGATTTATGCAATGAATATACATGCCAAGTATGAAGCATGTCTGTAAATATTATGGCCAACAGACAAGTCAAAAACAATATACCCCCCAATCAAGATTTGGAGAGGGCATCAAGCGAGGGTTCTTCTGTATGAAAACTTTCCTTCCAAGGCTTCCAAAGAGGACAAAGGACATAACACTTAAAATCAGGGCTTAACTATTTTCCTCATGGAAACACCATTTTACACCTCTGCAACCAGAGTAGACTCAGATAATTGTCTACCCTCTTTGCTGAAGAAAATAAGTAGATGTAACCGTACAATTTCTGTCGTGGTAAAATATTCTTTGATTCATGATACCATTATACAAATTAAGCTAATTAATATTAATGATGTCATTATTTCTTAATAACTATTCATCAGGTAAAGGGTTAACCCTATACCTCATCAACATTTAAAATAGTAAGAAATAATGACATAATAAATATCAATGGGCTGAATTTTATAATCCAGTTATGACAAAGGAATACTTTACCAAAGCAGAAACTATAGAATCATATCATATAATTTCATAACCAAACAGAGCAGAGTGATTAGTCTAGATGGCTCCTACAAGGACTATATTATCTGGATCTACTCTGTTTGCAATGGTGTTAAAAGGTGTACTTATGGAGAAAAGAGTTTAACCCTTCGCTTGCTGTTCACGTCAATATACCTACCTGTAAATAGTGAAGACCCAGATGAGACAGCTCCTGCAGGAGCTGTCTTATCAGGGTCTGCACTATTTACAAGTTGATTGTGCAACCAGTTCACTCCACAGCAGTGATTGCACAGCGAAATACTTGTACACAGTGAAGATATATGTAATTATACAACAGGGCATGGGTAAAGAAGGAGAAATGTATTTTAAAATTCAGCAAGAGAAGGGTTAAACCTTCTGTTAAGATCTCCATCAAGCCCATACTTGTGACTACTCATTAGAAGTGTTTCTTTGTGATAATTCTAATATTAAGAAGTCACATAAAAACTTCAAGAGTTTGGTGGACATGTTATGGCCTTTGCAACTGAAATACCCACCTCATCAGGAATTCATAACAACCAACTAACCTTCGCAGACTGAGGAAGTAGATAAAGCATCCACACCATACCCATTATCACATACACATCTGTAGGAGCCTTGAGTGTTCTCGCATAAGCCATTGAGACACAGATTCCTGTTCTCTGAACATTCATCAATGTCTGAAATAAGTGAAGGTTATATAATTAGAAAAAATATACATGTATGTGATATGCCTGTTCTCTATTTGTAAAAGCCTTGAAACCCTTTCCTTCATATAAACACCTTTTCATACATTTGAAAACAGAGTAGACCCAGATAAGATGGCTCCTATAGGAGCCGTCTGATCAGGGTCTGCTATGTAGCCTATGGTTTAATATAGAATCCAATCTACAGTTTCTGCCATTATAAAAAATCTGCACACCTAAAAATTCAGCTAATAAATATTCATGATGTCATTATTCCTAACATGAATATTAAACAGAGAAAGGGTTAAACCTTTGAATGCTGAGTTTCTGAGTTTGTAAAGCAACATGGTCTATCATTGTTTAAATTTCAGCCTGACAAATTGACAGCAGAAAATGTTTTCTCCATCAGTTTTCAAAATTCAGCTATCTTACATTTCTTTCCAAATCACAATCAGGATGCCAAACAGTTTGGATTCTGATGAGACACAGAGTTGTGTTTATAAGTAATCACTCATCCACTGCAGCAGGCTAAAGGTTAAAGAGTCATAATCAAAACAAAAAATATCAAATTTTATCAAATTTTATTACATGATTTTCAGTGACAAATGATGCAGATCCTGATTAGAGAACTCCTTCATATGAAAATTTACTTTTTCCGCTTGGACATCATTCGGAAGTCACATGAGGATCTGTCTGATCTGGGTCTACCCCTTTTGGAAAAGCGTGAATGAAAAGGCGTTTATTTGAGGGAAAGAGTTAAATCTGTGTACAGTATAATAAATCTGATTTCAACTACAGTAAGAATTTCAATATGAAATCAGTAACTAAGTACATACTGCAAACAGATCTTATCTTCTTTTGGAATTTTTATGCTGTTGTACATGACTTATGAAACATAAAATGTATACCTATAACAGATTTGATCTTTCAAGAAATGAGATTTTTCACCATAGAATCAGCTCTATCACATTAACACTTTCTTTGTTCAATATTCATGAGAATCAGATCTATATCATGTGATAAGCAAACAGAGCAGACCCTGATCAGACGGCTCCTGCAGGAGCTGTCTGATCTGGGTTTACTCTGTTTTCAAAGGTGTTAAAAGCATTTACAAGAAGGAAAGGGTTTAGTGAGATACATACCAATGCATTCCTTCATGTTGCTTGAGGGCCTGAGACCACCTACGCAGGTACATCGGTAGCCTCCTGGGATATTGTTACACTTGCCTCCATTACACACATCTGGGTTGTCAAGACACTCATCAAAATCTGATAAAAGTAAGAAACCAACATTCAAAAACATACTTCTATACTCTATAGGTCATAATGACATGTGATCTTTCCTGAAGTATGTACATATATTGTCAAACTCTTACCAGTTATATCAATATTGTCCGATTAGTTTTCATTTCAAATGAATTGTTATATGCAGTTTTTACACTTTACCTTACAGGAATGCTTTTTCATGCCTTTGCAAATAGAGTAGACCCAGATGAGACAACTCCTGTAAGAGTCATCAGATCAGAGCCTGCCCTTTGTAAGGGTGCTTGGTTTAACCCTTTACTCCACAAATATGCATTTCTACGCCCTTGTAAACAGAGTAGACCCATATCAGGTGGCTCCTGTAGGAGCTGTCTGATTAGGGTCTGCTCTTTTGGCTTATGACAATAATATAGATATGCTTATACAGTTTCTGCAATGCCCACACATTCCTGTGTTCTGATTAATAGTCATGATCTCATTAATACTTACATGAATATTCATGGAGTAGAGGGTTAAAAGAATTGGTAATTGTTAACCTTGTACCTGATAATCATACTTTTTTAATAGTTTCCCTCAACTTTTTCATGCTTTTGCGACCAGTGTATATCCAGATCAGATGAAATTACAATAGATCTGACTCAACAGTTTCTACCAACACAATATTTCCCTCATATAACCAGATTTTCACCCAATTGCAAACAAAGTAGACCTAGATCTGACGGATTCTATCTGATCAGGGTGTGCTCTGTTTACTTTTGACATCATGCAGATCTGATTCTACAGTTTTTGTCAAACGAGAAAAAAAAACCTTGAAAAATTTACATGATAATAATTGAGCTAATAAATATTCATGTTGTCATTATTTCTTACATGAATACTGTACAGGGAAAGCATTAAGCAATTTCAAACAGAGTAGACTGAAAGTCATCAGTCCTTAACCAGAGTCTGATGGCAATACAGTTCTTCATCTTATATCTTAAATTAATATTCATGATGGGCAGAGAATGTTGCATGAATTTTCATGAAACAGCCTCATGCCTTTAACTCTCGGCATTCTGAATGCAAGCAATTTGTCGGCAAAATTGTTGCCTGCTACAATACTAAAAATACATGTTTCTTTAACCCATTCCCTCATTGGCTATTTTTAGGCCCTACCTCTTTGAATAAATCTACCGGAAAGGAGCATTTACTACAGAAAAGGAAAGTTATAGAATTGTGTAGCTTTGAAACCAGTGTGATAAATACAGATACGGTAAATGGTTTCTAAAAGTGAGTTTTACAGAGACTGCAGCATCAAAATGAGGGAATGGGTAAAAAGGCTTCAATATGAGGGAATGGGTTAAAATAACGATCTGAGTATCAAACAGTTAAAATCATCAGAATTCACATTGCATAGGTTATCACATATTTGCAACTAGCATCCAAAGGGTAAAATACTCTCCATGCTTTACATGTATGTTTGTTTCTAAGAGGTTCAACTTTTAATTTGTTGGTGTTTTTTTCCCTCTCTCATGTTGATACAGTAAAACCCCGCTAATGCGACCACCTAAATCAGGTATGATTCTGGGTGCTAGATGCAGATGTTAGCTTAATACAGGACAAAAGTAATGCAGAAAGCTCCTAGAGGAGCTTTCTGCATTACTTTGTCCTGCATTAACCCTTTCCCTCATATAAACGTGTTTTCACGCATTTGCAAACGGAGTAGACCCAGATCAGACGGCTCCTAGAGGAGCCGTCTGATCAGGGTCTTCTCTGTTTGCCAATAGAATTTAATAGATCTGTTTCTTTGCTTTCTAAAATGTCTACAATGTTCTACCTTCCATATTTCCTTATAACTATTTTGTTAATGAATATTCAGTAGGTATTAAAATTTGGCCTAAATACAGAACAGGGAAAGGGTTAAGCAACCATCTGCTTATGAAGACACCCATGTTTATTCATCAAGTGGTCGCATTAGAGGGTTCTACTGTACCTTTCTTCTAATTACCTTGACAAGTGCGACCATCAGGCATCAGTGTGAAGCCTATCTCACAAGCGCAGCTGAAACTTCCTGGTGTGTTGATACAAAGAGACCCACATCCCCCTTGTCTCTCTGAACACTCATCGATATCTGAAAATCAGAAATTTAATCCCTTTACTCTATAAATACGACTTGCTATACCTTTGTAAACAGAGTAGACCTACACCAGATAACTCCTGTAGGAGCAGCCCGAGCAGGGTCTGCTCTATATGCTTTTGAAATTATATACAGTTGAGCTCCGACATCTCAACTCCAAAGGACTATACAAATTAGTTCAAGATAACAGAAGTTTGAGTTTATCGAATTTCTAATCTGGACAATTTCCTCTAATTGACAGCTTAATGCAGGTGTAAAGTAATGCTGAAAGCTCCTACATTAAGCTGTCAAATGTGTTTTTATATATCCATAGTGATACATTTAAGAACAATTCTGTATTGTAAGTTTTGGAAGGACCGAACTTTTAGTTGGGAATAGCCCATCTGTGTTTTCCAGGAATTTGAATAAAATACAGCACAGAGCCTGATGGGACTCCTAGAGGATCGAGCTCTCTCACCTCAATCTATAGCTGTTTACAAATCCAAGTGCATTAATTTGTCATAATCAAAGGGTTAAAAAACAATCAACAAATATTTTGTACGGCAAAATTCTTGTTCTTAATGTGATAATTTGGGCCCCTGCATGAAAAAAAAAGGTTATAGATTGTGGCATTTGCATCATCTATAGACCAATCACTGAATTAAAGATGTGATACCTGATCAACATCTTTACTAATTGTCAACTTTAATATTAAACTTCTCTCTTTGAAATGGAGTTCTATTTAACTACTATTAGGGTAGACCCAGGCCAGTTCTCTGATTATGGTCTTCCCTGTCTGTAACCCACCAATATCTGCAGTAATTTGTTCCCTACACCTTTAATATTAGAATTATAACTGCATTAAGCAACCACCTGTTTTTTTAAGATTTCTGCGTTCAATCTATTCAAAGTTGCTTAAGACAGGTTCTACTGTACACATACCTATACAAGCAGATCTCTGGGCATTTTGTCTGAAGCCCTGGTTGCACGTGCACTGGTAACCTCCCATGAAGTTCTCACAGAATCCATTAGAGCAAATACTACTGATGGAGGAACATTCATCAATATCTGAAAAAATAATCAGAGAAAGTTATACATTTATTATCATGGAAATCTGGCATTTCAATTCAATAAGATTATTTTACCTTTGAATCAGGTTTCTTTAGTCCTTTGCTCACAGATGATTTTTGGCTCCTATACCAAGAGAGTAGACCCAGTTCTTGCGGCTTCTGTAGAAGCCCTCTGATCAAGGTATACTCTGTTTGCTTATGGAATAACATAGATTTTACTCAAAAGTTTCTGACATGGTCAAAAGTTCATGTGTTTGTATACCATTACAAAAATGAATCTAATAAATATTGATGATGCCATTATTACTTTATACAGGACTACAGGACTTACAGGACATCTGTTGCAAAAATCAATGCTAAACCCTTTACTCTATCAATATTTATGAAAGAAATAATAACATCATGAATATTAAAATAGATTCATTTTTAAAATGAAATATGAACACAGTGTATTTTGGCCATGGCAGAAACAGTACACACAGGTCTATATTATATTATAAGCAAACAGAGCAGACACTGATCAGATGGCTTCTCTAGGAGCCATCTGATCTGGATCTACTCTGTTTGCAAGGCATATTTATGGAGTAAACGGTTAATGGCCCCTTACAGGATTGTAGCCCTTGTAATGTGAATCAGGAGTACGATATTTAATAGAAATAGCTGTACTAATATCGAAACTGTGAAAAATATTGTTTTTTCCATAACAACAACAATGATGCCCACAACAACCCTAAGACTACAACTTCGAAAAACAGACCAGGTTAATAAATCTTTTAAAAGATATGATGGGAATAAGAAGTTTTAACTCTAAATAATGATTGTCACTCACCAATGCATTTTGTACCATCTGTTGAAAGCTCAAGGCCTTCAGGACACTGACATCTGTAGCTGCCCTGCTCATTGATGCATGTGCCACCACGGCACAGTGACTGGTCATCCTCACACTCATTAATATCTGCAGGAAAGATAAGAATATGATATGATATGATATGGCAAATCTCTTTATGAATGGTAAAAAATGTACTGGATTCAGAACAATACCATTACATTCATGATTTAAAAGCATACATTATAAGGTAAATGAAACATTACAGAATTTTCAAGAATAGCTATTTCCTAGTCCATCAAACTCTATGTTATGACCACTCCTTAGAATTGTCTCTTTGAGATGGTTCTAAGGAGCAGTCACTATATATGATTTGGTACAGAAATGATGATTATAGTATTTTGAATATACCCCTATATCAATGGCACTGATTAAGCTACCATCCTCCTTGAAGACCCATAATTAAGACTATTTTTCAATGGCAAATGTGAAGAGGTTTTTCTGTAAAACCTGTCTTAAGCGATCAGCGATCATCAAAAAGAAGTCAAAATTCAAGCTCTTTAAAGTAGGTGATAAATTAATGCAGCTTGAAAGTAATAAAGAAAGCTCCTATATGAACTTTCTGCATCATTTTTGCCCTGCATTAAGCTGTACTTACCCATACACATCTGATCCATCATGACTGCAATAAACCCAGGGTTACACTGACATCGGAAGCCACCAGGAGTGTTGAGACATTCTCCATTGGCACACAGGCCATATGATATTTTACACTCATCTATGTCTATAACAAAAAACCACAAATATAGTGCAAAATGACATTATCAATACAGAAGAACTACTAACCTATGAAGTTTCATGTTGATACCTCATATACTTAAGCGACCATCAAAAATAGGTCAAATCCTGGTCTGTAAGGTAGGTGGTAGCTTAATGCAGGTCATTACTTTTTGCCCTGCATGAAGTAACCACCTGCTTTTTTAGACTGCTTTGTTAACAAGAGTCGTGTGCGGTGCCAACACTCGTCTGATTAGGTGTCTGTCAAAAATTAATACTTTTGAAAACAAGAGCCATGTGCGGCCCCAACCCTCATCTGATTTGGTGTTTGTCCAGCTAAATTAAACATTTTTGAAAAATATAAAGGCCCATAACTCAAAAAAATTTAAATAAAGAGTTATGGTTCTTATGAAGGGGGCCTTCCCCTCAATGAGATCTACTAACCTATGAAGTTTCATGTTGATTCATCATATACTTTTCGAGTAATGTGCTACATTAAAGTTTTTGCACGCCGACAACAATGATGACAATGACAACGATGACAATGCCTATGACTCAGTGATCACAATAGCTCGACTTTTCTTCGAAACAGACGAGCTAAAAATAAAGGGCCATAACTCAAAAAAATTGAAATCAAGAGATATAGTTCTTATGTAGGAGCCTTCTCCTCAAAGAGATGTACCAACCTATAAAGTTTCGTATTGATACATCTTACACTTTTCGAGTAATGAGCTACATTAAAATTTGTGCACGCCACCTACGACCCAGTGATCACAATAGCTCAACATTTCTTCAAAACAGACGAGTTAACAAGTGAACGGTTGCTTACAGACAAGTTCTACTGTAGTTTAAACAGAAAAATGAAATTTGGGGACAAAAATGAACAACAAAACTGGATGACTTTATATGAATTAACCCATTACTCCATGAATATTCATTATTCAATCAGTAAACAGAGCAGACTTTGATAAGAAAACTCCTACAAGATCTGTCTGACCTGGATGGACTGTTTGCAAGGGGTAGAAAGGCGTAGTTATGGAGTAAATGGTTAAAGACATAATAAGCATCAAACCAGTAAAACCTGAAAAAAACACATTACCTAATCAATATTTATATCAGAGAATTAAGGCAATTTTGACCATGGCACAAACTGTATAATCATATCGATATCATATCATAAGCAAACAGAGCAGACCCTGATCTGATGGGTCCAATAGGATCTGGATCTACTCTGTTTGCAAAGACATAGAAAAGCGTATTTACGGGGTAAAGGCTTAAAAAAATCTGATCATGTATTGATGCTGTGTTTGAAAAGATTATGTATTTCTTTTTTTAAAAAAATGAGTTTTGTAAAATAAAAAGGATGCTAAGTGTTAACATGCAGGTAGCATGTTAATTAGTGGCATTGCATAAAGTGTCAATAAAGATCAGAGGGTTCCTGAAGGAACTGCAAAATATTAATTTTAACTAATTAAATAATTAACTAGCTCAAAACCATGATGGACAATAGAAGGATTTAAAGTGCTAAAATCAATACACAGCAAGATATTACCAGTACAGTTGAATCCTCTGTTATCCAGAGCAAATCCTGGATTGCATGTGCATGTGAAGCTGCCAATTGTGTTTCTGCAGGTGCCCCCTGTACACAGGCCTGGTATCTCCCGGCATTCATTGATATCTGAAAACAAGAGCAAACAAACTCAGTTGGGAGAAATACCCTGTTTAAACCCTTACTCCATGAATATTCATATAAGAAATGATATCATGAATTGATAAGCTGAATTTTGATAATAGCATATGGACACAGGATGTTTTGGCCATTCCAGAAACTGTAGAATGAGATCTATATTACATCAGTTACAAACAGAGCAGACACCCTGATCAGATGGCTCCTACATGAGCCATCTGATCTGGGTCTACTCTGTTTGCAAAGTCATAAAAACTTATCTATGGAGTAAAGGTTTAAGAAATTTAAGAAATCAAAATCAGTTAACTTTCTCCTGATATGATAATGACAGAGGGCATCAAGGAGATGTGGCACTAGATCAGGGCCCTGACATAGAAAATTATTCCCAAGGAAGGAACTTATTAGGATCTACTCTACTGACAGTGGCAAGTGGCAAAAGCTTTATCAGAAGTCCTTGGAATACTGTCGCCTTTCAGGGTCAAATATGTTTTTCACCTCGTGGCCTATTTTGCAAAGTCACCTGGTGTTGAACCTCTACCTGATAGAGATGCCTTTTTATGTCTTTGCAAACAGAGTAGACCCAGATCAGGAGGTCCCTGTAGGAGCCAAGTGATCAGGATTTGCTATGTTTGCTTACAGAATAATATAGATCTGATTCTATATTCTGTTGCAAAAAATCATGTGTTGAATATTGATGATGCCATTATTCATTATATGAATATTCATCAGGTAAATAAGAATTACTATGCTAGTAGTTTGGAAGTTCAGCTGTATTTTGGTGAGTTAGAAAAGTTGTTAAATGCGAGCCTTGGTGAGCATTTAACTACTTTTCTGACGAGCCAAAATACAGCTGAACTTCCAAACTACTAGCATAGTAATTCTTTTATCATGCAACTCCAAGAAAAAAGGAGAAAATGAAGAAAAAGAAAGATTGCTAAAGCGGTTTCGTCCCCTGAATGAAAATACATGCAAGTACGTATTACATGACGTCATGTTGGCATGCAGTGACGTCATCGACTTTAACAACATAAACAAACTTGATTTAATCCTTTTATATGGACAAATAGTTGAGAGAAAGGTGAGCAAATGTGTTAATTTGATGTTTATGTTTAATAATGCCGTTTTCGTCCTTCTGTTTTCCTCCTATTGGCTGAACAAAACTTGCATTCCAGTGGGGTCAGTACAAATGCACTATACCTCACAAAATACAGCGTCGACGTGGAAAATATTATGCTAGTAGGAAGTGACTGTATTTCGTGACGTTGCATGATAAAATTAATGGTAAACACATCAACTTGCATAGTTCATCAATAATTGTCAAACCTAGTGCAGTTAACATTTAGATGGTTATTTCAAAGTTTTTGCAAACTGGTAAAAAATGACAAAACGTTTTTATCTGCACAATTCATTTTGGCATTGCTTGCAATTATCAACCATAGACACTCCATGGATACACCTTTTAATGATTTTACAAACAGAGTAGATCCAGATCAAATGGCTCCAGTAAGAGTCGTCTGATCAGGGTCTGTTTGCTTATGAAATAATATATACCGGTATAAGATTCTACAGTTTCTGCCATGATAAAAGATTCCCTTCTTCATAGTGTCAATACGAAAATTCAATTATTTAATATTCATTATGCTTTTTACATGAATATTTATGGAGGAAAGGTTTAATATATAAATATGAGCAAAGACAATGTATTGCATATGAAGATCAAGATGTGTATATTTATACTGGACTTAAATCTAGGTTTACCTACCTAGGGGAAAGTCAGGGTCTGGCATAAGTCCATTTCCTCCAGCACATAAGAGTTTATGTTCATCTGAAAGATAACAAAATTTAATTGTAACAGGTTCTGTTACAGGATGCTGCAAAACGAAAAAGACAACAGGTATACATGAACAAAATCAGACAATATCTAAATTTTGACTGATCACAGGACTGATCAGGTTATAATGGCAACCAACACTTTTGAAACACCTGTCATTAAGTTTGGGATACCCAAATACCCCTACATACTAATCTTCTGCAAAAATCAAATAATATCTAAATAGCAACCAATCAAAGGTCATCACTGGGTTACCCTGGCAGCCAACTCTTTTGAAACCACTATGATTTAGTTTGGGGTACCAAAATATACCTACATATCCAATTTTCAGTAAAATCGAATAGTATCTGAATTTTGACCAGTCAGAGTTATCCATTTCGTAACCATGGCAACCAATACTTTCAAAACACCTACCGATGAATTCGGAGTACTGAAATAGCCTGACATACCAATTTTCATTAAAACTGTACAATATCTAAGCTTCATAAAAAAAATATCTCAATTTCAAACAATCGGAACCCAACATTTGGTTACACTAGCAATTAAGTTGATTGCATATCTGCACATAGCAACAATGTAAATATGAAGTTTCATTTAAGGATTGGACTATTACCTACAGAGAAATGTGTCAGCCAAGTTCTCAGCAGAAAAGGTTGAAAAAGAAAAAAGAAGAAGCGGAAGAAGGAATAATAATAATGATAATAAGAAACAGAACTAGAACTGTTTTTGATAAAAACTAATGACCCCTACCCCACCCCCGCGCGGACAAAATTTTCCATGTAAAACTTTCAAAGCCCCATAACTCTGCAGAAAATCATAAAATCGGAACAGGAATAAGATATGCACAACTAGACATGATGCTCATGATCAATCCTATGAAGTTTCATGAAAATGCAACCAAAGGTTTGGGAGAAACAGCGCTGACAAAATGTTCAATGTAAAAAATTCAAAGTCCCATAACTCTGCAGAAAATCATAACATCGGAACAGAAATAAAATATGTACAACTAGACATAGTGCTGCTAAATCCTATGAAGTTTCATGAAAATCTGATGAAAGATTTTAGGGGGAAACCGTGCAGACAAAATTTTCCATGTAAAAAACTTCGAAGTCCCATAACTCTGCACAAAATCATCAAACCTGAACAGAAATAAGACATGCACATCTAGGCATAATGATGATCAATCCTATGAAGTTTCATGAAAATCTGATCAAAGGTTTTGGGGAAACCGCACAGACAAATTAAAATCAGACAGATAGACGGACGAACATACAGACAGACAGACGGATGGACAGATGGACGCCACACACAAAAACAAAATGTCTCCACAGTGTATTGGGGGAGACATAATTAACAATATGTCCCCCACTTCGTTTTGGGGACATAATTACATCACATCACAATTTGGCTTGCAGGTAGCACACATGTGCAAGTGTCAAGTCTATGATTGCCCTATAAAACTATTGTGAACCAAGAAGAGATTCCAAGTAAGTTATAATCTCATGTGGTTCCAAACTGTTTGACAATCTAATTTATTTTAAAGGAAAAACTGTAGCAACAATTACTTGAAAAAGCTGCTGAAAAAGCCGACAAACCCGATTGAGAATATTCTCTAATTTTGAATCTGAAAATTTGGTGATGTATATGTCATAAACACTTTAAAAACCTTTTAATCAAGTTGTATTTACCAAAAATATTCTAACTTAATATTATAAACTCCTAAAATGTGAAGATAATATTGATCAAAGACATGAAAAATATAAGCAGTAGACGAAATGGGAAAGTGTGTAAAATTAGGAGTAGACAAAATGGGAACAATTGCAGAAATAGTAGAGGAAATGGGAAGTAGATGAAATGGGAAGTTACAACATAAAGTAATACCATACGTCACGTGAAATGAGTGGACAAGAACTTTCTGTTTCAGTCAGTGATTCTATTAATATCCCTTTACCTATTAGAATTTATGCATTTTTATAAGCAAAGTAGACCCAAACCTGCAAGAGCTGTCCGATCTGAGTCTACTCTGTTTGCAGATGCGTGAAAAAGGGTTAAACTCTTTAACCACTTATCTCATGAATATTGATATCTGAAATAATGAGATCATTCATATTTATTAGCTTAGTTTCCATAATGGTATATGAACACAGCAGAATATTGGAAATGTCAGAAATATAGAATCAAATCCATGTAATTCCATAAGCAAACAGAACAGACCTTGGTCAGCCATCTGATCAGAGTCTACTCTGTTTGCAAAGGTGTGAAAAGTCATTTCTATCACCTACAGGGTTAAGTTGTTGCTGTAAAGAGGCAACACCGTATTTTTTACATTAAATATTACTGTGCTTTTCATTCACTTTTGTCACTCAATTTAAATCCAAGAATATTTTTTATTTATTTCTTGAATGATAGCTGGCATGACTCTTAGAAAGTTAAAGTCATATACATGTATATGACTTTGTCATTTATTTTCCCATCCGTATGTAATTCACTCCAATTAAAAATTGGTTTGCTCCACTTGTCATTTTCGTACATGCTCATTACATCAACAGGCTGTCATTTGCAAAGAAAGATCTGATAAAATTATCATGTAGAAAATGCATTTTCAGTGTTTTCCTCCTTGTTACTGTAGGGCATAGAGTGATATTTAGCAGGAGTTCCTATAGAATAATGTGATCAAACGAGGTAGATTTAAGAACAATCTGTCTTGAAATAAAATAAAATCTCAATTCAAACCCAGTAAGAAAAGTGTGTGACAAGCAGAGTAGAACAATGGATCACCACTCTCCATCAAGTCTGAAAGAGTTAAGCTGAGAAAGTCAATTTGACAGCTTTTTGATATCTGCAAATTAAACTCATGGACTACCAAATACTGTAGGCTGATCTGAGTCTGCATAATTTGCCTAAGTCTGTCTACGCAAATAATTAATCCATTCTCTCATATTGACGCCTTTTGACACCTCTGTAAAAGTCCCTTTTTGAAACCATTCTGATAAAAAGAGCATTTGCTCCTATGGGAGCCATGGTCTATTTATCACAACGGTTTCAAAACTACATAATTATAAAGTTTTCAGTTTTTCTAGTAAATGCTCCTTTTCAATATATTTATTCAAAGAGGTTGGGTCTAAAAATAGCTAAGAAAGGTTTAGTACTCTATGAAGACGGCCTCTTAAATCCTGAAACTGAAGGAGGATGTCAGATATTTGTACTAGTTTTTGTCGTACCCTTTATTACCTATCTACAGTTTTGCCACTCAATCATTGAGTACACTGGCGATAGGTGGATACAGTTTGTTTAATTTAAATATGTTTTCGTTATACATGCACTTTACCACTGTATTTGCTATCGCGATTGTTGTAGATTAGTCGGAGAGGGGATACGTTTATTTACACTGTTTGTCTTTTAGGGTGGGGATGGAATAAGTGTGAGGTTGGGCGTCCCTAAACCAGTTTAAACCCCCAGTGACTATACGGTCACTGACCATTCCAAGGTGGTACTTCCATCTTCCCCCTATTGTTTGTTTGCTTTGTCTTTGTACGTCTCTTTGTGTTTTGGTAGTTATGTACATTTACTGTTTTCTTGTTGTGGTGCTGTTCGGGCAGCTGTTTGTTTTGTATCATTATGTGGTGTTTCCTGCATGGCTCATATTTGTACTTTAATGAGGGAACTGGTTAAGGTAATCATGGTACTGCCTTACCTGTTCCAGCTGCAGGACAGGGCTCACACTGCTGGCTCCAGGCACTGCCCACAGTACAACAGCACACAGCTCTACTGTACTCCCCATCCAGACCACTGCTGCACACACCACGCCGGAAGTTTATGTAACATGTAGACTTACGTGTGTCTGAAACAAACAATGTAATGAGCATCTCTAAACCCTTTTCCTGATAGAATGCCTAAAAATGCCTTTGCAAATCCAATATGTTGGTATAATAAGAAGTGTAAAATAAAGAAATAATCAATACCCAGTATACAGTCGTTTGTGTTTGTACAATGGTCATCTTAAAATAAACAATGTGATGAGCATCTCTAAAAACTTTTCCTGAGCGAATACCTAAAAATGCCTTTGCAAACAGAGTAGACCCAGATACGACGACTTCCTTAGGTTTGCTCTGATTGCTTATTGAGTTATATAGATTTGATTCTAAAGTTTTGTCTATAGCCAAAAATTCCAATGAAAAATTTACATTATAAAAATTAAGTTCATGAAAATTCATGAAGTAATTAATTCATGCATAAATGTTCATTAGGAAAAGGAGTAACTTGAAACAAAGGAAATGATATACAAATATCAGAATGAAACAAATATCAGAATGAAACAAACACAACTAACCAAACTGCATTGATGTTTAAATTGGCATTTTGAACATTTGTTTCTTGTGTTAACCCTTTATCTGTTTAATATTCATGCAAGAAATTATGGCATCATGAATATTGATTAGATTAATTTTTATAATGGCATACAAAACATATGTTGGCTCAAGACTGAAGCTGTAGTATCACATCTGTATAACAGCATAAGCAAACAAAGCAGACACTGATTAGATGGCCACTAGGCTCCTACAAGGTTTTCTGATCTGGATTTACTCTGTTTGCAAATGCATGAAACAGCATATAATTACTATATAAGGTAAAGTGTTGAAGAAGAAGGGAGTCCTATGTACAGCTACATTCCCAGCCACATGAAAATAATTTTCAACGTTGGGTTTCAAAGTTTCATAAACATCAGTAACAGGGTTTGAGAGATATGAATAAGACGGACAGAAAGAAGTAAGGACAAACAAATGGACAGAAAGAAGTAAGGACAAACAAATGGACAGAAAGAAGTAAGGACAACCAAATGGACAGAAAGAAGTAAGGACAAACAAATGGACAAGGGCCATTCCTGTATTCCCATCAGCTAACAGTATTATGTCAAAATGAAAAAAAAATCACATATAAATATTAAAACATTATTAAATCAATTCATTTGCCACCCGCATTGCCTGGATTCATCTAACAATTTCACCATTTCCCTGTTCTATATGTATTACAAATTTCAATACCTACTGAATATTCATGGACAAATTAGTTAAAATGAAATATGGAAGGTGGAACAATGTCATTTTAGAAACTAAAGAAAAAGATCTATCAATTTCTATTAGCAAACAGAGCAGACACTGATCTGACAGCTCCTATAGGAGCCATCTGATCTGGGTCTACTCTGTCTGCAGATGCGTGAAAAGGTGTTTATATGAAGGAAAGGGTTAAGCAAATTATGGTTAAGTTACGTACCAATGCACACTCTCCCGGTGGTGTCCAGCTGTAGGCCTGTGGGACATCTGCATGTGAATGAGCCCTCCGTGTTGATGCATGTGCCACCCTTACAGATGTCTGGGAACAGTGTACATTCATTGACATCTGTAACAGAAACAGTAAATACTACAAGTAAACAGTACATGAATATTAAAACGGGAAAGGGTTAAGTAAACACAAATAGGATTATCAATGTCAATGTTATATGGCCGTTATTCTTCTACTAGTACTTGTTAGAAACAAAAAAGTATAGCACAAGGAAATAATTGATTAAAATAATCCTAATTTTTAGAGTAGCGACACTACTTACCTACACATGCATCCCCTCTGTAGTAGAAACCTGGCTGACATCGGGATGAATCTAAAAACACATAAAACATAAATTTGATCATTTATTTTGGAAACCCCAGTTAATCCAGTTAACCCTTTACCTGATAGATCTGGCCCCAAAAGTTATACATGTTTTTGCTTCTCAAGGACCCAGAATCTACATTGTTCAGTACTCCCATTAGTTTCAGTTAAAATTATAAACTGGTGTCAAATGGACTTAATAAATCTTAACAAGAGTACCGCATACGGTACATAATACGCACACTTGCAAACTTTCTCTGATTCAATATGCCTTATAAGTGTTGACATTTTCTAATCTGTGCTTCAGATCTTGATTCCCATATTAAGGTGATACTATTTTCAAATTTATTGAAGTGAATATCTTATTAAATAAAAAAGTTACAGCTAATCCTCATATTTGCAGATTTTTGTAAAGGGCAACGGCCATAACTCTGTAAAGACAAACTGAATGAACCTCAAAATAAACTCAGCTTCAGATTTTGTTGCTTAAAACATTTGTGTTAAGTTTCATTTATATCATTTTAATAGTTTTCCCAGAAAACAACAGACAAACTAAAAGTTGACCGACAAATAGCAACGAACACACAAAGTTCAAGGACCATAACTTTAGAATAAAATCACATATCAAAAGCCCCGCAATATTTGTGAAAATTCATATTAAGGTTTAACTATATAAAAAAATGAAGTAAATATCATTTCAAATGAAAAAGTTATGGCCATCCTGATCTGCATTAATTTTTTTTAAGTGCAAGGGCCATAACTCCGAAACGACAAATCAAATGAACCTCAGAATCGACTCAGCTTCAGATCTTGATGCATTAAACATTTGTGTGAAGTTTCATAAATATCTCTCAAATAGTTTTCCCAGAAAACAGCGGACAAACTATTTGCATGTATTTGCATTATGTTTAAGTACAAGGGCCATAACTCGGAAACGACAAATCAAATGAACCTCAGAATCACCTCAGCTTCAGATCTTGATGCATTAAACAATTGTGTGAAGTTTCATAAATATCTCTCATATAGTTTTCCCAGAAAATAGCGGACAAACTATTTGCATGTATTTGTATTAATTTTTCAGGACAAGGGCCATAAATCTGAAAAGAAAAATCTATTGAACCTCAGAATCGACTCAGCTTCAGATCTTGATGCATTTAACATTTGTGTGAAGTTTCATTAATATCTGTCAAATAGTTTTCCGAGAAAATAGGGGACAAACAAAATGTTGACGAACGAACAGACGAACGAACGGACGGACAAACGGACGGACGAACGGACGGACAGGGCCACGCCAATATACGACCACCTTTATTAGGTGGGCGTATAAAAATGGTGCCAACTGATTCATTCAGTTTTACAAATCGGTAGAGCTGGAAAATTTGGTGTCAAATAATATTTTGGAGAAAATAAGTAGTTATATACTGGGAACTGTTTGGGCCGTTTTTTTTAATCCATGTTTTATAAAGAAACAAGAGCACCGCAAGCGGGTGCGAACGCTCATCTGTCGGCATTGTCAAGATGAACATGCATACCAAAAATGGAGGTTGTAAATGAAAAATTGAAGAAGTTATGGTCAATGTTAAGATTTCGGACGCGGACGATGACAACGACGATGCGGACGCCAGGGTTACAACAATACCTCGTGATTTCTTCGAAACAGACGAGCTAAAAACCCGATAAACCAGACGTTTAAAATCAATATCAATACCAGTCTGTCACAGACAGGTGGCTGCTTTATGTAAATTGAATTAATGCATAAAGTAGCCACATGTCTAAAAATACCTAAATTGTTCATCATCATATTTCTGGTTTAAAGGGGTTTTACTGTATTGATATATTTGCAACTGTTAGTATTCAAACGGTTTGACAGTTTCATACAACTGGGAACAACATTTCAGGTGACTAAAACATATTGCCCTACCTCATTCCTGCAGATAGATTTGTCCAGTGCAGCAGTAAAAATAAAACTATTTCAGTTTAACTGTAAACCTATTACTGCATGAATATTCATGTAACCAATATTAACCCTTTCGCTGCCAATGCCGGATCTGTGATTACCTATGCAAACAGTTTGGATCCAGATGAGACGCCGAGTAACTCGGCGTCTCATCAGGATCCAAACTGTTTGTTACTGTTACTATGTTTTTGAAACAAAAATGAAGAAAATCAAAAGAATGAAAATTTATAGCAGACGACAAAGTTAGCAGACGACAGAGTTTGGCAGCGAAAGCGTTAAAGATATGAATATATAACAGCTGATTGGTATGCTGGTATATGAAAATAGGAATTTTTGACAATGACAGAAACTGTAGAATCAGATCTATATAATTATATAAGTAAACAGAGCAGACCCTGAATAGATGGCTACTACAGGAGCCATCTGATCTAGATCTACTCTGTTTGCCAAACAATCAAAAGGCATGTGTACCAGATAGATGATTAATATGAGGAATGAAATGTTAACAATTTCTATTTCTAACTCAAATGTTTTCTTGTCAAATCATCACATAGGATCAGATGGAAAACTGTGATAAATCGAAATCTGTAATACATGTAGTTCAATATTTTAATATCACAAAAGTGTATTAACCCTTTTCTTGTTCTATATTTATTCCAAATTTCAATACAGAATATTCATGGACAGAATAGTTATAATGAAATATTGGAGATGGAACATTGCAGCCATTTAAGAAAGTAAGGAAGCAGATCTTTAAAATTCCATTAGCAAACTGAGCAGACCTTGTCAGACAGCTCCTATAGGAGCCATCTGATCTTGGTCAACTCTATTTGCAAATGCATGAAAACATGTTTATATGAAGTAAAGGGTTAAGAAATACCTGTTCCCTGTTGTGAAAGTTACTACTTCCTACCTGTGAAATGATACAGATCCTGGACCAAAACTACACTATACATTCTCTTGGACATTATCAAATATACAAAATCAGATCAGGTCTACTTGTTTGAAATAGTTGTGAACATGAATTTATAACATAACACGTGGCTTCAGCGTGACGTAACACTATCATTTATTGATAATCATGGGCATATATTCACTAGTGAATAACATTCGAACGACCGAATGACATTCGAACGATTCATACGCGCTGTCAAAACAAACAAACTGGCGGACGGTGGTCGACCTACCTGTCCACGATTGAGTCACGATAGATGGCAAAGGATTGTTGGCACTTGCGCCTTAATTCGATAAAATAATACAAATTGTAATCGCTGTCAGGAATCATATACAAAATGTATGCCAAAAAAGATCTACCAGCTACTCTGACCCATACAATCCATTCTACATTTAAAATGCCTCCTCAACTTTGCATTTTCTTCACCGTTTGTCCTTATGTTTATGCAGATTTCTACTCATACAAATATCTCATCAATCAACAACAATAGTCATCTGAATCCAGCACAGCACAAACATATTTCAAATATGCTATACTCACTAACTCAGCTGATCGAGAAAATCTTCCTCCTATTCCAACACATTTTATGCAGCAGTTCGTACTGAATCTTTTGTCCATTTCAAACATTTTCACTGAACTTGAATCGAGATTTTTTTCTCGGTGGAAATGTCCATGTCCATGTGTATACATACAACACTAATGAAGGGCTTAATATACCAAAACGAAGGCGCATTTCGAATCCCATTGACAGTGAGTGTCGGACGTGTTGGCGACTGTATGTAGGTCTTCATGTAAATGGCGCGCTTTACATAGACACATGTTGTGTACAATGACGTCATAATGTGACGTGTTTGTAACTATGTATGTCAAAACTGT
Organism: Azorinus chamasolen; assembly: GCA_963576725.1. Classification (NCBI taxonomy): domain Eukaryota; kingdom Metazoa; phylum Mollusca; class Bivalvia; order Cardiida; family Solecurtidae; genus Azorinus; species Azorinus chamasolen. Next base: position 31,325,282 of record OY755239.1, on the reverse strand, counting down.
AACTCAAAAATTATTTTGACGTGTTTCTGTATGTTTTTGTATCATAAACTATCACAGTTAAATTGAATACCAGAGAGGTCTGAATTAGATCCTGGTTGATATGACAGTAAGTAAAAAATAAAGTTGGAAAATTTAGACCTACTTTGTCCCAGTTACCTAGCGAACCTAATAACACCTTTCATTCATCATTTCTATATGTAAGGAGAATTTATAACAATCCACGTTACTGCTGAAATATTGGCTGCAAATAACATTTGTGTGTGTTATGTTATAAATAGGATCTTGCATTCGTGTTCATGATTATTGGATTTATTAAATTCGTCTTTTTAAAACGATTAAAAACTCGCTAAAGCTCGTTTTTTATCGTTTTAAAAAGACTCATTTAATAAATCCAATAATCAAGAACACTCATGTAAGATCCTCTATATTAATCATCTAAAGAGTTAAAAGATCAATAATGCCAACCAGTACAGGGTTACTTACAGGAGGAGTCACACTCTTCACAAGGACTTCCCCACGCTTTACCCACAGTACTGCAGCACTCAGACTTCAACATTGGTTGCTTCACATTGGACTCACACTGGCCATTGCGAATCTCCATCCAACATGAGGCAGTCCTCCTGTCTGTAAGTAGTTGAAATGTTACCAGTTAAACTTAAAGATCACCAAAAACAATTTATTTCATACCACCAAACATGACAGAAACTAACATAAATCATATTAAACTATGTTTTGGTAACATTTCTATGCAAAAAGACCATATATCACTTTTCGTAAGTTTTGAAATACCTTTGAAATACAGATATGGAAATTTTAACTCTTTCTAAAATAGAGTGTTCGAAGGAACACATGTGTCACCTGCTCGCACTGGTGACACAAAAACAATTAACCCGCTGGAGTGCGAAATCAGAATAAAGGGGAATAACTCAAAAAGTATTGCATGTAGAGTGGCGAACCTTTGTTACATCAATGGTCCTCAATGAGAGTAAGGCACATGTGAAATTTGTAAGCTGTGTTCATGTGTTATTATAAAAAATAAACTAAACAATATTTACGACGTCATTATTTCTTACATGAATATTCACCGAGTTAAGGGTTAAAAACAAGAGCAGCATGCAGCGCCAACGCTCGTCTGATTTGGTGCTTGTCCACTGCATACACTTCTTCTCAAAGAGATCTACCTACCTATGAAGTTTCATGTTGACACCTCTTATACTTTTTGATTAATCAGCTAAATTAAGGTTTTTGCACCCCACCGCCGATGACAACGCCTACGACAACACCTACGACCCAGTGATCATAATAGCTCGACTTTTTTTGTTGAAGTCATAAAATAATGTCTTTCATAATCACATTTATATTACTTTGTAATATATATACTTATATAATTTGGACACAACTGTTTGGTAACAATTTGAATCTGTCTTAAGTGATGCCGTTTTAACAATTTGAATACACATACATGTATATACAAATCAAATTATTGAGAGGCATTTTTTATCTGCTTAGATAAAAATATACATGTACATGTATGGTGCAAGACATTCATCCACATATAATCCAAGGTTGTGGATACTGTGGAACCTCTCTACAGTGACAACTTAACCCTTTACCTAATGAATATTCATGTAAGAAATAATGATCTCAAGAACATTAATTACATGAAGATTTATAATATCTTATGAACATAGGAATTTTTTGGCCATGACAAAATCTGTAGAATCAGATCTATATTATTCCTTAAGCAAACAAACAGACTCTGATCAAACTCCTCTTGCTGGATCCATCTGATCTGGGTCTTATTTGTTGGCATAGACATTAACAAGTGTATACATGGAGTAAAGGGGTGAGAAAAATAAAATCAAAATACTATAATTACCCATGTTGTTATAGCATTAAAATGTTAAAACTACTTACCGATACAAACTCTTCCTGTACCATCGAGGGCAAAACCAGGTCTACACTCGCACCTAAAGCTGCCAACAACATTGACACATGTACCGCCCACACATGGGGAGGAGGCGCATTCATCAATATCTGTAAAATAGTTTCAGCCCTAATATTAGATAAGTACACTATTGCAATCAATATCTGTAAAATAGTTTCAGCCCTAATATTAGATAAGTACACTATTGCAATTGTCATCTGAGATACAACATTGTGTTGTAGATAATTAACACTTACCTGATAGAGACACCTTTTAACATCTTTTGATATATTCGCAAACAGGGTAGACATATATATCAGATGACTCCTGTAGGAGCTAGAAAATAAGATCTGTGACATTAACCCATTCAGAGCATACCCTGATCAGACAGCTCTTACAGAAGCTGTCTGATCTGGATCTGCTCTGTTTGCAAAGGTGTAAACATGTGTATCCAGAAAAGGGTTAAAGGAAAGCCTATTCATACTAAGCATTGGAATATTTGTGGATGTTTTTCTGTATAACAACTACATGGGTGAAAACTTTGTATAACTTTGTATAGTAACCCCATTTAGCGGGCAATTGAAGGTGTCCTCTGATCCGAGTAAACACTTTGCCGCTGTCCCTCATGATCATAGGAATACATGGGTTATTGTCTTGCTATACCAAACAATGATGCAATCATAAAGGAAGCCAATACCTTCACACATTTTATTCTGTGAGTTATATCGAGATCCAGACGGGCAGACACAGTTAAACGAGCCAGGAGTATTTCGGCATCGCCCACCATCACACAATCGGCTTGACTCTTCACACTCATTAATATCTAAAATATAAACAAAACAGTTAATGATAAAAAACCTCCCTCAAGCAGCCACTCTAATAAGTTCCTGGGAAAGTGCTGTCTGAGAATCCCTTTCCCTGTTCTATTTTACAAATTTCAATGCCTACTGAATATTCATGGAGAAAATAGTTATAATGAAATATGGATGGTGGAACAATATAGCCATTTTAAAAACTAAAGAAACAGATTTATAACATTCTGCTAGGAAGCAGAGCAGACCCCAATCAAATGGCTCCTATAGAAGCCGTCTGATCAGGGTCTTCTCTGTTTGCAGATGCATGAAATGGCGTTTATATGAAGGAATGAGTTAAACCTGATGTGATGCCAAGATCCTGAAGATTTTATCTGGATAAAAATTGTTTGCAAATGACAGTGAGGTCACCATCTGCCAGATAAGGAATAACCCTTACCTTCATACAAATGCTTTTTTATGCATTTGCCAACAGAGTAAGCCCAGATCAGATGGCTCCTGTAAGAGCTGTCTGATCAGGGTCTGCTCTGTCTGCTTAGGAAATTATAATACATGTGACTCTACAGCTTCTACCAATTCCAAAACTCCATATGTACATATGCAATCATAAAAAATCAGCTAATAAATATTCATGTAATTGTAAAATGGTGACTGGGACTCAAACCCAGAACCTTTGGCTTACCATGCTAACACTCTGACTGAACTACCAAGCCACACAGTTTAAGCCTATCAACTGTTTCACCACAATATCTCCCCGGCTACATACACACCCTCTACACAAGAATTCGTCCCGAATTCTTACTGAGTTTCTTATTATTACAATTATTTCATATAAATCACCCTACTGGTCATTTACATTGGGTGCTAAATGTAACACAGTAAAAAAGTTGTGACTCGACTGGGACTCGAACCCAGGGCCTCTGGCTTACCATGCCAAACACTCTACTGACTGAGCTACCAAGCCACACAGTTTAAGCCTATCAACTGTTTCACCACAATCTCATCTGGCTACATAAATTATATACTTCACATAACTTTGTTTGTCCCTTTCCCTGTTCATTATTTATGCCAAATTTCAATACCTACGGAATGTTCAAGGTCAAAATAGAAATAATGAAATATAGAAGGTAGAGCATTGTAGCCATTTTGGATAGTAAAGAAACAGTTCAAATTCCATTATCAAACAGAGCAGACCCTGATCAGATGGCTCCTATAGGAGCCTTCTGATCTGGGTCTACTCTTTTTGCAAATTGCGTAAAAACACGTTTATATGAAGGAAAGGGTTAAGGGGGTATAAATATGTTATGGCAGTTCATTTACCCAGACACTTCTTTCCTGAGCGGTCCACCCTATAACCTTCATTGCAGATACACCGATATCCAGGTCTCAGATTCTCACAGGCCCCATTCTCACAGATGTCTGGCATGATTGCACATTGATTGATATCTGAAAAGGAAAGACAAAACCACATTAACGTTTTACCTCATGAATATTTATGTAAGAAAAAATGACATTTATGAAATCAAATAGATAATGTTTAAAATGACATATAAAAACAGGAAAATTTAGGTCTGGCAGACATTGTAGAATAAGATCTATTTTATCTCACAGGCAAACAGAACAGACCCTGATTGTATGAGTTGGGTCACTCTGTCTGCGATGGTGTGAAGTGCTAGTTTGAGGTAAAGGGTTAAACTCCAATCTGTTACAATTTTCACTTCTAATTAGTTCAAGCTTTGGAGAAATCCTTTACCAAGTGTCAAACAGCTTGGATCCTGATGAGATGCCAAGTTACTCAGCTTCTCATATGGATCCAAGGAGCTTGCAAATACCAGTCATGTTATGCTTAGAAGGTAAAGGGTTTCTAAATATTGCACGGAACTTAACCCTTTGCTCTATAGATACACTACAAGCACAGCAGACCTGTCTGATCAGGTTCCACTCTGTTTGATTATGAAATACATGTAATAAAAATCTCTGAAATGGCCCAAATAGAAATACTTTTTTCATTGGCAATTACAACCCCCGATATGACTTTTGACCTTGATGTACATTGTATGGCCTTGACCTTAATAAGTCACCCCTAAAAATGTTTGTTCATTAAAATTGGGAACAAACCAACAAGCCAACCAACCAACAAACCTACAGACAGACAAATGACAGACAGAGCAAAAAAATATCCATCTGGGCATAAAAAAATCATTTAATGAATATTTATGACATCATTATTTCTCACTTTCCTTAGGTATAGGGTATTTTATTGCATTGAATTTGTTGCTGAAACAAATAGAAACTAGAATTGTTTTTGATACAAAAACTGATGTCTCCAGTCAGGGTCAGATCTATATTATATCATAAGCAAACAGAGCAGACCCTGATCAGGTGGCTCCTACAGGAGGTGTCTGATCTTGGTCTACTCTGTTTGCAAAGGCATAGAAAGGCGTATTTATGGAGTAAAGGTTTAACTGCAGAATCCATTCATGAAATGGTAAACATTAAATCCTTTGAATGCTGGACACCCATTCACTGTCATTTGCAAACAGTGTAGACCCCGTTCAGAGGGCTCCTAGAGGAGACCTCTCCTAGAGGAGCCCTCTGATCAGGGTCTGTACTGTTTGTTATTTCAAATGCTATAGCAAGTTAAACCCTTTCCTTCATACAAACGCCTTTTCATGCATTTGCAAACAGAATAGACCCAGATCAGATGGCCCCTATAGGAGCTGTCTGATCAGGGTCTGCTTAGTCTGCTAATAGAATTTGAAGGATCTGTTTCTTTACTTTCTAAAATGGCCACAATGCTCCACGTTCCATATTTCATGATAACTATTCAGTCCATGAATATTCAGTAGGTATTGAAATTTGGAATAAAACATAACATGGAAAGGGTAAAGCTTTCCATACTGAATGGATTCTATAGTTAAACACTGATGGGTTATTCCACTCTGAAATTTCAGTTTTGAAAGGGTTAACCCTTTACCATATAGGCTATTTTTAGATACAACCTCTTTGAATAAATCTAAAGAAAAGGATCATTAACTAGAGAACGGAATTTTTTTAGAATTTTGTAGTTTGAAACCATTGTGATAAAAAGAGCATTTGCTCCTATAGGAGCAAATGTTCTATTTATCTCAATGGTTTCACAAAGTGACTTCTACAGAGTCGTCAATATGCGGGAAAGGGTTAAAGAGCTCGAATGGCAAGCATATCATGTTCCAGCAATCCTCTGATGTGGGTCTTCAATAGCCGTATTACGGGTTACCCACATTCAAAATTTTCACTCAACATGGAGTGTATGGGTATACATTTACCTCCACCATCATGGTCAGTTCCTGATCCATGTGGACACAGAACCTTGTACTGTGGGTCAGCCATAGATGGACAGGGCTCACAAGTTGCACCCCAGGCAATACCCGCGGGCTCCATGGAGTCTATAGTACAACAGCACTGGGACCTGGTGGTTAGCATCGGGGATGGACTGCCACATTGCCCACGTCTATACTTCATAAAACAAATATCCTTCCGCATATCTGTAGAAGTTCAAATACCATGAACACCAATTGACTCTTTACTTAACCCTCTATTCCATAAATATGCCTTTGCAAACAGAGTAGACCCAGATCAGACGGTTCCTATTGGAGCTGTCTGATCAGGTGTCTGCTCTGTTTGCTTATGATATAATACATTTGCTTCTACAGTTCCTGTCTTGGCCAAAAATTACCAATTTCATGTTATTATAAAACCTCAGTAAATTAATATTCATGATGTCATTGTTTCTTTCATGAATATTCATGGAGTAAAGGGTTTAACCTTTTACTCCACAAATATTCAGGTAAGAAATCATTTATATTTGAATGTTAATTAGCTTAATATTGATAATTATATATTAACAGGAATTATTTTAGCTCTAGTGAAAACTGAAGACACAGATTTATATACATGTAATTCCATTAACAAGCAGAGCAGACTCTGACTATACGGCTACTACAGAAGCCATCTGATCTGAGTCTGCTCTGTGTGCAAAGGTCTTGAAATGCATATTTATGGAGTAACGGGTTAATGAACATTCAAGCCAGACTCCACACATTAAATATTTGCATTAAAATATAAACAACAAAAGTTATTGGCATGTTAAACAGTACAAATCTGTAAAATATTTTTTAAAGCAGAAATAGTATACCCTACAGGAGCTGTATGATCTGGGTCTACTTTGTTTGCAAAGATGTAAACAGACAGGATTATCAAGTAAAGTGTCAAGGAAGTGCTTCAATAATTCAATATTGTCCTATATCTTTAACAGTTTTCTATTAATATAACAGTTTTCTAGGCATTTAACAGTTTTCTTGCGATGTAATAATGCATTTGCAATATAATTTTGTGAATCACACTGGTTTGCACTGTTAATTTTGTTTATTCATGCATTTACAACTGAACACAGAATAGTAAAATACCAAAGGCTTGGCTTATAACTCGAAAATAATCTCAATGAATTTTTGCTTGGTTCCAAGTTTCTACAAATATGGTAGACACTCAAAACCAAGAACACATGTTTGAAATTATTTTCAGTCACAAATCTCAGACTGTTTTGGTAAAACTGGTGTACCTAAGCATGTTTTTCTGTCTGGTCCCAGAACTAATCCTCGTGGACATTCACACCTAAAGCTACCCTGGTTGTTGATGCACTGTCCATTCACGCAGATACCAGGCATACTTTCACACTCATTGATATCTGAAGAAAAAACTCACGGACATAAATAAACAAGTCAGTATTTCATAGTGCAGTATACCTAAGCAATTAAAACATAACAAAAGTGAACTAGCTGAACTTTAACCCTTGCCCTGTTCTACGTTTATTCCAAATTTCAATACTTACTGCATATTCATGGACAAAATATTTATAATGAAATATGGAAGATGGAACATTGTAGCCATTTTAGAAAGTAAAGAAACAGATCTATCAAATTCCATTAGCAAACAGAGCAGACCCTGATCTACAGGAGCCATCTGATCTGGGTCTACTCTGTTTGCAAATGTGTGAAAACACATTTATATGAAGGAAAGGGTTAACCCTTTATCTGATAGAGATGCCTTTTGGCACATTTGCAAACAGAGTAGACCCAGATCAAAAGGCTACTGCAGGAACCATCTGATCTGGTTCTGCTCCATTTGCTTATGGACTTATATAGAGGAGGAAAGTTGCTAATTGGTGTTTGGTGTTGTGTTTTTGCTTGTTTCATGCAGAATAACAATTTAATACCTCACATGAGGAGTGAAACTTACTATCTTTATTTATATATAAATAGAATAACTCTTTACTCCATGACATCATGGATACATATCAATTAGATAAATTCTAAAATGGCATATTAACATGTGACATTTTTGTCATGGCAGAAAGTGTAGAATCAAATCTATAAATGGTCCCATAGGCAAACAGAGTAGACCCTGATCAGACAGCTCTTATAGGAGCCATCTGATCTTAGTCTACTCTGTTTTCAAAGGCGTTTAAAAGCGTATCTGTAGAGTAATAGGATAAGAACCTACCTATACAGACATCTCCATCAGGGGTGGCGATGTACCCAGGGTTACAGATACACTTATATCCTCCATTCAGGTTCCTGCACATGCCATTCCTACACATACCTGATGTCTCACACTCATTATAGTCTGCAATAAAATGAAAATGAAACATTTTTGTTGCTCAAATATTTAACATTTTCACTGACAAATCAATTTCATCTACAAAAATTATCTGTTCCAGGTCTGAAAGTAGGGGTCTCTTCATAAACTGAGTACCAATCTGGTTTGATTCTGATGAGACACCAAGTTACGTCTACTCAGCTAGATCCAAACTATCTGTAATGGCTATCAGGGTCTCACCTATTGTCATGGAAGAGTTAACTTAATTCTTTGCCCATTTCCAGTAAAATTTTGGTCAATATGCGAAAATTTATGATCATGATGTGACACTCAGTAACCCAGTATTTCTTCAGGATCCTAACTGAGATTCATTGTTGAAAAGAAATATAAGAACAAATAATTTTCAGAATTACAGCAGACAAAAATGTTTGCAGATGACAATTATGAAGCAGGCTAGGGGTTATGCAACTGCTTAAAAGAAATATAAACAGGTCATAACACATTATTAGATGAATATTCATGTAAGAAATAATGTTTGAATATTTATCAGCTGATTTTTACAATGGCACCATGAACAATGGTAATTTTTACCATGGTAGAAACTGTATTAATTCCTTAGCAAACAGAGCAGATCCTGATTAGAAGACTGGTCCTGGGCAGGGACTGTCTGATCTGGGTCTTCTGTTTGCAAAAGCTACCAAAAAGCATGTCTATCAGGAAAAGGGTTCAGACAGGTAGTAGCTTTCTACATTTCTTTTGTCATCGCAATATATCAATGCAAACTGATTGCAAGGATTAACTTTGTATCGATAATAATTCATGTAATAAATAATGAGACACAAATATTAATTGGTTGAAGTTTCACAAAGGCATTATGAACCATGTAAAAGAAACAGTAGAAGCATGTATCATTTCATAAGAAAACAAAGCCAACCCTGTTGAGACAGCTCCAACAGAAGCTGTCTCATCTTGGTCTGCTCTGTTTGCAAAGGTATAAAACAAGTGTGTGAATGAGGTAAAGGGTATGCACTTTCTTTAGTGACCATTTATGGATGAACTGATCATTTCCTTCAATTTTATATCGAAACATTTTCAAGGGAATGTTCTAACGTGTAAATCTTCTAACTTCAGTTTTTAAGTCATTCTTTTTTAAATCTGTAGAATCAGACCTATGTAATTCAATGAGCAAATAGAGTAGACCCTAATCAGACAACTCCTATAAGAGCCGTCTGATCTGGATCCACTCTGTTTGCAAAGGTGTTTCTATGAAGGAAAGTGTTTTTTAAGTAAGTTATAGCTGTAAGATTGCCTTACCCAAACAGAAAGCGCCATCTGGTGAGAGACGGAAGCCTTGGTTACACACGCATCTGTAACTTCCTGGTGTGTTCATGCACTGACCATTCTGACAGAGCCGACCATTCTCATTGCACTCATCAATATCTGAAAGCATGTTTGTAATGTATGTAACAATCAATATGTATTTCAAAATCTATGTTTGTACATAAATTGTCATATTGTTCATATCAAGTAAGGTAATCCCACACTGTACCATTGCAAACATTTACAATAAAACCTCTCTATAAGGGCCACTAAATTGTGTTAATTAGTTGGTATTTAGGGCAGGTGGCTGCTTATTGCATGGTGAAAGTAAAACAGAACGCTCCTATAGGAGCGTTCTGTTTTACTTTCACCTTGTTTTAAGCAGCCACCTGCATTGAACACAAAATACTTGATGTAATTTAGTGGCCGTTATAGAGAGGTTTTACTGTATGTCAATTTTATAAATGCAGTAAAAAGCTCTCTATAACGGCTACTAATTTGAACCTCTCTATAACGGCCACTAATTTGTGTTAATTAGTTGGTCTTTAGGGCAGGTGGTTGCTTAAAGCAGGATGAAAGTAAAACAGAATGCTCCTACAGGAGCGTTCTGTTTTACTTTCACCTTGCTTCAAGCAGCCACCTGCCTTTAACACAAAATACTTGATGTAATTTAGTGGCCGTTATAGAGAGGTTTTACTGTGTATGAATTAACCCTCTTCCTGATGAATATTATAGCGATATCATTTCTCATGATTACTAATCCACTGGCTAAACATGTCTGCATACCACTCGTTGCCATACCCTGACATTACACGGTTAACAGTGTGGTTGAATGTTTCAAATCTGTGACCCTTCAGGGTTGATTTAAGAGTTGGAATTACTCTGAAGTCAACAGGAGCCAAAACTGGTGAGTAGGGTTGGAGTTCCACTATATCCAATCCAAGGAACTTGATATCCAATATTGTTGATCGTGCTTTGTGTGCAGGCACATTATCCAGGCCATTAGTGTTTCTTTGCTTACACCAGGCCTTATTTTCATCAATGTTCAAGTCAGGTGAATCAGTAGAACCTTTAAGAAGATCTACATTTTCACTAATTCTAATGAGTTTGACTTCTCTGAAAGCTGAAGAATACAGATATTTAGCAGACAGCAAAATTACCACAAGGTGTAGGGTTAGTACTATCAGGTAAGGAATAGTTGTGTTAGAAATAGAAATCTGTTTTCAGGAAGTCTTGCAGACTTTTGCTTTCTGTGGTACAGGAGAATGCGGTGTCATCCATTGGCAACACTGTTCCTTTCATTCGAATCCAGGTTTCATTAGTTCCTATGATCCTATGAAAAACATCTGTCCCACCTCTCCTATAGTAGGCTATGAATTTCTTACATGCAGGATGGTGCATGTGTCTAACATTGACATGGAGTCCACCTGGCACAGACCTTTTCATATTAACCCTTTACTCCATGAATAATCATGTACAAAAACTAGATGTCAATGGGCAACATGTCGAGCCTGCTGGCCATTCAACAATAGTACACGCAAAAGTTAGACAGACCAGATCCTAATCAGGTAGCTCCTATAGGAATGCATGATCTGGTCTACTTTCCAAAAGGATGAAAATGCATGAATATCATGTGAAGAGTAATTATAGGCATACCTTGTGTTTGTGAAATCTGACTTTTGACCTCTAATTGTAACCTTGACTTTCAGCTACTGACCAGGTTTTTGTGCGCGACACACTGTACCTTCTAGAGAAACATTTATGCCTAGTCATTTCACAATCCATCCATGGAGTTCTGAGTTAAAGCCCAGACAAGCAAACAATACATGTTTTTGACTTTTGACCTCAAAGTATGATCTTGACCTTTCAGTTACTGACCTGGGGTTTTTGCGCAAAACGCCATACCTTCTAGAAAAACATTTATGCCAAGTCATTTCACAATCCATCCATGGAGTTCTGATTTAGAGCTCAGACAAGCAAAAAAATACATGTTTTTGACCTTTGACCTTGTATCAAATTGACCTTTCAGCTACTGACCTGGTTTTTGCACGAAAAACGCCGTACCTTCTAGAAGAACATTTATGCCTAGTCATTTCACAATCCATCCATGGAGTTCTGAGTTAGAGCCCGGACAAACAAAAAATTACATGTATTTGACTACATGTATTTGTCTACTCTGTTAATTTGCAAAGGTGTAGAAAGGCTTATTTATGGAGTAAATGGTTAATATGCTCCGTTACAACACTGTACCATAACTGTATCACATCAGATTACAATTATCCTGTTTAGCAATGCACCGATCATTGGTGATGATGTCTTTAATCAATGACACTAACACCATATCAAACAAGCTCCTGCCAAGAAAGTGTATGCTGTAGCTGTTTACAATGTTTTTAAGGTGAATATCAAACTTGCTGGCAGAATTAAATAATAGTGTAAACACATATAAATTGACGCTCCTCAGTCTGCTGTTACTATAGGAACACGTAAATTACTTACCATATATCCAATAAGATTTTAATTTCAAACATGATTAGTTAATGACCTCAGGCCTATCTGAAAACAATTTCATCTCTATATGTTCATTTATAACATTCAGGTTTTCAGATGACACCATTGCTTTTCACACCTGGCAACTTGTTTTGAACAAATAGTAACATGAGCGATATAGTTCTTTTGACAGATGACATCATAAATGTCATAGATGTTACATGCAAGGCAAAAAGATTTGAATTCTGCAACACTATAATTATTAGGTGTATTTTCCTATAGTATGCATATAAATTGACACTCCTCAATCTGCTGTTGCTATAGAAACACTTAAATGACATACCATATTGCCAACAAGATTTTAATTTCAAACATGATAAGTTAATGAACTCAGGTCTATTTTAAAACAATTTCATCTCAATATGTTTATTTATAACAGAAGTATAGATCTAGTCCAATTCAAGCGATAATCTCTACTTGCAACTTAATTTAAACAAGATGTGTTTGTGGAGCACTATGCCCCCAACCTGACGTTTGACCTTGATGTATGACCTTGACCATAATAAGTCATCCCTAGAAATGTTTGCCTCCATAAGTTGCACATGCATGCCAGGTTTGAAGTATGTATGTTGAATGGCGACAAAGTTATCACCAATCTAATTTGACCTGTAATTTGACCTTTGACCTTGATGTATAACCTTGACCTTAATAATTCACTCCTAAAAATGTTTGCCTCCATAAGTTGCACATGCAAGCCAAGTTTGATGTATGTATGTTCAATGGCTACAAAATTATCGCCAATGCTAAAGTTGGAGGCAAACCATCCAATCAACCAACAGACAGAGCAACCCCCTCACCCGTGTTATTATGCTGAAAAGAAGTATTTCACAAGAAAACATAAGGAGACAAAACTTTAATATAGAAAACCAAAAGGTTATTCTGCAATGTATTAGTATTTATTCGGGTTGCATTTTTCACTGTTCGACCATGGCTGGTAATATTTTGTAGTAAAACAATTATAAGTACCTACAAAAACCGTTGTTTTTTTTTATCACAGGGGCATTTTTCAATATAAGTTCAAATTGACAATGTTAATAATAATGTTTGAGCATAACAAATACAACATGTACCAAGTTTTTATTGAAAATATGCATTTATTGTAGGCACATTGACTTTTAATCTGAATCACCCCTCGTAAACCTTCATTTATCTTCATATATACAGTCAAAGTATTGAACAGTTTGGATCCTCATGAGATGCTGAGCTACATGATGTGTCATATGGATCTAAAATGTTTGCAAAGATAATCACAAATTTGCAAATAGCATGCAAAGATTTAACTGAAAATTGATAAATATATATTCAGTCCAACCTGCTGTAAGCGGTCAGTCTAGGGAAGTGGCCACAAGTTGGCCACTTACAGCAGGTGACCGCCTAAACCAGGTGCATGTTACCAAGCATACTTTCGAGTAATTATGACAGACATGTATTATGTGTACAGCAGTATACTAATCGATATTTATAAATAACGTTCTGACCTAAAGTGCCCGTAATAATTGCAAGTCATATCGAATTTATAATTGCCTTGTTTGTCGTTCTTCAACCTTTTGTACCTTATTTATAAGTGTCAGTTCTTTCATTTGAGTAATACACTTGCCAGTGTTATTCGAATTTAACTTCAGGGTGTAACTTCTAATGGTGTAGCCATGTTTGACACGACTGGTTTCCCGAATATTCCGTCCGCGAACATCTAACTCATAAAGCAGAAGTCGGGAACCAGCTAGTTCACGTGTGATTACATTCCTGGGGAATTCTGAGTAGAAGGTAAATCCCCAATCAATATGGAGTGAACAACTGACGTGCTTTGTAAACAAACAAAAGAAACTCTGATAAGGGGTCCAAATGGGTCATGACCGTTAGTTGTATGCATTCAAAGGTGACAAAATGTCTGATTTTGCGGATCCATAGTCATGAAAAGTGTTTACACGCTTTACATTTGTAGAACACCTGGCCGCTTACACCAGTGTGTATTGGCCATTTGGGATCAAATAGAGTGGCCGCTGGCCGCGTTAGGCAGGTGACCGCTTATACTAGGTGTAATATATAGTTTTTTCGTTGGGAGGGTCCTAGAGTGGCTGCTTACAGCAGTGTGGCTGCTGATACCAGGTGACCGCTGAAGCAGGTTGGACTGTACAAAGCAATAGACAAAGGTGTATACTCAGATTCTAAAATCATCATTTCTCCACAAAACACCATGTTGTGACCACTCTTTAGAATCGTCTCTTCCAGACGGTTCTACAGAGGTCACATTTAACCTATAGGGTTTGGTGGAGAAATATAGGTGTTATTCTTGAAAAATACTTTAATTTACGCATCTTATCTGGACTTCTGTATGTATATAGATATATTTGGTAAAGGTATCCAACGGATATAAAGGTATCTGACCACTAATTTGTTCTAAGATATAATTAAACATGAACAAATATTTTTTCAATAATAAATCTATGTCTGTCTTACCAATACAAATTTGTTGATTGGAAGTTTGCTTGAAACCACGGTTACACATGCACTTGTAGGACCCGTTCATGTTGACACACTTTCCATTAGGGCACATGTTTGTCTTATCACACTCATTCATATCTGTAAGGAAAACATGAAGATAATATTTTCATTATAAGGTCAATGCTATATGAAAACCAACATTTAGATCTTATAAAACAGTGAAGAACCAGCCCAGCCACGATGTTTAACATTCATCCTCTGTAATCCCCTGGCAGTCACCAATGCAGATAGTAACTGCACAGTCTGTTGCTTAACTTGACAACACTTGGACAACATCACAAAAGAGTTAGCTTTCTGGCAAGGAAAGTTTAAAGTGTTTATCCCTGCACTCCATAAATACGCATTTAATAATTTTAAAAACAGAGTAGAACCAGATCAAACAGCTCCTCTAGGAGCCATATGATTAGGGTCTGCTCGGTTTGCTTAATATGAAATAATACTGACCTGATTCTAAAGTTCATGCCATGGTAAAAAATCCATTGTTCATTATGCTAAAGGAATCGGCTAATTAATATTCGTGTAGTCATTATTTCTTTAACCATTTCCTAAAAAAATATGCCTTTCTACGCCTCTGTAAAAGTCACTTTATGAAACCATTGTGATAATAGGAGCAAATGCTCTATATATCACAATGGTTTTAAACTACAAAATTCTAAAATTTTCCTTTTCTCTAGTTAATGCTCCTTTTCGGTAGATTTATTCAAGAGTGGATGGATCTAAATATAGCCTATGATGGAATGGATTAATAATATTCATATTAATAATATTCATAAAGTATAGGGTAAAACCCCTTTAAATGTAATATCAACTGTACTTACTGTAGTTAAATATCATACATTTAGAACCAGAACTTAGATCTGAGATTGCACATGTTTACTTCATGAATATTTATGCAAAATGACATCATGAACAATAAATAGATTAGTTTTTGTAATGGCATATGAAAACAGGATCTTTCAGCCATGCCAAAAATGGCAGAATCAGATCTATATATCAATCTATAAGCAACAAGAGTACCGCATACGGTACATAATACGCCCACTTGCAAACTTTCTCCAATTCAACATGCCTTATAAGTGTTGACATTTTCTAATCTGTGCTTCAGATCAAGTGAATATCTTATTAAATAAAAAAGTTACAGCTAATCCTCATTTTTGCAGATTTTTGTAAAGTGCAACGGCCATAACTCTGTAAAGACAAACTGAATGAACCTCAAAATAAACTCAGCTTCAAATTTTGTTGCTTAAAACATTTGTGTTAAGTTGTTAAGTTTCATTTATATCAACCGACAAACTAAAAATTTACCGACTAACAAAGCAACAAACACACAAAGTTCAAGGACCATAACTTTAGAATAAAATGACATATCAAAACCCCCGCAATATATGTGAAAATTCACATTAAGGTTTAACCATATAAAAAAATTGAAGCAAATATCATTGTAAATGAAAAAGTTATGGCCATCCTCATATTTGCATAGATTTGCATTATTTTTTTAATTGCAAGGGCCATAACTCCGAAACATTTAATCAAATGATCCTCAGACTCGACCTAGCTTTAGGTCTAGATGCATTAAACATGTGTATGAAGTTTCAAAAATATCTGTCAAATAGTTTTCCCAGAAAACAGCGGACAAACTATTTGCATATTTTTCAAGCAAAAGGGACATAACTCTGAAATGAAAAATCAAACGAACCTCAGAATCAACTCAGCTTCAGATCTTGAAGCATTTAACATTTGTGTGAAGTTTCATTAATATCTGTCATATAGTTTTCCCAGAAAACAGCGGACAAACTATTTGCATGTATTTGCATTATTTTTCAAGTAAAAGGGCCATAACTCCGAAATGACAAATCAAATGAGCCTCAGAATCGACTTAGCTTCAGACCTTGATGCATTAAACATTTGTGTGAAGTTTCATTAATATCTCTCAAATAGTTTTACCAGAAAACAGCAGACAAACTATTTGCATGTATTTGCATTATTTTTTTAAGTAAAAGGGCCATAACTCCAAAACGACAAATCAAATGAACCTCAGAATCGACTCAGCTTCAGATCTTGATGCATTAAACATTTGTGTGAAGTTTCATTAATATCTCTCAAATAGTTTCCCCAGAAAACAGCGGACAAACTATTTGCATATTTTTTAAGGACAAGGGCCATAACTCTGAAATGAAAAATCAAATGAACCTCAGAATCAACTCAGCTTCAGATCTTCATGCATTTAACATTTGTGTTAAGTTTCATTAATATCTGTCTAATAGTTTTCCCAGAAAACAGCGGACAAACAAAATGTTGACGGACGAACGAACGAACGAACGAACGAACGAACGAACGAACGAACGAACGAACGAACGAACGAACGAACGAACGGACGGACGGACAGGGCCACGACAATATACGACCACCTTTATTAGGTGGGCGTATAAAAAAACCAGACCCTATAGGAGCAGTTCTGGTCCGAGTTTACTATGTTTGCAAAGGCGTCTTAAAGTCGTTTATATGAGGGAATGGTTAAATTGAATATCAATTGTAGTAATGAATGATAAATGTTACATTTGAAACCAGAACATTAGATCTAAGATTGCAAATACGTTCATCGCAAGATGACGTGTCTGTTTTACCTGTACAGTATCTGCCATCTGAGGAGAGCACATAACCTTCATTGCAGTCACATTCAAAACTGCCAGGTATGTTCACACACTTGCCATTCCGGCACAGGCCGCTCTGTATAGAACACTCGTTTATATCTGAAATATGACAAATCCCTATGAGGTCCAATACTAAACATGTCACCATGTCAAGTTCAATTTTCACTAATATATTTACTTCATGAATATTCATGTGAGACAAGGACTGTATAAATAATTAAATATTAATTAGCTGAATTTTATAATTTCATCATGAACAAAGTAATTTCAGACCATGGTAGTAACTGTATAATCAGATATATTTTATATCATAAGCAAACTGAGCTGACCCTAATCAGATGGCTACTACAGGAGCCATCTAGTCTGACTCAGGTCTCTAGTTTGCTAAGGTGTTAAAAATAGGAAATAAAGAGGTTTTGGTTGTCAAAAGTAGGAAATACAGAGGTTTTAGTTGTATCAGGGTTTTAAGTGTTTCAGTCATATTAGGATGTTCATCTATTCTAATTACAGGAGGATGTTTAAAAGTTGGTACCAAGGAAAAAGCTAACACACTTCTCAAAATGGTGAAATAGTTCATTTCACAAATATCAGCAATGTGGACACTTATCATATGGGCTGCAAATAAATTTTTAATTGGTGGAAGTCTATATATGAAAGGTAGGTTTGGCTAGCAGATATCACTGAGGGGTTCTGAGTAACACAACCATAGCTGCTACAAGAGTTATTTACAGTCATAATCTATTGTAGGTAAAATAAATCTTAGGTAGTATAACTTATTATTTACAAAAATCAATTCTGAACTGAAAACTATAACATAACTCTAATATTAACATTACTTTATATCAACTTTACTGTTCAAAATATATCAGTTTCCTATGAACACAATATTCTCACAATTTTATCGCAGTTACATGTGTGTAAACTGATACAGAAATAATATTGTTGTCTTTCTGAAAAAAACCCAGCATGTCCTTATTACATTGATTTCTGGACTATCAATACCAGTGACCTTGACCGTAAACCATTTGAACAGTGAACTTGGCTTTATTAAATCCAAAAGCTTCAAATTCATCCTACCATTTTTTGCAAATCAACCATTGTCTCATGGAAGCTATCTGTACACCATTTTCTTACAAGTTATTATTTGAAAATCATTATTTTCTATTTTAAGTAACAGTGACTTTGAACTTGAGCCAAGAACCCAAAATGAAATCCCAATCTCTGTTTCTATGCAAACTGTAATGGAATGTACACCGCCATCAGTTACAGTAATACTGAATCTAAACCCTTTCAACAAATGTATTTTTAATATTTGTCATTATGCAAGCTATTGGTACACCTGGTCATGTAAAATATATCTTTCCTAACCTAATCTATTGCCAAAACACCATTTTAGTGGTGGTGACCTTTGATCTAAGATCCAACAAACATTGTCAGCATGTAAGTTACCTGTATACCAAATTTGATCATATAACGCATTATTTGCAAAACAATTTGTCTTCTTTATTTATTCCCAGAAATTCCAAATGCAACACCATCCTTTCACATTATACTAACTTAAGTCTGTATCTGTACATCAAGTTTGGTCAAACTCTGTCTTTCCTATAAACTACCTAATTTAAAAGTAATGTCTAGATACCGGTTTTCTATTTTATGAAATGGTGACCTTTATCTTGACTCTAGAACACCTGTCATGAAATTCAAACCTTCCATCCATGCTGGAACAAATATGTTAACATCTTGAACTTATATATATAAGTTATATGTTTGCCTAACCGCAAACACAATAAATCCTTCACTTGAAACCAGTAAAAGATAACAAAAATATCACACAAAACACAAAAACATTAATTTTTTATCACTACTTATTACTCTTGAAATAGTACAAACTATCTGATTATAGGGTAATTTGGATCTACATCTAGAAGTATTCACCAGAATCGTCTTTTTGTGACGAAACGTTTAAGACCATGGTCCAATTAAGGTTATAAAACTTCTGAGTCTGAGATAATTCTCAAGTACCTTATGGACAGATTCTTAGCCATAAGATGCTTGAGAATGATCTCAGACTCAAACAAAAAGTTTTATAACCTCGGGGCTAGGTTAGTATTGAATAACCGCATTGCATTAACTTACCAACACACTCTGTGCCGTCCTCTGAGATGGCATACCCCTCGTAACACTCACATCTGTAAGAATAAGGCGTGTCTACACAGCGCCCGTTCTTACACAGGTTACCAAAATATGCACATTCATTCCGCGCTATTGGCTCTGGAGTCTGGCATAGGCGGACAAAAGCCTCTGCAGTTTTAGAAAAGAAACAATAATGAGAAACAATAATAATAAATATTCATGACGTCACGTCCAGAAATAAATGCAAAACACAAAATGAGAGAATGCGAGGTAAAATGCTTTTCCCAGAATGAAACATTTTTGAAAATTACAAAAATGGGAAAACATGCTTTTAGTGAAAATAGATTTAATAATGCAATGAGATATCTCAGAAAAGCAATAATTACTAAAAGGAGGCATTATACATGTGATAGGAGAAACGCTTGAAATGTTGTAATTGTAATGTATCATGCGTGATGATGTTTTGGTGCCATGTCCTTTTGTGTGTGGCACTCCCTGCAGGACTGTTCCCCCCACCCCCACTTTTAACCCTTATCCCATTATCCACAATCTGACTCGCATTCACAAACAATGTGGATCCAGATGAGACGCGGAGCAACAGTATTTCATCAGGATCCAAATCCTGAGAGTAGGAAATCCTTCGAAAGCAAAAGTAGCAATGTGAAAAGAGAAACTTGTAGAATTGGTTTTACTGTGTCTGTTCATGAGCAGTTCTTAACCCATTACGTCATAGGATAATTTTAGATCCAACCACTTTGAATAAATCTACCGAAAAGGAGCATTAACTAGAGAAATGGAAACTTTGAGAATTTTGTAGTTTGAAACCATTATGATAAATAGAGCATTTGTTCCTATAGGCGTCAAAAGACATCAATATGAGGGAATGGGTTAAATGAGCAACACTACTCATGCCCCTAGCACCAGCTTTTGCAGCATTCAATTTTCACAACTAAAAGCCTTGAAACTGATTATCCTGAAGGACTAGAAAATATAACAACACTGAGAATTAAGTATGGGACAAATCCTGAAAGTAGGAAATCCTTCGAAAGCAAAAGTAGCAATGTGATAACAGAAAATTGCAGAATCTGTTTTATTTAGTCTGTTCATGAGCAGTTGAACACATCCCCTAGCAACGGCAATTTTCACAACTAAAAGCATTGAAAGGAATGATCCCAAAGGACCAGAAAATACAACAACCAAGTTGTTTGACACTAGGTCAATAGTTTTTGTATTCTTTGCATAAGTTAATGAAAACAAGTTACAGGTCGTATTCTCACATCAGTAACATGCTACACTCGCTGTCCTGATAACCGCCATTCCGCATGGCAGTCTAGTACAAGTTATTGACCAGCATTTGATAGATTCAAAAGGCATTTATTAACATGACATCCGGAAACAATCAAGGTATACTATTTCTGACATGAAAAGGCTTTGTAGCATTAGCTTTGGTTTAATATGTGTAAGAAAGTCCACAAAATATGGCCATGTGTTAGGAGAGTGCACAAATATACAAATATCAGTCACATGATGAAATCATGTGACCATAATATGCATGAAAGTATTATCCCAGAGGCAGTTACTCAATGAAAAAAGAAGTGCACATCCGATGACCTTATGCAAGTGATTAGGTAATCACACTTATAACTTCGGAAGCAAATCTGAGTGGTCAGTTTGATAAGCATAGCGTGAAATGGCCGAAATGTCAGCTGCAACTGAATTACTCACTAGAAATAGTGTAAATCCTTTCCCTTCTGGACTTGCTTTTTATGCCAAATATCAGCTATTTTATTTATTCCCATACAAAGAATACTGCAGCATCTGCAACGCTTTGATTCTAAAGTTTGGTCAAACAGGAAGTACATGTAGTCAAAATTGCACTAGTATCCACTATCCAAATTTGAGGAGACTTGATTTGGTTTTTTTCACAGCGGGTTAATCAGAGTTAATATCAAGAACCCAACAAACAATGCTGTGGTGTGGATCTGAAAGTCTTTACAAATAACATTAGAGCAACAGATAAAGGTGCATACTCAAATACTAAAATCATCATTCCTCCACCAAACACTATGTTGTGACCACTCTTTAGTATCATCTCTAACGTATATGTGTTTAAGTATGGAATGTTGACTGACCTGTATTTTTCTCTGGGCACAACTGGCACAAGTCCTTATCGCCCCAACCTTTGCCAACCTCGCAGCAGCAATCCTGCAGGGTGAGCCTTGTCGGTAGTGGGCTAGAACACCGGCCGCCAGATACTCGCTGGAAACAGTTGTTCTTCCTTACGGCTGGAAATATCAAATAAAAGTATACTTAGTTTGTGACATAATTTGAATACAGAGCTGTTTTAATGTAGCAGTCACCTATGTTAGTAGCGAATTCATATCAATTCTGAAAGTAGATCCTTCGAAAGCAAAAGCAGCAAATGTGAAAGAGAAAATTGCATACTCGGTTTTATTGAGTCTGTTCATGAGCAGTTATTAAAAGTGCAACACTATTCACACCCCTAGCACCGGCTTAAGTGGTTTTCAATTTTCATAACTAAAAGTATTGAAAGCGGTGCTCTACTGAGAATGAATATAATATTACATTGAAATGAAGTGCGTGTATTGTAAACATATTATTATTATATTCAAGCAACAGCTTGAGTTTGTCTCAAAGAACTATCTCTCTTTATTTACTTGTACATGTATATCCTTTATTAACCCTTTCCCTGTTGAATAATCATGCTAGGAATAATGACATCATGAATATTAATTAAATTAATATTTTATAATGGCATATGAACACAGGACATTTTGACTCAGGCAGAAACTGTTGAATTAGATCTATTATAATGTCATAAGCAAACAGAGCAGACCCTGATCAGACAGCTCCTATTGGAGTCGTCTGATCTGTGTCTACTCTGTTTGCAAATGTGTGAAAACTCGTTTTTATGACGGAAAGGGTTAGAAAGCAGTCTGTAGTAAGTAGTCATTTTAATCTACAGCTTGCCGACGAAATTTTCGACAGGTCGATAAATGGTCTTACTCCATTGCTTAAACACAACCTGTGTTGCCATTTTTCCGTGAACTAACTGTCCGAGTGTCCTTCAGTAAAATGAAGGTTAAGGGTTACAGTACATCATATTTCTGCTGCATGTGGTTTCCAAAAAGAGATTAGAGTGTCAAAACAATTTGGATGGGTCACTTATCTGTATCCTTGCAGAGTTTCAGGCAATTTATTTCAAAAACATGTAACTAGAACAATTAGTTAACACTCATCTTGTATTCATCCTTGTTCTCAATGTATCATTGGTATAGCTTTGCCATTAACTCTTTCCCTTATATACACACCTCTTCAAGCATTTGCAAACAGAGAAGACTAAGATCAACAGACTGCTCAGAGATCAGGGTCTGCTCTGTTTGCTAATGGAATTTGATATATCTGTTTCTTTAGTTTCTAAAATGGCTGCAATGTTCCACCTTCCATAATTCATTATAACTACATGTATTTTGTCTATGAATATTCAGTAGGTTTTAAAATTTTGACTAAATATAGAAAAGGGAAAGAGTTAAATAATTCTAATTCTAATTCAGTCTGATTTATTTAAGCTTAATTCTTATCATGCTGAAATTAATGTGTGCTCAATCTATTATCTAGGACAATCCTTCCTTATTTAAAATTTGTTAAAGCATTTAGAGAAACAACTTACTCAGCATCTCATCTGGATAAACCCTATTTGTAAATTTAACCCTTTCCCTCATATAAACGTGTTTTCACGCATCTGCAAACAGAGTAGACCCAGATCAGACGGCTCCTAGAGGAACCTCTGATCTGGGTCTACTCTGTTTGCTAACAGAATTTCAAAGATCTGTCTTTACTTTCTAAAATGGCTACAATGCTCCAACTTCCATATTTCATAATAACCTTTTTGTTCATGAATATTCAGTAGGTATTGAAATTTGTAATAAACATAGAACAGAGAAAGGGTTAAGTCAGGTCAAACTCAGCACTATAAAGGATAAAGTGAACTTAAAACACTGATATGTTTATTCTTGAACGTTGAACACCTTATATTCAGACACTGGTGCAGATTTGTTATCTTAAAGCCACACAAAGCCTATCTTTATTGTAACTCCCTGAATCAAGTTAAAATATCATCTTTAAATTATTGCCAAGTTTAGCACTTAATACTTTTTAACCCTTCACTTCCTGAATAGTCATGTATGAAACAAATATAATCTAGGTAAAAATTTAAACTACGGTAGATTAATTTGGCATATAAAACAAATGTTTGGCCATGGAAGAAACTGTAGAATCTGACCTAAATCATTTCTTAAGCAGACAGAGTGGACCCTGATAAGACAGCTCCTACAGAAACCATCTTATCTGGGTCTAATCTGTTTGCTAAGGAGGCGTTAAATGATGTTTATATGGAGTAAAGTGTTAAAGATTTGTCGTAGAGAAGCACAAGTCTGTTTCATAAATTGTTCCAAAAACAATGTAACCAGTGTTTTTAGTTTTATCTATATGAACTTGTACAAGTAATTTTCCAATTTGTATTGGTTAACCCTTTCAATGCTGAATATTCAAAGTGTTAAACTATAGAGTCCACTCCATAAGGTTTAACCCTTACTGTGCGGGACACGAGTCACTCATATCCTTTGCAAACAGTGTATACCCAGATGAGAGGGCTCCTAGAGGAGCCCTCTCATCAGGGTCTGCACTGTTTGTCATGTTACACTTTTCTTTAGAAAAATCCCTAAATATTCACCATAAGCTTGACCTGTTTGAATTTTGGAAGAGTCCATTTGAGTTATTTTGAATGACAGAAAATGCAGACCCTCGTCAGAGGGCTGACACACTCTTCTAGAAGCCCTCTGATCTGGGTCTACACTCTTTGCAAATGACAGTGCATGTCTGTCCAGCATTTAAAGGACAGTTTAAAGCTCAGAAAAATCAGTTACATTTATTGCTGTTTCAGCATATTCTCCATTCAGATTAATCTTTCTCTTGCTAAATGCAATTGGACTGTCATTTGCAAATAGCTTGGATCAAGATGAGATGCAGAGTAACTTGGGGTAGCATCAGGATCCAAGCTGTTTGGCAGTTGGACAGAAAATTCTCAACCTTTAATGAATCTAACAGGAATAAACATTGCAAATAATTGGACTCGAAGCAAACATTATTCTTTCAGCATGATAAAACTTAACCCTTTTGGCGCAAAATAAATTTCGTCTGCTAAGATTATATCGTCTGCTTCAGATTACAAATTGACATTTTCTTTACAAAAATATAATCAGTGTCAAATACTTTGCATCCTGAGGAGATTCCCTGTCTCCTCTGGATCCAAACTGTTTGCAAAGATTACCAAGGATTGGCCTATGCCGGCAAATGAGTTAAATGACTTTTCTGACCCTGCTGTAGAAGAAACAAAGTTTATACCCATTCATATGAAAAAGGCTATTTGTTATAGAGGCTAAAACGCTGACAGGGTTTTCATATTATCACAATTTTGATTTTAACATACAAGATTAGACTTGACCTTTTAGAGTGCTAATCAAATATCCCATTGATAAAAAGTGTTGTTTAACTTTTAACATGCAGAAAAAAGTATCAGCTAAAATTCTAATCTGGTAAGTTTTACTTACAGTAGAACATGTCTTAAGCAGCCCTCAAAAAGAGGTCTAAATGAGTCTTAAGGCAGGGAGTAGCTTAATGCAGGTTAAATGTAATGCAGAAAGCTCCAATAGGAGCTTTCTGCATTACTTTTACCCTGCATTAAGCAACACTCTGCTTTTAAGACTCCTATGTTCAATAAATGAATGACCACTAGTCTTAAGACAGGTTCTACTGTACTTCCAACTCGTGCCAGCTTTTGAGGAACTATTGTCTGTACGTCATACAGATTACATCCTGATGAGATGCCATTTTTCTCAGTGTGCCTTCTGGCTCCAGGTTGTTGATAAGGTTCAAGTCAGATTTCGAAGTAGACTTTCTTCTAACTCTTCTCAAATACATAATCCAAGAATTGCCCATTTTATAAACACACTATGCAGTTGAAAGATAAATATTTGATCTCATATCAGAATGTATATGTTTAATACTTATTACGCTTTTGCAAAAGTAAAACCAAATCAGACAGGTCTTGTATGGGCTGTCTAATTAGGGTTGATTCTGATTGCTTATGTGATGCAGATCTGATTCTCAACTGTGTGCAAAGCCAATAAATTTCCATATTATCTATTTTCAGTACAAGAATCAAATTAATTAAAATTCAAAAAGGCCAAA
The DNA here is from genome assembly GCA_963576725.1 of Azorinus chamasolen. Classification (NCBI taxonomy): domain Eukaryota; kingdom Metazoa; phylum Mollusca; class Bivalvia; order Cardiida; family Solecurtidae; genus Azorinus; species Azorinus chamasolen. The sequence goes on along the minus strand of OY755239.1, from coordinate 31,299,480 downwards.
GTCTTGCATAAATTTTCATCAAGGGTACTTACCAATACATGTGGTTCTGTCGGGACTCAGCTCATAGCCGGGGTCGCATGTGCAAAAGAAACTGCCTTCAGTATTGACACATCTTCCATTGTCACATATATTTAGCTGGCTTAAACATTCATTGATATCTGAAAATAATGCATTAAATACAGTGCAATAATGTTTCGTACACATGATGAAAGATGCTAACTCCATATACTATATATATAATACTCTTTTTAGGCCTGTACAATCAGGGCAGACACTGATTAATTGGCTCCTGTAGGAGCTGTCTGATCAGGATCTGCTCCGTTTACTTATGACAAATTAGATATGATTCTATGGCTTTTGCAAAAACAACTCGTATGTGTTCATATTCCACTATAAACTAGAGGTTTTTGTCACAAAAACGGATGTCTCCCCACTAATAAAAACAATATGTAAAGGGAAATCACTAAAAATGTTATGGACTTGATGATTGATACTTCCCCTCATTATGCGCTTTCCACACCACATTTTTCAAGAAGAAAATGATAACAGCTAATAACTTCAAAAATATTGATACCAGAGTTGTGGCACTTGTGCATGACGCTTACTTTCATCATGCTCTTTCCATAAATGAAATGTCATTCCAATAGCATCAGTCGAACAGGAGTTATTGATCGTACAAAAAATGTAACAAAGGGCAATAACTCCAAAAGTATTGAAACCAGAGTTATGGCCTTTGTTCATGACACTTTCTCTCATCATTCTCTTTCCATGTATAAAGTTTCAATACAATGGCAATAGCCATGTAGGAGTTATCGTCCGCACAAGAAAGTGTTAAACAGAGCTAACAAATGTACAAGGGGCAATAACTCTCAATTTATTGAAGCCAGAGTTAAGGACCTTATGCATGACAAATTCTCTTATCATGATCAATCCATGTATGAAGTTTCACTCCAATGGCATGTGCCATATAGGAGTCATCATCCTGACAAAAAAATGTGTATTTTTTACAAAGGGCAATAACTGCAATATTAGTGAAGCCAGAGTTATGGCCCTTGAGCATGACACATTCTTTTATCATGATCTTTCCATGTATGAAGTTTCAATCCAATGGCATGAGCCATATAGGAGTTATCGCCCGGACAAAAATATTGTTGAAAAAATTACAATAACTCCATTATTAATGAAGCCAGAGTTATGGACCTTGTGTATGACACTTCCTCTCTCCATGATCTTTTCATATATGAAGTTTCAATCCAATGGCATGAGCCATATAGGAGTGATCGTTCGGACAAAAAAAGTGTGCATTTTTTTACAAGGGGCAATAACTCCTATATTAGTGAAACCAGAGTTATGGACCTTGTGCATGACACTTCCTCTGATTATGCTCCTTCCATATATGAAGTTTCAATCAACTGGCATCAGGCATATTGAAGTTATCGTCCGGACAAAAATGTGTGATTTTTTTTACAAGGGGCAATAACTCCTATACTAAAATTAGTGAAGCCAGAGTTATGGACCTTGTGCATGACACTTCCTCTCATTATGCTCTTTCCATATATGAAGTTTCAATCAACTGGCATCAGGCATATTGAAGTTATCGTCCGGACAAAAAAGTGTGAATTTTTTTTACAAGGGGCAATAACTCCTATATTAGTGAAGCCAGAGTTATAGACCTTGTGCATGACACTTCCTCTCATTATGCTCTTTCCATATATGAAGTTTCAATCAACTGGCATCAGGCATATTGAAGTTATCGTCCGGACAAAAAGTGTGACGGACAGACGGACGGACAGACTAACAAATGGGTAGTTGTGTGACTTTTTCCTTTGATCTTTTCTTGTGGGACTAGTCCCACAAGAAAAACTATTTTTGGCTCTAACTTTGGAAAAGAATGATCTGGAAGCTAACCCTAACCCTAACCCTATGTCCCACAACTGGCCAGGTTAATGTCACAAGAAAATGGCCAGGTTAATGTCACAAGAGATGGCCAGGTTAATGATTTTACTTGTGTGACTAGTTAGAAAAAGTCACACAACTACCCATTGGTGAGTGCGGACGAACAGACAGACGGACAGACAGACAGACAGACAACTCTCACGAAAACAATATGTCTCCCCCATATAAATATGGGGGGAGACATAATAATAGACAGATAGATAGATAGATAGATAGATAGATAGATAGATAGATAGATAGATGATAGATAGATAGATAGATAGATAGATAGGATAGATACAAGGTTCTGGCGAGGATTGAAAATATTTGAGACATGTGTCCCATTGAAAGTTAAAAAGTAGGGACATTTTCAAAATCTGTGAGACACTGACAACGTGAAAATATTTTTTCAACCATTATTCATTATGAAAATGCTATGTTAATGAATCTGTGGATCTATGACTGATTTCCTTAATATGTAAATATTTTCTCTGATCATATTCACAGTTTGATTTGATCTAAATCTGATCTGGTTACTTCGGACTATTCTGGTAAGAACTGACATTTTTGAGACATTTGTCCCAATGACAGTAAAAAATGGGGACATTTCTCATTTTGAAGGGGAAAATGTCCCAATTTCTCGCCCTCGCAAGAACCCTGTAGATAGATAGATATTATGTCATTATTTCTTTCATAAATATTCATGAAGTGAAGGATTACCCATTCCCTCATAGGCTATTTTTAGATCAAACCATTTTGAATAAATCTACCTAAAAGGAGCATTAACTAGAGAAAAGGAAAATTTTAGAATTTTGTAGTTTGAAACCATTGTGATAAATAGAGCATTTGCTCCAATTGCTAACAATGGTTTCAACAGATGAGTTTTACAGAGGCGTAGAAAGGCGTATCTATGGAGGAAAGGGTTATGAAAATAATCAGTAAACTTAACTTGTACAAATTCACGTCGTTTGAGATAAGTCTCTTGTATTCAGATCTATACACATTGTTTGAGATAAATCTCTTGTATTCAAATTCGCCTAGTTTGAGATAAGTCTAATAATAAACAGAGTAGACCCTGATCAGACGGCTCCTATAGGAGCCATCTGATCTGGGTCTACTCTGTTTGCAAATGCATGAAAACATGTTTATACGAAGGAAACTGAGTGAGTATATGAGATCTGTAATCAGTGTAGACCAAGATCAAAGCTTAAGGGCATTAGAATTTGTCATAAAAATCATTTTCATCTGTGATAAAGTTTGATACAATTTTTTGTTTAATTAATATTCAGAAAGGGAGGAGCCAGATCAATTATTTAGCAGGTAACAGGTTAAAAACAGGTGGTAAATTAATGCAGGATGAAAGTAATACAGAAAATTGCTGTAAGAACTTTCTGAATTACTTTAGTTCTGCATTTAGCAATCACCTGCTCTTACACACACCCCATATGTAAAACATTAAGTGGCGACTACAGTGAATTTGATCATGATATATCAGGCATGTTCAAATCCAAATGCGATTTTGCTGAAACATGAAGAATGTAAACTTTAACAAAATCATTCAACATTTCTGGTTCTGGAATTTTTAACAAAAAATATGAAGAGGTTTTAATGTAAACAAATTTAACTCAGTCAGAATTATTTTAAAACAGACATGCATTTGGGAAAGGTTATCACAAATTCTCTTCAGAGGAGAGAATGTGATGTCATACCTTCACAGACGCCTGAAACGGGGTTCCTTGTCTGCCCTGGCTGACACTCGCACACATACGAGCCAACCGTATTGACACAGTCCCCATTGATACACAGGCCTGGGATGGCTTTACACTCGTCAATATCTAAATAAAGTAGAAATAACATATAAGAGAGTCCCAGATAGGGAGAGTGTAAAACATCCTATAATAAGGTCTCTCTTTCAAACCATACGCTGTGACTACTTGTTAGAATCATCTCATAGGCTATTAGCTGTTCACACTACCTATTTGCTAACATTATTTGCATGTTAACTTACATTACATGTGTGCAGTATTAAATATTACAAGGTTACAAACTCTAGATCTAATATTATTTACATGAAGACAAGCAGTGTCATGTGATAAAATGATATGACAATAACGAGTCGTATGTTCCCGTTTCCACAGTACCTGAACATTAAATAAGCCTGCTAAAATGTGTTGGGTTTTTTTTTTCATCTCAAATTTTAGTCCAAATTTAAATTTATGAAAAATGGCAAAATGTTTTTAAAGCTAATACTTTTAAAAAGAACATGTATGACTGTCTAGAAGTAAGCTACTTAATGCAGAATGAAAGAGGGCTCTAAATGAACCTTTACAGCATTGGTTTTCATATTCTTACCAAAATACCACTTTTCTTAGCTCCTGTGTTGGAACCTGTGATTACTTGCAAACTATTTGGAAACAGGTGACGGTCGTTTCGTCAAACTGCCAGTTTGTCAAAAAGGTTATGCAGTACAAAAGGGGTTGTCGTTTCGTCAAAAAGGATTATATAGCGAATTGATCTATATATCCCCTTTTTGACGAACTATTAACCTTAGTTTGGATCTAGATATGAGATCTAAATCAGAACTGTATGCTTTGTAGTTCACATCTACTTTCGGTTTTAACGCTATCCCGGAGACGGCACCTGTCACAAAATTAGCATGCTGTCTTACGGGTCATTAATGAGACTATATGCTTTGTAGTGATTAATTCACTCAGAAATAGTGAATAATGCGACAGCTAGTACCGTATACTTTATGCACGCTACGGGTCAATTCGTGATTACTGTTTCAAATAGTTTGGGTCTATATCAGATCTGGATCAGAACTGAATGCTTTTTAGTGATTAATCAACTCAGAATTAATTAATTTATGAAGAATGCGACAGTACCGTACACTTTATGCACGCTACGGGCGAATTTGTGATTACTGTTTCAAATAGTTTAGATCCAGATGACACTCTGAGGCTATTTAATGGCACATCCACGATAATTAACTCAGAGAAATATTGAAGACGGCGACACTGAATTAGCAAACAGAAGGTTAGCCATTTTGAACGCGTTATTATTGTTGCAAATAGTTTGGATCCAGATAAACATAAACTGTTTGACATTCGGTGCTAAGCAGCTATGAATTTTGCTGATGACAATTATATAGGAAACTGAAGGCTAATACATTTTTGAAGTGTGATATTATATATGCAGAAGATGGCATTTGTCAGTTTTCTGCATAATCCGAAAACGGCACTTTAAAGTGATCACGCACCAGTTTCACTAGCGGTGCTGATTGATTAGGAAGGGGGATTTACATTAATTTCACAAAAAAGTGTTGATAAAGATTGTGCCGCCGAACCTGTGTCGCTAATTGGTTTGTAGGTGTGAAAAAGCAATAAGACTAACACATGTAATTTTTGCAAACTTATAGAGTTATTAATAGTTGTTTTTTGCTTTACATATCTTACTTGATAAAACTTTTAAACATTTTAATCAACAAATCGGTATCAAGATTTATCTTCATAATTTGCATATTACAAATTTTAAGTGCTGTCCTATCATTTCCAAACTCGATAGTTCCGCATACGCAAAAAATCTGTTTGTTGTTCGAGAATTACTCATAGCCCTATATAATTTGGGGATCAGTTAATTTTTCTGATTTCTTAATTCACCAAAATAACACAATTATACATTTAACAGATTTAATGAAATTCTATTCATATATATCAGGTAATATATCCTTTTTGACGAAACGTCTTTGGTCAAAACTATATATCGCCTTTTTGACAAACTTGCTTTTTGACGAAACGACCGTAATTCTTTGGAAACTGGTGACAAGGCGAGTATGTCGGCGTCTTATCATGATTTAAAAGCTAATTGCTTCACCTTTTAGTATCTCCAGTCCAAGGCGAGTGTATATAGCTTGCCTACTACTAAAATTCTTGAAAAGCAGATGGGCAATGGTGATGTTAAGATGTGGAAATGTTAAGAAGCATCTATAGGAACATACGGCCCTGCAGGCTGCAAGGCTACCAATTCCATTGATATTAACCTTGGAACACCGGAGTTGTGACCCTTTGTCTGCGAAAATATAACGTTAACTTTAAAACATTGCAGTGCTCCAGATTAGTTTAGCGTGCTAATGCATACGCATGATCAAATTTGTTTTCTAGATGCTGAAAGTTACAATGAAATGCATAAATACTTAAACTGCTCTGATCTAATATTTCGACCACTAAGGGCCTTTGTCAAAGATTATCATGTCAAAATACACGTCACATTTTTGTTACATGCATTCAGCCATAAAATCAAAGAGAATAATGTTGATCCAGCGTCGTCATGGTGACATTGGGTTGTTTTTTAAATGTCATGACGTCATCAAAATGACGTCATCAAATGACGTCATGGGTGCAACAACGTCATGCATGCATTAGCGCATTATCCTCTTTGATGTTACAGCCAAATGGTCTGTAGGTTCTCAGCCTCCATATCCAATCAGTTTCATGGATCTGTCTTTCAGTTCTACATGCATGGAACATCCGTTTCAAAACTACAAATCTCACATCATCACTGCTATGACCACCGATTCCAAAATGTCTATTTATTGGCTTCTCTCTCTCATGCCTCACATCACTCAAATGTTCTTTCATTCTCTCCCGAATTTCTCTCTCAGTTTCACCGACATACACCATTATATCGCATTTACTGCATTTAATTGCATATACTACATTTCTTTCTCTACAGTTAATATTAGTTGACACATTGTAAACTGATTGCCTATTTGTGTCACTTATACTTGACATTTCAAGAATACTGCAAGTAGCACAACACTGTGAACAGACTGTATTGCTTGGTCTAACAATCCTGTTAGTTTTTGAATGCACCAGTGTGTCACATAGATTTTTATCACGCCTGAAAGCTACGATTGGCAGTTGTTGGAATACTTCTTTAAGCCGGTCTGATTGATGCAAAACTTTTGAATGTTTGTTTACAATGTAATGTATATTCGGTAGCAGATTTGAATACGTCAAAACTAAAGGGACCCTATTCATTTTCCTGTTAGATCTAACTGTTTGTTTCTTTACTAATGTGGCAGATCTGTCAAGTTTATCCACCCTTACCAACTGATTTTCTATCATCCTACCACTATATCCTCTCTTCCTTAACTGACCCTTGAGTTTATTTCTTTCTCTAATATAGTCCGATTCTCTTTCACATATACGCTTAATTCTTAGTCCCAAACCATATGCTATGCTCCTTTTTGTACTAGGAGGATGGCAGGAAGAATTATTAAGGTACAGCTGTTTGTCTGTTGGTTTTACATAAAGATCTGTGTATATATGACCATTGTCTATTTTAACTAGAGTATCCAGAAATTCTATCTGATCCAAACCATATCTAAGCTCTATACTAATATTCGGGTGAATACTGTTTGCATGTTTCGCAAAATCTTCCAGTTCTTGAACTGTACCATCCCAGATCCCGAAACCATCATCAATGAATCTCTTGTAAAACATTGGCACTTTTTTGTGTGACATCAATTCTTCATCCCATTTCCTCATATATGTGTAACCAGGGGTTGAAACGAAGAATAATAAAACGTCTGCCGGTTCCAATTAATTTATATATTCAGAACAAAACAGCCTGAAACAATATAAACACTTATAAGTATCACAGACTAAGGGTTTTAAACAATTCAGAGTTCCGATATTCCCGTTACTCGCGGTCTAAATGTACCAAATAATTAACAATGGAATTAAAATAGTTTTCTAGATAAATATAGGTAACTTACCAGGCTATGGCACGCTAAATGAACTTATAATATTACGAATAGAATAAAGTAGCTGTGAGCAGCAATCCTATGTATGTAATAAGATATACTGTCAAGGTGCTTACACCTTGACTATATGACGAAGAGTGCCGGGTTCGTATAATTATCTAGTGACGAAGCTGTTTAAGCGGGAAGAAGGGTGGATGGGAAGGTTCTATAATTAGGTGCTCGTGCAAAGTGACCACTCGCTCACCAAACCAGTTATACAACTCATTCATTCATCAAGCATACTATGGAATGTACGGATAATACACGTAAACCGGATATGACGTACTATAACAAAATACCACGATAACATCCATATACAATGAAACCTGGTCAACATATGAACAAGCAAAATTCTTTCCTAATTTTGAACCAATTGCCACCCCATCTTTTTGTATGAAAGTGCTATCTCCAAAAGAAAATGTGTTGTTGTCTAAAACTGTTTGAATCATCTTAAGAACATTTTCTGTATCAATCAACGGATCACTTCTGTTTGCAAGGCCTTCCATACATGCATCTAGTCCCTCTTTCTTTGGGACCGATGGATACAACTTTGCTACGTCAAAACAGAACAAAATGCAATTTTCTGAAAGTGGTTCATTAATCTCTTTTAATTTGTTAATAAAATCAGTTGTATCCCTGATGTAGCTGGGTGAAGTTTCAACAAATTCACTAAGTTCATGCTCAGCAACCTCAGCTAACCTCTCAGTGGCAGTACCCATGCCACTGACTATTGTTCTAAAAGGAGCAGTTGGTTTGTGGATTTTAGGGTTCCCTTTCAATTTACCTGGTCTGGAGTACTTTGGGATAAGATACTGTTTCATTTCTTTTGATATGGCACCTTCCCTAAACATTTTGTTTACTAGCTTTTTCACTTCTTTCAGGCTTATGGCTGAATGCATGTAACAAAAATGTGACGTGTATTTTGACATGATAATCTTTGACAAAGGCCCTTAGTGGTCGAAATATTAGATCAGAGCAGTTTAAGTATTTATGTATTATATTAATTCCCTATTTTGGAATATTTACTTCATTGTACAATGAAATGGCCTGAAAACGGAAACACCGATTCTCTCTTTTTTGTCTATTTTTTATAATTATTCTTCATCGCCGACAACTTTTCAATCAAAGTGACATTATTTCCTCCCTTTTTTTGTTTTCAAAATAACTGAGCAAAGTTGGAATTTGGTCATCGCCCAACCTCTTCTTGCACCGACCATCTCCATTCTCCAGACGACGCCATCATTTTTTTTTCTGAATCAGACGCTTGTAATGTGAAGTACTTATCGGCCCTAAACCCCTTCGCACAGTAACGGGTCAAATCGGACCAAAACCAAATCGGACCCCGGGTCAAATCGGACCAAAACCAAATCGGACCAGGTCAAGGGTCAATGGTGACTTATTAATACAATCTAACATTTTCCAACTATTTTGCTGGCGAATATAGGCTTGTTTTGTGTACTTTTCAGTCTAATTACATTTAACAATTTAACTTTTCAATTTAAAGATGACTTCTGTTATGTTCTAATTTCTCTTTTATTCGCCGACATATAAAATGGAACACTGGTTTATTTTAAACATCTTGCCCATGCCCGAAGCCACATCTCAAAAAACTATTTAAAGTTTTTCATTGAACTTTATGAAAATGTTAAGTATATACATTAAGGACATGCATGCAGCGCTGCAAATATTTTTCATTTTGACATTGGAACACTATATAGAATCATGGCCGCCCTTTCATTGTTTGCAAATGAAATACGTTTGAATTGTCTGTCCGGAACCATATCTCAGAAACTTTTCAGAGGGGTTTCTATGAAACTTTGTGAAAATGTTGAATAAACGTTATGGATATGCGGCCTGTAAGTATCAATTATATTGAATTTAGAGCAAGAGATGTATGGTCCTTTGTCCACGAAAACTGTAACGATTTTGTATGTCCGGAGTGAGTTTTCAAAAACTGTTTGGAGTTTCTCTATGGAACTCGTGTAAATGTAAAGTAGCATAAGAAAATAAGGCTCTGCAATCATTATTCACACTGTCCTTGGAACAACAGAGTTATATTGCCTCTGTCATATTATTAATCCCTTTCTGGGTTATACTATGAAGCAATGTGTAAATATTTTAGTACCGGGGGGGGGGGGGGGGGGCCTGCCCCATAAGCATCACTTACAGTAAAATCTTGATTATTCGAATATTCTGTATAGAAGAATTTATACCCTTTTAGGCAGGTGGCTGCTTACTGCATGGTGAAAGTCATACAGAAAGCTCATGGATGAGCTTTCTGCATGACTTTCAACATGCATTAAGCTGTCATCTGTCTTAAAGATCGAAACTAATACGTATTTCGAATAATCGCGATTTTACTATACATGTATATTAATCTTGGAATACCAGAATTACGGTCTTTTGTATACCAATAACTTAACATTTTTTGTCTGTCTGCAGTCATATCTCAGAAACGGTTCGGAGTTATTATCGTAAGTGTTTAGAAGCATAAGGAAATACCGCCATACTCAAGTGTCACTTATCAGTTGAAATTGGAACACCAGAGTCATAGTCCTTTGTGAAATATTTGACCTTTTTACTTTGTGTAAATGTTTAGCACCGTAAAGAAATGCAGCCCTGCAAAGATCACTTACATTTACCCTTTCCCCTCTGGTCATAACTCAGTTAAATACTGAAGCCATCACTTGTTTGGCGGGGGATATCAATTAAGCGAATTCGCTTGTTTCATTTTATTCCAAAATTATAATGGGTCCTAGTAAGATTCCTAGTTACTCGGCGTCTCATCAGGATCCACACTGTTTGCAAAGATGTCACGTATTTGGTATTGGCAGCGAAAGAATTCGAATCTAGACACGTGTCGATCTGTTGTTTTGTTTACAGAGCATATCTTTCGTCAGTATATATTGCAAAGCTAGCGATTTAATTGGATTATTTGCTTACAGAGGGTATTAACTATTTCCCTCATATAAACGTGCTTTCACGCGTTTGCAAACTGAGTAGACCCAAATCAGACGGTTCCTATAGGAGCCGCCTGATCAGGGTCTGCTCTTTGTGCTAATAGCATTTCATAGATCTGTTTCTTTGCTTTCTAAAATATCTACAATATTCCACCTTCCAACAATTTTGTTAATGAATATTCAGTAGGCATTGACACTTAGCCTAAATACAGAACAGGGAAAGGGTTAAACCCACCTCATACTAAGCGCGGACTGATTGGTCTTTGCAAACAGCTTGGATCCAGACGAGACACCGAGTAACTCGACGACTCAACATAATTCAATCAGTTTGCCGCTCGGTCAACAGTTTCTCAACATTTCAGCCAAATGGACAACTTCTAAAACTTATTTCAATGAAATGTTCAGCGAACACCGTATTTTGACAGCATGAATGATAAATCTTTAACATGCTAAGAGATGCTACATCTATAATTTAGTCTCAATCAAATCACACTGTACATAGACGTTTCTTTATTCTCCAAGACACAACCGCAAGGTCAAAGATTCGAGTACACATGAGCTATACTGTGTCTCTTCTGGAGCCATATGGTTTGCCAAAGATACCATAAATTCACCAATTTAGCGTGACGCCTACTCGATCTCTGATTAACTGAACTTTCCACTGACTTCCGATTCGATCAAAACTTTGAGACTCTTGGCCTATGCTTATAAAACGTTTAGTTGAGTCTGAGTTCGTTCTCAAGTTTTTGATTGGTCAGATTTGAGCCTTTGGCTCAAGTCTGACCAATCAAAAGCTTGAGAACTCAAATCTGACCAATCAAAAGCTTGAGAATGAACTCAGACTCAACTAAAAAGCTTAATAAGCGTGGACCCTATTGTCCGAGTGACGTCAGCTTGGGTACTGGTGACACGCCGTGTCGCTCGACGTCTCATCTGGATCCAGGCTATTTGCAAATGTCAGTTAAGAGTTGCTTAGCATGAGGAGAGATAAAACAGGTAAGGAATCGATGATAAGAATTTCAAACCCGTGTAAATATTTGAATTACATTCATAAAATAGAAAGTGAAGCTTGGCACGCTGACACGTGTGTAAATATACAGGTCATTTGCCAGTAAACTGTTAATACACCTGTCGAGATATAACAAAATTATCGCCTTTCAAACAGTGTGCTATGCACTTGCCAGGGCGATTTATAATCTTCACTTATACCATGTCATGTCTTACCCTGTCGATCGCGAAACAATGTAAAATGATCTGCTTAACAACAGCAGTATGTTTCGAGTTCGAATATGTTTAAGAAAATGAAGACTGACCAGACTCGGAGAATGAATCACCCAACATATCCCCAATAATGAAGTATAACCTTTCTATAACGACCACCCCATGGATAATCACGAATCATGACTTTAAAGAAGGCGACTACTTAATGAAATATCATAAATCATGGTCCATGCTTATAAAACTTTTAGTTGAGTCTGAATTCGTTCTCAAGTTTTTGATTGGTCAGATTTGAGCCTTTGGCTCAAATCTGACCAATCAAAAGCTTGAGAACGAAATCAGACTCAACTAAAAGCGTTATAAGCATGGGCACTGGTCTTTAAAAGAAGGCGACTGCTTAGTACATAAGCATGGGTCACTGACTGAAAGGAAGGTATCTTCTTAATGAATACTTATGGATCATGCCTTCTAAAGAAGGTGACTACTTGATGAATTATCATGAATCATGCTTTGCAAAGAAGGTGGTTACATGATGAATAATCATGAATCAATCTTTTAAAGGGAGGTGGCGGCATCTTAATGAATAATCCCGGAACATGCCTTGTGAGGAAGGTGGTAACTTAATGAATTTATCATGGATAATGTATTTAAAAAGGTGGCTTCTTAATGTAAAATATCTGATGATGGAACATGTAACAGATGGTGATTACTTAATAAATAATCAACGGTCATACCTTAAAATGACAGTGACAACTGATTGAATTATAATGGATAATATCTTTAAAAGGCGGATAGTTAGTGAATAAGTATGGACCATGCCTTTAACGGAATACTACGTAAGGATAGTCATGGATCATGCCTTAGAAAAAGGGCTACCTGAGGGAAATGCATGGATCGTCTCTTTAAAGGGAGATGATAACTTAATGAATATTATGGACCATGCCCTTAAAAGAAGATGGCTACTTAAAGAAAAACATGGACCATGCTAAACATGAACCGTGTCTTACAAAGGAAGGTTGCCACATAATGTAACATTGCGGATCATGTATTTAAATGATGGTGGCTACAGGATGAAACGTTATTTGACAGAAGGTGGCTACCAAATGAAAACAACCAATGACCATGTCCATAAAGAAAGATATGTCATAAATAATACTTTGAAAGGAAGGTAGCTACTGAATGCCATGTCATGGATCTTGGCTCTAAAAGAATGAAGCTACTTAAATCAAGAAGCATGTTTTTTGCCTTCAAAAGTATGTGAATAAGCACGACTCTTGCCTTGAAAGAATAGTGGCTACTAAATGCATGATCCTGGATAATGGCCTGAGAAGAAGCAGTTATTTCATGAATAATCGCGTGTAATGTCTTGAAAAGAAGGTGGCTAATTAATGAATACTCGTGGATATTTGCTTGAGAATTTGACTATTTATTGAAAACTCATGGATACTTTCTTCAGATAAAGAATGCCATTTAATCCTTAATGAATATGCACAGCTCATGCCCTGACGTATGACTTCTTAATGAACAATCATGGACCATGCATTGAAAGGAAGATGGCTTCTTAATGAATAATCACGACCCACGCCTTGAAAGTAAGGTGACTTCTTAATGAATAAGCAAGGCGCATGCCTTGAATTGAAGATGGCTTTTTAATGAATAATCACGAACTATGCCTTGTACGGAATGTGTCTACTTCATGGATAATGATGGATAATGTCTTTAGAAGATGGCGGCTACATAATACACCACTATTTGACTTTCCTTTTGCATAATTGTCATCTGCAATATTCATCGTCTGTTTGAAGTTTTCTGCCTTTTTGTGTAAAATAAACATACTCACTGATCAAACAGAATAGAAGCGGATAAGACGCACACTTATTCGACATCTTATCTTGATTGTATGTTTGCATAGATAATCGAATTTTGATACTGGCATAAAAAGAGTAAGGGACCGACAGGTTTATAGATCCAGAAATGGACTTTTCGAGAGGTCGATGTAGACAGGTTTTACTTATCAGTTTTTTTTTGACATTTTACGTCATTCTCAGGAATTGGAACAGATACATTATTATTTACTTAGGAACTATCTCAAATATTTTCAGTGGTACTTGTGTGTGCTGGAACGGCAATTTTCTGATGGCATATAAACACAGATATACATGTATTCCAATTTGACTATTTTACATGTATGTTAATGTTATTTTCGATTTGAACTGGAGTGCAATATGTTTTTTTGTCGCAATATTAAAACATAAATTACACTGAAATTCAAATGCATTGCTATTTATTAATATTTTAGGCCTACACGTACGAGTAATTTTGCAATGCAATGAGTTGATTTGTCATTCATATGCAAGAAAGAGCCTTCAAAGGAACACGTGTGTCAAACGAGACATTAAAAATGTTCATTGCATTTACATATCATATATATATAATTGCATATAAATAAGATATTGCATACATAAATAACATTATTTCGTTTCAATGAAAATAATGGACAATAATGCAAATAGAAGCTAAATTGTATTAAATGCGATTTATTTAATATTAACAACACAGTACTTCATCCTTTCCTGAGCGTGATATCGACAGTATTTGATAGACATCATATGCTTTAATTTAACACCTTAATTGATGGCAATATAATTTCCTTACCTTGGCAAGTGTTTTTCTGAAGGTTCGGTATGTAGCCCCGCCTACATGGGTGTGGCCTTACTGGACACTCTTCACACGGGTTGCCCCAAGCCATGCCGATGGTGGCACAGCACAGGTACTTGGTACAGGAAACACCGGGTAACTGTCCACGGCACATGTTATTTGACAGTTGTGTATAGCAAGGGCCTGTGCGCATATCTGTGTAGGAACAAATAACAGATAACTCCTTAATACAATAGAAACTGTCTGTAACGACCATGTGTACAAGCGTGGATTTATCATAGAGGAGTTTTCTGTATAACTTTCATCTTGCATTAAAGCTACCATCTGTCTTAAAGATCAGAATTGTACTAGATGGCTGTTGTAGGAAGGGTTTATTGTACTTGGAAGTGGAAACGTGATGAACTTGTTCGATCCACTACATGTAGTTTGCTATTGCTCACCATTGCTAAACTGTTGCTAAACTGTCAATGACAATAACAATATTTTATTTATTGCAATATTCTAAGTTACTTAGCGAAATATTTGTAACTGTTATCGCTTTGGTCGTGGTAGTAGCCGTTTCAGTCTGGGAAACAAGTCATTTTATCCTGTGCTAAAAAAGTAGATCCAGATGAGGTGGCTCCAACGCTCTCTTCAGGGTCTGTACTGTTTGTCATTTTACACTTCTTTTCTTTAAAACTATCCCTGCATACTTATGGTAATCTTGACCTGTTTGAATGTTGGAATAGTCCATTTGAAACTTCAGCGTTCAAGTGGTTAACCCATGTTACCTGGACAGCAGTCCTCATACAGTTCTGTATTTGACTGGCCATCAATCTCGGCCCGCAATAGCTCAAAATACAGTAGAATCTGTCATAAGCGGACATTAATTTATTGGCCATGGGAGTGTTAAAAAGAATGTGGTTGCTTAATGCAGGACAAACTTTGCTTTAATTGTGTCTTGTGTTAAGCTACCACCTACCTTTCATATCCATAATTAGAATACTTTTGACCGCTATAAAAGACAAGTACTACTGTACAAAATATCTATAAAACCATGTTTAAGGTAGAAACGCAAGTCTCTGAAAATATACATGCTTAACCCTTTTTCTGTTCTATTTTTATTACAAATTTCAACACCTACTGAATATTCATGAGCAAATATTTATAATGAAACACGGAAGACGGTACATTGTAGCCATTTTAGAAACTATAGAAACAGGTCAATCAAATTCCATTACCAAACAGAGCAGACTCTGGTATATAGGAGCCGTCTGATCTGAGTCTACCCTGGTTGCAGATGCGCGAACACATGTTTATATGATGAAAAGGGTTCAACAATTTAACCTTTAGCCTGCTGAGCAACATTTTTTATAGAATGTTTCACCTACTACATTTCCAAAGTTCAAGCTATAATCATTTTTTCTACCAAAATGCAACCAGGGTGTCAAACAGTTTGGATCCTAATGAGACGCCGAGTTACTCGGCGTCTCATCTGGACCCAAACTGTTTGCATAGGTATTCACTCATCCACCCATAGCAGGCTAAAGGCTAAAACCAAAAACCTTATGTATATTTAATTCAGTGTGCACACTTACAACTATGGTCTAGATTACGTACCATTTTCACAAGTTCCGCCTGCATAGCCCTCAGGACATCTACATAGGTTCCTTGCCACACACACTCCCCCGTTCTTGCATTGGGGATTACAGAGACTGACCCCACCTAAAAAGGTATGCAAAAGGTTTGCTTAATATAAAGCAGGGCGAAAGCGATGCAGAAAGCTCCTACAGGAGACGCCCTGCATTAAGCTCCCACATGCCTTTAAAACACTTATTTAGCTTCATGAAGTGGTCGCTTTAGAGGGATTGTACAGTATTTGTGAGATGGAGGGATAATAAAAACTGGGCTCCCCAACTCAATAATGAACATCGTTAGGTTCACCCAACTCTATATAATGAACATATACGGGTAAATAAAGCTTGACACTTGACATGAACTTGTTATTACCAAATACAGTAAAACCTCTCTATAACGGCCACTAAATTACATCAAGTATTTTGTGCTGAAGGCAGATGGCTGCTTAAAGCAAGGTGAAAGTAAAACAGAACGCTCCTATAGGAGCGTCCTGTTTTACTTTCACATTGCTTTAAGCGGCCACCTGCCCTAAATACCAACTAATTAGCACAATTTAATGGCCGTTATAGAGAGGTTTTACTGTAGATTAGTAATAAATGTACACGCAGTTTAACCTTTAATCCTGTAACACATAGTCACGCATTTTACGTCTTTGCAAACAGAGTAGAACCAGATCAGACAAATCCTGTAAGAGTTATCTGTTCAGGGTCTGCTATGATTACTATGGAACACTGTAGATTTGATTCTACGTTTTTTGCGGTTGCCAAACTCTCATGAGTTGCTGGATGTTTATAATGCCATGTGAACATCTTTTTCATACATGTATATTTATGTGATAATATGTTAAAATAAAATGACAAATGAACGCAGAAATGGTTAGGGACAATTCTTTTACATTAAACATTACAACAATGGCGACCTACTTTGTTTGCCGCCGCTGCCACCACCGCCGCCACTGCCACCGCCGCGGCCACCTCCACCGCCACAGTATGGGGATATATGGCCCGTGACACAAAGACATAGGTTGGGTCTCATACATGTTCCTGCCCCACAGCCACTAGGACACACCGCTGGAAAAGGCAAAATGGGTCATGATGTAGGAAAACAAGTGCATCAGGTCACATGTTTAGTGACATATGGTACCGTATGAAGCCTTTCTCAAAAGAATATGTAAACTAACATTTAATCCTTCCCTTAATGAACATTTATGCATGAAATGATCACTTATTAAATACAGCATTTGTTAAAATGTAAAACTCTGAAAGGGATTGCTGGTTTAGATAAAAACTGTAGAATTAGATCTAGATAATTCCATAAGCAAACAGAACAAACAATGATCAGACAGCACCTACATGAACCGTTGATCTGGATCTACTATGTATGCAAATACATGAAACGGCGTTTATGGGGATAAAAAGCATTAATGTAATTTCTTAACCATTGCAATGAATAATATCTTCACCTTTATCTAGGCTACTGGCAGCAGGCTTGGCTAAAACTCTTATATGTGTCACGTGAATTTTAATATAGAATAAGATGGCCATTATGGCCCTGTACCGCCAACCTTTCTAATAGTCCAAGTGATCTATTAACACTTTACTCCATAAATACACATTTCTACGCTTTTACAAACAGAGCAGACCAAGATCAGACGCCTCTTACAGGGTCTGCTCTGTTTGCTTATGAAATAATGTAAATATGACTGCAGGATTTGCCATTGTCAACGTTTCCTGTGTCCATATGCCATTATAGAAATGAATCTAATTAATATTCATGATGTCAGTATTAGTTTTGAAAATTGAATACTACTTAAGCTGGCGCTATGGGGGTGTGAGTAGTATTGCACTTTCAATTACCACTCATGCACATGCACAATAAAACCGAGTCTGCAATGTTCTCTTTTCGCATTGTTACTTTTGCTTTCGAAGGATCTCCCTATTTCAGAATATTAACCCTTTCCCTGTCCTATGCTTATTCAAAATTGCAATACCTACTGAATATTCATGGACAAAATAGTTATAATGAAATATGGAAGGTGGAACATTGTGGTCATTTAAGAAACAAAATAAACAAATCTATCCAATTCCATAAGCAAAAAGAGCAGACTGATCAGACGGCGCTTATAGGAGCCCTCTGATCTGGGTCTACTCTGTTTGCAGATGCGTGAAAACACGTTTATATGAAAGAAAGTGTTAAACTCTTGTTTTAGATACAATGATCTACTTATGCGGTTTGCGAAAAAGGATCATTCCTCTGCCATTTGATAAAATTCCATTTTAGAGCACTGTTCATTGAAATCTATTTGTTAAACCCTGTGACATATTTATACAGCTGATTGAAACCATTATATTACGTTGATAAAGACAACCTAAGGATAATTTCTATCAAATTCCATTCAATAGTTTTGGTGGAAATTGAGTTAAACGAAATTGTTCTTTAAAATCTAATGCAGTCTAACCTATATGTTGAAGTCAAATAACGCATGACAGACAACGATTGACAGGTAGCGACAGACGACGAACACAGGGCGATCCAAATAGCTAACATTGGCACTTTGAGTCAAGTGAGTTAATACGTGTACACAAACTACACTGTATACATACATGTATACATACTTGTTTAAAATTTGACCTCATATATACACATTGACCTACATTAATTTGTTCATATACTAGAATGATAAAACTACAGCTAATATATGTTCATAACGTTATTATTTCTTACATTATTTTTTGTAAGACAAATGGATTCATACACAATCATATTGTACATAAAGTGTTTATAGGAGTCCCAAACACTGTAAGCAAATTTATCACTTTCTTAACTGGTTTATACAAATGTATGCAAAATTATACAAATGACTTTGCATGCATACTTACGGAGTATACATCTTCGTCCTCCGGGTGGCAATGACCACCCCCTGCAACAGCGCCGCCTGCCGCTAGAACTACCACATATATTCGTACTGAAATAAAAATGTGAAAAATTGGAATTTGGTGCAAAATGGTTGTAACTACAGTAAACATCGCCAATCTAAACACTCAAATAAGTGCAGTAGAACCCATCATGAGCGACCATTCATTTATTGAATATTATAAAAACTTAAAAGGCAGGTGGTAGCTTAATGCAGGGCAACAGTAATACAGAAAGCTCCTATATGAGCTTTCTGCATTACTTTTGACCTGCATTAAGCTACCGCATGTCTTACTGACCTATAATTAGACCTTGTTTTGTTGACCACTTACATGTACATGTAAGACGGGTTCAACTGCACCGTTATCGGTCTTCAAGACAGGGGATAGTCTAGTGCAGAGTGGACGTTATGCATAAAGCTCATATTGAAGCTCATATTGGAACTTTAGATTAGATTAGTGAGGTTTTATTGTAATACGTTATGGGCAGCACAGTACATGTAATTATTGTCTGTAATATGTATCGTGTTGTCTGCAATAGTTTTCTTCTGATACAGTCTTCAAAGTTAATTTTTCGCATAATTCTCCTCAACGCCAGTCAGATTTGTTATCAAACAGTGTTAGTTCTGATGAGATCCCCAGTTTCTCTTTGTTTCATTCGGACTCAAAGTGATACAGGTTATTACGCATTGACCTAGAATTTGACGCAATGTTTCAGTCAGATTAACACATTTCCTGTTACCGACGCCCTTGAACGCCTTTGTAAAAGTCATGTTTTGAAACCATTGTTATAAATAGAGCATTTGCTCCTAAGGAGCAAATGCTCTTTTTATCACAATGGTTTCAAAACTGCACAACTAAACAAATCTCTTTCTCTAGGTAGATTTATTCAAAGAGGTTGGGTCTAAAAATAGTCTAGCAGAGAATGGGTTAATTAAATAGCTTTCTCTAAAATATTGCGTAATAAAATTTACCTACGAATCGGAATCTATATGACTTGAAAACAACTTAGTGCTAATGACCATGATCAGAAAGATGTTGCTGGTATCGAAACATTAGAGCATTTGCTAGTTACGGAAACCAACTGAAACACTTCCGTTATTCATGTGAATAAGCATGTCCGATGATTTTTCCGTAAAAGCATTACGTCTCTTAAATAGTCGGAGGTTTTCTAAGGATTTAGCAGTATTCAGAATTTTCTAATATTTAGCTATATGTATATACGGTGGGAAAAGAGATTTTAAGCTGTAGTTTAATGTAACAAATATGTGTACAACTTTAGACGTTGGTTAGTTTACACGAATAATGAGCCAACTATATCTTTAATCAGCTATAGTAATTAACGCTTGTTCCAAGTCCAAAGTCTAATGCATTTTCAATAATTTCAGATAACTTAATGGCGAACAGCTTACATCTTCGTCAAACGCGGAATGAAAGCTTATTGCATATGCCAATTGTGTCGAGATTAACAAAGGAATGCTTAAAGGAACTGATGCGAAGTTATGATCAGGGTCGAAAAACTAATAAAAACATCTCGACTCAAAACACTTATGTTGTCACTGTGTAGGGAAACCCCTTGCAAATACTTGAGATTTGTAGCTGTAGAGGTGATTTGAGTTTTTGTTCCGAACCAGTTGTATTTTCCCACCCATTGTTTTATTTTTAACCAAGCGAACACAATAAAATCTTGTTCTCTGATATATCTTCTGTGCCTCGCATGTAGGAACATCATAGTGACATATGTCACTGCTGAAGTTTACTGCGATAATTTCATTAACCCATTCCTTCATATAAACGCATTTGCATACATTTGCAAACAGAGACGACCCAGACCTGGTCCTTTAGGCAGGTGGCTGCTTAATGCATGGTAAAAGTAATGCAAAAAGCTCCTTTGGCACTGCATGCTTCTATAACATATAAAATAATTCCCTCTAAGCCAGAATTCTATAAAAGTAAGTCAGA
Source organism: Azorinus chamasolen (assembly GCA_963576725.1). Taxonomy (NCBI): domain Eukaryota; kingdom Metazoa; phylum Mollusca; class Bivalvia; order Cardiida; family Solecurtidae; genus Azorinus; species Azorinus chamasolen. The sequence continues at coordinate 31,278,412 of OY755239.1, read as the reverse complement.
CATTTTTATGCATATGCCTGTTTAATGCTTGGTGCAAATCGACAAACAGCTCCTTTGGGACCTTTCTGCACGACTTTCACCCTGCATTAACCCATTACCGCATAGCCTATTTTTAGATTCAACCTCCTTAACTAGAGAAAAGGAAACTTTTAGAATTTTGTAATTTGAAACCATTGTGATAAATAGAGCATTTGCTCCTATAGGAGCAAATGCTCTATTTATCACAATGGTTTCACAAAGTGCCGTTTGTAAAGGTTACACTGTAGCAGAGCCTGGGATATAACTGCGATATTGGCCGCTGCTACGGTGGTCAAATCTGTTTATATAGACCACTCCTGGTGGTATAGACAAATGATTGGTAGAATTTCGCTGCGATCTATTATCTTCATTTGTAAATAAGGATATCTGAGTATTAGCTCTTTAACTCATGCATATTCATGTCAGAAATAATTATATCATATATATTTATTAATTAGCCGAATTTAATAATGGTATATTGATACAGAATGTTTTGGTCATAACAGAAACTGTTGAATCAGATGTATATAATTCCACAAATTATTACAGCATACTAAGATAAAATTGGTCCTACAGGAGCCCTCTCATCTAGGTATACATCTAGGTATGTGTTTTCAAAGACACAAAAAGCGATGATTAAGCAGTTTGGTTCCAGGGACCCGTCTGATTAGAGATTTGGAAATTAGATAATTTCTTCTGTACGAAGTTATGTGAGAGATAGGCCTATTGCATGGTCTATATGACCGGATGTGATATGACCATGCAACATCACTCTTGTCGTCAATTTGACCCTGTGATAGTCAAATCCTTACAACTCTACACTCAGTTTGGTAATAATCCCAGGTAAACCAAGATAGCTAGCTTAGTTTTTAATTGCTGCTGACAAATTAAGATGAGATTCACAAAACTTAGTGCAAAACATAGACGGCCAACTTAATGTCACTTACATAAGCATATTATAGTCTCATTTTTACCATCAGACATACTGTAATATTACATATCATACTCTTACTTTTTACGTGAAAACATAGATTTTAAATATTATATGCTGTCAATTATAATCAGCAGAAATTATGCATATTTCAGAGATTACACTCTTACTTTTTAGCAAGCAGTGCCGAGAAAGTTTATGATCATATTTATCTAGTGTATATGGGTTCGTTCCGTTTTATCATTGTTTCAAATTGGACGGTCAAGCTTAATTGAAGTGTCGGGCTAGACATTTTGTTGTACAGGACTTTAGACGCATTTTCACGCCTTTGCACAGAGTAGACCCAACTCAGACGTCTCCTGTAGTGTTTGATCAGGGTATGGTCTGTTTGCTTATGAAATAATATAGAAATGATTTTCTGTCACGATAGAAACTTTTGTTTTTCATAAACATTGAATTTATCAATTTTATTCCATATAATGTTTGGAACGGGGTCGGGCCATAAGTTCTGACAACATTATTAGTGATACCATTAGATTGCGCATGAATATTCATTAGTGATACCATTACATTGTACATGAATATTCATACGGTTAAATGTTAAAACTTTCCGCATTAGCGTAGCTGAATGATGATGATGTTCGTCCATCGCTAGGCGAAGATGACCGTAACTGTTATGATGGCAAGGTGCGGTGTGTCCTCATGTGGCTCGTTAGTCCAATGCGTGCGTAAAACGCTCTGCCACAGATTATTACAAATGTAATGTACGCACCGTGGCTATAGGGGTCCGGGGCATGCTCCCTCGGGAAAAATAGAATTGTGTTGTTTTGAAACCATTATGGTAAATAGAGCATTTGCTCTATTCATTACAATTGTTTCAAAAAGTGACTTTCACAGAGGCGTCAAAAGGCGTCAATGTGAATGGGTTAAAGCTTACATGACAAGACAGAACGTTTACCAGTCTACCCTCTTAGCCTTCGAGTTTTGTTCCATTTTTGCCATAATGATGTTTTCACCTTTCAGATTGATGTTACGCACGTGCATAAGTGCGTATCGCTAGCTACACCCCTGTTCGGTCAACGTGTCAAGACGGCTCTTTCGCTGCCAATCGAGAATCTGTGATTACCTGCGATTACCTATGCAAATAGTTTGGATCCAGATGAGACACCAATAAACACGGTGTCTTCTTAGTATCCAAACTGTTTCATGATTTGATTAACTTTGTTTTGAACAAAACATAGAAACAAGAGGGTCATGATGACCCTGATATCATTAACCTGACAATCATTATATGTTTCTATAGAAAACTGTCACCCATGGGGCGGGCCAATTTTGATCTCAGAGGCATAATTTATATAACTTATTTAGTAGAAGACCTGAACATGATGCTATGTGCCAAATATGAAAGCAGAGAACTTCCAATTCAGAGGAGAAGATTTGAACGTGTTCACTATATGTTTTTATAGACAAAATGACCACCCCTGGGGCGGGGACATTTGTGACCCCAGGGGCATAATTTATATAACTTTTGTAGAGGACTTGAACATGATGCTATGTGCCCAACTATCAAAATTTAATATGAAAACTGGGAACCTTCCAGTTTCAGAGGAGAAGATTTTCAAAGTTTTTACTACATGTTTTTATAGAAAACTGGCCACCCCTGGGGCGGGACCAATTGTGACCCCAGGGGCATAATTTATATAACTTTTATAGAGGACCTGGACATGATGCTATGTGCTAAATAGGAACGCTGAGACCCTTCTAGTGTCAGAGGAGAATATTTTTAAATGTTCAAATTGTTGACGCACGACGCACGCCGACGGACGACGGACATCAGGCGATCATAAAATCTCACCCTGGGCACTTTGTGCTCTGGTGAGCTAAAATAGCAGACGATATTAATAAAAAATGCAGACGACACTATTTTACAAAGAAAATGTTAAAGAACGAAAGTAATGCAGAATTTTGAATATTCATGAAAGAAATATTGACATCAGGAATATTTATTAGCTGATATTTTTATAATGGAATATGTATACATGATTTTTTGTTATTAGTAGAAACTTTATATTAGTCAGATATATTATAATTTCATCGGCAAACAGCAGAAGACCCCGATCAGATGACTCCCACAGGAGCAAACTGATCTGGATATACTCTGATTGCAAGGCGTGAAATGATTAATGAGGGAAAGCGTTAATCTAACATCTGTCTGAAATCCAAAACTGTAGATCTCTTTTGAGTGGATATATGATACTGTTTCCTAAAGGTGTCCAAAATGCACTCGTTAACATTAGTATTCACTGATAAAATGCTCTGCTCCCTGATAAAATACTCCGAAATTCTTCTTAGCTTATGTCCTTTTATTAGTTGTTCAATGATCTGTACGGTTTAAAATATATCCGAAAAGAATTGTATATTTCAATTTCTCATAGATCAAAAGTAAACGTAATTGAAATCGAATACTTGATCTACAATAAATAAGGCTTTATCTGGTCACAAACTTGACAATACTCAAGATGTTACAACATTTGAAAGCTATAATAGAGGTTAATGTCCATTCAGTAAACGAAAGGATGATTATTGTAACAAATTACAGAAATAAAACCTGATAAAGTTTGAATGTATTGCTCTCTGGTATCTACGGAATGTAACATGGATAGCATTTAATCTCACTTCAGTTGTAATTAGAATGTTTACATCTGTACAAACTTTGGAACCCTTATGGCGAAATGGTAACAAACATTGAAACATATGATTTCTTATCTCTTTACCTGGTAGAGATTTGAAAGCAGCAGACCCAGATCGGACGGCGCCTGTAGGTCCTGATTGGGATATGCCCTGTTTGTTTATGGAATTATATAGATCTGATTATACACATTCTACCAAAGCCAAACACTTGGTTGCTATATTGTATTTTGATTGCGTACACGCTATAATTATGTATCGCTGATGTTTGCTGCTATGCTATTGTGCACACTGGTATACTATTTTACGGATCGTTACACTACTTGGATATTTGCAGTCTGTTATTGCTTTATCTAATACTGTTATATTTCTGTTTATGGAACGCTACTGGTATACTATTTTGTTTATATAATGCAGGCTGCTACATTTTAAGTTGCTATAATTATATACTGGTGTACTACCGATATTTGTTGTTATCTTGCAGGCTGATTTACTACTGTTGTACACTACACTTTTACATACTGGCGTGCTATGTTTAGCAACAAATAGTATCCTTGTATGCAAGACAGCATCATGCAACAGCTGTATAAACAGCCTACAATAGAGGAAACAAATATTATACGTGTTTGCAAGATCGTAGCTTACAACAGTTGTATAAACAGCCTGCAATATAGCAACAAAAGGTATACCTGTATGCATTATCGCATCGGACAACATTTTTATAAACAGCCTGCAATATAGTAACAAAAGGTATACCTGTATGCAAGATCACATCGGACAACAGTTGTATAAACAGCCTGCAATATAGTAACAAAAGGTCTACCTTCATGCAAGATCGCATGGCACAACAGTTGCATAAACAGCCTGCAACAGAGCAAAACCTGCAGGTTGTTTATACAACTGCTGTACTCTTGCATACAAGTATACTATCTATTACTAGTTTGCAGGCTGATTATTAAACTGTTGCATCCTGGTATACCACTATGCTTGGTTGTTATCTTGCACACTGCTATTGTTTTACTCTTTATGTAGATTATTATTTGTTCAGTTCTATTTTCTGTTTTGTATATTTGTGTTGCCTTGTAAATATTCACGTGTCATTAATATGATGTGCTACGTAACCTACCGTCCATTTTAATTTACTTTGTCACTGAATTTGAATCGAGGTTTTTTTATTTCGAGTTAGACTGACCTTAAATCTACTTCATTTGATTGCATCGTTATTTAGGAACTCCCATGCTAAATATCCCTGAGTGCCATACAGTACCAAGGAAGAAAATGCCGAAAATGCAATTTCTACATGCTAATTTGATCAGCTGTTTCTTTGCAAATAGCCGCCGTATGTATGGATAGTGGAACGTATCATTTTTCAACAGAGGTGAATTGCATACTGATGTGAAATAGACGATATGCATTATGTATATGTCTTGAATAAAATGTCCGTGCTGTTCTGTTCTGCACGCTAGCTATACTGTTTGTTATAATGTTGATCCTTTAGACCAACTACGCGACTCATATTTAATTGTATTTACTAATTTCTCCCTTGTGCTTAAGTGCATTTACTAATTTCTCCCCTGTGTCCATTTCTCTACTCATACAGAAGTGCATTTACTAAGTCCTCCCCTGTGTCCATTGCTCTACTCATACATAGGTGCATTTACTAAGTTCTCCCCTGTGTCCATTGCTCTACTCATACATAAGTGCATTTACTAATTTCTCACCTGTATCCATTGCTCTACTCATACATAAGTGCATTTACTAATTTATCCCCTGTGTCCATTGCTCTACTCATACTTAAGTGCATTTACTTATTTCTCCCCTGTGTCCATTGCTCTACTCTTACTTAAGTGCATTTACTAATTTCTCCCATGTATCCATTGCTCTACTCATACATAAGTGCATTTACTAATTTCTCCTCTGTGTCCATTGCTCTACTCATACATAAGTGCATTTACTAAATTCTTCCCTGTGTCCATTGCTCTACTTTTGAGTCAAAACGTCCTACCAAACTGTGCGTATTTCGCAAGTGTATAGGAGTTGTCTAGATCCTCCATGGATAATAGTTAACATATAAATTGATCACTGCATGAAAATTTGTTAATTACATTTTAACCAATGGATCTGTAGTTGTAATTTACATTTCAGAATTCCATGGACAAACATATAGGAGCTATCTGGTCTTGGTCTACTCTAAAAGGTGCCAAAAGGCATGCGTTATACATATAGGAGCTATCTGGTCTTGGTCTACTGTCAAATATGCCAAAAGGCATGGGTTATACATATAGGAGCTATCTGGTCTTGGTCTACTCTAAAATATGCCAAAAGGCATGGGTTATACATATAGGAGCTATCTGGTCTTGGTCTACTCTCAAATATGCTAAAAGGCATGGGTTATACATATAGGAGCAATCTGGTCTTGGTCTACTCTCAAAGGTGCCAAAAGGCGTGGGTTATACATATAGGAGCTATCTGGTCTTGGTCTACTCTCAAAGGTGCCAAAAGGCGTGGGTTATAGTGATAGTCCTTACAATAAACACAACGTTTTAATAACATCAAACACACGGTATTACTCTTATGAAGATTTGTCATTCCGAACTTACATCTATTTCGAAAAATGCCTATGTGACACAAAATAAACAGTTTTTTTCGGTATCCCACATAATGGTTTGTTCTACAACAGAATAGTATCGACCTAATATGTCGAACAGTTACAAAACTAAAACGCGACCCGAAAAAATACTAACACATCGGCGAATCACATGTCTTCTCCAGCGTTTTTCATTCGGTTTCTTTGCGATATAATTCTTTTCAGCATAACCTATTAGGCATTTTTTAAAACATGTTGCAAGTAGAGACTATCATCTGGTTTTTATTGCTGCAGTAATGGTTATTATCGAAAGACAGTGTTACAATGCCTCCTGTGAGTGACATTTTAGGAAATGTTTATTAAGTATATTACTAGTTAAACTATCATATAATACGCTAGTACAGGTTTAATTATGTACAGTAGAACCTGTCTTAAGCGACCATCAAAATGGTGTCTACTTATGAGTCTGCAGGGCAGGTGGTAGCTTAATACATGTCAAAAGTAATTCAGAAAGCTCTTTCTGCATTAATTTTGACATGTATTAAGCTACCACCTGCCTTTTAAGATTCATGTGTCCAGTTAATATAAGGTCGCTTAAGACATATTCTGCTGTATTTTTTATACTGCGTGACTTTAACTCTTTCGCTTCCAGTGTCGCATCTGCGATGACCTATGTGAACAGTTTGGATCCAGACGAGACGCCAAGTAATTCTGAGCCTCAACAGGACAGAAACTATTTGCTAATATGGTAGTATTTGTTAAAGAAAATGGGAGAAAAATAATAAAAGAAAATGTAGCAGACGACAAATTTTGCAAACATTTATTTTGCCATAACTGACAGCGAAATGATTAAATGCAGATGGCTAACAAAATAATACAGGAAGATACATTGGAAGCTCTCTGCATTGATTTCGTTCTGCCATTCAAAGGGGTCGGTCGGGAAGTATTCAGGGTTTCCAACTAGGCGCTGAACATCGCATTCTGTGTTCCAATCAGACGATGTGCAAGTACTGTAGTGATTGTTATGCTAGTTTACAGAACAAATAATGACTTTTTGATATGTTTACATTAGATGCATCATAGATATATGAGATGAAAATGCTATTTACCACTGATACCATCTCTGCAGCGCCAATATTTTGCTTTTTCTCACAATATCAGCAGACTTTCCGTATAGATATCAATCATGATGCATCTACTAAGCTCATTAGTGATTTTCCTCTCACTAAGCGAATCTCAGATTGCCATTACGTCAATGAATGATACTTTTAAGTAATATTCGCATCAACTATTTCCATGCCAATATCGAATGTGTGATACTTTTGCAAACAGTTTTGATCCAGATGAGATGCCGAGCAAAGCGGTGTGTAATCAGGATACAAACCATTTGATATGTTGATTAGGTTTTTGAAACAAATATGAAGAAAAATTCGAACAGACGACACAATAATACATCTATAAATACTTATGATCATATCGAACTATAGCAACTGACATCATTAGAATATATTGTGTTACATGAACATGGTACAGAGAACATCTATAACGCAACCATTGAATAAATAGCATGGGTTTCTCAAGCAGCAGACGCCTGTTTAATGTAGAATGAAAGTATTTAGCAGAAATATTATGTAAGAGCTTTATGCATGCAATTTGACCTGCATTAACCCTTCCTCAGCCCTTTGACACCATTGCAAACAGAGAAGCCCAAATCAGATATCTCCTGTATGACTCATCTGATCTGGATCTACCTCTGATTACTTACGGAATTATTTAGACGTGATTCGCTTCTACAGTGTATGCCAAAACCCCTGTTTCAAAATGTCATAAAAACTTCAGCTAAAACATGTTCATGATGTCATTATTTCTTACAGGAATATCATTCATGCAATTGGTCTCAAGCTACCACATGCCCTTAAAATTCAGAATTATGCCTCATTTTGGTGGTCATTATAGAGCGGTTTGTTCTTCTGAAACAAGGCAGAGCGGATGAGGAAAGTCACATCAGGATGGCACTGAAAAAAATGTGTTAATCCCAAATGGACTTTTGAAAAAATGAAAGCGTGCCATAACAGGCAGGAAGGACAAGAACACCAAGAAAAAGAAGGATGGTCCTAATAAGAAATCACGAGGCCTTGTGGTCCTCCCATATGTACAAAGTGTCTCAGAGGCCATAGAAAGAACATTTCGAAATCACAGAGTTGCGATCTCAATGAAACCGCACAGGACTCTTCGGTCTCTACTAGTCCACCCACAAGACAAAAACAAAAGACCAAGAAAAGTATGAAGTAGTGTAAAAGATCGGATGTAAGAACTGCGATCAAGTATATATTGGTGAAACGGGCCGGAAATTAATGACAAGAAAAAAAGAACACAAGAAAAATGTGGAACAGCATGACACATTAAATTTCACTAGGTCAGAAAGAAAGACCTCAATCACGCAGCACAACAAAAGTGCCACCACTGACCATGTACTACAGAATAATCATGTAATTGAGTGGGAAGGGACAAGGGCAGTGTTGAAAATAGCCGAAGTTGATTGTTCAGTAGTCAGTGCTCTGATGAAGGACACAGACGTGTCCGAAACCGTTAGCAGGTAAGATATACCATTTTGGATGTGATAGAAAGAATATTTACACATTGGATTCACCAACAAGATAAACACACTCATGTATATACATGTATGACATTGTGGTATTGGTAGAAACTGTAGAATCAGAGAGATTTCATAAAAAAACAGAGCGGACCCTACAAGAACAGTCCGCTTTGGGTCTACTTTGTTTGCAAAGGCATGAAAAGACGCTTATATGAAGGAACATTTACAGTATAACGGCCACTAAATTGTGTTAATTAGTAGGTATATTAGGGCATGTGACTGCTTAAAGCAATGTGAAAGTAAAACAGAACGCTCCTATAGGAGCGTTCTGTTTTACTTTCACCTTGCTTTAAGCAACCACCTGCTTTTAAAACAAATACTTGATGTAATTTAGTGGCCGTTATAGAGAGGTTTTACTGTAATTGTATTAATGCGTATCAAAAACAAAACTCATCTGTTGCGCAGTTTAAATGTCTGATTTTGAAGTCGATTACTTACTTTTCAGGTGAACAAGATTTAAAGCAAGTTTAACTGAACTACCAAATCACAATGAGACATGCTACTGAAGATATTTTCATCTGTGGAATGTTGGACATCAATTACTAGGGAAGCAGCCGTGAAATTACTAACAGAAATGACATTGTGACAACTTTAGATTAACAAGTAGTAAATGGTGACCGTTTTTGTTTCGGGGCCAGGTGGCTCGTAAAACGTGTGAAAGTGCCTGGAAAACGCACTAAGAATCAGAGAATAGTTATACGGTACATTTACTGGAGGCATTTCTGCAATTCCCAAGCTAAATTAACCCTTCGAATGCAGTAACGAGGTTATAAAACTTATTTCGTGAATCTGAAATCATTCTCAAGCATCTGACCAATCAGATACTTGAGAATGATCTCAGTCACAGACTCAGAAGCTTTATAACATTGTGACCTGGAAACGAGTTACTTGCATTTGGCAAAAACATGCAATAAAGACAAAGATCAGAGTACACCTATGTGAGCCCTCTGATCAGGGGAATCACAGTTTGCCGATTGTACTACTCTTAGACTAATGGATTTAACATTTCGTATTTTGAATGGATTATATTGTTAAACAGTGACTTGCCATTCAACTTTAACATTTCATCAGTCTTAGTGTTAAGCGTGGAATTTTGGCAATTCCATTCAGTAGATAAAGGTGCACAATTTATTACAAGAAATATCCAAGAGCGACTATGATGCTGCTTGTGTCACATTTTGTTTTGTGTTGAATTGATTTCAACAGCTGCTATGTCAAGCAATATTTTCCACGCTCGCAAATGCACCTGCCTTTACCCTGGTGTACGAGAAGGGAAGAAAGAAAACATTTCCATACGGGATTGTTGGAAAATACAGTTTGATTTGTAAAGTAACAAATGATTATCGTAATTATAGAGATGTACGTTTACCTATCCACGGAAGCCCGTCATGATAGGTGCTTATCACAACCAACAGTTGTAATTGGACCGTGTTTCTGTTTCCTTTATCCTTTACTTGATAGAAGTGCCTTTCGCCGAAACAGTGTAGATCGAGCTCAGTCGGCTCATACAGAATGGCTAGGGACTGCTCTGTTTGTTTACGGACTTGTATAAATCTACTTCTACTATTTTTACCAATTGGTAAAATGTGCTGTGTGTATATGCCATCATAATAAACTAAACTTCTGTCGTCTGCTAACTGTCATTTGCTAAAGTTTTCATTTTTTAATTGTCTTCATTTTTGTTTCAAAAATATAGTCACAGTAACAAACTGTTTGGATCCTGATGAGACGTCGAGTTACTCAGCGTCTCATCTGGATCCAAACGGTTTGCATAGGTAATCACAGATGCGACATTGGCAGCGAAAGAGTTAATTAAAGAAAAGAAGCAAGATTATTGTATTATCAATATAAACAACATTTGTAGGAAACGCGAATACAACCCCGCTCGGCAGTTAGTTACTAAAAGTGCTGATATTAATTAAATGCTAAAATTGACACATAATGGATGGCAACTGCTTTTGTTTGGTGTAATAAAACACAAAACAAAACGCCTAAAAATGCACCAAGAATCAAGCTAATGCTTCAGTGGGACATTAACCCTTTCGCTGCCAATGCCGGATCTGTGATTACCTATGCAAACAGTTTAGATCCAGATGAGACGCCGAGTAATTCGGCGTCTCATCAGGATCCAAACTGCTTGTTACTGTCACTATGTTTTTTGAAACAAAAATGAAGAAAACCAAAATAATGAAAATGTGTAGCAGACGACAAAGTTAGCAGACGACAGAGTTTGGCAGCGAAAGGGTTAATAAACGGGATTGCACTATTCCGTGCAATAAGGCAAACGTGTGTCTAGTACAGCGTAACCATTCAGTAGCACACAGTAAGCGTTTTACTACAATAAATATCCCAGAGCGACTAGACTTCTGTTTGTGTCACGTCTCATGGTACCTAATAGGTTTAACCAGCTGCTATAAGCTATGTCAAACAATATGTGGTTTCATTACAGTAAAACCCATCTAAATCTGAATTCTATTAGATAAGAACTCAGATACTTTTATTTTAAGCAGATGGTTGCTTTATGCAGGGTGAAAGTCATGCAGGAAGCTCATAGAGGTGCTTTCTGCATAACTTTCACTGAATTTCACTCTGTATTAAGCTGCCACCTATCTCCAAGACCGATATGTATACTAAATTTAACGTCCTGTTTAGAGGGGTGTTATTGAACATATTGGTTCTTATCTGAGAAACACATCTAGCAAACATGTTTATTGGTGAGAAGTGGCATCATACGGATTCTGGTATGTCGCAAACAGTGTAGACACACACTAGCCACTGAACAAGAGACACTGCCTCTAATCAATCATCAAGAAATACTCTTCGTTCCAGAGTTATTTATCAGTTCACACATCATGATAATTATGGTATTGTGGGTAGAAGTGATTAAACAACGAATGTTGAAGGCTTGGTTGGTTACGAATTATGCACCAGTATGTAAAACCATGTGTTATGAGCCAACAAAATAGGCTTTCTATTCTAACAGACAAACCATGGCCAAAGTATTTTAAAATGCAACTAAATGCATAATATCAGTTTCTGTGACATTTGGAACCCTTCGGCAATGACGGTTTAAGTGCCAAAAAAGGGTATACGACGCGCCACGTACACTGTTTTTAATAGTTCCATATTACTCACCAGTCTTGATAGAAATAATTGCTAACAAGTCAGTTTGGCAATAAGTGAATAAGGTTCGGATAGATAATTTAAAGGTGTGTGCGAATACTGCTTTTAATACAATGGTCAGTTACAGAATTGAGATTTCCAGTTCATCTCGCTTCAACACATAGGGTAATGTGTACAGTAATGAAAAGATGTATTCTCCTTCTATATGTATTAAAGACTCTGATAAGCGATATACATGTCTAAATTGGCTATCGAAAGCCGTGCAGAACCTTTAAGACATAGCAGTTTCAAAACTGATATTGGTCTACACCATTTACAAATCCTGAAGAACACATGGACACATCGCACATGTACTGTATACTTTGCAAATATGCAATGGCATTATATTGTGCTTTGTTATATACTTATAAGAAGTTGTTTTTCTCTGATATGAACATTGATTAATTTGATTGTCGCATTAGAATTATAAAATAAGAACATGTATAGTGATGGCAAATGATAGAGAATCATCTATTTTACATACAAGCAATAGAGCAGAACCTAATCACACATGTGCTGTATAATTGGATATGTCTGATCGGGGTTTATTGTTTGCAAAAGGCTGGATTATAAAGTAAACTGTTAATTCTATGCTATAGTTATATATACTGTATTGGCTAGAATCATACTATCACAATCATGTATGTTTAAATAAGGTTGTGCTGTATTAGTACATGTATATAACGACCACTAGTCTACTGATATATCACTTGCTTTGTGTAGTTTTGTATGGTCATATTTTACAATCTGGAACCATTTAAAAGGAATCCCATTAGGTGATGGTCAGATACAGACACTAGTTATTTTGTTCCCTGTTTCTTTAGCATGTCCAGTGTAACCCATTGGTACACCGTGGGAGGTTCACCCTCGCCCAGCTGTATTATCCTGACAGGTGATAATAACCCAGTCTTAGCTTTATCGAGCACTAATCGAATTCCAGTATCTCTATTTCAAACCCGTTAAGTGTAATTTTCTAGGCTTGTGCAGTTATTCAAAATGCTTTCTTAATGAAATTCATTTACGTGATGATGTGTTTTCTTATCTATAAATCAAGTGAATTATGCTTTAATTAAGGAGACTGCACAGTGCAGGTGCACAAACGGCATATTTAACCCATTCCAAATTTATAACAAATTTCAATACCTACTCTAGAACATTCATGGACAAAATAGTTATAATGAATTGTGAAATGTGAAATATTGTTTCCATTTTAGAAAGCAAAGACACAGATCTTTCAAAGTTCACTAGAAAACAGAGCAGGCCCTGATCCAGGTTTACTCTGGTCGCAAATGCGTGGAAACACGTTTATATGAAGGAAAGGGTTATACCTTTGAACGCTAAATATTCAAAATGGCATGACCCAGCAGGAGTCAACCACAGAGTCCACCCAGTATGAATGGATTACATTTGCTACATGATTTTGAATGCCAAACAATGCAGACCTTGATCAGAGACTCATCCAGGATCCCTCTGATCTTGGTCTACACTGTTTGCAAATGTCAGTACACTAGTTTCCCGCCTTTAATGAGTAACTGTAAACATACTGAAGGCGAATGTGAGACAATACAGTAAAACTTCGATTATCCGAACACTAAAATACGTATTATTATCTATCTTTAAGACAGGTGGCAGCTTAATGCATGGTGAAAGTCATGCAGAAAGCTCCTCTAGGAGCTTTCTGCATGACTTTCACCATGCATTAAGAAGCCACCTGCCTAAAAGGGTCTAAATTCTTCTATACCGAAAATTCGAATAATCGAGGTTTTAATGTATTTACATACGATTTTGATCCAGATCAAACACCGAGTACATCGTCGTCACAATAGGATCCACAATGTTTGAGACTCGGGTATTTAAAGAAAAAATACAAGTGGCATCTTTAAATACAAAGCAGTTGTGGTTTTGAGCGGATGAAACTTAAATACGAAGCAGTTGTGGTTTAGAGCGGATGAAACTTAATTCAATATGCTAGCGTAAAACCATACTTTACAAAAAATATAGTTTTGGAAATGTACTTTGTTTTAAACAAACCACAAAAGCTGGGGGATACACATCAGGACAAACACCTTTTTGAGACATGCTTTTCCTTTACTACCCACACCAACCTCACCCCTAAAGAAGAAGAGGAAGAAGAACAAACATTTTTTATTACATGTATTTATATGAAATACCGCACCGTTACCACAGTAAGTAGTGTTTGTAAGTTAAGGGTTTCTAAATGTGTAACGAGTGTTGAATGGATAAAAGCAGATAAGCATCCGGGTATTTTTAGGTTCGGTAATGTAACGTAAAATGCTTCATTAGCATTCTACATCAACTAAATGAGATATGGGCCAGGAAACAGTTTGTTAACACTCGAGGTATTGTACGTATGGGAATATCAGTTACGAACGAACGAAGCTTAGATATTTAACTGAATGAACAGCTACTATAAGCATGTTGGTTTCTTAGAAAACTAAATTAACCATGTGCTTCATATAAACGCCTTTCCATGCCTTTGAAAAAGTGTAGAACCAGCCCAGACGTCTTCCGTAGGATCCTACTGATCAGGGTCTGCTTTGTCTGCTTGTGGAACTATATAGATATGATTCTACATTTATACCAATACCACAAACTTCCTATGTACATTTGCCATTATGTAAAAAAGTCGACCAATAATCATTCATGATGCCATTATTTATTACATGAACGTTCAATGGGTAAAAGGTTAACCCTTTCGGCGCCAAATTTCTAATTGTCGTCTGCAATCCAAGTTTGTTAAATAATTCAGTAAAATAAGGAAATGAGATAAATAAATGCAAATTTCAAAGCAATAAAGCACATATATAGAAATAGAGATTGAGACAAATAGTGAAGTCCCTGATCAGACGCCGCATTTTCAAGGCGGCGTCTGATCTGGGACTGCACTATTTGTCGTGGTGCATTTATGCGACTGCGGCGGTGAAAGGGTTAACTTTTGCAAGAGATGTTCATTTCATTTTCCCACCAATTCCTATGATGTGACAACTCATCGTCGCAATCTCTTCACGACATGGTGTTTGACGGTAAAGTGATGGTTATACTTATAAGACACGTTGTATTATTTGTGTTAGAGCAATAGATAATAAATCATTGGCCACTCTTTTCTTTCTAAATGTGGTCAAAACATAGGTTGATGGTGAAATGATGATTATAGTAATTTATATATGTTGCTCTATCTATGACTACTGAGTGTTTCAAATAAACAGATAAAAATATGATAGCCGTTATAATGGTCGAGTTGCACAGTTATTACGATGTGCTTGAATTCCATGCCAACATCTAGTCTTCATCTTTCCTTGGCCATCTGTTATGCGATTTTTTTTATCTTAAAACTTTCTTTTATATAAACACATTTTTACGCATTTGCAAACAGAGTAGACCCAGATAAGATGGCTCATACAGGAACCGTCTGATCAGGGTCTGCTGTTTGCATTTGAAATGATATAGATCTGAGTCCAAGGTTATAAAACTTCTGAGTCTGAGTCTGAGTCTGAGTCTGACCAATCAGATGCTTGAGAATGATTTCAGACTCAAGCAAACAACTTTATAACCTCGGAGCCTGGTTATACGGTTATTGTCAAAGCAAAAACTTTCCCCGAAAAGTTTACATTATAAACCTTCAGCTAATAAATATTCATGAGGTAATACTGAACAGGGAAGGTGTTAAAATGGTAACTGTTCTAGATAGGTAGAAAGACGTGATGAACATCAACGATATGGAAGGACACGTTATCACATTATCACATGTTGATCAAAGGCAATGCAAAACGTTTAAAATGAGTCAGTTGATGAGTTAGCTGTCCTAAGAATAAGTGTTTTCGACGAAATTTAATTCAATTTCAAAGATGTTATAATCCTTTGCTCCATCGATAAGTCCTTAAACACATTCGCAAACAGAATTGATCTAGATCAGATGACTCCTGTAGGACCCTTCTGATCAGGGTCTGTTCTGCGTGTTTATGGAATAATATACCTTTGGTTTTATTGTTTTACCAGTGTCACTCAGTGCACTAAAGATTAATGAGATCCGGTGTTTTAACCCTTTACCCAGAGGTCCAGATAAGATGTGTAAATTTAACCATTTTCAATAGCTCCTTTATATCTCCACCAAACGATATACAGTAAAACCTCTCTATAACGACCACTGAATTGTGTTAATTAGTCCGTATTTAGGACAGGTGGCTGCTTAAAGCAAGGTGAAAGTAAAACAGAACACTCCTATACATGTAGGAGCGTTCTGTTTTACTTTCACCTTGCTTTAAGCAACCGCCTGTCTTTAACACACAATAATTTATGTAATTTAGTGGCGGTTATAGAGAGGTTTTACTGTACTGTGACCACTCTTTAGTATCGTCTCGAAGAGACGGTTCTAAATAATGGTCACAATATATGGTTTTGTGGAGAAATAACGATTTCAGTAATTGAGCGTATCTGTATCTGTAGCACTGCTTTACTATATGTATATGCATGTAAGAGATACTGGTCTCGTGAATAGTACTTAGGTTAATTGTTGTAATAACACATGCACACGGGAAGTTCTGGCCATGGCATGACATCCTATCTGTATTTTATAGTAAGTAAACAGAGCAGACCCTGGTCAGACGGCTCCTACAGGAGTCGTCTGATCTTAGTCTTCTCTGTTTGCAAAGACGAAGAAATGCGTATTCATCCAGTAAAGAGTTAGCAGACCAAATACCAACAGCTATGTCAAAGTTTTCTTATTGTAGTTACCGCAACATGAATAGAGTTTCAGTTTCGCTTTCAGTTTCCAAACAATACTTTCAAGGTCCAACAACACATTTTTTGTATGGAAATACACCTGTAGTGTAGTTGGCCACATTGTACGACACAGGTGCGGCTTAATTAACTAGAATTACAGTAAAACCTCTCTATAACGATTACTAAATTACATCAAATATTTTGTATTAAAGGCAGATGACTATGGGAGCGTTATGTTTTACTTTCACCTTGCTTTAAGCAGCAACCTGCTCTAAATACCAACTAATTAACACAATTAAGTGGTCGTTATAGAGAGGTGTTACTGTAACACTGTTTGTCCAACTTACAGTTCTATTATATTTTTGTAAACGTTGATGCTGCCTAATAGGATAAGACCTGAATCAATCAGATATAACATTGATAACGTAACAATTAGAAAGTATCTACCCTGTTTCGCTGATTAAAGCAGGACGGTACAGACTCTCAAATAAATATTTCCTATATTTCTACACAAAAGTCCACACGTACCAACACTTTTTTTTCTATATTTCTACACCAAAGCTTACATGTACCCAGAAAATGTCTGATAACACCAAAGCCTATTTCAGTATTTGTATTTATAAAATATCTGATAACTAGTTGAATAGTTTATATATTTCCACATCAAAACATATAATTATGTACAGTAAAACCTCCCTATAACGGCCACTTAAATGTGTTAATTAGTTGGTATATGGGGCAGGTGGCTGCTTAAAGCAAGATGAAAGTAAAACAGAGCGCTCCTATAGGAGCGTTCTGTTTTACTTTCACCTTGCTTTAAGCAGCCCTCTGGCTTTAACACAAATTACTTGATGTAATTTAGTGGCCGTTATAGAGAGATTTTACAGTACCTAGAAAATCTTTGATAACTATATTTTGCATTTCCCATATTTCTAAATCAAATCGTACATGTATCTGTATCTATAATACTTATACTTTTTAGAGAAAGCCTATCTGTACCTTGACACTGTCAAATAACTGTTTTCTATATATCTACATTTGTACATCAAAACCTATCTGTATTTTTAAAATCCTTATCGACTTTACTAAGCTATAGCATACCATGTCTTTCTAAAACCCACACGACTGAAAGTATCATAAGTCATACATTGCGGTGATCGCAGTTAGAAATTGCAACCGTCTTATGTTAGAACTTACGATAAGTCATGATGTACACAGTTAGCATGAATTGTTGTTCGTTAGACGGTGCGATCAATTGTGGCTATGTGAGTAGTGGCGATTACCGTAAAGTAACCCTTTACTCCATAAGTACGGATTTTTACGTCTTTGCAAACAGAGTAGACCCAGATCAGACGGTTCCTATAGGAGACTGCACTGTTGCTTATGATATGATATAGATATGATTCTACTGTTTCTGTCATATCCAAAAGCTGTAGTGTTAGCATGCGATTATAAAAATGAATGCAATTAACATTCATGACGTAATTATTTTTAACATGAATATTCATGAAGTAAAGGATTAAAACTGTTTCCTCTTAGGTCCTTCGTTATGACGGGCTCGTGAATTCTTATTATTTTGAGAGGCTGTTGTGGGGAGGATTTACTGTATTAACCAGATTTTGTATTGTATTTATCATTTAAAATGAACACGGTCACCAAATGCCTATGCCTGTTTTATATGCACTGTAGAAACTCTCTAATTAACCCATTTGCTCCCACGATCCCATATATTGGACGTAGGCAAACAGTGTAGACTCTGATCAGACGCCGCATAATGCGGCGTCTGATCAAAGTCTACACTATTTGCTGATAGGAAATTCAATATAAAACAAAAATGTAAATTTAGACCAGACATCCCTTAGATAAAAGATAGACTAATCCAATATATAAACATGGAAGAATCCACTGGGAGCAAATGGGTTAATATAGGTGCCTTTGAAAGCAAGTGATTGCTTGACCCTTTCCCTAATGAACATGTATGTGTGCATTGAACACCTCATGAATATTCATTAACTTATATTTTATAAAGTAAACCTTTCGAGTGAATTGTTGGCTAAGGCAAAAACTGTATGATCAGATCGATATTAACTCCACTAGTAAACAGAGCAGACCCTGATCAGACGGAACTCCTACAGGAACTATTATATCTGGGTCTACTTTGTTTGCAAAGTCGTAAAAGGGCGTTATTATGATGGGAAATGTTCATAAAAATACTTGTCACACCCTTGCAAACAGAGTAGATCTAGACCAGACAGCTCATATATTATGAAATTATAATAGATCTGCAGTTTCTGCTTGAGTCAAAACGTCCTGTGTTCACATGCCATCATAGAAATTAATCTTATTAATATTCATGATGTCATTATTTTTTTTACATGAATGTTGAGCAAAGACAGTGTTAATGGGGGTTAAAATAATGCAAAACGATTGAGCAGGAATTATCTGCATAACTTTCGTCCTGCATTAAGCTACCACATGTTTATAAGGCTCAGAATTAGACCTCTTCTTGTCGGTAGCATACGAGGGTCTATTCTGAACTAAATATTATGAAGATAATTCACAAATATGACATTCTGACATACTAAATTAAATTGACACGTGATGGATGGAAACTGTACTGATGTCGTATAAACCTGCTCATAAAACATACCCTAGTGTACGAAAACCGCGCAAAAATCCAAACAATGTTATAACAGACAAATTAATTATAGAACAATTCTGATGTGTTAACCCTTGATACGCTATCCTCGACATGACTCACATTTACAAACAGCTTGGATCCAGATGAGACGACAAGCAACTCGGCGTCTCATCAGGATTCAAGCTGTTTGACACTCAGTCAATCATTTCTCAAATGCTTGTTTGAATCAAATTAGAAAAACCTACACCAGATTCAAATCTGAGCAGACATTATATTTTGACAGCGGGATAAAAGTTAAGCAAAAATGCAGTCGATAAGATTTTAGACATTTCCGTTCATTAGTTGTGTAAACCTTTTCTTACCAGAAATACCTATAGGCAATTAACCGTATTTTGTGACAATGTTTTTTTCGGTAATGTTTTTTCTGCAAACGTATTAATTATTGTCATCTGGATTGTTCAAACGAACGCCTTCAATTATGTTGTAGAATGAATGCACGATTTGATGAATGAATACGAACACATCGTGAATCAACTAAGATGGTGTTATGGTTAACCCTTTCCCTCATAGAAACACCTTTTGTACGTTTAACCCTTTCGGCGCCAAATTTCTTATTGTCGTCTGCAATCCAAATTTTGTTAAATCATTCGGTACTATAAGGAAATGGGATAAATAAATGCAAATTTCAAAAGAATAAAGCACATATATAGAAATAGAGACTGAGACAAATAGTTAAGTCCCTGATCAGACGCCGCCTTGGAAAGGCGGCGTCTGATCTGGGACTGCACTGTTTGTCGTGGTGCATTTATTCGACTTCGACGGTGAAAGGGTTAAAATAGAGAGGATCCAGGTTAGACGTCTCCTCAGTCCTGTAGGAATAATCTGATCAGGGTATGTTCTGTATGCTTAGGCATTATATAAAGCTGATTCTATAGTTTCTGAAAATACGTTCATTAGTCATTATAAACAACGTCTATGCATATTCATGAAGTCATGAATTTTGGCATAAATATTAATGACATGAGTGTTAATCTACAGGGCTAAGGTGATAACTCCTTAAAATAAAAACAAGCGAGGCTTTACGCAAGCTTAAAATGGCTGCGTAAAACATGTTTAAGCAGGATAGAAGATAAAACAGAGAGCAATATTATTTATTATTCATTATTTATGAATTATGATTCAGAGATACATGGGACACGTTTTTAAATGATTGCAGAATGAGGAAAATGCTTTAATAAGATATCGTTTTGCTGAAAACTATATTTGAAACACTTAAAGAAGGGAATGTGAACATTTGGAAATCTAGAAATACATAGTTCTCATGTAATGTTTCAGGCACTGATAAGACCTTTTGACAGTCAATTTAAAAGGCGTAAGTTAAAGTATACTTTGAAAGGTCTTTTAAAGTGACTAACTGCAATTAAAGTACCTTTTCTTATTTCTGATACAAAACCTTTCTGTTAGATATGCATTTTTATAAGAAATGTCATGCAAGGACATACCAAGTTCTGACCAAAGACGATCAACTGACTTCTGAAATAAGCAACTGCTCCTCTAAACAGGTATGAGTTTTGTTCCAGCTGTTATTGCTTTGGTTTTTGGCATTCATAATAACCTTTGCAAACAGTCTGGACCCAGATGAGACGCCGAGTAACTTGATATCTCACCAGGGCCCAAACTATTTGTCACTCTGACATTTAAAAGATATGACAGAAAAAACGTATTTTTTAGAATTGCAGCAGACGGCAATATTTGCAGACATTAATTGCTCAGAGTGCAAAGGGTATTTGGGGTAAATTATGCTGGACAGCAAATGACCAGCAAAATGTTACGTTAAAAACAAATCAAACATAAAAAAAGTTCTTGGGCATCAGAGAGGTTAATCGAGCACAGTGAAACGTATTGCAGCTGTATTGTTCTGGAGTGCAAATCTAAAAAATAGTCTCACAGTAAATCATGGTCATTTTGGATTATTGTCAAAGAGTGACTGCGGCTTTCGCCGCATCCAATTAAAGGCTATAGCATTCAGATATTTATTCAGGAAGAAAGTTAAGCCTTCGACAGAACGTCAAGTAACACAAGGGTGCTGGTATAACATAGCATATGGCAGTTTTTTCCGGCAAAAATGTATAATAAAGTATACGTTCGTGTTATTGAAGCATGTATATAAGTTACACGGTTTACATTAAACAACGTATATAAGGATTATTTACATGCAGGTTTACATTACGGTAAAACACAATTTACATGACGTTCCTGTTATATTGAAGCATGTTCGTAAGTTAAACGGGTTAACATTAAACATCGTATGTAAGGATCATTTACATGACGTTGGCGTAACACATTTTACCCGACGTTCATGTTATTGAAGCCTGTATGTAAGTGGTGTTATTTAACTTTAGACATCGTATGTAAGGACCCTTTACAGGACGCTAGCGTTACAGCTAATAGTCACTTCACTAAACCCTATACTGTGACCACTTTTTAGAATCGTCTCTTCGAGTGGTCGAGACGATTAAAAAGAGTGGTCACAGTATATCGTTTGGTGGAGAAATGACGATTTTAGTATATCAGGTACGCTTCTTTATTTGTAGCTCTGATTTTACCAAGCATGGTGTTCGCGTAATTGAAACATGTTAAATATCTGAGAACGCACGTGAATATTTTACATGATGTTAGTCACTGCGGTTATCCCCTTCTAACTTGTTTGTCTTTGCAAACTCGTTCAAATATCTATTATGAATTAACCCTTCTCTTGCTGAATTTTAAAATACATTTCTCCTTCTTTACCCATGCCCTGTTGTATAATTACATATATCTTCACTGTCTACAATTATTTCTCTGTGCAATCACTGCTTAGGAGTACACTGGTTGTACAATCAATTTGTAAATAGTGCAGACCCTGATGAGACAGCTCCTGCAGGAGCTGTCTCATCGGGTCTTAACTTTTTACAGGTAGGTATATAGACGTGAATAGCAAGGTATATAGACGTGAATAGCAAGCGAAGTCAGATCTATGTCCGCAAAAAGTATTTTGCCAAAGTGATCTTTGCAAAAATAATTTAGGAAAGAAACAGCGATTACCAAACTCATAAACTAATCAATGAACCCTCTGGTATTTTTCTATACAGTTTGCCCGTGTTCCTTCTTAAGGGCACTGGACATGGATGGAGTAACTTAATGAATTCTCTTTCAAACTCTTTGAAAATTAATACACATTTTCAATAGGAAGGCCAAAGAAAATTGCCTCTTTTAATAGCCTATTTAACTCTTTCCTTTATATAAACGCCTTTCACACATTTGCAAAGACACAGATCCGCCTATAGGACCCGTCTGTTCAGGATATGCTCTGTTTGCTTGAGTAAAGAAATAAGATGAAATTTAATAGATCTGGGTCCATGCTTATAAAAACTTTTAATTGAGTCTGAGTACGTTCTCAAGCTTTTGATTGGTCAGATTTGAGCCTCTGGCTCAAATCTGACCAATCAAAAGCTTGAGAACTCAAATCTGACCAATCAAAAGCTTGAGAACGAAACTCAGACTCAACTAAAAGCTTTATAAGCATGGACCCTGTTTATTTATTTTCTAAAACAGGATATGCTCTGTTTGCTTGAGTAAAGAAATAAGATGAAATTTAATAGATCTGTTTATTTACTTTCTAAAACTGACTACATTATATCTATTTTGTCCATGAATAAACATAGTACAGGGAAAGGGTTAAAAACAACCGAAGAGTTTCATATTACTCTTATCTTCAAAACTTAACCATAAATAAATGTCTATTTCTGTTCGTCAGAAATATCAAAGTTTCTTTGCCAGACAAATAAATTGCATCTATTTTTGCCACTTCCCGCAGTAGATATGAACGTCTTTCAATGAAGCCATTATTCTGTTTATACATTTTCTTTTTATCCTTTTCCTGTTAACTGCGACCTGACCCGCATTTGCAAACAGCTTGTCTCCAGATGAGACGTCAAGAAACTCCGTCTCTAGGTGAGACGCCGAGGATCCACGCTGTTTGACAGTCGGCAAATAGGTCCGCAAAGACATCTTCTGATTCCGAAGTCGTTGGAATTGCACCAAGTCCAAATTAAAATAGAGATTTATTTTTACAGTGTGTTTAATATTCTTTGCATTGGTTTTGATAAGTAAGCTTTCATGACAAAACCGTAACGTGAATTAGCCGCTAGTAGCAGGTGCACGGTTTGAGGTATTTCTGAACTTTATGTAGCTGTCAACAGAACAATCAGGGGATTGAAACCAGTCACAATTAGTTAGCAAAATAGTCGTTGCTACGCACCTATTTAACATTGCATTGCACAAAAAAGATTTTCTTTCAAGAGAAAACACAAATTAATTCATCTCATTAACGCAGAGAACTACAAGGATACAACATATGGATTCGCTGGCAAGATAAAAGACTGTAACGCGTAGAGAAGAGACAAAAACAGAAGATGTCAGTTTGTTTTTAGTTTCCCGTAATATAACGTAAGTGTTTCGACTACTTTTTACATCAACTAAATGAGTTATGGACTGGGTAATAGTTTGTTAACACAGTAGGCAATAGCAGTCTGGGAATACCAGCAGCCAATTTAACCTTTATCCTGATAAGCGCGAATTAACTGTCATTTAAAATCAGTTTGGATTCAGAGGAGGTATCAAGTAACTCGACATCTCACGAGGATCAAGCCTGTCTGATATTTGATCAATAGTTTTGCAAAAGCCTGAATGAATCTGGTGTTTACAAGTAAAATTTCCAATGGCTCGGAGTTAAGCACTCAGCGCGATAAAGGTTATTCTTTATCAAGCTGGGCGAATTGGCGTCCATTCAAACTATATTGTGGTCCAATTCTTTCACAAAACAGAACACATCAATACTATTTACTTTACGTTGTACAACCCAAACGGTTCGAATGCCACACAGTCTAGATTCTGATAGGACGTCCATCTAGGTATATTCTGTTTGAAAATAAACATTAACTCTCACAGTGCGGGACATGAGTCACTAATGTCATTTGCAAACAGTGTAGACCCAGATGAGAGGACTCCCAGAGGAGCCCTCTCATCAAGGTCTGCATTGTTTGTTATATTACACGTTTCTGTAGAAAAGTCCATAAATATTCCCCATTGGCTTGACCTTTTTGAATTTTGGAATAGTCCATTTGAAAATGCAGCAATTTAAGGGTTAAATGAATGCTCTGACTTTAACTCCTTGCATGCTAGCGGTGGCACAGTGATTACCTTTACTAACTGTTTGGATCCAGATAAGATGTTGCATCATGCGGCGTCTCATCAGGATCCAAACTGTTTGGCATCTTTACCATATCTTATAAAGAAATGAGAGAAACTTTATTATAAGAACTGTAGCAGACGACAAGTGTTGCAGACGAACCATTACTTAGCGTGCAAAGAGTTAAGTAGATTGAATGGGAATATGATGTGTTGGGAAATACGTTTTGGGAGAAATTTCGCACAAGAGGTTTCATGACATCCATGGACGGCGGAAGCTCGTATATTTCAATTATGAAGATTATTAATCTATTTTTTGTCTTTCGGCGAAATTTAGTTTTCCAAATGTCTTATTTCTTTACTCAATAAGCACGCGTTTTAACCATTTTGCAAACAGAGTAGACCCAAATCGGACGGCTCTTGTAGGATCCGCCTTATCAGGGTCTGCAATTGCGAGATTATGTAGAATCTATTTTAGAGTATTTATCAGGGTCAAGCCATTTCCTGTTCATATGCCATTACAAATATTAAACTAATTAATATTAATACATGCACTATTTATATAAATTATATCAAAGAATACATAAAATGATAATAAATCAGATAAAACAATCCATTCCGGTACCTGAGCAAATAGTGTAAAAGCAGATCACATCAGCGAAACTCAGTCAAGCAAACTGTTTTAGATTGTGCAAAGAAACGCACTGCAAAAAAATGTTTCATTAAAACATGACAAACAGTGTAGACCTATTCAAACACCCCGGCCTTTCCGTTTTCGCGGCTTATCTGGGTTTACAATGCCCGACAGGTCCTATGCTCGAGTGCGGCTTTTCCTTTGACCCATAAGTTTAGGATTTGTTCGGTTTGCTTAACCCTTTACTTCATATTGACGACTTTTGACGACTCTGTAAAAGTCACATTGTGAAACCATTGTGATAAATAGAGCATTTGCTCCTATAGGAGCAAATGCTCTATTTATCACAATGGTTTCAAACTACAAAAATATTGTTATAGATGAGAATTGGAGCAGAAATCATTTTTACAACATGATTAATTTGTCAAAACCACGCCTCGAGGAAAATTAATGTATTTTCGGAACTTGCAAAGTTGCAGGTACTGGACCTAGTGACTATATACAATGTATTCCGACAGGACAGAACTCTAGACCAGAAATATGTTACTATATCATAACAAAGGCCTAGATAAGATGCATAAATTGAAATATTTCAAGACTAGTTACTTCATTTCTCCATCGAATCGTATGTTAGGAGCAAATGCTCTATTTATCACAATGGTTTCAATCTACAACATTCTAAAATTTTCCTTTTCTGTAGTTAATGCTCCTTTTCGGTAGATTTATTCAAAGAGGTTGTGTCTAAAAATAGCCTATGAGGTAAAGGGTTAAGGTTCTACAGTGTCTGAAATGGCTAAAACGTATTAATTTGTATCTACATGCGAGTGTAAACATACAGCTTATGAAAATTCATGATGTCGTTATTTCTTATATTAACCACTCCCTTCATGTAAATGCCTTTTTCACGCATTTGCAAACAGAGTAGACCCAGATCAGACGGATCCTATAGGAGCCGTCTGGTCAGGGTCTGCTCTGTTTGCAAATGGAATTTGATAGACCCATTTTTTTAATTTCTAAAATTGCTACAATGGTCCGTCTCCAGTATTTCATTATTACTAGTTTGTCTTCGAATATACAGTAGGTATTGAAATTTGGAATAAATATAGAACAGGGACGGGGTTAATGTCCACAGCGGAAAGGGTTAATGAAGACAAGGACATGCTGACCTGTATTGGCACAATTTCCCTCCGTAACAATTACCATCTACTCAAACGTTTGTCTTCTGGAGGTTTTTTTTGTGTTTTTTTGTTTTTGTGTTTTTTAGATATTTTCTTATTTGCTTAACCCATTCCCTTATAGGCTATTTTATGCCCAATCACTTTGAATAAATCACTGAAAAAGAATAATTTACTAGAAAAAAGGAACTGTTAGAATTGTGTAGTATTGAAACTATTGTGATAAATGCTCTATTTACGACAATGGATTCGAAACGTGACTTTTACAGAGGAGACAAAGGGTTTCAATATGAGGGAAATGTGTTAATTTATAAACCAATGATCCAGCGGCCAAGCAGCTTGGGTTCTGATGAGACGCCAAGTTACTCGACGTCTCATCTAGATCCAAACTATTGCAGATTCGAACCTGGTCGTGATTTGAGGGATCATGGGATAATGGGCAGAAAAGGGCGAGCCCTAATAACAACCAGTCTTAGGCAAATACTTAGATAACTTAACCCTTACAATTTTCAAATGGACTATTCCAAGGACAAGCTTATTGTTAATATTTATGAAAGAAATGTGTAACATGGCAAACAGTGCAGACCCTGCTGAGAGGGTTCCAGGAGAAGCTCTTTCATCTGGGTTTACACTGTTTGCAAGGGACATTAGTGACTCGTAACCCACACTGTAAGGGTTAGCTGTTTATTTACATATCCACATTATTTGCGGAGTTAATTGAGATTGGTCGTGAAAATAAACATGAGCAGTAATAACTTGGTTCATTCACCTTTAGTGCTAAAGTGTTGAGACTGCAAAACAAAGAAACGACATACTAACATCTTAATACCATTGATTATTTAACCCTTAACCCATTAACTCATAGGCTATTTTTGGATACAACTTCTTTGAATAGATCTACCGAAAAGGAGCATTAACTAGAGAAAGGGATTTTTTTAGAATTTTGTAGTTTGAAACCATTGTGATAAATAGAGCATTTGCTCCTATAGGAGCAAATGCTCTATTTATCACAATGGTTTCACAAAGTGTCTTTTACAGAGTCGTCAAAAGTCGTCAATATGAGGGAATGGGTTAAATACCCGAATATATGAGACACTTGAAAATAGTGTAGATATAGATCAAAGGACTTCTGGTGTACATGTAGTTCTTCGAGTAGGGTCAGCACTGTTTGTCATTAAAATATCATTTTGTTCGATGATAAACTTTGATATATTTGTTAAATCAATATTCAGAGAAAGGAGGATTCCTTAGTTAACGGGTAGGCTAAAACTTTAGCATGCTTTGGTTGAAACTTGACTGATTACCTTTGAAAAAGTGTTGACCCTATTGGAATGCCGATTTACCGATTTACTCTGCGTCTCACGGGGATTCAAAATATTTACTCGGATTTAATATTCGAAAAATAAGATGCTACAGCACTTCAAATTAAATACGAAACATTAAAAGTTTTCGGCTAAATGTTGACTCCCAGTATATATGAATACTGTACGAGGGCGATAAAAGACCTCTTATTTAACAGAGATATGGTGCCTTTGCAAACAGATAGGACGGATCCTGTAGAAGCCGTTCGATCTTGATCTGCTCTGTGTATGGTACAGATTCTCTGCTGTTTGCCATGAAAGCAAAATTAATATTCGAATCTTATAGTTTAATACAATGTACAGTAGAACTATCTTAAGCGGCCATCAAAGACGTTAAAAATACGGATCTGTAAGACAGTTTGTAGCTTAATGCAGATAAAAAGTAATACAGATGGTGCGTATGGAAGCTATTCCATTACTTTTGCCCTACATTAAGCAACAATCTGCTTTATAAGACTCATATGATCAATTAATGAATGGCCGCTTAAGACAAATTCTACTGTAGTTAATATTCATACTGGGCAGATGCATGCCTGTATATTCACCAGGCAATGGGTTAACAACACAAGTAACGGCCACTCACATGAAATATCTAAATGATAAAGCCGGGATTCGAACCAGAGCGGCGAGGGGATGGGTGATATCAATCGAAGGTCATACTGACACGGTCATGGAGGTGGTAGCTTAATGTAGAATGGAAGTTATATAAGAAGCTCTAATTCGGGGCTTACTGCATTATTCAGCGGCTAGCTGTCTATTTTCACCTTTGTTCTAGTTTTCCACCAATCAGAAACTATGTTACATTTTAATTTGCATATGAAGTACTAGTATTTTGTAGTAAACTGTATTTTCATTAGTTAATACCTTGACTGGCATACAGCCTTTTTATAATGTCTCTACACATGGCCAAACTATTTACAATCCAGATATACAGTCTGCTAACGTGTCGAAAACCTGGGGTCATTCTTACGTTCTAGTAGTTGTTTCAAAACACCATATTTATGATAATTAGGTAACTGAAATCAATCCAATCGATCCATATTAACGTAACACACAAAATGTAAGGCATTCTGTTATACAGACATTTTCTATAAACTTCTCAGAGTTCAGTCAGAACGCCATACGAAGAAAGTCATTATTTTCCGGTATGACTAAACACCGGATATGACGGATATGACTCTCATCCGCGGATATGATATTCGCAGCCTAAAATCAGTCACAAAAGCATTATTTGTTATTAGAAAAAACTTTTATCGAGCAGATTGACTAATATCGTCTATATTTATTATTTGTAATAAATCAAAGTACTGATGTACTGATGATGATTTCAAAGCGAAGATTGTATTAAATTTGGATTTGAAGAATTAGACAAACGAAATTGTTATGGTAGTGAAAAATTAACAGTTGTTGTTAATAATAACTGGTGATAATATAACTAGAGGTAATAAACTTCAACAGTATGAAATATATGAGTATAATGTAGTAAGAAACAATATGTAAACAAAATATAAACAACAGGATCAGCATTAATTATCTTCAAATACAGTTTTATAAATTTATTTGTCTGAATGTAGTAAATATTTGTTTATTACAAATGTAAACAGATCCGTGAATTTCAAGTCACTACTAAATCATATACTGGGTTGAGAATAGTTCTAACAGATTATCAAATATTCTTATTTGCTACAGATGAGTATCATGGCAAATCCAACAATCTAAAAATAGAAAATATCTCCAAAGCAGTCGTGTTCTAGTTTATGGACTCTTGAAGATGAACTTGAATGAATGAATTTATTTGTAAACAATATATTCATACTCTCGAAAAGATATCAGTTGTCTGTTAAATACTTTCACATTGCTTAAAGCAGTGGTCGTAATTAGAGGAGTTTTACTGTATTACCGTTGACACGCTTCGTTCAACATATACGCTACTACCTGACCGTATTTAAAAAGTATCAATACACTTTCTTTAGGAAATTCTACCTTTTTATGGGACTGTTTCATGAAATTTGGTCAGTTTGACCAGCAAAAATAGATCTGGGTCTACATAGCATAGGACCAGTGTACGCAAAAGTGTACTCTATATAAGTATACATACTTATTTTAAGTATCGTATATATAAAAGTCACTAGAGTTTAAAGGGTTAAATAGCCTTTCCAATAGTTCAGGCTTTAGGCATCATCATTTCAAACAACAACAACAATAATCATATCTTCATCATCGTCATCCTATTAACCTATAGCATGTTATCATAGGTCTTTGTTTCATCATTTAAGAATTGAATGAAAAAGATATAAATAAAATCTTTTTAATACTAGTATCAAAAACCATCAAATATACGTATGATAAATTATCATAAATAAATAATGTTATAATTACATGCATGTATTATTAATAAAAAAGTAATAATTATTAAAATACCAACAAACTGGTGCAACAATTTATACCAATTCATAACCAATTATCTTTCTTATCACCTCATGGTTATAATTCGTCAGCAGTATTACCAGTTTGACGAAACCACTACCAAACTTTAAAACTTGTATTATCTATTTGCTATCAAGTTTAATACTACATTTGATAATAAAATCCAGTTTGACGAACCGGTAGTTTGACGAAACCACCATAATCCACTGGCAATAATCATAGGAAATAAAGAAGAAAGTTTGTTTAATGTATTAAATTAGTGGCATCACTGGTATTAATAACTATCCCGAGCAAAGCACCGAGGCTCGGGGTTGTTGGCTATCTTTGATATAAATCTACTTACTGAAGGTGATTGCTATGGCTCTATCATGGAAGTGACTTTGGATCGTGGAAGTAGGTTGAGGTTGCTAATATTGTTTTAAAAATAGATTCGGTTAATGATGTCACTAATGATTATGCACACAAATCGATTAATGTGTTGATCTAGGCTAGATAAATACCGTTCTTTAAGTCATTACAGACTCTGCACAAACAAAAACAAAATTCTATATGCTTTAAAGTGCATTCGATTTGTTATCTTCATGTCAGTATAAATATACGCGCTTCAAAATATGAATTAATTCTTACGTGCAATAATTTATTCATAGTACTCCGAACCTGCTTAAGACATTTCCGGCGGTCATCCAAAGACATCTTTGCAGTGCTGTTGTGGTTGTTTTGCATTTCATGTACGTTTTAATTGTGATTTCCTATGAGAATGTTCAATGATTGTTTTTTCTACTCCACATTCACTTATTCTTTTCAAACATTATAATCGCCCAAAAACAAAATATGCAGACAGACCAAGGCTCCAACTCATTGCAGTATCATCTCCTCCGAATTCACTAACAAAACGACACAACCATATAGTATATTGAATATTGCACGTTTGTCTGCTAGTATTAAATAACAATCAACACTTCATAGATCCCGTTTCCCTGTACTATAAAAACTCCAAACATTGAATTTAATATGGCAGAGATTTAATATCATAATTGTTTGTACATTATGTCAATATTTGAAAGCCGCTGAATATCTTTTTTAAAAGATATTTCTTGTTTTCGTTCTATATTAACCCTTAACTCCATGAATATTCATGTATGAAACAATGGCATCATGAGTATCAATTACATTAACTTTTATACTTGACCATGGCAGTGAATCCCATGATCTGGGTCTACTCGGCTAACAAATGCATAAAAAAGCGTCTATAAAACAGTTACATATTTGTCACAAAACTGTAGAATAAGATCAAAAGCAAACAGAACAGACCCATATCAGACGGCTTTATACTATGTTCGTTCTAGAAATCTGCAGCAGCTGTCAGTACAAGACACAGTATGTCTGAAACACTTATCAAATAACGTGATTATTCTTTGTTTTTGTTTAGGTTTTTTTGTTGCTTTCTGTTGTATTTAATGCTGGCTCAGTTATAAATATTAATTTAATTTTCGAAACGCTCATATCTCATAATGGCATATTCATTCTCATTACAAATTTTAAGCAATAGAAGAAAAAAATCCCGACAGCCTTGGGATTTGATTACAGTAAACCCCCCCCTCTAAAC
This sequence comes from Azorinus chamasolen, assembly GCA_963576725.1. Lineage (NCBI taxonomy): Eukaryota > Metazoa > Mollusca > Bivalvia > Cardiida > Solecurtidae > Azorinus > Azorinus chamasolen. The sequence continues at coordinate 31,246,557 of OY755239.1, read as the reverse complement.
CTGACGTTTAATTTAGTTATTTTAGTATAAATATCGGTCTTGCAGACAGTTTAATGCAGGGTGAAAGTCGTGCAGAAAGCTCCTCTAAGAGCTTTCGTCCTGCATTAAGCAGCCACCTGACCAGAAGTAATGGAAATATTCTCTACTAGAATTCCGGTTTAAATGGTTTTACTGCAACCCTTTTTCTCATTTACGTTTCGAGGAGCTTTCTATATGACTTTCACCCTGCATTAAGCTGCCACCTGTCTGCAATACCGATATTTATACAGTAAAACCCCTCTAAACCGGAATTCTAGTAGAGAAGAATTTAGATACTTTTAGGCAGGTGGCTGCTTAATGCAGGTGAAAGTCACACAGAAAGCTCCTAGAGGAGCTTTCTGTGTGACTTCCACCCTGCATTAAGCTGCCACCTGTTTCAATGACCGATATTTATGCTAAATTTAACGTCCGGTTTAGAGGGTCTCTACTGTATTCATGTAAGAAACAATGACACCGTCAACTGAGCTTTTATAATGATGTTATGAGTCAGGGCATTTTATAAATTAGATCCGTAATATCATTTCATAAGTAATTAGACCAGCCTATTGATCAGACTGCTCCTACATGAGTCATCTGATTGGGTCTGCTCTGTGTGTAAAGGCAATACAGGGACATTTTATCAAGGCAAAGGGTAAACTTACACTCTTTCAAGAAAAATGTCTTTATTTCTCAATAAATTCTATTGTGACCATTCTGTTAGAAGGTCTCGATCATAAGCTTTAGTGGAGAAATGCCAGATGTAGACGCCGTTAATCTATTACCTCATGGGCTATTTTTAGATACAACCTCTTTGAAAAAATCTACCGAAAAGGGGCATTAACTAGAGAAAAGGAAACTATTAGAATTTTGTAGTCTGAAAGCATTGTGATAAATAGAGCATTTGCTCCTAAAGGAGCAAATGCTTCTATTTATCACAATGGGTTCACAAAGTGACTTTTACAGGGTGGTCAAAAGTCGTCAATATGAGGGAATGGGTTAAACAGTGATGTCTTTGACAACAAATTACTGTTATACAATGTGAGCTCATTGTAGCTTTCTGCATAATGTTCCTTTGCATCAAAGTACATGTACCGTCTGCTTAGAGACACATGTTTAGAATTCATACGAGTTGCCATTAACCATTAACTCCACAAATAAATCAGTTAATGTACAGTAAAACCTCTCTATAACGACCACTAAAATACATCAAGCATTTTGTGTTAAAGGCAGGTGGCTGCTTAAAGCAAGGTGAATGTAAAACAGAACGCTCCTATAGGAGCGTTCTGTTTTACTTTCACCTTGCTTTAAACAGCCACCTGCTCTAAATACCAAATAATTAACACAATTTAGTGTCCGTTATAGATAGGTTTTACTGTATTTGCAATTAGAGTAGAACGAAATCAGACGGCTCCTGTAGAAACCGTCTGAGCACGGTCTGCTCTATTAGCATTTTATTATTCATGTCATTATTTGCGTTTGCTACAGTAAAACATCTCTATAACGGTCACTAAATTGTGTTAATTAGTTGGTATTTAGGACAGGTGGCTGCTTAAAGCAAGGTGAAAGTAAAACAGAACGCTCCTATAGGAGCGTTCTGTTTTACTTTCACCTTGTTTTAGGCAGCCACCTGTCTTTTACAAAATAATTGATGCAATTTAGAGGCCGTTATAGAGAGGTTTTACTGTAGTTAAATGTAGTTTGAATGCAATTATAAAATATGTTGGATCCAGATCACATGCACGATAATTAACAAACTCAATATAATTTGGGTCAGCATTATTTATTTGCTACATATGCGAACGTTTGTGAATCTTCTGCCTTTTCTCATTCAACTTGGCTCGTTATCAAAATTGACTGAGACCTGTATAACCCTTTACTTCATATAAACGTGTTTTCACGCATTTGCAAACAGAGTAGACCAAGATCAGACAGTTCCTATAGGAGCCGTCTGATCAAGATATGTTCTGTTTGCTAGTGGAATTTGAAAGAACTGTTTCTGTTCTTTCTTAAATAGTTAAACTATTCAAGCTTCCATCTTGCATTGTAACTACAAAATGTATTTTGTGCATGAATATTTCGGTCGGTATTGGAATTTGGAATAAATCTAGAACAGGTAAAGGGTTAAACCAAATGTATTATATCTAAATGAGATTAGGATTACTACAGACATGAAGGTGTTAATGTGTAAACATGGTGAAATTGGGCGTACTCAACCGCGCATAAGTATTTATTTTCCCGATTTTTTAATGCTTTTCCTCGTTTAAACGTTTTTTTTCACGTCTTTGCGAACAGAGTAGACCCATTTCAGACGGCTCCTGTATGAGCCGTCTGATCAGGGTCTGTTCTGTTTGCTTAGAGTTATGATCTGACTCTACAGTTTCAGAGCTACAGATCAAGGTGCGTACCAAAATACTCAAGTCGTCATTTCTCCATCAAACTCTATACTGTGAACGATCTTTAGAATCGTCCATTTGAGACGACTTTAAGAATGGTCACAGTATAAGGCTTGGTGGAGAAATGAAGGAGCTATTATTGAAAATGTTATGCATTTTATCCGGACCCCTGCTACCAATACTAAAACATCCTGTGTACATATGCCATTACAAAAACGCAGGTAGTACATTCATATTCATGATGTCATTATTTCGTACATGAATATTCAACACGGATAGGGTTAAAATAAGAATACATTCTTACATATAACCCTAACGTATCCCTTATCCCGCTGAACAAAAAAAATGTTTGTCCAATGTCTAAGCTGGTATAATATTCTTTCAAGCTTTTGAGAAACTATTGAGTGTCAAACAGCTTGGATACTGATGAGACGCCAATTTACTTGGCGTCTCATCTAGGTCCACGCTGTTTGCAAATGTGAGTATGGTCTCGCTTCGCGGCATATGGTTTAATATTCTGGCCCTATGTCTTTACCAACAGAGTAGACCAAGATCAATCTCTTATTCTATTGTTTCTGACATGGCCAGTCTTACTCACGTGTACAGAGTAGAACCTGTCTTAAATGGTCATAAAAGGTGGTCTATTTATGCGTCTGTAAGGCAGGTGGAAGCTTAATACAGGGTAAAGGTAATGCAGAAAGTTCCTATATGAGCTTTCTGCATCACCTTTGCCCTGCGTTATGCAATCCCTCGTTTTTAAATACTCCTATGTTCAATAAACGAATGACGGTTTAGGACAATTTCTACTTATGACATTATAAAATAGTGTAATATCGTACATGAACATTCCTAAGGTAAAGGCCTGTGTATTATAATTGCGTTTGGTCAACATTGTTGTGTAGAATGGGATGTTAGTGTGCTTACTACCAATTGTGGGCGGCGGGACATACAACAGATGCATGACTCCATTTACTCTATTAAAACTCTTTTAGCGCATTTTGAAAACAGAGTAGACCCAGACCATACGGCTTCTGTGGGATACGTCCAATCAGGATTTGCTCTGTTAGTCTGCTTATGAAATAATATAGTCTTGATTCAGGTTTCTGTCATGATGAAAGAAAACCCTTGTTTAAAGTACCATTATAAATAAATAATATTCTTTATGTCATTATTTCTTACATTAATTTTCATGGAGTAAAGGTTTCAGCTCACTCTGGGTACATTTGTGTGTCTGTCAGAAATAAACTAATATTAACTCGTGTTACCAATGTGCACGCTGGGCAATTGTCGTCTGCAAATATTTTCGTCTGCAATACTTCTAAATCAAAAGTAGCATGTTCTTGTAAATCTTAAAAAACAAACACGACCAGCATTCAACAGTTTGGATCCTATTAAGACGTTGAGTTTCCAAACCGTTTCAAAAGGTTATCACTAATTTCGGCCGGTGTTGACAGAGCTAAATCTCTATCTAATCCCTCTTGACATTTCCAAGTCCTTGTCACCGCGGCCAAGATCAATACCAAGACACTTACTTAATATTGATTAGGTCACTATATTATCAAATACGATTTGTTATATACACTCAACCTTTTAAATGCTGAAGTTTCAATGTTAAATGGTCCGTCATTGTTTAATGAGTGAATTCAAAATGCGAGGGTATAATCTGCGAGTGTTAAGTCTGATTGACAGACAGTGCAGACTCTGATCAGTGGGCTCCATTATGAGCACTCTGATCCGGGTCTACACTGTTTGCAAATGTCAGTACACTCGTTCCTAGCATTAACAGGGCTAAACGTTACAAATAATAAAAGGTCAGCATATAAACATTACGTGTAATGTTTCCCACTTGTCTGCATTAACAAATTCCTGCGAAGGGTTATTTCGAATATTTTCTCATCTCCTGCATAACAGTGACAAATATGCAGTTCATTTCCAAAATGGGGAAATTCGTTAACCCTTTGAATGCAGGATATGCGTGCACGGTCATTTGCAAACAGTTTAAAACAAGATCAGAGATCTTCAGGGTCTGCACTGTTTGTGATTCAAAATTCTCAGATAGATACTGATGAGCTATTATACTCGGATACTTCGGCGTTGAAGGGGTTAAATTTCTATGCGTAGGTATCGGCCCTATAATAGGAATCCATCAAAAGAAATATAACAATTCCAATTAAATATTTGCTACTCTTCAGTGCGACTCGAGGAGCGAAATATAGTTATAGTCCCGTTAGATATATAATGAGCCGCACGCATGTGATGTGGAAGCCAACAACTACAGTAGAACCTGCCTTAACACTTTCCTTGTCCTATATTTATTTCAAAATTCAGTACCTACTGAATATTCATGCACAAAATATCCGGATGGTTGAAATATGGATGGTAGAACATTGTAGCCATTTTAGAAAGTAAAGAAACAGATCTTATCAAATACCACCAGCAAAAAGAGCAGACCCATATCAGACGGCTGATCTTGGTCTACTCTGTTTGCAAATGTGTGAAAACACGTTTATATGAGGGAAAGGGTTAAGGGTCATTCATGTATTGAACATAAGAGTCTTAAAAAGCAGATGGTTGCTTAATGCAATGCATTGGAAAATACTGAACGAGTTTATAGAAGCTTTAGAACTGTATTACTTTTGACCTGCATTAACAACTGCCTTACAGACCCATAATTGGATCTATTCTGGGGCCGTTTAAGACAGGTTCTACGGCAAGCAATAAGTATGTAAAAATAAAAGATAAAAGGGGAGCGTGCTCTTTCTATGCCTTTGCAAGCAGAGTAGACGTAGATATGGCAGCTTTTGCAGGAACTGCCTGATGAGGGTCTGCTCTCGTATGTTACATATTAGATTTAATGCACTGTGTCTTAAACTGTGTGTTATTCTCTATTACAATATTAATGAATATTCTGATTTTATATGTTATTAAAAACTGAATTAATTCATAGTATACCATGAGCAATCAGAGCAGACCCAGATCAGACGGCGCCTGTATAAGCAGTCTGGTAAGGGTCTGCTCTGTTTGCTAATGGACTTGGAGAGTTATGTTTCTGTAGTTTCTAAAATGGCTACACTGTTACAATTTCCATACTTCAGTATAACTATTTAGCCCATGAATATTGAGTAGGTGTTGAAAATTGGACTAAATACAGTAAAAGCTCTCTAAACCGGAATTCTAGTAGAAAAGAATTTTGATATTTTAAAGCAGGTGGCTGCTTAATGCAGGGTGAAAGTCATTCAGAAAGCTCCCTGCATTAAGCTGTCACCTGTCTCAAAGACCTATATTTATACTGAATTTTATGTCCGGCTTAGAGGGGTTTTACTGTATAGAGCAGGGAAAGGGTTAAAACAGGCTCTACCGCAATACATCAGTTAAGAAAGGCAAGTTTGCCTTAGTCGAATCGGAAGTAGTCAAAATTTAAAAGAAAATCCAGATTTAACCCTTCTCTTGCTGAATTTTAAAATACATTTCTCCTTCTTTACCCATGTCCTGTTGTATAATTACATATATCTTCACTGTGTACAAGTATTTCGCTTTGCAATCACTGCTGTGGAGTGCACTGGTTGCACAATCAACTTATAAATAGTGCAGACCCTGATGAGACAGCTCCTGCAGGAGCTGTTTCATCTGGGTCTTCACTATTTACAGGTAGGTATATTGACGTGAATAGCAAGCGAAGGGTTAAGCGGATGTTTTCTTTGCCTCTTCAGCTGCCTTAATAAAAACGTACATGCAGAGTAAATTTAGAGAAAGGTTTTGGAACCGGATCAACTGGGGATGCGTGTGCCAGGTTGATCTTAACCCGCTACCTGGTGAATATTCATGTAAGAAATTATCACATTATGAATATTAATTAGCATATGAATACAAGAAAGTTTGACCTTGGCAGAAACCGAACAGTAGAATCAGGGTCCATGCTTATAAAGCTTTTTAGTTGAGGCTGAGCCCGTTCTCAATCTTTTGATTGGTCAGATTTGAGCCAAATGCTCAAATCTGATGAATCAAAAACTTGAGATCGGATACAGATCTAAATTATTACATAACCAAAACACAGTCCATGATCAGATGGCTCCTGCAGGGAACGTCTGATCTGCGTCTACACTGTTTGAAAAGGCGATAAAATGCGAATGTATGAGGTAAGGGTTAATTGTTTGTACAATCAGATGATATATGACATCAGTACTATAATACATGTAGTATTTTATAAGGACAACTTGTTATGGGATAGAATAGCTTGGAATATTTGAGATTCTTCATGTTACAACATTCCTCTTGGGTTGATCTATTTTGATAACCGGTGTCGACTCTAATATATGAAAGAAGAATCCCCTAGGATTCACCTGGTCAGTGTCTAGTTTTTAAAACACATTATAGATTCATCCCCAATCAATGCGAACGAGTTCACTTTAAAACATAGGTATAAATGGGTTATATGTTAGAGAGAGAAAAGTTTCTAATGGAATATAGGTTACACAAGCATTTGTGAGATGTCTAGGTACTGATAATAAAAAAGTTACCAGGTCTGTAACATGTAAACATTCACTGTAAGAACTCTAGCTATTGTGTCGTTGGTTTCTCCATTCCTTTTGTAAAATATTCGATGTGTAAAATAGTTGGGATCCTGATTAGGCGCCGAGTATATATAACCAGATGTTTCAAGGGTTTCCATGTGTTTTGTAGTGTGTTTAACCCTTTACTCCATAAATACGCTTTTGCAAACAGAGTAGACACAGATCAGACGGCTCTTATAGGAGCTGTATGGTCAGAGTCTGCTGTTAGCTTATAATATAATATAGATATGATTCTACAGTTCCTGGTATAATGTGCTGTTATAACAAATTAATCTAATTAATATTCATGACGTCATTATTTCTTACATAAATATGCATTGAGTAAAGGGTCATCGAATTCATTTTTGGAATGTTAATATCACTGCCATAGGACATATCCACGATACCATGGGCAAACAGTTTGGGGTGAATTTGGAGATGTCGAGTAGTATCATTCTAAGAGTCCAAACTCGCATAATGTTTCATTGTGCAAACAAATCGATAAAAGATAAACTCATTTTTAATTGCCGTCCTCAGCCCAATTTTAAAACATTTCGTTAAATTTGGAATTCATATAAACTGTAAAATCATAGGAATGAGCAGCAGATGTAGAACTAGATGTTAGTGAAATCTGCACTGTTCACCGAGAAGCGGTGAAAGAGATATATCTTGAAGCAGATGGTAGTCGGAAATGTTTCTGGCGGCAAAAGAGTAAACACACGTGTCTAAGATAAGCTCATCTGTAGGTCATTCACAGATCACTCCAATAACCCTTTACCTGATAGAGACCTCTTTTCACACCTTTGCAAACAGAGAAGACCCGGATCAGACGGCTCCTGTAAGAACCGTCCGATCAGGAGCTGTTCTGTTTGCTTATTGAATAATATAGATCTGAATCTACAGTTACTGCAAATTCTCAAACTCTCTGTACAGTGCTCCCTTCCTACAACGGCCCTCTAAATAACGATTCCCTCCTTACAACAACGCATGTCACTGTTTCCGAAACAACAAGGCTCCAGACGCAACTTTTTTCCATCGTATTTTTTTTATGCCTCCATCAAACCCTATGTTGTGACCACTCTTTAGAATCGTCACTTTGTGACGATTCTAAAGAGTGGTCACAACATAGGGTTTGATGGAGGCATACTGGTTTTATTTCTCGAAATACACCTTTTCTAGGGATCTGCAAACAAGCTAATTATGTTTGATTTTCCCTCCCTATAACAACTCCCTCTGAACAACACATACAATCTTCGTATCCCAAAGGGTGTCGTTGTAGAGAGGGAGCACTGTATCATATTCCAGTATAAATTTCATCTAATATTAAGGACCCAAACTGTTTATTACCGTGGTAATGTTTTTCGAAGAAAAAGGGAGAACATTAATCAAACGAAAATTGTACCAGACGATAAATTTTGCGGGCGCAATATTTGGCAGTGAAAGAGCTAGTCACAAGTTTCTAGTTGAAATCCAGAAATAATCAAATTTTTCAGAGGTCCAGCTAAGATGCATAAATTGAAACATTTTCAAGAATAAATCCCTTATTTCTCCACCAAACCCTATGTTGTGACCACTCCTTAGAATCGTCTCTGAGAGACGATTCTAAAGATTGGTCACAACGTAGGCCTACGGTTTGGGGAGAAATGACAATTTTGGTATTTGAGTTCGCATCTTTATCTGTTGCTCCTCTTTGTTTGGTTATCTATCTAATATTGATATCACAGTGAAGTAAAATGCTGACACGACAAAGTGACCATATCTGACAGTTTTAATTCTGGACTAATTCCACTGAAAACATTTGCACGTAGGCTTCAGAGTAAACATGTTTGAACTATTTTAGAAAAAAATCATTGAAAAGGTTTAGCGAGTTTTGAGTCTAAGCATTTTTCGTCAACCCTTCACTCCATAAATACGCCTTTGCAAACAATGTAGACCCAGATCGGACGACTCCTGTTTGAGCCGTCTGATCAGGGTCTACTATGTTTGCTTATGGTATGAGTTACATCAGATGCTTCCGTTTCTGCATGTGTCCAAATTATCTTCTTTAATATTACCATAAAACAATTTATATAGTGACATCACTATTTCTTACATCAATATTCATGGAGCAAAGAGTTAATTCAAGATCTTACCTAACATGGGTTATCCGAATTATCGTCGACGATTTCGCTAAAGCGTTAACCCTTTACGCCATATTTATTAACTCTCAAATAATGATTGTATAAGAATAACTCTTTCCCAGTTCCATATTTATTACAATTTTCAACACCTACTGAGTATTCATGGACATAAGTATATATAATGAAACATGGAAGGTGGAGCATTGTAGCCATTTTTAGAAAGAAAAGAAACAGATCTATCAAATTCACAAACAGAGCAGACCCTGACCAGACGTCTGCTATAGGAACCATCTGATCTGGGTCTACTCTGTTTGCAAATGCGTGAAACCACGTTTATATGAAGGACGGGGTTACTCAGCTGGGTGTTTTACAATGGCATTTTGAAGGAATTTTTTACCATCAAGGAAACTAGAAATATACGTCAGTTCATGAGCAAACAGAGCAGACACTGATCAGACGGCTCATAAAAGGGTTGTCTGATCTGGATGTGCTATGTTTGCAAAAGTGTAAATAAATGTGTATCTATGGAATAAATGGTTACATTAATCGGTGTAATATAGGTAGAAGGGCATTGAGACGATCGGTGATAGTGGCAGCCAGTATGTATGATATGAGAAAAAACTTACCCTTTCAGATTGCTGGTTCTCGAGGAAGTTCGAGAGGAGCCATCAGACTGGAAATTCCTGAAATCCCTCCGTCGCCCCTCTGCTAATGTCCAACATAGCACAATTGCCAAAGATATTAGATAACAAAATCTATACTGGAATGCCTTCATAGTTTTAATCTTATCACTTCACCAGAATCCGCTTTATCACAGTCAGCTCAATAAACTCCGAGTAATACAAATGCGCCAGCAGCTTCTTCAGCTTAGAGATATATAACTTCCTTGCATACGCGCGTGCTGTTACATTTTAATTTTGATTTCTCTAAACAAAGCGTTCACCTATCCATCCACGCAGGCTGTAGATTCTCAGTCATGTTTTTTGCCAGTTACTTTCATTCATTGCCCGTCAGAGAGATTTTTTAGTGAGCGACAACAGAGGTATGTCAGTCAATACGAACCTTCAGACTAGGCGGGGGAGAATTCTATTTCGACTAGCTCACTTTACGGCGTACACCTGACTGGGCATATATCAGAAGTGTGATACAAAGTACTTCATTCTTAACGTGCTATGGGTGGATTCCTGATGACCGCTACGGTCAGTTTGAATCCAGATAAACGCCAATGTACATGTAACACGTCGACTCGTCAGGATCCAAGCTTTTTGTCACCTTTGTTGATGTGTTGGAAATAACGTTCGGGAAAAATCACCAGAACTTAAAACTGACGTAAATTTACGCAGACGACATTTATTTTACATACAAAGAATGTAAGTTTATATCCTTTCGTTAGCCGTCCTTATCGCCAGATATCAAACTTGTAGTCTTCAACATTCAGGATTCTTAGTAACCACCTTATACTTATAAGAAACCCCCACCCCCACCCCAGATAGTTTAGATCCAGATACGTTATAGTGTTACAGGTTCTGACTGGAAGTGTTTCCGAATACCAATCATTTTACAAAACTTCGCGCGAAACATTAAGAATGTCGTTTTTATTACACGTGTTTCTTATCGTACTATGGAACTTGCTGCTGAACAAATATTCTGTAATTTTGCAGACTCATCAAATTCATTTAAAAACGCCCAACTAAAGACCGTACGTTCAAAATTATCGTGTCCTTATATGCCACAATCTCTAATACTCGGGGATAGTTGAAATTATCGCACATTCCTGTGTATAGAAAGTACGACACCATTTATCATAAGTTCCAGCAAACGACGATGGCAAATTCCCGTTACGATCGTCGTATGATAGAGCCTACGATAATCTTCAGAAAGACGGATCCCCATGTGTAAAATAAATCTGGACATGACATTTGATAGTAGGTCCTCAACAATTTGAAGTTTATAGTTTTATTGAATTTAGTTTTGTTTGTGTTAATTAACGTCCGTTTCTGTTCACAATGGGCTAATTGGACGCCCCAGAGAGAGGGGAGAGGATACAGAGAAACCCAGGCGCGATACTGAATTTAGTCGTTCTAAACACTAGTAGTTCTTAACCCTTTATCTTATGAAGATTAATACAGTAAAACTTCTCTACAACGGCCACTAAGTTATGTTAATTAGTTGGTATTTAGGACAGGTAGCTACTTAAAGCAAGGTGAAAGTAAAACAGAACGCTCCTACAGGAGCGTTCTGTTTTACTTCCGCATTGCTTTAAGCAGCCACCTGCCTTTAACACAAAATACTTGATGTAATTAAGTGGCCGTTATAGAGAAGTTTTTTTTCTGTATAAGGAATGGAATAATGAAATCAAGAATATTAATTAGCTGTTATATAGTGGGACACAAACAGGATTGTTTGGCCATAGCAGAAACTATGGAATCAGATCAGCACCATTCTATAAACAGACAGAGCGGGTCCAGATAAGACGACCGGTGCCTACAGCAGTAGTCTGATCTGGGTCTACTCTATTTGCAAAATGATTCTCTATCAGGTTACAGCCACAGTAAACGTATAGCACTGTAAACTCTCACTAATACGACCACTCAAAAGAAATCCTATTCTGGATTTTTAAAACAGGTGGTAGCTTAATGCATGATAATAGTGATACAGAAAGCTTCTACAAGAGCTTTCTGTATCACTTTTGTCCTGCATTAAGCAACCACCTGCTTTTAAAGTATCTTATGGTAACCCTTAAAGTGTTGGACACGAGTCACTAATGTCCTGTACAAACATTGAAGACCTAGATGAGAAGGGTTCCTAGAGAAAACTTCCTAAATACTCACCTTAAGATTGACCTGTTTGATTTTTGAATAGTCCATTTGAAAAATCAGCATTGTACGGATAATTAACACGTGCAGTCGATTTAGCGCGATTCCATTATACACGAATTTGATTTTTTTTAATTCGGAATGGCGGCTCATATTACCGAACATGACTTAGTTATTTATTTTATAAGCTCACATTTTCACATTTGTGCAAACAGAGCAGAATCGACTCAGAAAGCTCCCGTCTCTTCAGGGTCTGCTCTGTTTGCTTATCTATTACCAAACTGGTTTTCTATCAGTTGCCCTGGCAATACAATTCCTTATTGTTTATCTTTGATATGGGATTATGATTAGCTAAAACTTGTACATGATTACAGTACATACTCTCTAAACCGGAATCCTGCATGGTAGAGAAAATAGTTGATACTTTTAGGCAGGTAGCTGCTTAAAGCAGGATAAAAGTCATGCAAAAAGTTCCTCTATGAGTTTTCTGCATGACGTTCACCCTGCAATAAGCTGCCACCTGTCTCCAAGACCGGTATTTACTAAACTGAACGTCCGGTTTAGAGAGGTTTTTCTGTAATTGTGTCAAACAGCTATCCAAACAATGCTTTTCGCTATACAGCAGAACCCCTCTAATGCGACCACTTAAAGAAGAACCATACTGCCTTCATAAGCAGATGGTTGCTTAATGCAGGGCGAAAGTTATGCAGAAAGCTATAGTAGCTTTCTGCATAACTTTCGTCCTGCATCAAGCTATCACCTGCCACCCAGAATTATGCCCTTTTTGGTGGTCGCATTAGAGGGGTTTTACTGTACACTGTGTATATACTTTGGACTTTTCTGACATTTTGCTAGTTTATATCGTTTTTAACCCTAACGGTATAGTGGTTATAATCTTCGACTGACACTCACTTAACACAATGCCATCGTGGTTCGAATCTCGACCCGGACATTTATTTCATACGAGGAAGCCTTCCAGCTGACTGGTTGGTCAGTGCTACCCGGGTGTTCTTCGCGGTGCACGAAATAATGTAATTTGTTCCATGTTGGTTCTTCCTACAAGTGTAGAATAGCTGGACGTCGCTATATGACTGAAATAATACACAGCTATGTAAAAAGCAATGTAACCCTTATCGTGCTGAAAAGCCTCTGCTGTAGTGAAAAATATCTCAGAGGTCCAAAAAAATGCGTAAATCAAAACATTTTTTGAAAATAACTCCTTTACACCAAGCCAAATGTTGTGACCACTCTGAAGAGTGGTGACAATACAGTATTTGGTGGAGAAATGACGGTTTTAGAACTTGAGTACGGACGTTTATCTGCTGTTCTGTAGTCTGCACAATTCTAATCTGCTGTAGTTTTACTTCCAGTGCTTTCAAGCTTTTGGGAAACGATTGGGCCCTGATAGAGACATCGAGTTACTAGGCCTTTAATCTGGATCCATTTTATTTGCAAATAAGAGACAGGTTGGGCTTAGAAGAATAAGGATTAATATGTCCCATAAAGGGGTTTCTGGTGTCATCGGGTTTCATCGACATTATACTGTAACAAGAGCTATCGATAGAAAGCGAAATTAGACATTTGCATCGGCGGACTCGTCTGCAAGTTATTACCTATGCTAACAGTTTGGACCCAGGTCACACATGTAGGGCCTGATCTGTGATCCAAACAGTGTGTCACTCAGGCTCAACTTCCGTAAATCAAACATCAAAGAGAAAATTGATTGTTTTGAAAATTTAAAGCCGACAATTGAGCAGCAGACGACAGAATTACTTAGGATGCAAAGAGTTTAAATGCTTTTGATATTTCTTCACCAAACCCTCGGAGGGTCGATTCTATTGAGCAAGAAATGGGGTGGTTGAAAATAAGAGATTTCAATAGATCAGTACAGGGCTTATCTACAATACTGCTATAGTATCTCATTGTCTAAACAGCTATTGAACATGGGAATTGCTCAGAATGTAGGCCGGATAAAGTCTGGCCTCGATGCATGGAAGTCAGTGATAATAACTGGCAACCACAGCGCAAATTCTAAAATCTTACCTTCCCTGTTATCATTTATGTAATATCTTTTCTTATCAATGTGTATCCTGTTTATTTCATCATTTCTGCCAAGTTTTATTGGAAATATCAACATTTTCGGTTCTAGTGAATAAGGTATGACGTATTTTGTTTTCGTTTTGCTGTAAAATGCAGAAGCTCACTGACATTTAATATTGCAGAGTAGGCCGATTCGATTACTCAGTCTCTGCATGATGCATCGTTTAACAAAAAAGATAACAAGCTGTATCAAAAACACATCCATAATCCACCAATATCTTCCTCCTCACCATCAACTGCAGCATCATTTTCGTCATCACCACCACTACCACTTTGATAATAATAATAATAATCATCATTATCATCTAAATCATCATCACCATCAACATCATACTCCTCCTCATAATCATTTCATCATCATCACCGTATTCACCATCATCATAATCATCATCATCCCCAACCCATCATCATAATAAGCATCACCATTATAACCACCACTATCATCTCCACCCAACCATCATAATCATCCCTATTATAAACATCTTCGTCATCCCCACCCAAACATTATATTTATGACCATCATATTCATCATCGCCATCCCCATGCATCATCATAATTATCATCATACTATAACCATCACCACCACCATCATCATTATCATCATCACCAACATCATAATTATCATCACCATAACCATTGTCATTCTCCCCACCCCAACCATCATAATTATCATCATTATAACTATCACCACCACCATCATAATTATCACCACCATAAGCATCACAATTGTCGTCATAATCCCCACACCACCATCATAAGTATCATCATCATTTCCACTACCACTACTCAATCACCACAATCATTGTCCTCATTTGCATAAATAATTTTCTACATTTTTTCTTCCTTCTCTTTTTTCCAGAGATAGCGGACATATGAAGATATTATCCCATCAGTGGGTGTCTATTGACGGTTCAGTGGATCTTGGTAGTGTCTGGAGTTGTCACGTGACTATATACCGTAGAACCCGTCATAATCAACCATCAAAAGAGGTCTAATAATAGTTATGTAAGGCATGCAGTAGCTTAATACAGGTCAAAAGTAATGCAAGAACCTCCTATAGGAGCTTTCTGCATTACCTTTACCCTGCATTAATCAACTAGAGTTGAACTTCGATATAAAAGAAGTTTGAGTTATGTACTTTCTAATTTGAACAATTTCTCGAGTTCCAGCTTAATACAGGTCTAAAGTAAGGCTGATTTCAAGCTCATGTGGGAGCTTTCTGCAGTACCTTTTTAGACCTGCATTAAGTTGTCACATGTGCTTCTATACATCTGTAGCGATACATTTTGGAGCAATTCCGTTTTGGAAGGACTGAACTTTTCGTTCGAGTTATCACAAAGTTCGAGTTATCCGAGTTTGAGATATCGAAGTTCAACTATACATGATTTTAGCACTTCTATGTTTAATAAATGAATGGCCGCTTAACCCTTTCCCTGTTCTGTGTGTATTACAAATTTCAATACCTACTGAATATTCATGGACAAAAAGGTTATAATGAAATA
This sequence comes from Azorinus chamasolen, assembly GCA_963576725.1. Taxonomy (NCBI): domain Eukaryota; kingdom Metazoa; phylum Mollusca; class Bivalvia; order Cardiida; family Solecurtidae; genus Azorinus; species Azorinus chamasolen. Next base: position 31,231,058 of record OY755239.1, on the reverse strand, counting down.
TGGAAGGTGGAACATTGTAGCCATTTTAGAAAGTAAAGACACAAATCTTTGAAATTCTATTAGCAAACAGAGTAGACACTGATCAGACGGCTCCTAGAGGAGCCGTCTGATCTGGGCCTACTCTGTTTGTAGATACGTGAAAACACGTTTATATGAGGGAAAGGGTTTAAGACCTTTCTGATAATTCTATAGTAATCGGGGATATGTGATTAGCATTTCAGGCGAATATAAAGTAAGAATAATACAGCAGGTTCCTGGCAAAGCTCTACATAGCATGGTCTCACCATCTATCGAACCTCTTAACCTTTGACCAGGAACAGAAAACGTTTACTTTGAATATTGAAGAAAAAAATAAATCAGCAGTTCAAAATAATCTTTCAAACATACCTTGAAACAATTAAATAATTTTATTCTCATCTATTAATCCCCAAACAATCCAGTGTTCCCCACCACCCGCATAGCAAAAACAAAAATGGCTGCCAGAAAAATATCACCTGCGTATCGAACCCTTATTTTAGAAACTGTTTACTGTAACATAATACTCATAGTCACGTGATTTCATCATGGGCACACGACCTTTGCATAAGCTGAAGGGGTCAGAGCTGTCAAACATTTTTAATGTGGTACACTTTTCAATTTATGTTGATATTCTATAACGTATTAAGAGTTTTCTCATGTTTAGCATAGTAGAAGGGAAAATAAACTGTATTGACCTGTTTATGGTGTATATTTCGTTTTTAAAGCTACGAGGCGTTGTTTACAGACAAAGCAACGATACTCATGGTTTTATGACATATTTATGCACTTGTGCATGCGTAAAAACACAAACAAATGAAGGGTTCGATAAACAGGTGAGGTTCGATAGAAGGTGAGTCTACGATACATGTAATATACCTGGTTCCTGGCAAAGCTCTACATAATATAGCTGATTCCTGGCAAAGCTCTACATAATATAGCTGGTTCCTGGCAAAGCTCTAAATAATATAGCTGATTCCTGGCAAAGCTCTACATAATATAGCTGGTTCCTGGCAAAGCTCAAAATAATAAAGCTGGTTCCTGGCAAAACTCTTCATAATATGGCTGGTTCCTGGCAAAGCTCAAAATAATAAAGCTGGTTCCTGGCAAAACTCTACATAATATAGCTGGTTCCTGACAAAGCACTATCGTGGAACCTTTTTTTTTAAAACCCTTTACTCCACAGAGACGCATTTAACGACACTGAGTAGATCCGGACCAGACGGTTCCTACTAGAAACATCTGCTCAGGGTCTTTCCTGTTAGCTTATGGGATCATATAGATCTGATTCTACAGTTTTCGGACATGACCACGAAGTTCTGTTTTCATGTCAAAACAATAATTAAAAACCCCAGCTAACAAAAAAGCATCATATCAGTATTTCTTACAGGAATATGTATGGTAGAAATCTTTTTGGAGGGGGGGGGGGGGGGGGGGTAGATTTTTATGTTTCATGGCATAAATAAATAGTGCGTTTGTAATACATGTTGAAAAAGAGATGTGTTAAAGGCAGGTGCTGCTTAAAGCAAGGTGAAAGTAAAACAGAACACTCATATGGGAGCTTTCTGTTTTACTTTCACCTTGCTTTAAGCAGCCACCTGCTCTAAATACCAACTAATTAACACAATTTAGTGGTCGTTATAGAGAGGTTTTACTGTATATATATATGGCATGACGCTGTATATATAAAATATTACTAAAACATGTTTTGGCAATTTTAGGGGGCGACGCCGGCTCCGCCCCCTCTAAATCCTCGCCTGCACTGAAGAATGATTGAAACAAGCAGAAACACAAACAAATCCGAATGCAAACAAACAATAGATATTTGAATGCGTTAGTTTAAATGTAAGTTCTAAATCCCGTCACTTCTAAGTCTTGGTCAAATTACCAGTCGTTAACCCTGTGAACAATTTCCCTGTTCTATGTTTATTCCAAGTTTCAATACCTACTCAATATTCATGGACAAAATAGTTATAAATATATATGGAAAGTGGAACATTGTAGCCATTTTAAGAAACAGATCTATCAAATTCCATTAGAAAACAGAGCAGACCCTGATCAAACGGCTCCTATAGGAGCAGTCTGATATGGATCTATAGTAAAACCTCTCTATAACGACGACTAAATTGTGTATCTAGGGCAGGTGGCTGCTTAAAGCAAGATGAGAGTAAAACAGAACGCTCCTATAGGAGCGTTCTATTTTACTTTCACCTAGCTTTAAGCAGCCGCCTGCCTTTAAAACAATTTATTTGCTTAAAGCAAGATGAGAGTAAAACTATAGGAGCGTTCTTTATTCTTTCACCTAGCTTTAAGCAGTCACCTGTCTTTAAAACAAAATATTTGATGTAATTTAGTGGCCGTTATAGAGAGGTTTTACTATACTCTGTTTGCAGATGCGAGAAAAGACGTTTATATGAATGAAGGCTTAACACGGTTTATTCCCTTCTGAGTACCGATTAAACAAAAAAAGTGTATCTAAACGTTTCCCTGACAAAAATGTTTTAACTCTTTCGGCGCCAATGTCGCCCGTTGGCACCATTGAAAACAGTGCAGTTCCAGACCTGGGACTTCACTGTTTTCTGTATTAGTTTAGCCCAAGCCTACAGGTAACCTACAGGTAACCCTTTTGAATTTTCAGAGTAGAACAGCCCATCAGTCATGGGTGTAGCTAGCGATACGCACTTACAGACGTGCGTAACATCAATCTAAAAACATTTTAGCCAAAATGGAACCAAAATCGAAGACTAAGCCTTCGGTAGGGGTAGACGTTGATAAATGTTCTGTCTGGTCTCGTGGGCTTTAACCCATTTCCTCATATTGACTCCTTTTGAGGCATCTGTAAAAGTCATATTCTGAAATCATTGTGATAAATAGAGCATTTGCCCCATATAGAAACAAATGCTCTCTTTATCACAATGATTTAAAAACTACAGAATTCTAAAATTTCCCGGGGAGCATGTCACCGGACCCCTATAGCCACTGCGCGTACATTACATTTGGATTCCGGTACGCTCCTGTCAGTGTTGTACTGTAGTCTACTTACAGATACAGAGGCGTATTTCAAATACAGTAAAACTTCGATTATTCGAACACTAAAATACGTGTTATTATCGATCTTTAAGACAGGTGGCAACTTAATGCATGGTGAAAGTCTCCTAGAGGAGCTTTCTGCATGACTTTCACCATGCATTAAGCATCCACCTGCCGAAAAGGGTCTAAATTCTTCCATAACGAAAATTCTAATAATCGAGGTTTTACTGTAGTTCCACTTTCATTGCTGAATTGTTAGAGTGGATTAGTCCATCATTTACCATAGAGTTCTCTCTGTATGAAATGCTTTTAAAACTTGCCAGAGAATTTTGAATGACAAACAATGCAGACCCCAACTACAAATCTATTGTAGGAACCCTCTGATCTGGGTCTACATTGCTGGCCAATGACACTCCTTGCATGTCCAGCATTCAAAAAAAGTTAATACAGTTGAACCCCTCTAAACCGGACGTTAAATTTAGCATAAGTTTACATCAGTCTTGGAGACACGTGGCAGCTTAAATGAAGGGTGAAAGTCATGCAGAAATCTCCTCTAGGAGCTGTCTGCATGACGTACACCCTGTATTAAGCATCCACCTGTCCTAAAGTATCGAACTACTTCTCTAATAGAATTCCGGTTTAGAGGGGGTTTACTGTACTATATATCTGACTCTCAAGGTACTGTCACAGCCAAAACTTTGGTTGTTAATGTGTGTTTGTAAAACAAATCAGTCCATGGATTTTCATGCAATAATAAATAGTTATTATTCATGGAGGATAGTTAAATAAAATACAATGTTTAGCAGACTGCAATTATTTGCGGACGACATTTATTTCCCAGGTTGAAAATAAGACTATTACTCATTTCCGATTGCTTTTCGAAATAGCCTAGTCAGCTTAATTTATTTTCGCCTGTATAGCGAAATTCTGAATACCCATTCAGTGGCAATTAACTTCAACAAGACACTCATTTAAACTCACGTCAATCAGCAGCAGGAAATTAATAGACAATTTACTTTCAACTTTGTACACTTATATGCTCTCTCTAAACTTCTGCCAAATATAAAATCTGCTTCAAGTTTTCTAAATGAGAAAATAAAAACACACACCGCGATCGCGGTGTGGAACAAACGCTGGGTCCTTTGGTCTCGTTGTACAGACGATTGCACGACTAAACACATCATAAGTCTGTACGACTTATCACATCGTAAGTCCTGATGTACCACATTTATGTTCATGTAGTCTAAATTATTACACATTCGAGCATGTAACCTGTCAGGTTTACCCCTAGACTAGTTTGAGATCCAACCTCTTTGAATAGACCTACCGAAAAGGAGCCTTTACTAGAGAAGAGGGAAAAAATAGAATTGTGTAGTTTTAAAACCATTGTGAGTGTAAATAGATTAATAGCAAAGGCTCTAATTATCACAATGGTTTCAAAAAATTACCTTTACAGAGGCGTCAAAGTGCGTCAGTAGGAGACAATGGGTTAACCTCGAACGGCAAGAAATCATCGTAAGTTCTATCGTCGTCTGTTCGACCATACAATACTTTCTGCCGTACGATCTTTTTATAAAACGACACCAAAGTGAAATATATAGTAACCATGAGTGAGTGTGTTTTATATATCCAGACAATTTGCATAAGTAATCCAGTAGTATCACATGGTGTGTTAAACATTGGCCGTTTGGAGAGCAGAGTGCATATTGTTTGGGCACTTCCTAGCACAGTGCTGACCAAGATCTGACGCCGAATCTAAGCTGGACGGGTATATTATAGTCTGATATCCTACTAAACAATGTTTATTTACTTTCGAATTGTTAAACTCTTTAACCCATTACCTCATAGGTTATTTTTAGATAAAACGTATTTTAATTAATCTACCGAAAAGGAGCATTAACTAGAGGAAAGGAAATTGTTTAGAATTTTTTTGAAACCATTGTGATAAATAGAGCATTTGCTCCTATAGGAGCAAATGCTCTATTTATCACAATGGTTTCAAAATGTGACTTTTACAGAGTCGTCAAAAGTCGTCAATATGTGGGAATGTGTTAAGACACTATCGACTGATTATCAAACCGTAGACGCACTTAGCAGGCTAATGGTTAATACATTGTTATAAGAACTGTTACAGTAAAACACAACATTAGTTATGTTGGTGCCTCCTGCTTTTAAGTGTCAAAATGGGCTTTCCTCCAATTCTTCTCAAGACACAAGTGGACTGTTCGACAGTTTAACTCCTGATCAGACGCGGAGTCACTCGGCGTTTCATTTTGTATCCAAATTGTTTATAATGGTTATCAAAGATTTGCCCATAGCAACAAGTTCCGATGACTGCTGCAGTGACAGTGTTAACTACACGCTTTTCCACGCAATTGTAAACAGAGTAGACCCAAATCAGACGGCTCCTACAGGACCCGTCTGATCAGGGTCTGCTCTGTTTGCTTATGATATAATATAGAACTGATTCTACAGAGTCCGTTTGAGCAAAAATGTTGTGTTTAAATGTCAATATAAACATTAATCTAATTATATTCACGATGTAATCATTTCTTACATGAATAGTGACTAGGTAATGGGGTCAAATTGAAACCATTTTGTAGAGCAGATATTAATGAAGTCCAAGACTGAGCGGACAACACATATAACCCTTTACTCCATAAATACGCTTTTCTTCGTCTTTGAAAACAGAGTAGACCCAGATAAGACGGGTCTTATAAGACCCGTCTTATCAGGGTCTGCTCTGTTTGCTTATGAAATTATATAAATATGATTCTACAGTTTACGCCATGATCAAAACTTCATGTGCCCAAGTGATATAACAATTAATCTAATAGATAGTCAGAGTGCCATTATTTCTTGCATGAATATTCATCGAGTAATGAGTTAATACCTTAGCGCTAAACGCGATCAGACTGACGTGTACAGTTTGGATTCAGATTTGTCCCAGAGTAGTTCGGCGTCTGATCAAGATCAACCCTGTTTGAACCTAAATAATAGTCCCTCGAAAGTTTGAACGATTCAGTAGGAACTACAATTGCTACAGATGACTCGCAAACAGTTTGGATCAAGATGAGACCCCGAGTTACTCGATGACTGATCAGGATCAAAACTGTTCTCTAAAGCTTGTTCGAATCGGGAAGAGTGGTCAAAATTACACCAGATCGAAATTTGAGGAGAAATTATTTTTTAACAGTTGGGGTGAGGTTTAACTAAGTGAAAAAACCGTCAAAGTAAATTATAACCTTCTAAATCAAGAGCAACAGACACACGTGCGTACTCTAATACAATAAAACCTCTCTATAACGGCCACTAAATCACATCAAATAGTTTGTGTTAAATACAGGTGGCTGCTTAAAGCAAGGTGAAAGTAAAACAGAACGCTCCAATAGGAGCGTTCTGTTTTACTTTTACCATGCTTTAAGCAGCCATCTGCCCTAGATACCAACTAATTAACAGAATTTAGTGGCCGTTATAGAGAGGTTGTGCTGTACTATAATCGTCCTTTCTCCGCCAAACCCTTTGGTTTGACCACTCTTTAGAATTGTCGCGAAGAGACGATTCTAGACTGGTCGCAAAATAGGGATTGGTAGAGAAATAAAGAAGTAATTATTGAAAATGTTTTAAATTACACATCCTATATGGACCACTATAAACCCCGCGAGGGAAATGCCGCCACCATTTGCAGAACACTATGAACATTAATGAGGTGAATCGTGCTAAATTTAGATCAATTGTACCCACTGAATTATCATGGCAAATAGTGGAGACCCATATGAGACAGCTCGTATAGGAGCTCCTCTAGGATCTGTCTCATATGGGTCAACACTATTTGCAAAATGCAGAATAATGTACTTCACTGGTAAGAGATTATATATGTCACAAATAAACCGACTTCTCTATATAAACATGTATGACGAAGACCTATGCAATGAAATAAATCATAAATAGTTTATGCGCCAAAAATGTTAACGCAAGTTGTCTTTCAGTGTCAAAACTGCTAAGACACGTCTACATGGATGAGTATAGTAAAACCCTGTCCAAAGTGACCACACACATTCTTAAAGGTAGAGTATCCCCTAGTGACGCATTTTGCGCCTCTATAAAATCCACATTGGCAAACCATTGTGATAAATAGAGCATTTGCTCCTATAGGAGCAAATGCTCTATTTATCACAATGGTTTCAAACTACAAAATTCTAAAATTTTCCTTTCTCTAGTTAATGCCCCTTTTCGGTAGATTAATTAAAAAAGGTTGGGTCTAAGAATAGCCTAGGAGAGAATGAGTTAATATGCGGTTCTAAAGCACTTGCAATAGTTTTATGCATTACTTTCGCCCAGCATTAAACAATGACCCGCTTTTAAATACATCTATACAGTAAAACCTCTCGATAAAGGCCACTAAATTGTGTTAATTAGTTGGTATTTAGGACAGGTGGCTGCTTAAAACAAGGTGAAAGTAAAACAGAACGCGTTCTGTTTTAATTTCACCTTGCTTTAAGCAGCCATCTGCCTTTAACACAAAATACTTGATGCAATTTAGTGTCCGTTATAGAGAGGTTTTACTGTATTTATATGGTCGCTTTAGAGGCACTCTACAGTTTTAAAAAAACCCTCTAAACCAGAATTCTATTCGTAGGAGAGAAAAATAGATACTTATAGGAAGGTGGCTGCTTAATGCTCCTAGAGGAGCTTTCGGCATGATTTTCTCCCTGTATTAAGCTACCACCAGTTTCTAAAACATATAGTTATGCTAGATTTAACGCCCCGTTTAGAGGGATTTTACTGTAAAGTATTCCATATCATTTCTTGGTTGAAGTGTCATTTTGATTATCCCTTACAACGATGCGAGAACCATGTCCGTTCAATCAGGTACACGTTTGACTCCTTCCGAATTTGATAAACGTTTAACCCTTTCCCTCATATAAACGTGTTTCACGCATTTGCAAACAGAGTAGACCCAGATCAGACGGCTCCTAGAGGAGCCGTCTGATCAGGGTCTGCTCTGTTTGCTAATAGAATTTGATATATCTGTTTCTTTACTTTCTAAAATAGCTACAATATTCCACCTTGCACATTTCGTTATAACCATTTTGTCCACGAGTATTCAGTAGGTATTGAAATTTGTAATAAATACAGAACAGGGAAAGGGTTAAGAAACTATTGACCGAGTCAAATAGACTGGATCCTCATGAGATGCCGAGTTACTCGGTGTCTCCTCCGGATCCGATCTGTTCGCAAATGCGGATGCCTTTCAACCAGACGTAAAAGACACAGACTTATTCTCTTTTATAAAATGGTGTTTCATTTAACTCCACAATACCTCACGGAACTGGTACCTGGAGTGGTTGGAAGTGTTTCTCGATATAATTTAAGAAACGCTGGGGATATTCAATCTCTTGCCTGTCGCACAACCCATTATAGTAACTCTTTCCTCCCTGCAACAATACAGGAATGGAACAATCTCCCCGAAAATGCAAAGCAATCTTCTACTCTATATGCATTCAAAAAGTATTTGAATAGCAATCTGCCAACTGTTCCTAAACATTTTTATTACGGTGTCAGAAAACAGCAGGCTTCGTACAAACTGCAGTTCCTTGAACTATGACCTCTTCTCAAAGAACATATCTGACACTGCCTTGTGTACTTGTGGCCTTGTTGAGAACGCATCGCACTTCTTCCTAAGCTGCTGCAAATATACCAACCAAAGGAAACAACTTTTTGATGATGTTGCCAGATTCACTACTGCGTCCCTTTCTGTCTTTCTGTTTGGTGACCCTCTTTTAAATTATGATACAAACATCATTATAGTTGAAGCCGTACATCGGTTTATCCAATCCTCAGAACGATTCTAATAAACTCGGTAACGCTCATCTTCTCTCGAATACCGGTATGCTTGTTCTGCTCAGAATCCTAGAGCTCTCCACATATGTGTGTCAACTATCGTTTCTTTTTTACCTATTTCTTTTTTATTTTTTCTTCAAATTTATCTTTCTCTAAAACATTTTTGTGTTAGCTGATATATTCGGCTGAACTAATTTAGTTTTTCAGTGCAATTAACATAGTTCAATAACTTGCAGTCATTTCTGCATAAAGCGAGTGTAGTTTTTACGGTGTTGGGAGAGAAACACAATAAGCAGTCTTGCTTTCGTTTCCATCCTTTTCTTTTCCTTTGTGTTATCATTACAATATTCATGTAAATATTTATAAATAAAATATGTTTAAACCAAATGCGGATTGGGTCGTGGGCCAGTAAAGGGGTTAGAAGTACAGTGACTCCCTATAAACCGTACGTTAAACTTAGTATAAATATCCGTCTTGGATACTAAACGTCCGGTTTTCATAATTATGTACAGTAAAACCTCTCTAAACCTAGAATTCTAATTGAATAGAAATTAGATACTTTTAGACAGATGGCTGCTTAATGCAGGGTGAAAGTCATGCAGAAAGCTCCTTGAAGAGCTTCCTGCATGGCTTCCACCCAGCATAAAGCAGCCACATGCTTTAAAGTATCTAAATTCTTCTTCCGGGTTATGTGGGTGTTACTGTACTTACACAAGCCAGGTGTGAAATGAAAATGGACCGCTCTTTACGACAAGGGATCTTGTCGCCAATATACAACAACTGATATAACTTTTAGGTCTAAATTCCTGTACACAAAAATCTAGTGCCAGACCTGTCATTTATGCCTGACCCTCTAATTGGAAACAATGACAAAATGGATAAGAGTCAGATTATGTAGACGGCACATGGTCATGGTAATTAATTTTTCAAGTGAAAACAGAAAATGCATTGTGCTTACAGGTTTAATGCGAGAGCTACATGATGTCTGCTAAAACATTACAGTATAAAATGTGACAAATTCACAAAATGGTGATACATGCATGTATACTAAAGAAATTGGTATAAAAATTTTGGTATGAACTTCTCTTGATTAACACTCACTGAGAACAGTATCAGTGATCTTGTTCATAACAGTTTATTGTGAAGGGAGAGAGATTTTTCTTAAAATGGGCATATGGTTTTTTTTTTGCAGTCGAGTCTCTTATCTGTATTTGTGAGCAGCAATTAAAACCTCGAGCCATTTTATCTTCTTTCTTGAGAATATTATCTAAATGGTGTAGAGTTGTAAGAATTTACCTATTAGTAAGGTTAATTGGCGACAAGTGTGATATTGTACGGTCATGTCCGTCGCTATCGCGACGGACATATAAGACCGTACAATATCCCACACTTATTGCATTGCAAACACATATCTTGTAGACCTGATTAAACTACACAGACTGATGTCTACGCGGTTTGAAAATTAATGTAGTTAATGTTTTTATTAGTCCCCAACCGGTTACCGGTTGGGGGACTATAGGTTTGCTCGATTCCGTCCGTCTGTCCGTCCGTCCGTCCGTCTGTCACGCTTCGTGTCCGGGCCATATCTCCTACAAAGTTATACCAAATTCATTATAACTTCACACATTGAAGAAGCATGATGAGGGTTAGTGTCATGCACAAGGGCCATAACTCTAGCATCAATATTTTTGGAGTTATTCCCCTTTTACATATTTTTGTCCGGACAATAACTCTTTATCTACTGGTTCAATTGATTTGTAACTTCACATATGGAACAATCATGATGAGGGGTAGTGTCATACACAAGGGCCATAACTCTAGCATCGATATTTTTGGAGTTCTTCCCCTTTTTTATATTTTCTTGTCAGTCCGTCTGTCACGCTTCGTGTCCGGGCAATACCTGCTACATTGTACAAAGTTAGGCCAAATTCATTATAACTTCACACATTGAAGAAGCATGATCAGGAGTAGTGTCATGCACAAGGATCATAACTCTAGCATCTATATTTTTGGAGTTACTCCCCTTTTTCATATTTTCTTGTCGGGACAATAATTTTTTATTTACTGATTCAATGTATGAAAGTAGGTACTAATACCATTCAGGTGGTCATGTATATACCATGGTCAACCACACCATGGGTGGGTGGGGTGGGGAGAGTGGAGGTTTTTTTCAGTCCGGTGGGGGACTCATGTCTTGCATAGCAATACAACATGCCCTTGTTTTCGCTGTTTGATGCAGATGTCATGTAGTAAGGCCCAGTTCTCAATAGGGAAACATACTTCTCATTTTCGCTGTTTGATGCAGATACCATGTGACATGTAGTAAGGCCCATTTCTCAAGAGGAATTCACTTTTAATTATCGCTGTTTTATGCAGAACCCATAAACAACATTTACCTCATAGAAATGCCTTTACAAACATAGTAGACCGAGATCAGACGACTCCTGTAGGATTGCTTGAGTCACTGGTCTCTTATTCACAATGGCATTAAAAGTTCATCTAATTGATATTCATGATGTCATTATTTGTGACTAAATATTCACGAGGAAAAGGATTAATTCTCACCCTGTTCTAAAATTGATATTTGGCAAATATATGTACAAGCGAGGTTTTACGCAAGCGTAAAATGGCTACGTAAAACATATTTAAGCAGGGTAGGAGATAAAACAGAGAGCAGCATTATTATTTAGTAATTTTGATTATTCAAGGACATACAATGTTCTGACCAAAGACGATCAACTGATTTCTGAAATATAAACAACTGTTCCTCTAAACATGTATGAGTTTTGTTTCAGCTGCTTTTGCTTGGGGTTTTAGAATTTATAACAACCTTTGCAACAGTCTGGATCCAGATGAGACGTCGAGTAACTTGGCACCTCATCAGGGTCCAAACTGTTTTTCACTTTGACATTTCTTTAATAGATATGGAAGGGAAAAAATGCAACAGACGACATTATTTGCAGACATTAATTGCTTACAGTGCAGAAGATATTTGGGTTACATAATGCTGGACAGCAAATGACCTACAAATGATCTGCATAATGTTAACAACGCATCAAACATGAAACAGTTCTTGGGCATTAGTGAGGCTAAGTGAACACAGCGGAAAATATTGCAGCTGCATTTTTCTGGACTGTAAGTCTGGAGTGTAGTCTGCAGTAAATAATGGTCATTTTGAATTTCCATAAAAAACAAATAAGTTCGACCGCTGGGGAAAAATATATTACAATGCAGTAAATAAATTAAATAAAGTTAAATACTAGTCGGAATTTTCCTTGTATATAAACGCCTTTTACGAATTTGCAAACAGAGAAGACCCAGACCAGATGGCTCCTAGAGGAACCGTTTGATGAGGGTCTGCGTAGAAAGGCGTATTTATGGAGGAAAGGGTTAAACTCTCATCTGATTCATATTCATAGAAATCCACCCAGGAAACGTTTTAGACATATGGTAAATTAAATGACTTTGTGAAACCACTGTGATAAATAGAGCATTTGCTCCTATAGGAGCAAATGCTCTATTTATCGCAATGGTTTCAAACTACACCATTTTAAAATTTTAAAATTTAAAATGGTTTCAAACTACACAATTTTAAAACTCTCATCTGATTCATATTCATAGAAATCCACCCAGGAAACGTTTTAGACATATGGTAAATCAAAGATTAAATGACTTGGAACCTGTTTAGGCGGATTTACCCGGCGTATGATTGGATCTATGCTTATTTTGATATACACAATTTGATCGCACCGAGGATTACAAGTGTTGACATAAAACAGACGCCTTTTTACCGTCAGAGGTGTAATATTACAGGTCCGGGACAGTTTGTTATCAAATGAATTATAAATAAACGTCCACTAGAATGAAAAAAAAACCCTCAAGAAAGTACAGTAAAACCACTCTAAACCTGACGTTAAATTTTGTATAAATATCGGTCTTGGAGACAGGGGCAGCTTAATGCATGGTGAAAGTCATACAGAAAGCTCCTAGAGGAGCTTTTTGCATGACTTTCACCCTGCATTAAGCATCCACCTACCTAAAAGTATCTAAATTATTATCTACTAGAGTTCCGGTTTATATACGTTTTACCGTACAGTAAAGCGCAGGGTTCTGTTCACATCGATCACGAACAATAAGTCTGATTCTGGGTTTTAAAACAGGTGATAGCTTAATGTAGGCCGAAAGTTATGCAAAAAGCTCCTATAGGAGCTTTCTGCATAACTTTCATGCCTACATTGGTATTAACCTTTCCGTTCTTATAAACGCCTTTTTTACGCATTTGCAAACAGAGGAACCGTTTGATCAGGGTCTGCTGTATTTGCTAATGGAATTTGATAGATTTGTGTCTTTACTCTCTAAAATGGCTACAGTGATCGATCTTCCATATAAGAAATAGTACAGCCCACTGAGGGCCTTATTGCATTATAGTGACCTACCAGTCAGCCCGAAACTAGTTTAAGGCCCGAAGCCGAAGGCTGAGGGCCTTAAACTAGTTTCGGGCTGACTGGTAGGTCACTATAATGCAATTAGGCCCGAAGTGGGCTGTACTATTTCTTATAGTATACCGCATTCCTTTGTTCACGTAAATATTTTAGCAGTTCTGTGTCGCTCCGTGATTACTTCCATTTAATAAGTTATTAATCTTCAAATCAAATAACAATTAGATCTATTGCCTTTACTAAAGTTAAAAAATATTTTAGTATCAATTTATTCAAGCTGAATAATAATCATTATTTTACACAGAATCTATTTTCGAAAAATGCATTGTTTAAATACATTTCTTGGATTGAATTGTGCAAAGCCCAGTAGATCTAGAGCGTGATCGGGTAGCTAACTCATCACTGGAGTCGGTGGTCATAGCAGTGATGATGTTAGCTTTGTAGTTTTGAAACCGATGCTCAATGCATGGAGAATTGAAAGACAGATCCATCAAACTGATTGGATATGGAGAACTTACAGACCATTTGGCAGTACTTAACGTCAAGGAGGATAATGCGCTAATACATGCATGATGTCGTTGCGCTAATGACGTCATGCATGACGTCATGACATCTGTAATAACCGCCCAATGTCACCATGACGCTGAATCAACATTATTTTCTTTGTGGCTGAATGCATGTAACAAAAATGTGACGTGTATTTCGACACGATACTCTTTGAAAAAGGCCCTTAGTGATCGAAATATTAGATCATGCTTTTCAAGTATTTATGTATTAATTAATATATAATTCAGAATGACGTAATACATCAACGTGCGTTTCCGTATGCGCGGAAATTACCGAGCACCGGAAATTACCGAGCGCAGCTGTCCATATAGTGTCCCAGTGGGCACAATCGCAATTTAGGGACCGGTACTTTTAACATAAGTAAAGAAGGAGCGTATGTGGATAGGTAGAGTCATCTGTATATGTATTTTTATCTCTGGGATAAGGTACATGTATACTATGTATACAATTCATTTATCGGTATGTGTGTTTCCGTGTGCACGGAAACAACCGGAACTTACCGAGCGTAGCGGGCACTATAATGTTCCAGCGGGCACTATCGTAATTTAGTGACCGGTACAGTTTACATAAGTAAAGAAGGAGAGTATTTGAATAAGGTATACTATATGTCTTTATAACTATTTTGTCCATGAATATTCAGTACAGCTGTAGGTGTCGAGATTTTGAATAAACATAGAACAGGAAAAGGGTTAATTAACGCCGTTTTCTTATAGATCCCCGTTTATTCATTATATGGTCGCAATAGACATACTCTATTGTCGCCAATATACAACAACTGATATAACTTTTAGGTCTAAATTCCTGTACACAAAAATCTAGTGCCAGACCTGTCATTTATGCCTGACCCTCTAATTGGAAACAATGACAAAATGGATAAGAGTCAGATTATGTAGACGGCACATGGTCATGGTAATTAATTTTTCAAGTGAAAACAGAAAATGCATTGTGCTTACAGGTTTAATGCGAGAGCTACATGATGTCTGCTAAAACATTACAGTATAAAATGTGACAAATTCACAAAATGGTGATACATACATGTATACTAAAGAAATTGGTATAAAAATTTTGGTATGAACTTCTCTTGATTAACACTCACTGAGAACAGTATCAGTGATCTTGTTCATAACAGTTTATTGTGAAGGGAGAGAGATTTTTCTTAAAATGGGCATATGGTTTTTTTTGCAGTCGAGTCTCTTATCTGTATTTGTGAGCAGCAATTAAAACCTCGAGCCATTTTATCTTCTTTCTTGAGAATATTATCTAAATGGTGTAGAGTTGTAAGAATTTACCTATTAGTAAGGTTAATTGGCGACAAGTGTGATATTGTACGGTCATGTCCGTCGCTATCGCGACGGACATATAAGACCGTACAATATCCCACACTTGTATACACTAACTTTAGTCTCAAGTGTTCTGTCAGTCTAAACAATGTTTGCGACCGTTTCATAATTGAAAATATTCCTAAACATTTCATTTCAGACGCTTGCAGTAATTTTTTTTCTCTAAAACTGATTCATTACAACAGGCGGTTAACTGCATACAAGAGGAACGTTATGCAGAAGGTTGATTTTTACTTTCGTTCTGCGTCAGCCCTTTTCGTCCCAGCGAACACTTTCATCTGTTTAACCCTTTACTTGTTCTGTGTTTGTTTTCAAACTTCAAGACCTACTGAATATTCATGGACAAAATAGTTATAAAAAGGAATATAGAAGGTGGAACATTGTAGCCATTTTAGAAACCAAAGAAACAGATCTTTCAAATCACATTAGTAAACAGAACAGACCCTGATCAGACGGCTTGCAAATGCGTGACAATACGTATACGGGTGTGTATATGAAGGAATGGGTTAAAGTTTTAGAGTGGGAACATGTTTAATTTCATTATAAAATGATAAACGAAGCGTCAAATACTTCTGAACCATCATCTCGGCGTCTCATCTGTATCCAACATGTGTGCATATATTACATACAATGTACCTGTCGTCATGGAAATAAAGGGGTTAATATTCATGCC
The DNA here is from genome assembly GCA_963576725.1 of Azorinus chamasolen. Taxonomy (NCBI): domain Eukaryota; kingdom Metazoa; phylum Mollusca; class Bivalvia; order Cardiida; family Solecurtidae; genus Azorinus; species Azorinus chamasolen. Next base: position 31,215,150 of record OY755239.1, on the reverse strand, counting down.
AGACCAACTCCTACACCATTTTAATTCAATGCACGCTTGTATTGAACCCTTTTCTTCATGTAAATGTGTTTTCACGCATTTGCCAACAGAGAAGACCCAGATCAGACGTCTCATATAGGAGCCGTCTGATCAGGGTATGTTCTATTTGCTAATGGAATTTGAAAGATCTGTTTGTTTACTTTCTAAAATCGCTACAATGTTCCACCTTCCACATTTCTTTTTAGCTATTTTGTCCATGAATATTCAGTAGGTATTGCCATTTGAAATAAATATAGGACAGGGAACGGGTTAAAATATAGATCAAGCACAGCGTCTGAAACATATTCACAATCAAACAGATCGGGTCCTGATCAGAAAGTTCCTAAATGTCTACTCTGTTTGTAGAAGCGTAATAAGACATAATATTTATTATTATTATTTGTGCAGTAAGGAGTAAAGGAACTACTTACTTTGACACGTAAAGACCACCGGGCATCCAGTTAGTGGTTGCTATAGAAACGTTTCATGCGCGTTACAAAATATTTAGATCCAACTTAATTCTAGAAGTAAATCCGGTTTTCATTCCGAGTTACTCGTGCCCAAAGACAATAGGATGACCCTAATAGTACTTAACCCATTACTCCACAAATATGTCTTTCCAAACAGAGTAGACCTAGATCAGACGCTCTCTGTATGGGGCCGTCTGATCAGGGTCTGCTTTGTTTGTTTAACCCATTCCCTCATATTGACGACTTTGTAAAAGTCACTTTGTGAAACCATTGTGATAAATAGAGCATTTGCTCCTATAAGTTTCCTAATGGTTTCAAACTACAAACTTCTAAAAATTTCCTTTTCTCCAGTTAGTGCTTTCCGGTAGATTTATTCAAAGAGCTTGTATCTAAATATAGGCTATGAGGTAATGGGTTAATAAGCAAACAGAGTAGACTCTAGTCAGGCGGTTCCTACAGGATATAACAATTATTAGTATGATTCTACAGCGAAAACATTTTGGCAACAGTTTTTATATGTTTTTATTTATAAAAGATAAACATTTAAAGGGTTTCCAAATGCATTTGATATAACCCTTCCTGTACAGTGAACGAAATCAGATGTATATAGGTAGTTAACCTATTGCCACTTAGGCTATTTTTAGACCTAACCTCTTTAAAAAATCTACAAAAAATGAGTATTAAAAAGGAAAGTTTTAGAACTGTGTAGTTTTCAAAAACATTTTGATAAATAGAGCATTTGCTCCACAGGATCTTTTACAGAGGCGTCAAATGGCGTCACTATGCGGGGGGGGGGGGGGGTTAAAGACAATGTATGTCTAGATAGAGAAACATAAAAATAAACAGAAAGAGGGTATGGTGATGAAAAGAATAAATGAAACAAAGAGATGAAAAAGAAATAAAAACAACAAATATAGAAAACGGTAAAGCGGGGGATTCAAGGGATATAATCCAATTTGAAATTTACAATAAGAACCTGGTATGATCTCCCTTATTGGCCAGCAGGACAACGGTAAGCTGCCATACAAGCTTCCTATATGCATCATTTTCCATTAAGCAATGGTCAATATTTGGTTAAAACACATCATATTTGTTTTTACTTTATGTCGAAGTTTATAAGTAACGATATATGGTTATGCCATCGATGTTAACTCACCACTTTATGGACTAGAAGTCCAGACAGTGTGACACACAGAGTTCGTTCCTCTTCCCAGTAATGAGTACATGATACATGTACATAGGCATTTTTATGTTTGATGAGCATATCTGTGTCGGAGGTTATGAAACGTTTTTTTTATTCTCAACCATCTGGCTGGTCAGATTTTATCTGATTGGTCGGTGAAACTTAAAATCTGACCAATCAGATGCTCGCCAATGAACCAAGACGTTTGATAATCTCGAGGTCAGGCCCTGTGGTTATTAACTTTTTTACTTGGGCCCGAGTTCGTTTTCAAGCACCTGTCTGTTTTGAGTTTGGGTTGAAACTTGAAATCTGAGTCCATGGTTATAAAACTTTTAGTTGAGTCTGAGTTCGTTTTCAAGTTTTTGATTGGTCAGATTTGAGCCAAAGGCTCAAATCTGACCAATCAAAAACTTGAGAACTCCATTCTGACCAATCAAAAGCTTGAGAACGAACTCAGACTCAACTAAAACGCCTTATAAGCATGGACCCTGACCGTGGCTTCTTTATGTTTACACGAGACGTCAAACCCATGGTGTCCATTGTTTGCGACGTGTTTTTGCAAATGTTATTGTAAGGGGTAAACGTTAGGCACTAACACAATAGGTGGCAAATAAAACAAAAGTTGTAAGAGGCAACGTCAGAAGACCATGATTGTGCCGGACCAACTACGGGTTTACAGATTCTGTGCTGAAGGATTCCAATAGAGAAGTCGTGATAGCGACCACTTGTCACTCTGACTGGACACACTTTTCACGTTAATGAAAAGTATTCCTCTAGCCTCATACCCCCTCTCTCTCTCCTTTACGCATCTCTCCTTTTGCCCCCTCCCTATCTCTCCTCTCTCTACCCCCCCCCCCCCTCATAAAATCTAAAAAATAATGCAATGTAATGTACATTATATTCTGTTTAACAATTTCCTGTTCAAGATTTCCCCGGCATTTAGCTGACACTTCTCTTAACCCATTACCTCATATGCTATTTTTAGACACAGCCTCTTTAAATAAATCTACCGAAAAGGAGAATTTATTAGCAAAACGGTAAATTTTAGAATTGTGTAGTTTTAAAACCAATGTGATAAATAAATCATTTGCTCCTATGGAGCAAATGCTCTTTTTATCATAATGGTTTCAAAAGGTGACTTTCACTGAGGCATCAAAAGGTGTCAATATGAGGGAATGGGTTAAAGGTCGGCATTGGTACCAATGTCCAGTTTAGAGAGATGCTACTGTATGTCACAGCACATTACAATTACCTTTTTGCATTGCCCTAAACCTGACTATTACATGCACGTGACGCAAAATATACAACTTCAGGCATACAACGGAATCATAGAACATGACTGAACGACACGGTATTAACCGTTAGATTGCTGATCAAATTAATTTTAAATAACTTTTCAGCTACTACATGTTCAATATTCTATCTATAATCAGTTAGTCTACCAAAATGCTCTCAGGGTGTCACACAGTGTGGATACTGATGAGACGCCGAGTTACATGTACTCATCGTCTCATTTGGATCCAAACTGTTTGCATATGTACATGCAATCACTCATCCACCCACAGCAGGCTGAAGGTTAAGCATTTGAATGCAGGGAAAGCATACATGGATATTTGCAGACAGTGTAGACCCAGACCGGACGGCTCCTAAAGGAGCACTGTCACCAGACTCTGAAATGTAGCGTTGAAAGGACTAAACCTTTCTTTCATATAAAGGCATTTTCACGCGTTTGCGAACAGAGTAGACCAGAGTCTGCTCTCGATATAAATCTAATTCTACAATTTTACGTCAGAGCAAAAAAATCCCTTTAAAATTGCATTATTAAGTCTTCTAATGCATATTATTCATAATGTATTTTTTTCTTACATGAATATTGTACAGTGAAAGGTTTAACTGTGAGTCCTTCGCGTACTTGACATATTTTTCAGAAATGTACTTGACATATTTTTCAGAAATAGTTATTTAATAGGATATCTGCAGTTAGGCCGACCCAGACCAGCTGTCACACCTCAGTGTTCACACAATGTCTAGGTTTCAAGCATTAAGTATAGGAAAGGTGTCGCTTAATATTTTCTACACCTTTCCCTAAATTTCAAGATGTCACAAATGACATTCATTTATGAATTCCTTTTGAACAGCTACATTCAGATTATGTGTGTGTATGTGTGCGTGCGTGTGTGTGTGTTCGCGTTGCGTGTTTGTGTGGGTGGTGTAGGTGGCGATGGCGGCGTGTTTAGCATCTTGACGTCATCTCAGACTGGACTCAGATCAGACGACTGGTATAGGAACTGTCTAACAGGGGTTTACTTGACTGCTTATAATATGGATGTGATTCAACAGTGTATGTCATGACCAAACATTCATGAGTTTAACCCTTCGCTTGCTATTCACGTCAATATACCTACCTGTAAATAGTGAAGACCTAGATGAGACAGCTCCTGCAGGAGCTGTCTCATCAGGGTCTGCACTATTTACAAGTTGATTGTGCAACCAGTGCACTCAACAGCTGTGATTGCACAGCGAAATACTTGTACACAGTGAAGATATGTGTAATTATATAACAGGGCATGGTCAAAGAAGGAGAAATGTATTTTAAAATTCAGCAAGAGAAGGGTTAAATGCCATTATAAAATATCATTTAATTAGTATTCATGATGTCATTATTGCTGGCATGAATATTCTTCAGGAATGAATTATACTCTATGAGTTAGAGACAGTGCTTATGAACGAATCGCACTGGCTCGAATACAGAACTAAATATATTGTTATAAAACAGGCAGATCACATCCATAGCGCAGGCGACAATTGCCACGAAAAAACCCAAACAAGACTGAAATCAATAAAGGATAATTATTTATTCGCATTGTGAATGTAAACTACAAAAATCAATCATATCACCATGGCGCCCTGCGACTACGTAAGTCATAGATTTTTGTCTCGGAATCCGACTCTGTACGGAACCGATTCTGTGGGCAAATATTGGCTGATAATGACGACAGAAATCAATAGTGCGGTTCCGCACGTACGGTCCTCCAGGGGACTTAAATTATGTGAATACGTTATCTGTCGAAAGGAAGTGAATCAAACACACTAGGAGCTGTTATCGTGAGGTGAATACGAAATTTAGTGCATTTGACAGCCATTTAGTGACCATTTCCTTATTAGTGTGGACATATTTTCACAGGTAGGTTGACCAGAGGGCATTAACAATATGCTTTTCTGATTTCTGTAGCTTTTTTTTTATCTGTTTGGTATTTAATGAGCAAATAATTTACGATACGACTGAAACATGTTTGTAAACACATAACTATCATATGTTCCAACAATATGTTAGTGTTTATATACTATTCCTTGGATTGTTGTGCAGTATATATTCATGAATCGTTATCTTAGTTTGATACTTAAGTTGAAGTCTGTGTTTAAAATTCACATTTGGCGTTAGAAAATGTGGAATTTTATCTTTCGGCTAGAGTTGTTCGTGTATACATGTACATAGACCCTATCACATCAGAAGGCTGAATCTAGTATTAACCCTTTCCCTCATATAAACGTGTTTTCACGCATTTGCAAACAGAGTAGACCCAGATCAGACGGCTCCTAGAGGAGCCGTCTGATCAGGGTCTGCTCTGTTTGCTAATAGAATTTGATAGATATGTTTCTTTGCTTTCTAAAATGTGTACAATGACACACCTTCAATATTTCGATATAATTATTTTGGCCATGAATATTCAGTAGGTATTGAAATTTGGCTTATATACAGAACAGGGAAAGGGTTAAACCCTTTCCTCCATACAAGCGACTTAAGTCATCTTTGCAAACAGAGTAGAGCCAGATCAGACAACTTCTTAGAATCTACATGTACTCTGTTTTCTTATGGAATAATGATAATACTGTATTTATCTAATTCTGAAGTTTCTGTCACAGTTACAGACGCCCCTGTTAACTAACGTGACATTGTCACAAGTCTGTCCATACATGTACATATTCATGCAGTAGGAGATTCTTAACCCTTTTCCTGTTCTTTTTTTAGACCATTTTTAAATACCTACTGAATATTCATTAACATATAGTTTTAAAGAAATAGAAAAGGTGGAACATTGTAGACAATTTAGAAAGTACAGAAACAGATCTATCAAATTCTATTAGCAAACAGAGCAGACCCTGATCAGACGGCTCCTGTAGGAGCCGTCTGATCTGGGTCTACTCTGTATGCAAATGCGTGAAAACACGTTTATATGGGGGAAAGGGTTAAATTAATACTCATTAGGGGAAAAGGTTACCCCTTTCATCTCTATCACCTACAAAACGTTACGCCCATTTCTTCATGATCCTATGACACGTTTTGATTATTAATCTGCAACATATTCATGTAAGAAAATATTACATAAATTATTTTATAATGGTTTATACACACATGCAGGGACGTTTGGTCATGGCAATTCCATAAGCAAGCAGAGTAGATCAAGATCAGTCGTCTGATGACCTGGGTAGCCCGTTGCTTGTAGAGGCATCAGTCAAAAGGCTCCTCTGTTAATTTTATTGTTACACGATTGAGTGATTGTGTGAGGGTGTGAGAAAAAGAGAGAGGTAGAGAGAGAGAGAGAGAGAAAGAGAGAGAGAGAGAGATTGTCATAGAGAGAGAGAATGAGGTAGAGAGACATACATACACAGAGAGATAGAGACAGAAAAAGAAACATACAGACAGACATACAGACAAACGGAGGCTGAGAGAGATGAGAAAAAGGATAGAGATAGAGAGATAGAGAGAGAGAGAGGGAGAGAGAGACTGAGCAAGACACAGAGAGACAGAGACGTAGACAGATTAATAATTTTAAAACCCTGACTATTCAAGATGGAATGGCCTAATCATGTGCAACTATAGGAGCCATCCAGTACGAAGGGTTAAAGTTACTAGAGGATGTTGAATGACAAACAGTGACTATCTCAGTATTTGAAAATGTCATTACACTCATGTCCTGCATTCAAAGAATTGTAGAAAGTAGAAAAGTAGAAATTTGAGGGGCTTGTTTAACCTTTTATCTCATTAAGACGGCTTTGACTTCTTTGCAAACACAGAATGCCCAGATCAGACAACTCCTATGGGAGTTTTCAAACTAGCCTGCAAGGTCGAGCTTAAGAGAACTGACCTTTCTTGTGCAGTAGAACCTATCGTATGCTACCTTATATTAATTGGACACAGGAATATTATAGCAGCTTTCTGCATTACTTTTGACCTGTATTGATCTACCACCTGTCTTACAGACCCATAATTAGACCTCTTTTGGATGATCGTTTAATACAGGTCCTACTGTATCTTAAAACAAAACATATATAGTAAACCCCCTCTATAACGGCCACTAAATTACATCAAGCAGTTTGTGTTAAAGGCAGGTGGCTGCTTAAAGCCAGTTGAAAGTAAAACAGAACGCTCCTATAGGAGCGTTCTGTTTTACTTTCACCTTTCTTTAAGCAACCACCTGCCCTAAATACAACTAATTAACACAATTTTGTGGTCGTTATAGAGAGGTTTTACTGTACATATACAGTGAAGTATCAGTTTATACAGTTAGGTCTTGCGAATATGACCACTCAAAATAAGGATACATGTAAATGTTTCTCTTTATTCCATGAATATTCATGTAAGGAATACGGGCATTATGAATAGTAATTAGAATAATTGTTATAACACCACATTGACACAGAAACATATCTATATTGCATCGTGAGCAAACAGAGTAGATCCTGATCAGACGGTATTCATGGAGTAAATGGTTAAATTAGGTTGTAGTTTAATGCAGGGTTATGCAGAAAGCTTATATAGGTTTTATCTGCATTACTTTAGCCCTGCATTAAGCAACGGACTCTCTTCACAGATTCCTACATTAAAGAATGGTGTTGTTACATTAGCGGGACTTTACTGTTAGTTACCATTTGTAAAAACAGTACGATTGTTGTAGTACGATTATCTTATCAAGGTTTACTAAAACGTTGACGCTCTCTCCTATCTTATCTGCCCCACGAAGAACATATCGCCAGCATACACCGTGTATCATTAGTCCAACAGTTATTTTTCTAGCCACACCATCCCCGATGCATTTATCTGGTTATATTGCATTAAAGTTTTGATCCTGGTCAAAGTATTTAGAATACTGTTAAGCCTATGACCTAGAAATAATGGCGTACCGCTGGTCCTCTATGCTTTATGTGTATACATAAAATACATGCATCTATTAACCCATTTTCTCCCAGTGGATTCTTCCATGCTTATATATTGGATTAGTCTATTTTTACCTAAGGAATGTCTGGTCTAAATTTTCATTTTTGTTTTGTTTTATATTGAAATTCCTATCAGCAAACAGTGTAGACTCTGATCAGGTGCTGCATTATGCGGCGTCTGATCAGAGTCTACTCTGTTTGCCTACGTCCCATATACGGGATCGTGGGAGCAAATTGGTTAAGAACTCCAAAATAAGATTTCTTTTGAGTAGTCGAATTAGAGATACCTCACGGTAGAAATGAAGAAAATCGTTGGTCCAGGTTACATAATTCAGAACGGCCATATATCATTCGATTATGTTGCTGACTCCAATCAATGATCTATGTACTCTGTGTAATCATACTTCATTATCGTTTTATATCAGATTTTCGAGAAGTTGAATTGACATTGACCACTCTTATATAGATGTCTATATCGAAGCATTTCGGAATGCCTGTTTTCTGTAAAATTTAATTGCACTAGAGGCTCACCTGCTCTTTAATACTCCTATGATCAGTAAATGAATGGCCGCTTAATACATCTTCAACTTTATATTAACGGTGAGCATTCGCTGGGCAAATATGGGGTAAGTTCTGCTAACAGGATAGACCGAGATGAGACATTTGGAACATTTAGCTGGGCGTCTCACCAGAATTCAAACCGTTTGACACTCTCATTATGTCTTTCTGTGCATAAAAATGTACTCAATATGCTAAATAATCACCCTTTCAACGCTGGATTTTCAAATGGACTATTCCAAATTTCAAACAGGTCAAGTTTACAGTGAGTAGTCAGGTATTTTGTAAACAAAAGTGTAACACGACAAACAGTGCAGACCCCGATGAGAGGCTACTCCGGGAGCCCTCTCATCGGGGTCTATACCGTTTGCAAATGACATTAATGACCTGTTTTCCTTGATGAAAGGATTAAAAGCAGTGTCTGAAATGCTACTTATTGCCTTGTTATTGTAATGACTGTATGATTATCAATTAGTTGAATGCCTATAACGACATTATTTATGCACAAGTCGATATTTATGCACAAGTCGATATTCATGCACCAGTCGATAATTATTGATTATGTGATCATGGTAGGAACCGTAGAATCGGGTCCATAGTGTTTCATAAGCAAACGGAGCAGATACTGATCAAATAGAGGAGATCTTTGATCTGGGTCTACTCTGTTTGCAAAAACGCTAAAAGGCATGTCTATGGAGTAAAGGGCAAAATATATTGGATTTCAGGTGCTGTCTGAACTGGGTATTCCATGTTCGCGTATAAAGCTAACAACCTGCAATTTGATATGACAGTATCCAAGCTGTGAAACTGTATCACATTTAAGCCTTAACTCTATAGATTAAGCCTTTGACGTCATTGGAAATAGGAGCGGCTTCTTGTACGAGCCGTCTGATCAGGTTCTCCAGATGACACTAGGGATTTTTTTTTTGTTATAGAAATTGAAGAAACGTCATCTTTGAAATCTAAGCAAAAAAACAGACTGTTTCGATCTGACTGGCATTTGAAAGAAAACCCAGCTTGAATCCAGATTGGACACCAATGATCCAAGCTGTGTAACCCTTTCCCTTATAGATCCAACCTATTTGAATAAATCTACCGAAAAGGAAAATTTACTAGAGAAAAGCATTTGCTCTATTTATCACAATGGTTTCAAGAAGTGAATTTTACAGAGGCGTAGAAAGCCTCATTTAACTATTTATGGAGGAAAGGGCTAACGTCATGTCAATAGTTTCTCAAAAGCACGTGTCAAGCATTTGAACGAATCGGTAGTAAATGAAAATGAGGATAAGAGATGAAGCAGACATCATTTTACAGCAGTGTGAGGACAAATCAAGTCGATTGTATAACAATACAAGTGAATATCAACAATTACATTTTCGGCATTTCTGGACTTTCAAATGTGCATTTACATGTATGTCGCGTTTGCAATTGTAAAATTTGCATTTATGAAGCTAAACAGCATGCAACATTTCTGTAAAAAAATACTTTTGGCGGTGAATCCGTTTCATACAATAGAGATTGACGCCAGTAAATTGGCTGTACCATAATTTCACTAAATACTAGGTCACCTATTGTCTTCTCTGCCCTGGTTTTAAAGCTGAAAAGTTCAATCTGACAGCATTTGGATATGTTTGAATTACGCTGACACAGTAGCGAATAGTATAGACCTAGTTCAAACGGCTCCCCCATGATTCGTTAGATCCGGATCTGCACTATTTGCCCAAATGTGTCTGTCCGAATATTTATGGTTATTACGATATTTCACTCAATAATGTGTATCCATTTCTGCACGCAAATGTTATTAATTTTAACCCTTAATCTGCTGTAGACATTTTGCCTGTTACAATTACAATTCTGATTTGGATAATTTTTGACATATTTCCAATTTATTCAAACGTTTTAGAAATCACTGCTCGAACGTCAAATATGTTTGATCCTGATGAGAAGCCTTGTTCATCGGTCTCTCATTAGGATCCAAACTGTTTGCAAGAGCAAATCTGATGGCGGTTGGCGAGATTAAAAGGTTCATTTTAACTCTTTTGCTGCCAACCTTTTCATTTCTTTCAAGAAAGTAACAAACAGTTTGAATCCTGATGAAATACCGAGTTACTCGACCTCGCGTCTGGATTCAACCGGATTGCATAGGTAATCACATATACGACATTGGCAGCGAAAGAGTTAACACATTATCCTCTAGTGACGCAGTTTTGCGCCTTTATAAAATCCACATTGTGAAACCATTGTAATAAATAATGTTTTCAAACTACAAATTCTAAAATTTCTCTTTTCTCTAATTAATGCTCCTATTAATTAAAAGGTTGGGTCTACAATAGCCTAGGAGAGAATGAGTTAATGCCGCTCATAGCTAATGTAATCTATCTTTCCGGTATAAATACATATACGTGTTACCCTTAACGTACGACACTCTCAACTGGACGATCATTTGAGGTCGTACGATCACAGATGAACACCATACGCAGGGTTTAATCAGGATCAACTTCGTGTTTGCCGCTTGGTAATTTGCATTAAGCAGAGACACACTCAAAGTTAAAAACCGTTGTCACTGTTTACGTCCAATCTCTCCTTCAGGTCGCCAGGTTCGAAACGTGACTCGAGCCACGTGGAACGGATTCTGAAGCTTTAGCCAGTGTCACAAACAGGCTTGATTTCATATACATGTATACGCCTGTTTACACTTTTGCAAATATTATTTACCCAGATTAGACGGCTCCTGTAGGAGTAGCCTGATCAGGATCTGTTCTCTTTGCTTATTACATGATATACAGTAAAATCTCTCTATAACGGCCACTTAATTATGTTAATTAGTTGGTATTTAGAGCAGGTGGCTACATAATGCAATGTGAAAGTAAAACAGATTGTCTCCTATGGCACAATCATGCAGCCGCAGTACCGGCTAGTGACACTCACAGGTACCCGTTTTAACCCCTGTGTGGAGAGGAGGTGCGGGTGGGAGACACTTAAAAGCGTCTCTGAAATTTCCGGGAGCGACCTGGATTTGAACCCCGGACCTCCTGATTGATAGTCAAGCGCGTTACCAATAGACCACCGCACACCGCAGCGCAAATGCTGCGTTAACCCATTACCTCATAGGCTAATTTTAGATACAACCTCTTTGAATAGATCTACCGAAAAGGAGCATTAACGAGAGAAAATGGAAATTTTATAATTTTGTAGTTCGAAACCATTGTGATAAATAGAGCATTTGCTCCTATAAGAGCAAATGCTCTATTTATCACAATGGTTTCACAAAATAACTTTTACGGAGTCGTCAAAAGTCGTCAATATGAGGGAAAAGGTTTAAGAAGTATGTAGGAGCCGTCTGACCAGATACCGCTCTGTTTGCTTATGGACGTACACGTATAGATTCTACAGTTTCTAACAATTCCAAAACATCCTGTGTACATATTCCGTTATAAAAAGTCAGCTAATGCACATGCATGGTGTCATTATTTACTACATGAATATTCAACAGGGAAAGGGTAACGAAACATGGCACGATGTGGGTGTAACTTTTGAATAATCACTTACCCTCATGTAAACGCCTTTTCACGCATCTGCAAACAGAGAAACCCCAGATCAGACGGCTCCTATAGGAGACGTCTGATCAGGGTCTGCTCTGTTCGCTAATGAAATTTGATATATTTGTTTCTTTAGTTTCTAAAATAGATACACTGTTCCACCGGTCATATTTTGTTATAGCTATTTTGTCCATGAGTATTCAGTAGGTATAGAAATTTGGATTCTAATGCACATGCTCCGCTAACGCGTCGCATGTAAAACTGAATTTGCGACATATAAACCACCGATATACTGCTGCAAATCTTCAAATACGCAACGGTTATCCCCTAAATAAACATAGAACAGGGAAAGGGTTAAATGTTAAAATATTGACGTCGCCGAAATTAATCGCCCGTGTTTTAGCCAAATTCACTTGCGTTTTAGTTCTGTATGTGTTGGCGATATCTAAATATTTTCCAAGCTGTTTGCAAATGTGAGGCAAGTCACGGGTAGCTGGATCAGAGTAAGGTAATGCCTTTGTTTGACATCTACTTCAGAGCCTGCCTTAAGCGACTAATAAAACAAATCTAACGATGTGTCGGTAATGCATGTGGTAGCTTAATGCAGGTCAGAAGTAATGCAGAAAGCTCATATATGAGCTTTCTGCATTATCTTCGACCTGCATTAAGCAACCGCCTACTTTTGAAGACTACTAATGGTCAATAAATGAATTATTGTCGCTTAGGACAGGTTCAACTGTATATGTATTGCCTTAGGGTGATACGACAATGATTTGACAGTAGCTAATAAGGAAGTTAAACTGGTGAATTATAACCCTATTAATATCGGAAATAAAGATTTCATGAATATTTATTAGCTGAAATTTCATAATGGCATACGTACACATGATATTTTGGTATTTGTAGAAACTGAAGATATCAGATCTTCGTCATTTCAGACGCAAATAGGAGCAGTCTCGTCTGGGTCTACTGTGTCTGCACAAGCACCAACGGGTGTTTACATGAGGATGTTTATCTGTGTATGCAACATGCATTAAGCACATGTATAAAAATTAGCATAAACAAATCTGACTAGAGTAAAACCCACTAAACCACACTTCAAAATTAGTATTAAAACCGGTCTTTCAGACAGGTGGCAGCTTAATGCAGGGTGAAAGTCATGCAGAAAGCTCCACAAGGAGCTTTCTGCATGACTTTCATCCTGCATTAAAAAACTAAGCAGACATGAATTGCTCTGTCATACTATTCTGGTTAAGAGGGCTTAACCCTTTCCCTCATATTGACGACTTTTGACGCTTCTGTAAAAGTCACTTTGTGAAACCATTGTGATAAATAGAGCATTTGCTCCTATAGGAGCAAATGCTCTATTTATCACAATGGTGAAATTTCTAAAAATTTCTAAAATTTTCCTTTTCTCTAGTTAATGTTCCTTTTCGGTAGATTTATTCAAAGAGATTGTATCTAAAAATAGCCTATGAGGTAATGCGGAAACAGTATTTCGTTGTCACCTGCGAATACGTGGTTACCTTTGCAAACAGTTTGGACCCAGCTGTGACACTGAGTAACTCGGCGTCTGATCATGATCCAAACTGTTTTGATGACGTAATCAAGTACTGTTTCAATTAAAAGTGAAGAGAATATACATAATAGACTAGTAGCAGACGACCATGCTTGGCTGGCTACAAAAGAGATAAGATGAGATGTCATCCAGTTTTAGTAGTTTAACCCTTTACCTCATAGGCTTGGAATAAATCTACCGAAAAAGAGCATTTACTAGAGAAAAGGAAACTTTTAGAAGTGTGTAGCTTTGAAAGCATGGAGCAAATGCTCTATTTATCACAATGGTTTCAAAAAAGCGACTGTTACAGAGTCGTCAAAAGACGGCAGTATGAGGGAATGGGTTAATACTCAAAGAAACTTCACTCCTTCTCTCATATAGACGACTTTCGGCACATTGGCAAACAGAGTAGACCCAGATCAGACACCGTCCACTGGAGCCGTCTGATCATGGTCTTCTATATTTGCTCAACCCTTTCCTCCATAAATACGTCTTTGTGTGCCTTTGCTAACAGAGTAGACATATCCTACAGGAGCCGTCTGAACAGGGTCTGCTCCGTTTGCTTATGCTATTATATAGATATGATTCTACGGTTTCTGCCCGTGCAAAAGCTTCCAGTATCCATATGCTATTATAACAAAGGCATCTAGTTAATATTCATGACGTCATTATTATTACATGAATATTCATGGGTAAAGGGTTGAGAAATTCTACAGTTTCTGTCATTTCCAAACGTTTCCTTATTAATGATGCCATTGTGAAAAATCTGTGGTAAGTGGCAATTCACTTATTAACAGTAGGAGTATTGAAATCAGGTGGTTGCTTAGTGCAGGATAAAAATACTTTTGACCTGCATTAAGCTACCACCTGCCCAACAGGCCCATACGTAGACATGTTTTTGGTAATTCATAATGTCGTTTAATTTATTTTTTCGGGACCATCGATTTAAATGTTTTCAGTTATGGAAACTGAATGACGATGCTTGTCCTGGTGTATGTGTGTTTGTGTGTGTGTGTGTGTGTGTGTGGTGGGGGGGGGGGGGGGGGGGTCGTGGTAGTAGAGCATTTTAATAACTGCCTTTTAAACAGATTCATTCAATAAAACCGAGTCTGCAATTTTCTCTTTTCGCATTGCTGCTTTTGCTTTTGAAGGATCTCCTACTTTCAGAATTTATGTAGATATTTACGAAAGATTGGATTCGGGCGTCGTTTATTACATGTGTATTATATGTATACAGTACCCCCCCCCCCCCCCCCCCCCCCCCCCCACCCACACACACACACTTTCAACTGGAATTCTAGTAAAGGCATAATAGATACTTTTAGGCAGATGGCTCCTTAATGCAAGGTGGAAGTCATACAGAAAACTCCTAGAGGAGCTTTCTGCACGACCTTTACCCTGCATTTAAGCTGTCACCTGTCTCCAAGACTGATATTTATACTACATGTCATGTCCGGTTTAGAGGGGGTTTACTGCATTATATTCCTTATATTTTCAGGAACTACTATAGACGTGCATGGAGAGTGCCTTTGTGCTAGTTTTGTGTTTAGGGGTCGTGTATGGGGCACCTGGCCCAATTAAGGAGACCCCGAAAGATGTGGACCTTCTTATGCCGGGAGTCCAGCCCAAACATGTAAACACCTTCTTCGTGTCATTTTTGTCTTAACACTGTACTTCATTTGAGACTCATTCTAACGTGTTTGTTAACAGAGTAGACCCGGATCAGACAGCTCATTGTAGGATCAGCATCTGCTCTGTTTACTTAAGAAATGATACAGATCTGATTCTACAGTTTATGCTATATTCAAACATTTCCTTGTTCATGTATCCATTATCAAAAGTCAGCTAATTATTCATATAACCATTGTTTCCTATATGAATATTCATGAGATAAAGGGTTTATCAAATTGCACGTCATCCCATTTGAAGACATTGTATTTAATACATATACTCAGCTACTCAAATACTAAACTCATCATTTCTCCACCAAAACCTATACTGTGACAACTCTTTAGAATCGTCTCTTCGAGACGATTTTAAAGACTGGTCACAGTATAGGGTTTGGCGGAGAAAGAAAATATCTAATTCTTGAAAATGTTTAAAATTTACACATCTTATCTGAACCTATGCATACTATAGAATCGCTGTATAGTGACTGTTCACTTGAACCATTTCCTCCATAAATACGCCTTTCTACTCCTCTGTAAAAGTCACTTTATGAAACCATTGTGATAAATAGAGCATTTGCTTCTATAGGAGCAAATGCTCTATTTATCACAATGGTTTTAAACCCCGTCGTGTAAAAGCCTTAATAGGATTCTACGACGTATAGATACAGATACAGACAGAACTACGAAATTCTAAAATGTTCCTCTTCTCTAGTTAATGCTCCTTTTCGGTAGATTTATTTAAAGATCTAAAATGGCTTATAAGGGAAAGGGTTAATGCTCCTTTTCAGTAGATTTATTCAAAGTGGCTAGATCTAAAATGGCCTATGAGGGAAAGGGTTACATGCAAGCGCATGGGTGAATAGAGACGTATACATGTAACCCTTTACTCCATCAATTCGCTTTTAACGACTTTGCATTTTAGAGTAAACCATATCAGACGGTTCCTCCAAGAGCCGTCTGATCCGATTCTACACTTTGTTGCTTATAACATTAAAATAGATTCAACTCCACAGTTTCTAGGTACCAAAAAATGTCCATTTCATGATTTTTGACATGAATGTTCAACAAGGAAGTGGTTAAGACATGTTTTACTGTATGTTTTAATTGGCGAACCCCTGATATGATCAGCATTAGTTAACTCCTTCCTCCATATAAACCTGTTTCGTGCATTTTCAAACAGAGTAGACCCAGATCAGACGGCTCCTTTAGGAGCCGTCTGATCAGGGTCTGCTCTGTTTGCTAATGGAATTTGCAATATCTGATTCTTTACTTTCTAGCATGGCTACACGTTTCACCTTCCATATTTTGTTTTAACTATTTTGGCCATGAATATTCATTAGGTATCGAAATTTGGAATAAATATATAACAGGGAAAGGGTTAACTGTAATAAAGCTGAATTGTCAAAACCTCGACTTCCTCTGAACACTCGATACTGTTTCCATTGATTCTTTATTTACCTCCATTTATGAAGAGCTATGCATCGATTATATATCTAGAGAATACAAAAAACAAAAATACACGTTAAATATTTAATCATACACGCGAGCTTTTATTTTTTAACAACAGCTTCTTCAATAAAACCTCTGAGATTCTTTATTGCAGTGCACGTGTACTTATTCATTATCTTTTACAGCCGGACACTTATCTATGTACACCAATGAAAATGGCGGACAAAGCGGAATACATAGGTAAGTACACAACCTGCCTTACATGTAGCTCTATCACTGAGGCGGGGAAGGTGATGGTAACAGTGTGTGAAAGAATGTGTGAGATGATGAATGTGTGAGATAGTGAATGTGTGAGATAGTGAATGAGATAGTGAATGTGTGAGAGAATGTGTGAGAGGATGTATGAGATAGTGAATGTGTGAGAAAATGTGTGAGATAGTGAATGTGTGAGATAGTGATAGTGAATGTGTAAGATGGTGAATGTGTGAGAGAATGTGTGAGATAGTGAATGTGTGAGATAGTGAATGTGTGAGAGAATGGGTGAGAGAATGTGTGAGATAGTGAATGTATGAGAGAATGTGTGAGATAGTGAATGTGTGAGATAATGTTTGAGATAATTTGAGATAATGTGTGAGAGAATGTACGAGAGAATGTATGAGCTAGTGTGTAAGAGAATATGTGAGATAATATGTGAGAGAATGTAATAGAGAATGTGTGAGATATTGTGTTAGAGAATATGTGAGATAGTCTGTGATATAATGTGTGACAGAATTCGGTTTTTGTAGGTATTGTTTCTGACAAATGCAAACATACTTTGCTGATTTAACCTTTCACCCTTTACCTGTAAGACACGCCTGTTTTGCGCTTTGCACACATGATTGACTCAGATGAGAGGCTGTAGTGTACGAACAGTCCGATCAGCGTCACCTCTGTTTGCTCATTGAACAATTATATACATGTATTTGATATTACAGTTTCTGTCTTGACCAAGAGACCACATGTTCATATACTATTATAAAAACGTCATGATATTATTTCTTTCACGGATGTTGATCAGGTCAAGGATTAAACTAATCATTAACCCTTTCCCTCGTGCTGACGAT
This sequence comes from Azorinus chamasolen, assembly GCA_963576725.1. Taxonomy (NCBI): domain Eukaryota; kingdom Metazoa; phylum Mollusca; class Bivalvia; order Cardiida; family Solecurtidae; genus Azorinus; species Azorinus chamasolen. The sequence goes on along the minus strand of OY755239.1, from coordinate 31,197,386 downwards.
TTTTGACACATTTTCAAACAGTAGACCTAGATCTGACGACTCCTGTAAGAATCTGCTCTATTGGCTTATTGCATAATAAAGATCTGATTCAACAGTACTGTCATGGTAAAAAAATCCCATGTTTATTATACATGTAGTTGTACAACTTCATTTCAATCTTGTTTTTCAGTTCGCTTCAAGCCACATGCTAACATGGCGATAGCCCATCACATTCTTTTGTATGGCTGTCAGTCTCCGGGAAGTAGAAACAAAGTCTGGTAAGAACTGTTCTGCTCGTTCATATGTCTGATTGTCTATCCGCCTCTCTGTCGGTAATTCTATCTTTAACATTTTCGTCTATTAAACAAATGTCCGTTCTGTTCACCTGTCGGTCTGACTGTTGTCTTAATGGTTTTCTCCAACCCTTATGTCTATCTGTTGTCTTAATGTTCTGTATGTCCGTCTGACTGATCTTTATCTGTAAATATGTATGTATGTGTGTCTATATCTGTCTCACACTTCTGTCACCATGCGTTTGTTAGTACGTGTGCTAGTATGTCTCTTTGACTGCCTATCTCTCTGTCAACGCATTGTTTGCCAGTTTGGTGTCTATTGGTTACATAGTAGCACATTGATCTTGCCTCTCCGTTTGGCTTTCTGCCTGTGCTTATGGGTTCCCCTTCCCGTGTCGCCAGTTTGTCCATGTGTCAGTTTGTCTGCCCTGTTGTTTTGTGTCCATCCCCTCATTCTTGTATGTCTTTCAGTCTGAATGGCGTTCTGTATATCTATCCTATTGAATGTCTGTCTGGCTGTCTAATCATATCTTATTGTATTCCAGGAATTGTGGAGAGATGGCTACCTCCGGATTTAACACGTACGAGTCAAAGCCTGTTTGTGCCGGCGGCACGAAGATCCTGTATGCATGGGCGATGGATGCGCCCAGCCTGAGCCTCCCCGAAGGTAAAACGAAAGTTCACTTAAACAGAGCTTTCAACGATTCATTCATATCTGTGTATTTTCTCAGATATAAGTTCACTTCATATTTGCGTACTTGTCATATATAGGTTCACTTCATATGTGTGTACTGTACTTGTCAGACATAGGGTTATTTTATATTTGTGTACTGTACTTTTCAGATGCATGTTCATGTATAGGGTTATTTTATATTTGTGCACAGTACTTGTCAGATATAGGTTAAGTTTGTATTAGTGTATAGATATTTAGGTGTTGTCTCATTTTAAAATGTTAAACACTTCAGGTGTAGGCTTCAAGGTCGGAGCTGATACTGGCATTAACTACCTCGTACTCCAAGTCCACTACAAGGACGTGACGTCATTCCTTCCACCCAGTAAGTACCGATACACGCGTACTATACGATGTACATCCGTTATCCTTGTTACAGGTGAACTGTTTGATAACCTTTGAAAATAGTTTAGAATCAGTATTAACATCGAGTAACTGTACGCCTCATCAAGATCCAAACTATTTAACACGGGTTGATCCTAGTTAATGTAATAGAAAAACAATCAAACCTCTCTAAACCGGAATTCTAGTAGACAATAATTTAGATACTTTTAAGCAGGTGGCTGCTTAATGCATGATGAAAGTCATGCAGAAAGCTCCTAGAGGAGATTTCTGCATGACTTCCACCCTGGATTAAGCTGCCACCTGTCTCCAAGACCGATAATTATACTAAATTGAACGTCCGGTTTAGAGAGGTTTTATTTTATAAGATTAATCAACTTCATGAATTGTCATGTTGCAACAGAAGCCCACTGACCAACTTTTATCGCAATATTGTCATTGAGTTCAATTCTAAATGCAGCTACAGTTTAACTTCGATATCTCAAACCCGGATAATTCGAACTTTGGACTAACTCGAATTAAAAGTTTGGTCCTTCAAAAGTACAGTATTGTTCTAAATTGTATCCATATAAATATCTAGAAGTACATGTGACATCTTAATGCAGGTCTAAAGTAATGCTGAATGTTCCTACATGAGTTTCAGCATTACTTTAGACGTGCATTAAGCTGTGAACTTGAGAATTTGTTCAGATTAGAAATCGGATGATTCGAACCTCTGTTGTCACGAAGTAATCTGTATAGTCCCTTGAAGTTCGAGATATCGAAGTTCAACTGTATACTATTTCTTCCATTTGTCGCAAAACAAATTAACCGTTCGCTTGCTATTCACGTCAATATACCTACCTGTAAATAGTGAAGACCAAGATGAGACAGCTCCCGCTTCTTTCTTATATTTTCAGGCCCGCCTTTCATATTTCATTATAACTATTTTATTCATGAATATAGGTATGGAAATTTGAAATAAACATAGAACAGGGAAATGGTTAACTGATGAGCGAAATTAGCTTGGGCCCAACGTCAAACCACCCCTGTCACTTGAGTATTAAGATCATGTGCAAGTATCTGGTAGGTCAGATTGTTTTAGAGAATCTGAAAACCCTGGCCAGTCAGATTCTAAAGAATGAATTCGAACTAATAACAGCAACGGGCAGCTAAGTTCAATGGCAGATTCTGTAGAAACAAACATAGTCAGCAAGGAAGAGATACACTATGCGGGTAAAGAAGAAATGAAGGACTCAGAGACGTATGCGGAACAAAACAATGCGCATAGTTCAGATGACATGGGATTAGACGGAGAAGCAGTTTGTGGTGTAGGGACTACCGATTGTGTTCTAACTCGTACTTTTAAAAATTACCTTAGAACTTCTTTCTCCTATTTTCAGAGGAAGACATCGACCACTCAGGAATAACCATGACAATGACATCACAACCGTAAGTGCATGTGTAATTCTTTGATGTACATGTACAAGAGAACTTCTTTAATTCTGCTAAGAAAATAATGTCTGATATGCTGAACTTTTCACTTATTTCCAGTTCGATCAAACCTTTGAGAATATATTGGCCTAGTTTTAAACAGCTTTGATCCTGATGAGACATCGAGCTACTTGGCGGCGTATCATGTAAATCCAAGCTATTTGCAAATGCTAACCAGGACGCGATTAACCCATTACATCATATATAGGCTATTTTTAGATACAACCTCTTTGAATAAATCTTCCGAAAAGGAGAATTAACTAGAGAAAAGAAAAAGTTTAGAATTCTGTAGTTTGAAACCATTGTGATAAATAGAGCATTTGCTCCTACATGTATATGTTCTATTTTGCTCTATTTATCACAATGGTTTCACAAAGTGACTTTTACAGAGTCGTCAAAAGTAGTCAATATCAGGGATGGGTTAACTTGGGAAGAATCAACATTTAGCATGCTATGGGCAAATCCTTGGCATTCCTTGCAAATAGTTTGGATCCAGATGGGATGCCGAGTAAATAGTTATTAACTGGAATCTAAGACATCATTTTTTAGCCATGTAATATTAATAATATATTGTTCTCTATTTTATATTCACAATGAACCTCGATACTACGAACACTCAAATACGTACCATAATTGATCTTTAACTTAACACAGATGACAGCTTAATGTAGGGTAAAAGACTAGGAGCTTTCTGAATGACTTAAGCAGTTACCTGCCTACAAGGACATACATTATTTATTACTAAAATTTCGTAATATTGAGTTTTACTGTACATAGTTACCTGTAAAATTGAATCGGACGATACTGGCTACTGATGTATCATAATGTCTGGAATTATGTGAAACGAAACAAGCCAAGCATGTGTATCGCATACACCGTTCTTTGTGTTACAGTCAAAAGCGGGCCGGGGTATACTTGCTGGGAACAGGAGGAACCATTCCCAAACACTCAGTGACATACATGGAAACAGAGTGTCCCATCAATGAGGACATTGAGATCCACCCGTTTGCCTTCAGAACGCATGCGCATACACTAGGTGAGCTTATCAAACAACAAACAACAGAAAACAGAAAACAGAGCTTTTAATTAAACCCTTCACTTTATAAAGACAAATATTGACGCATTTGCAAACAGAGTTGATCCAGATCAAATAATCAATGTCTGACCAGTCTATTATGCTCTCTTATCCATTTACCTGATAAAGATGCATTTTCACACCTTTGCAAACAACGTGAACCCAGTAGAAACCATCTGGGTCCATGCTTATAAAACTTTTTAGTTGAGTCTGAGTTTGTTCTCAAGCTTTTGATTGGTCAGATTTGAGTTCTCAAGCTTTTGATTGGTCAGATTTGAGCCTTTGGCTCAAATCTGACCAATCAAAAACTTGAGAACGAACTCATACTCAACTAAAAGTTTTGTAAGCATGGATACTGGTCTTAGTCTGCTTTGTTTGCTTATGGAATTGTATAGCCCTGAATCTGCAGTTTCTTGTCCAAAACATCACGTGTAGCTATACCATTATACAATGTAGCTATTCAGCTTTATACATATTCATAACATTTATGAGCTAAAGGGTTAAAGGAGTACAGATATGATACCACAAATAATCTACTGTTAATACATGCATGCCATTATAAAAGTCTATCAAATAATATTAACAGAGACTCGGTCATTATCGGTCACTTAATTTAAAGTTAAAGAACTAAAGAAGAAAAAGCCTCGTGATTTCTGGAGATATTTCTGCAAGAAAAAAGAAGTTAAAGGCCATAATATTTCCACAGAAGAATTTTATAACTATTTTAAAAACTTATCGGACGAAATAAATGTCATTGCTGATGCGGAAGCTGAAGAGTTTTGCAACGCAGATCAGCCACATGATGACCCGGTATTCGAGGAACTAGATCAACCTGTAACTACCACAGAAGTAATAAACGCTATAAAGACGCTAAAACGTGGGAAAGCTTCATCGCATGATGAAATCATAAATGAATATTTTATAGAGGCCGGTGATATTTTAGGGGCCCATCTGACGGACATATTCAACTTGATTTTTTCAACGGGTGTATTTCCAAGTAGTTGGATGGAAGGCATTATTATCCCCGTGTACAAGAAAGGGGACGCCAGTGACGTGCACAATTATAGAGGAATAACCTTAATAAGCTGTATGGCAAAGTTATTTGTGTCAGTGTTAAATAATAGGCTCAGGACCTGGAGTGAAAAATACAATAAAATATCGGATGCACAATTTGGTTTTAAAAGGGGATATGCAACCACTGACGCAATATTTAGTTTACATTGTGTAATTGAAAAAATTATCAACTCTGGTAAACATCTTTATTGTGCCTTTATAGATATGAAAAAGTGCTTTGATAGTGTTAACCGAAATGCATTGTGGTACAAATTAAACAAGCAAGGTGTAAATGGTAAATTTCTGCGAATTATTCGCTCTATGTACAGCAGTGTTAAATGTAAGGTGAGGCACTGTAATACACATTCCGATCTCATGGAAATAGCAGTTGGCTTAAAACAAGGTGATGTATGCTCACCGATATTGTACTCTCTGTTCGTTGAAGACATAGAATTGTATCTAAATAACAAGGGAAGTAATGGCGTGTCTTTACATGAGTTATCGTTACTGCTTTTCTTGTACGCTGACGATATGGTGTTATTAGGAGAAACAGTTGAAGATTTACAGCTAAGCTTGGATAATTTGAAATTATATTGCGACCGTTGGGGGCTTTCAGTACACACGGATAAGACTAAGGTGATGGTATGTCGTAAAAGGGGTGGCCTGAAACGCCAGGAAGTTTTTACCTACAATGGCGCAAAGCTTGATATGGTGGATGACTTTAATTATCTTGGCGTCGTATTTAACTATACCGGTTCATTCACGAGACACCAACAGTTGCTCGTGGGTAAAGGTTTGAAAGCCATGAATGTATTGTTATACAACACAAAGGACTTTACATTCTCATTAAAAACTATGTGTCAATTATTCGATTCATTTGTTGCATCGATTTTAAACTATTCATCCGAAGTATGTGGTTTTGCTAACATGAAAGACCTGGAACGTTTACATTTAAAGTTTTGTAAACGCATTTTAGGGGTAAAACTCTCTGCATGTAATTCTGGTGTTTACGGGGAGTTAGGCAGATTTCCACTGTACATTGTTAGATATATCAGAATAATAAGATATTGGTTTAAGGTTATGTACAGGTAAAATTAGATCTTATGGCACACCAACATAACCTACTTAAAATGTAAACAAAACACACCTGTAACGGAGGTCTCGAGAAAAATAAAAATAAAAAATGTATACGCCCATCAAAACATATAAAAAAACAAAACTACCCATTCAAAATATAAAACAATAAAAACAAAACAGATTTGAACCAAACTATTATAGCGGCCACCTGGGCATTATACAGTGTATTTACCTGTAGTGTTTGTAAACATTGAGAACAAAAGGTGTGCCATAAGATCTAATTTTACCTGTACACAGATAACTGTATACTCAAAAGTTTGTATTCCAGTTTAACTGAAAAAATGTGTGCTGGTCAGATGAATTGGGCAGTAAAAGTGAAAAATATATTGGGTACTTACGGTTTTTTAGATGTATGGGAAAATCCCCATATGGTTGACAGCAAACGTTTTATCAGTGTATTTAGGCAGAGACTAATTGATGTTTTTATTCAAGGTTGGGCTGGAGAAATTCAAACTAACAGAGTTTTAATCTTATATAAAGAAATAAAGGTTGTATTCGAGTATGAGTTATATTTAGACTCATGTAAAAACAATGGCTACAGGAAAGCGTTAACGAAAATGCGTATTTGTGCACATAGACTACACATACAAACTGGTAGATATGGTGGTGATAGAAAAGAAAGATATGAAAGACTGTGTAATGTTTGTGGAAATGGTGACATTGAGGACGAATTCCATTTTATCCTTAAAGGTCAAGTAAACAGGTAGGACACTTTTTCGTAAATATTTGACAAATGGGTACCTTATACGACGAAGTTTCGAAAACACAAAAAAAATACAGTCATATCACACATAGCAGCTGTCATATATCACCGATAAGTAAGCACTGGCTGATTTTGGTCGTTCGCTTATCTCCCTTGTGATGACGTCACTTGTGACATTCGCTATAAATGTCGAAATAGATATCGTATAGAAAAGAATCACACGTAATGTACTCCTGCTTCGTTTTGAGTGCTAAAATGGCAATTTGTGCTGCCTATGGGTGTATCCCTGCCTATGGGTGTAGCTCCTAATCCAACAGAGACTAAATAGGAATATTTAAATTACCAAACGACGAGAAATTCAAGAAAATGTGATGTGATTTACATTTTGTCTCGACGGCTGTTTTCCGTGAAATTTATACTAGAGATGCAGCGGATGACTTGGGTCTACAATTATAAAAAAGGATATATGCTACATTCTGTTATAAATGTGACTTAATTAGGTCTGTAGCACTGTAGGTTAATGGGCTTTTTCTTCGTGGAAAATTATTCTATACAAACGTTTTGTTAACAGCGTAAACCCAAATCACGCAGGAAGTGTCTGATCAGGATATGCTCTGATTGCTTAATCCGAAGACTTATGTCTTTAGATTCGACTATTTTTGTCTAGCTTCTCTGTAATCCCTATAATGAATATTCATGAAGTCATGAAATCTTTAATAAATAAGAATGATAAATAAACACAATTTAGCACTGTTTGCAGCAGACACCTAATTCCCTTTAAATCAATTTCCCAATACTTCTCTTCTTATATAAACGGCTTCACGCGCGTTTGCAAATAGAGTAGATCCAGATCGGACAGTTCCTGTTAGAGCTGTCTGATCAGGTTCTGCTCTGTTTGCTTGCGAACTTTGGTTGATCTGATCCTAATTGATCTGTCAGAGCCAATGATCTATTTGAAAAGTTAACATTGTGAAAAAAGGCTTTAGATCTTCTTCATGAATATTCGTGTAAGAAATAATTATTTCATGGAGAGTTAATGATATATGAGACCTACCAGTATATTATTTCATAAGCAAATCGACAAGAACCTGATCAGTAGCTGTCTGATCTTGATCTACTATGTTTGCATTGGCATAAACAGGCACGTGGAATGAAGGGTTTATATTCGTGAAGTGATTTACTGACACATATTTTTTCATCAGGGAAATAGTTTATCATAAATATGATCCTTTTGCAATTTTTGAACATGGACACTTTTGACCATAAATCCATAGGAAAAAAGTCATTCTGGATTACTGTAATTTACGTTTTATAATTATAGTTTTACTGATTATTACCTACATTTTGCCCAAAACTAACTTTGAGGCACCATGACCACAATGACTGATTCTTTTGACAAGTTACCACAGCTACATAAAAGAATGCAACAATACGTAATATACAGGAAGCGGGTTTTATGGCCTTGCAATAATCATTGTCCCCTGATGAGCATTTGACAAAGTGCCACTATGATAACTGACATCTGGAGACTGACCCTGCATGGGGCATTTCGTGTGTAATATGGCTTAGTACAATATGGCCTAAGGCCATTTAACATTCATTCATACATGCATAGAGAAATTCTAATGGCTATGTTTACTGTTGTTTCCATATACATGTAATACAAACCATAATTAAATTGCACATACAAGTATACTGTAAAATTATGATAAAGAAAAATGTAGTAAGTTTTAATGTGTTGACTATATTTTTTATAGACATTTTTATTTGTGGTAGGTCCAGTCATTTAAAAATAAATCACAAGCTTTAGAAACATGAATATACATGTATTAAAAAAATAGTCATTCTTCAAGACTGACAACCATTTATTATCAAGATCCACCTTTTTCTCATTTTCCCAACAAAATACATATTTTGGTAGTTCAACCTTTACTCGATTTTCTGAAAGTAATGCATCATTTTGGTATCGGAAATATTAAAGTAAAATAAATAAATAAATAATTTTCTATTTTTCTGTATTTTGGTGGAATTTCTTTTTTTCTAAAGTACGTACATTTATACATAGTACTATGTTACTGAACGAGAACGTCCCATTTCATCTGAACCCACTTTGCCTAAATATGAAATTCATCTAAAGTTGTCTGGTTCTGTATAAAAGTTGTTTGGACCCAACTCATGGGCGGGACCCAACTGGTCCCTCTGATCTAAATCTACACTATTTACTAATGGTTTTGGTCCTAACCTCATCCTCTTTTTAAATTATAGTCTATGAATAGTGTAAATTCACTGACAGGTAAAGTAAGTTTTAACCATTCGCTTGCTATTCACGTCAATATACCAACCTGTAAATAGTGAAAACCTGCAGGAGCTGTCTCATCAGGGTCTGCACTATTTACAAGTTGATTTACAGCAGTGATTGCACAGCGAAATACGTGTACACAGTGAGGCTATATGTAATTATACAACAGGGCATGGGTAAAAGGCAAGAGAAGGTTTTAAGATTAACAAAATTAAAAAATATGTGTTTAATTTTAAGTATCATTGTATTTCACACCTAAAATAAACATCACACCCCATAAATAGTGTCCCCTACTCGATAAAGTTTCACTTTCTAAGGCTAATCCATGGACGTAGTGTCTGGAAAAGTGTGAAAATAACTTGGGTATTTATAGAAACTTAGGAGTCGGATTTGATCTAATTTTGTAAGCGAACAGAACAGACCCTAATTAGACGGTTCCTGTAGGCTCTGATCTGGATCTACTTTGATTGCAGAGGCGTTAATTTAAAGGAAAAGGTTAAGTTTCTGTGTACATTCCTCCCTCTCAATGGGATCCCTGACCGGCGAGCATCACAAGTGACGTCACGCAAGGGAGATAATCATGTATCGATTTTCAAAATACACGGTTCGCGGTACAATAAAAACTCGATTTAAATCAAAACTAGATAAAAACGGTAAGAATTTTCTAAAGCTTGGTGTTTAACTAACTGTATACTATCAGAATTTGACGAAAACCCAATCTGTTTACTTGACCTTTAAGTGTGGACAATATAGAACTATACGAAAAAGGTATATAAGTGAATATTTTATAAAACGACCAAGCATGTACAAGCTATGTCAACTGATTAAATCCAAAGGTGCCTGACGCATGCTTGGACTCACCCATAGACTCCCCCCCCCCCCCCCCCCCCCAAAAAAAAAAAAAAAAAAAAAAATTGTGATCGAAGTATGTTCAACTAGCCTAAAACTATCTATTTGAACCCTAAACCACTCCGAAAAAACAAGAATAACACGACCCGGAAAAATTTCCTTTCGGGTCTATATATGTATTGAAAGGTACCTAACTACGTCAGATCAACGGCGGAAAATTCAACAGTCATGTTTTTCAAAGTCTTGCAGCAAAGCCAATTCAACACCGATTTCAATCATTTTGGTCTTGATCCGTTCCAAATTCCATATGCTAAGCGGCACAGTTAGTGCTTTCCTTAAATATTGCTCCGTCTTGTCGCTGCAAGACCGCGAATTTGAAAAAACGCTAGAGCGAAACGATGTGACTCCCACCAGGATGCATAGAAGTATATAGGGGGATCTGTATTCGTTTAACTTTTGAACAAAAACGCGAATTATGCTGAAACACTATCGAAAAACATTCAACTCACCGCAGTTAAAACGATGTTGGCTATTTCCAGTCTGCTATGAGACGCCAGTTTTCTTTCTCCTACTTTCGTTTTGAACGGAGATGGCCATTTCGCTGTGTCCCGGAAGTTGTAGTCAATTTGCATATCTAATAGTTTATGAGCCAAAAGAAAGTTGGGGAAAGAAAACTGGCGCCTCGTAGCAGACTGGAAATAGTAAGCGCCGTTTTAATTGCGGTGAGTTTAATGTTTTTCGATAGTGTTTCACCATAATTCCTGTTTTTGTTGAAAAGATTAACTAATACAGATCCCCCTATATACGTCTATGCATCCAGGCGGGAGTCACATCGTTTCGCTCTAGCGTTTTTTCAAATTCGCGGTCTTGCAGCGACAAGACGGAGCAATATTTAAGGGAGCCACTAACTGTGCCGCTTAATATATGGAATTTGGAACGGATCAAGACCAAAATGATTGAAATCGGTGTTGAAATGGCTTTGCTGTAAGACTTTGAAAAACATGACTGTTGTATTTTCCGCCGCTGATCTGACGTAGTTAGGTACCTTTCAATACATATATAGACCCGAAAGGAATTTTTTTCCGGGTCGTGTTTATCTTGTTTTTCGGAGTGGTTTAGGGTTCAAATAGATAGTTTTAGGCCAGTTGAACATACTTCGATCACAATTTTTTTTTTTTTTTTTTTTTTTTTTTTTGGGGGGGGGGGGGGGGTCTATGGGTGAGTCCAAGCATGCGTCGGGCACCTTTGATTAAATCTAGAGACTCTGATACGATAAACAAACTTGCCTGCTACATTAATTGTGCTATGAAGATAAGAACGAATACTCTAAATTAATTTAATGTTTATTCGCTTCTCTCATCTATATACGTTTATATGCGTTTAGTATAGAGATATTGACTTTGACTACATATGATATTCATATGTTATATATATATATTATTATATATTTGTATGGACGATAAACATCTTGTTTAAGTCCTAAAGAAATAAACTATTGTTCTGTTCTGTTCTGTTCTTAATTCGTGGAAATTGGACATGACTAAACATCAAGTTAAGTATCAATGGACAAAATTTCAGTCTTAATCCTTTCCCTGTTCTATATCTATTTCAAATTTCAATACCTACTGAATATTGATGGACAAAATAGCTATAATGAAATATGGAAGGTGGAACATTGTAGCCATTTAGGGCCTCATGGAAGATTGGTCATAACCAAATGAGTACTCTCGTTAAATAAAGTCTTTATTATTATTATTATTATTATTTTAGAAAGTAAAGAAACCGATTTTTCAATTTCCACTAGCAAACAGAACAGACCCTGATCAGACGGCTCCCCTAGGAGCCGTATGATCTGGATCTACTCTGTTTGCAAATGCATGAAAACACGTTTATATGAGGGAAAGGGTTAAAGCTCTTACATACATGTATATTTGCATGATTCACAGCATGGGCCATTCTGGTAAAATGCTTCCAATAAGACCGCTATATTTGGTATAAATATCGGTCTTGGAGACAGGTGGCAGCTTAATGCATGGTAAAATTCATGCAGAAAGCTCCTCTATGAGCTTTCTGCATGACGTTCTCCCTGCATTAAGCAGTCACCTGCCTAAAAGTATTTAAATTCTTCTCTATTAGAATTCCAGTTTAAAGGGAATTTACTGTATGTAGAAACTGGATATACATGTACATGTAACAGTCTTTTGACCGAACTAATTTGCAGACAATTTTCGTCTTACCAATATGTTTACTTTCACTGACTATATAAACCACAATCTGAAAAATACATACATAGAGTAACTAAATAAATTGTTAGAAGTTGTTTTGTATTTAATATCAGGTGCTTAAAGATGGTAATTTGTGTTATTTCAGGTCAAGTGACCTCTGGTTATAGAATCAGGAATGGACAGTGGACAGAAATTGGCAGAGAAACACCTCAGAAACCACAGGTAATACAAATTGACACAAACAAAAAGGATATTAACACAACAATTCATCATCATAATCATCATCATAAACAACAAGAACAACTACAATAAGTTTACATGTCCATGGATGCTGCTGCTGCTACTACTATTTCTACTACTACTTCTACTACTACTTCTACTACTACTACTACTACTACTACTACTACTACTACTACTACTATTTTTACTACTACTACTACTACTACTACTACTACTACCATTACTACTACTACTACTACTACTACTACTACTACTACTACTACTACTACTACTACTAATGGGTTAATTAGATGTACATTGTTTCTCTTTCCAGATGTTCTACAATTCCACAACACCGGGCCTTGTTATCAAGAAGGGGGATATTCTGGTAAGTGCCAACAGTATTTCACAATACAGTAAAACCTCTCTATAACGGCCACTAAATTGTGTTAATTAGTTGGTATTTAGGGCAAGTGGCTGCTTAAAGCAAAGTGAAAGTAAAACAGAACGCTCCTATAGGAGCGTTCTGTTTTACTTTCACCTTGCTTTAAGCAACCACCTGCCTTTAACACAAAATAATTGATGTAATTTCGTGGCCGTTATTATATAAGTATCTCTCTAATACTATAAACGTTATGGACAAAGTTAAAGTTAGGACATACCAACATACTAACTAATAATATTAAAATTGAATCTGATGAATATTCATATTCGACATAATTATATACATGACTAGTAATGGCATCGTGAACAAGGGAACATTTGACCATGACAGAAACAGTAGAATAAAACATAAATTAATTCATCAACAAATAAATCAGTCCTTCGTCAGAGGGCTCCTTATAGGAGCTTCTGATCTTGGTCTACTCTGTTTGCAAAGGGGTCAAAATGTTCCCCTATCAGGTTAAAGACATTCAATTTACTGTTACTATTTTGTGGGAAAGTTGACGATATCCTTTGCAAACAGTCCGAACCAGATGAAATAGAGATACAGTAAAACCTCTCTAAACCGTAATTCTAGTAGAGAAGAATTTAAATGCTTTTAGGCAGGAGGCTGCTTAATGCAGGATGAAAGTCATGCAGAAAGCTCCTAGAGGAGCTTTCTGCATGACTTTCACTCTGCATTAAGCTGCCACCTGTCTACAATACCGATATTTACACCGAATTGACGCCCGGTTTAGAGATGTTTTACTGTACAGAGATACACGACGTCTCATCAGGATCTATATTTTTTGATACTTTCAATGCATTTTTGTATATAAATTGAATACACCTTGCATGTTTAATATTAAGTTGATCTAGACGAGATTAGCACGCAAACAAAACCTTCTCGGCAAGTTAAAGGTATTGCATATTTTCACAGCAAAATTGATCATTATAATTTATTTAAAAGATAGTTTCCAATCAGTATAGAAGATTATAATTTGCGAGAGTTTAGATAACAAGCGCTCCTCTAGGAGTCCTCTGATCTGGGTCTTCACTGTTTGCAAATGACCGTATACTCGTTTCCTGCAATTTAAGGTTTGAACATTGTTTTCAGGCCGCCAGATGTACAATGCAGAACGATCTGGACCACGATGTTTCAATAGGGTATGTGTGACTTGTTTTATTTATAGACTAACTGTCTTAGTGGGCTTGGTCATATACAGTAGAACATACATGTATCTTAACCCTTTTCCTGTTCTATGTTTATTACAAATTTCAATAGTTACTGAATATTCATGAACAAAAAAGTTATAACGCAACATGGAAGGTCGAACATTGCAGCTATTTTAGAAAGTAAATTATGAAGGGAGGTGATCCCCCGAGAGCAAAAATTGCAACACAAAAAGAGAAAATTGCAGACTCGGTTTTATTGAGTCTGTTCATGAACAGTAATTGAAAGTGCAACTCTGCTCACGCCCCCTAGCACCGGCTTAAGCGGTATTCAATTTTCAGAACAAGAAGTACTGAAATTCATGATCTCGAAGGATCAGAAGGTATAACAACACTGAGAATGAAGTACGGGGCGACGTTTTACGGCCGTCACACAAGCACTTAACATCTTTCAAATTCCATTCTTGCACAAAACGTGCTGTTTTAGTCCCGCTAGACCATGTATTAACAAGGCGATTCTCGTGCTCACGCGCTGTTGTTGACCGGTTTTAATTATACCTATTCGGGGCCTAAGGTAAACAATGGACGCTAATACTATATAACGTTTTGGCCTAAGCTAGGTGAACGCCGGGTGCGAGCATATCAGGGTCACCGACAATGAAATGTTTTTGTGATAGACAAATTGAATGAAGTTCCGTGTAAACGGTATTTGATACAAACATGAATTGACGTAAGAAAGAAAACAGTGGCCCGGAAACAGCATAAATCGAACGAAGTGTCAAAGAAGTGTATAGTTTTGCTGCCGTAGTTTTGCTTGTATTTGGAAGAATTAAATTGATGCAGGAAAGCAGAAAATGGGTTTTATGCAAGAATAGCGTTAATACCCGTTTGTTTTCAGGCAATAACATCTGCAGTGTCCCTCGGGACTGTTGTTGCCCTCGCCCTTCGGGCTCGGGCCAACAACAGTCCCTCGGGACACTGCAGATGTTATTGCCCGAACAAACGTGTATTAACCCTCTATTAATAAACAGAGCGGACCCTGATCAGATGGCTCCTCTAGGAGCCATCTGATCTGGGTCTACTCTGTTTGCAAATACATGAAAAACGTTTATATGAGGGAAAGGGTTAAGCAGCCATTCATTTATTGAAAAGCAGGTGGTCGCTTAATAGAGGGCTTTACTTTTGACCTGCATTAAGCAACCACCTGCCTTGCAGACACATAATTAGACCTCATTTTTATGGCCGATTAAGACATGTTTTACTGTATATCTATCTAATTGATCAATTTCCTTTGGAGAGGATAGAGGAGTTTCTTATAGGTGTGATATTCGAAAAATAATCTGCGAAGCAAATGGTTCAAACGCAAATCATAGGAGCTTTCTGCATAACTTTTGCCCTGCATTAAGCAACCACCTGCTTTTTTAAAACTCATATGTTCAATGAATGAATGGTCGCTTAAGACAGGTTCTTCTGTATTAGAAGTGTTGATTCTAAATTAATGTTAATTAGTATTTTCGCCTTAAACCTAATGTTATATTATTTGCTTCAGTTTAAATTCATTCTCAAGCATCTTGTTGGCCAGAATTTGAATGAATGTTCAGAGTCTGACCAATCAGATACTTGCGAATGAACTCAGAGTCAATGTCAGGTTTTCATCGTGTCTGTTTTGCAACTTCCAGGAGCACCCAGAAGGACGAGATGTGTAACTTCTATGTCATGTACTACACTGACAGCAGCGACAGAATAATGGACAAGACCTACTGCTTCACAGCAGGGCCGCCAAACTACTACTGGAAAACTGACGAGAAAATGAGCAAGTCTATTAAAAACATCCCAAACACAGCCAGCGTGGTGCCAGGCACAAATAAAGCCCTGAAAGTAAGTCTACAGACAGTGAACGCATGGTCTTCTATAATGATTTTTTGAATATTTACTTGCTATAACAGAAACTGCCTAGTATGACTGGTCATATAATGAATAAATGTGGAGGTCGATAAGTGCACGTGATTCCTTAATATAGGGCGAAAGTAATGCAGACACGTTTGTAGAGGTGCTTTCTCGTTCGTTTTCGTCTTGCATTAAGCAACCACTTGTCTTTTAGTCTTCTTTAGTCATCCATTGACCTCCTGCATATTCATAATGTAATGACTTTATGAATATACAGTAAAACCTCTCTTATGCGACCACTTAATGAACAAACACGACTGTCTTCATAAGCAGGTGGTTGCTTAATGCAGGACCGTCCTGCATCTGCCTTTGCCACTGTGAATTATGCCCCTTTTTGGTGGTCGCATTAGAGGGGTTTTACTGTAAATGGCATATGCACAATGTAAGTTTACTATAGCAAAACTGTACAATGAGAAACAGCTCCTACAGGTGTTGAATTAAATTTAAATATTAATTACTGTAGCGATGAGACTCCAATACAAAATTGTAGGACTCGAACAGAAGTCGTGTAATAAAGCGGTTATTGGATGCTTACACCGGTGAATACCTGACCGATATGATATTGACCTGGGTATTCGGCATTGATTAATATCACATTTGCCAGGCTCATACGATACACTGGAATATTCACCTTATCATCATGCAATAACTGCATTATGGCTCTCCTATACTGGTGGAAATAAATAATATTAATATTTAATCCTTTACAATAATGACTGAATATTAACCCATTTGCTCCCAGTGGATTTTTCCATGCTTATATATTGGATTATTCTATCTTTTATCTAAGGGATGTCTGGTCTCAATTTTCATTTTTGTTTTGTTTTATATTGAATTTCCTATCAGCAAACAGTGTAGACTCTGATCAGACGCCGCATTATGCGGCGTCTGATCCGAGTCTACAATGTTTGCCTACGTCTCATATATGGGATCGTGGGAGCCAATGGGTTAATCAGCCGAGTTATATTTATTATCATCAACAAGGGAGTGTTTGTCACGACAGAAGCTAGACATATATCTATGTTATTTCATTAGTAATCATGCCAGACCTGATCTGAAGGTTCAAGCAGGAGTCGTGAATGTATGAATAGCATGTAATAAGTTATACATTTACTCTTTTTCAGCAAACATTAGACAAACCAATGTATGATGACAATACAAATCAAATAGCCGACCAAGATTTCGTTGACGGGGTTCC
This sequence comes from Azorinus chamasolen, assembly GCA_963576725.1. NCBI lineage: Eukaryota > Metazoa > Mollusca > Bivalvia > Cardiida > Solecurtidae > Azorinus > Azorinus chamasolen. Next base: position 31,180,268 of record OY755239.1, on the reverse strand, counting down.
TGGCTGGGACATGAACGTGGATCCCAAGACGTTGCAGGACCAGGAGCTAGAACAACTGATGATGTACCTACAGGAGCGAGGTCCACGGGAATACGACGAGGAGGAATATTACTGAGATCATCCGAATGTTACATCTAACCTTTAATCTGTCATTAAATTGTTCGATCTGTTATAGTTGTCGCTTACGTTCAATTCGTTCATGCTTTTGAGAAACTATTAACTGAGTGTTATAACACCTTTGATCCAGATAAGATGCCGAGTTAGTCAGTATCTGATCTAGATCCAGGCTGTTTGCAAATGCTAGTTAAGTCGAGCTATACAGAATAAGGGTTAATACATTTTCTATCAAGTGTTTATTTTCTTTGGAGAACGTACAGTAGGACTTGTCTATATCGTCCTTATATGAATAATAATTTTGATTTATAAGAGCAGGTGGTGGCTTAATGTAGGACAAAGGTAATGCAGAAAGCTCTTAGAGGAGCTTTCTGCATTACTTTTGTTCTGCATTAAGTCACCACCTGTCTTTTAACGTCAGGATTAGGTTTATTCTTAGTGGTCATTGTAGACAGGTTTTACGGTAGTTCTATGTCAACTCTAGGAGAACATGTATTGCATGCTGTACATTTGGGTATTGGCTAATGTCGTGAAAAGAAATCCAGATAAAAGTATATTTCCGAATTGATGTATATATTTTCTTTTATGAATCGTCAAACAGCTGTAAGTAAAAGTTGAAATTGGTTACTGGGGCATTATTCCTTTCAATTAATCTTGATATTTTGAGTCCGAATTAACAGGGCACCACTGTACAGTATAACTTGTCTTAAGCGGTCATTCGTTATTGAAAAAAAGGATTCTTTAAATAGGTGTTTTTTTAATGCTGGGCAAACATAATACAGAAGGTTCCTATGAGAGCTTTCTGTATCACTTTTGACCTGCATCAAGCTACCATTGCCTTACATACCCATAATTAATCCTTTTTTATGGCCGCTTTAGACATATTCTACTGCATATCCAAAAACATGCGAGAAGTTTTAAAGCATTAAGGTCAATACATATCTGAAGATATAAATTATAATGTTTTGATTAATGTGTAAATATATATTAATTTTAAACAAGCACAACGCACAGGCAATACAGGCAATTGTGAAAGGCATGCATCTTGAACGTCTTTGAATGGTCCATCATTGTTTAACAATAGAAACCATTCACTATGGAAGGTTATTGCACGAGGACTTTGAATGACAAACAATGTATACCCTGATCAGATACCTCTGATACAAAGTTGGCTTAGTGCAAGAACGTTATGTCAGTGTATGTGGAAGTCTTGAAATTCTTGAAATTCTCTATAAATATTTGGACCCAGATAGGACGATGTTTAACTAAGAGTATTACCCTTTATTTGATAACTATCCATGTAAGAATGAATGGCATAATAAATATGTGATAAGCTGAAGTTTAAGATGGTGTATGGACGTATGCTATGGTCATGATAGAGACTGTAGTATCTGGCCAATATAAGTTCACAAGCTAACAGAAGCGACTCTGACTAGAAGCTCCTACAGGAGCCATCTAATTCGTGTCTTCTCTGTTTTCAAAGGCATCAAAGTGCGTCTCTATCAGATAACATGACAAACAGTGCAGACCCTGATGAGAGGGCTCCTCTAGAGAGCTCCTCTACACTGTTTGCAAAGGACATTAGTGACTCGTGTCCCGTACTGTAAGGGTTAACTCAGCTCTGTTATTTATGACTATAAAAACATAGATAAGCCATACTGAAAGTTTGTTTGTGTTGATTAACGCCCGTTTCTGCTCACTATGGGCTAATTGGACACCCCAGAGAAAGATGAAAGGATACAGAGAAACCCGGGCGCGATGCCCATTTCTTATTATCGACAGAGTTTCTTATGTTATTTTACTGAAATGCAAGACTATCCAGCATAGTCGACGGACAACGACGAATGACAAACAAACAAATAGCCCAGCCAATTACGCACAAAAACAACAACAACCAAATCCTATCACTAATGGTTGCTTAATGATACTCTTAGTATTTAAGTTTTCGAACTGTATGAGATAAAGTATCACAATATCTATATTTCTAAATCAAATTAGAATTGCAATTTCTTATAGTGAAGATATATTAAGAAGAAATTGCTTATGCAGATGAAATTCAATAGCTCGAACTTCAAGGGACCATACAAGTTACTTCGAGATAACAGAAGTCGAGTGACCCGATTTCTAATGTTGACAGTTTCTCAAGCTTACAGCTTAATGCAGGTCTAGAGTAATGCTGAATGTTCCTCCTGGAGCATTCGTCATTACTATAAACATGCATTAAGCTGACACATGTAGCTCTATAGATATACATAATTATACATTTTAGAACATTTCTCATGTATATACTTGCTACAAGAGGGAACTTAATGTCAGGGTAATGAATCACAAGTTTTATCTTGAACTCAAATTCTCCCACCTCTCTGCTATAATGTTGTAAATAAAGCTATTAATCGTTTCATTATAAAAATATTTTTGTCATGAAATTAAATTATTCTATGTTAAGCTATGACCCTGCGTTGTGAATACATATACAATATATTTTGTTTTGTTACAGTTTTGTGATGAGATGCAATACAACGTTTACCAAAATTCACCCTGTCTTTTGTTATCATTTTACTTCCGACTTACAGCATGTCTATCGTGAATGTTCCATGCATTTGAGTCGAAGCTACTATACAGCTTATCCGAAAACAATCCCACTGAAAGTAGTTCTTTACCAAGCAATGGCGTCTATAAATGTATAATCTTCTTAATGTGTTTTATTATTTGTCAGTTTCAAAATCATAATCACCTTTTGAATCTTAATGAGACGCTAAGTTACCTGGAGTCTCACTGTTTGTCAAGTTACTTTTAAAAAAACAACAAAAAAAACTATCCTTGAATATTCTCGGTAAGCATGGCATTTTTAATTTTTGAAATACAGTAAAACCCCTCTAATGCGACCACTTAATGAACAAATATGTCTGTCTTCATAAGCAGATGGTTGCTTAATGCAGGACGAAAGTTATGCAGAAAGCTCCTATAGGATCTAATTGATATTCAGGGTGTCATTATTTCTTATATTTACATGCATGTCCATGGAATAAATGGGTAAAAGAAGGTGGGTGCTTAACGCAAAATGAATTCTGCAACAAGCTTCCATCTGTCTCCAAACCAGACTTTAGATGATCGTTGAAAATAGGCTTACTGCCAGGCGCATAGTTAGCGATATACACTTAAGCACAGGCTGACACATTATTATGGCCAAACTGGAATAAAAATCGAAGGCTAAGGGGGTAAGACTTTGATAAATAACCTTTAACTCATATTGGCGCCTTTTGGTGCCTCTATAAAAGTCACATTTTGAAACCATTTTGATAAAAAGAGCATTTCCTCCTAGATGAGCGAATGCTGTATTTATCACAATGGTTTCAATACAACACAATTCTAAATTTCTACGGGGAAGCATGCCTCCCCCGGATCTCTATAGTCAAGGTGCGGACATTGCATTTGGATTTAGCTACGCTCCTGGCTGTAGTGGCAGTATATAACCAAGACAAGTACGTGCCACTGTTCACAGAGCAAATATAGGAACCATCCTATAAAACCATGTCCTATCGTACTATGTCAAATCGCGACTTTGACCTTGAAATTCCGTTATCTTTGGAGCGACGTGATGTCTCTAAAATGTCAGTTAGTATCAGTAAATACCATACGCCCTATACAACGACATATCAAACATGAGATGGGCGTTATTGTTTTGTTGGGCTGTGATGCTGTACGCTGATGATGGGGTGACACTATCAAACACCAGCGATGAAGACACGTATACCGTCACCGCTCGGATGCCAGCGGTTGTCTCTGAAAAGGTAATTACAGATCTATACGAAAGTTTGCCTGTAATATACAGTAGAACACCACTAATGCGACCACCAAAAAGGGGCATAATTCACAGTGGCAAGGGCAGGTGGTTGCTTAATGCAGGACGAAAGTTATGCAGAAAGCTCCTATAGGAGCTTTCTGCATAACTTTCGTCCTGCATTAAGCAACCACCTGCTTATGAAAACAGCCATGTTTGTTTAAGTGGTCGCATTAAGTGGTCGCATTAGCGGGGTTCTACTGTATATAGTATACAGAACGAAATTATCTACACATTTAAGAAACAAACTCATATGTTGTAAAATTGATATATTTTCGGCTGGTTAGCGCTCTTAGGTATCTACTGAGTGTCGATCATACTAGATCCCGATGAGACGCCAATTTAACCCGGTCTTATCTGGATCCAAGCTGTTTGGGAAATGCCTTTCAGGTTGTGGCAAACCTGATAAGCGTTAAACTAATATATACATGTATGTATAGATATAGTCAGTATCTTCCATTATTCCTGAGGGATCAGTAACTAAGTCACTCCCACTTCACTAGCTATGGTGAGTATCCAAGAATTAGGATCAGACACGCCCCTGACACAGGAATGTTTGGCCACTGTAGAGTCATATTTATATTATTTCATAAGCAAACAGAACAGACCCTGATCAGACGACTCCTATACGAGCCGTTTGATATGGGTATACTCTTTTTTCAAAGTCATAGACAGGCGTATTTATGGAGTAAAAGGTTAATATAAACGTATGTTTTACCCTTTCCCTGCCAATGCCGGATCTGTGATTACCTATGCAAACAGTTTGGATCCAGATGAGACGCCGAGTAACTCGGCGTCTCATCAGAATCCAAACTGTTTGTTACTGTTTCTATGTTTTTGAAAGAAAAATGAAGAAAATAAAAAAAATGAAAATTTGTAGCAGACGACAAAGTTAGCAAACGGAAGGGTTAAATGATTTGTACTTAAAACACAATACACATTGGTTCATCGAAACTCTAGTGAATGTGTTTGAATAGGACTTCATCCCTTGATGATTTAGTGGTTTGCTCCTAACTGATACTGTGTGCGGATGCACCTTAAATATTTGAAAGAGAAGCAATGAAATATGTTCCGGAAATATAAACAAACAAATGTTCAATTGCATGGGTTGCCTGCGTTAGTGTAAAATGACAAAGGGAGGTAATAACGATACACTGGGGCCTACAATAGCGAATCCGAATTGTCTATCTTTTACATAGGCTACACATAATAAGAAGGACGAAATTCATGAACTGGCTTGTACATTATTATCACCATTATAAATTTGATCATAAAATGGAAGACTTTATGATTGTCTACATATCAACATTTAATTCTATTGTTTGTCTCGACCACACATTCAAAGACAATTGTCGTCGGGATTAATATTCAGAGACATTTTAAAGCACTTACGCGGTAAATGCCCATTTATAATCCCTCGTCGAAACCGAGACAATACCGGGTTTTAAATGCTGGTGGTAGCTAAATGCTTGTAGACAGTTATGCAAAAAGCTTCTGTAGGAGCTTGCTGCATAACTTTCGACATTCTTTAAAGTCCATACTTACTCATTAACCCTTCACTTGCTGAATTTTAAAATACATTTCTCCTTCTTTACCCATGTCCTGTTGTATAATTACATATATCTTCACTGTCTACACATATTGCCCTGTGCAATCACTGCTGCGGAGTGCACTGGTGGCACAATCAACTTGTAAATACATGTAGTGCATCTTATCAACAGACATCTCATCAGGGTCTTCATTATTTACAGGTAGATATATTGACGTGAACAGCAAGAGAATGGCTATATGGTCAGTGTCGAACAGTTTGGATCTTGCTGAGAGGCACAGTTACTCTACGTGTCACCTGTTTGTATATAGATAATCACAAAGTCATCGCTAGTGTGCGAAGAGTTCACTCATTATTTCCCGAATACTAATGTAAGAAATAAAGACATCTTGAATATGTACTAGTTGTTTTATTATGGCCTGTGAACACAAACTGTGCAGAAACTGTAAAATCAGGGTCCATGCTTATAAAGCTTTTTAGTTGAGTCTGAGTTTGTCTCAAGCTTTTGATTGATCAGATTTGAGCCATAGGCTCAAACCTGACCAATAGAAAACTTGAGAACGAACTCAGACTCAACTAAAAGGTTTTATAAGCATGGATACAGATCTATAATATTCCATAAAAAACAGAGCTCCTTCAGGGGTTGTCTGATCTGGGTCTACTCTGTTTGCAAAGGCGTCAAGTGCGTGTTTATTAGCAATGAAATAATTCATCCGTGATAAATATATATTAGATAATTGTTATATATTAATATATTATAAAAACACGTGAATAAACTGCTATGACAAATATTATGACACATATTATATAATCAGATCTAAGATATTCAAATGCAGACCCTGATCAGACGACTCCTACAGCAGATGTGTATACTCTGTAAGCAAAAGCCTCAAAATGCGTTTATATGAGGTCACGGGTTTACGAAGGCCCGCAGGTGACATTCGAAGTCGGAACATGGAACTTGGAACTCGGATCTATGAAGTAGGGACTTAGAATGTCACCACCGGGCTTTCGTAATACGGGTTATATTTTACATTTATACTAATTCTTATTTCTGACAGGAAGATTCGCTGATGTGCCATGCTGTTAAACTCGACCAAGAGGAGGCGTATATTTGTAAGTACAAGTAAACTATGACAAAACCTTTCTAAAATGGTCATTTCTTGAATTTATATCGGGGTCTTTAAACCTTTACCTCTACCTCATGAATATTCATGCAAGACATAATGAATATTATTGTACCTCACGTGACTTTCCTATACACATTGTCCATATACCTTTCATGAAACAGTTTGATAGTCCATGCAACATTATCCCATGAGAGCATTACAAACCTCAGGTTGACAATACGCGCTGTCCCCCTCCATGGGATAGGATATTTGTATAATGTCTAGTTGGCTATTTATAATGGTATATGAACACGGTGTTTTTGCTTTGACAGAATCAATTTGTATATGATTCCATTAAGTAAACAGAGTATACTTTGATCATATGACTCCTGCTCTCGTTGTAAAGTGGTATTTTTACAGTGAAGTGTTTGTTTGATAATGTAGAAATGCATGAGATCTCTAAGCATAACATTCGCTTAGTATACCATCTAGTCATCATCTTGTTCAAAGTCTGTTTCAACTTTGATCTGCTGCAATTTTACGTACATGTACTTCTGATTCACTCAAGCTTAATTAAGAACCTGTTACCGGAGTGTCAAACAAAGTAGATCCCGGTGATCATTTCTATAACGTTTGCCGTGTATATAGCTTTGACCTGTCTATGAGATCTTTCGAATGGTGTTCGTTGTCGAGAGGTTTTTTTACTTTTATTTCTACATTCGCCAGTGAGGTTCGAGCCCCATGCCACTAAGGCCACGGCACATCATATGATGGTGTATGGATGCGGCAAGCCAGGATCACAAAAACCTGCCTGGGGATGCCGGGCCATGGATGACATGTCTGATAGGTTCGTACAGTAAAACCCTCGCTAATGGGAGCATAGGGTACACACGTTGAACTCTTCGCACGCTAAGTAATTTTGTCGTCTGCTTCAATTCTTAAAATATTTTTCTCTAATTTCTTTGCAAAAATATGATCAAGACGACAAACAGTTTGGATCCTGATGAGACGCCGCATTATGCGGCGTCTCATCTGGATCCAAACTGGTTGCGTAGGTAATCACAGTTTCGCCGCTAGCGTACAAATAGTTAAGGCTTGTGGCTGTTTAATGCGGGACGAAATTTAAGCAGAAAGCTGCGCGATGAGTTTTCTGCATGACTTTCACCCTGCATTAAACTGCCACCTATCTTAAAGACCGATGCTTATTTTTATTTGAGTTTTCGTATTAGAGAGGTCTTACCGTATGCTACTATTTGTTTGTTCATTTTATCGTTGTAACATATTCATGTACAGTATGAACATTTCTACAACGACTATTTGTATGACTTTACCTAATACAGTAAATCCTGTCTTATGCGAACATTAAAACTCTTTTGTCGTCTGCTACAATTTTATATTTTCCATTTCCCCCTCATTTTTGCTTCAAAAACCATTGTCACAGTAACAAACAGTTTGGATCTTGATGAGACGACGAATTACCCGGCGTCTCATCTGGATCCAAACTGTTTGCATAGGTAATTACAGATGCGACATTGGCTGCGAAAAGAGGTCTAATCCTGGGTCTGAACGCAGGTGGTAGCTTAATACAGATATAATGTAATGCAAACCGCTCATATAGGAGGTTTCCGTGCTTGTTTCACCTTCATTAAGCAACCGCCTGCTTGAAAGACGCATGTGTTCATTCAGTAAATGATAATTCAGACATGTTCTATTGCACATTTACAGTGGTAAATACGCTATTCCTACCCACTTAACGCGTTTCTTACGCGTTACCTAACCGTTCGTTACCCGTTTCTTAGCCGTTTCGTTAAACGGGTTTCTAACCGTTTGTTTACGCGTATCTTAACACGTTTCCTAAACGTTTAAGAGCCCGGATGAAAGGGGAGTAATCATGGACGAAAGGGGGGGGGGGGTTAATCCTTGATATGGCCTTTCTTTGAAATGGGAGACATTCTCATTGCCTATTTGGCACTCCTGATATGTAAAATTAAGATCAACAGTATTTAAACTTTTAATTCTTGTTTCATTTCCATAAGATCTAGCTAGATCTAGATCTATATTAAAATATAGATCTACAGTCTCATTCCGTTCATCTATGTGTTGTAAAATGTCTTTTTTGCTACTGTAAGTACAGTACCGTAGCAGATATAGTAGAAATATTTTACAATAGATCTAGATCATATCAATCTAAATTATCTTTAAAACTAGAATTTATATTAATCTAAAATTTATATTGGTCTAAAACGTTTGGATTTAACTTTGTGCTGAGCCATAGATCTACAATTATTCAAAACATAATTTTGTTGTATTTTTGGAGAAGCTACCAAATCATACTTTTAGATCATTGGGCGCATCATTTGGTATTTCTGTTACGTAATAGTTCGTAACCTTGTTGATAAGAAAGCAGTGATGTGATCACTGTCAAGACCATTGTCCCCTGCTGAGAAAATAGCTAGGCGATTTACTGACCATCTGGCAGCTTTGATCGTATATTTAGGCTGGGTAAATAATAAAGTTTTCAACTAAGACAATTTATTTTCATGCATTCATAAAAAATATATAGTTAGTATTTTTTAAATATTTGGATGCGGGGAATAAAAGTACTGACATTTGAAAGCAGTGTAAACACAGAAAATATATCTCCAAATTCAGGGTGTTGATCAGGGTATTCACTAGTATTTTCATAGGCCTAATCAAAACTCATCTAGCAAATTAAAGCCTGGTAATAATGAATGGAATATACAGTTAAACAATGATGGGCCATTCCACTTTTAAATTTCGGCATACAAAGGTTTAATCTTCACAAAGTAACAAAATAATAATAACGTTTTCATAGTTATATGTGAGCATGAAATATGCTAATTTGTTTAAAACGTTTTAGATCTACCTCATAATGATGGAAACACCTTTGAAAACGTATTAGGTTCAGATCAGATTGCTCGCGTGGAAGCCGTTTGATCTTGGGTCTGCACTATTTGCTTATCCCATTACATACACATGGATATAACACTCTAACGCATTTGCAAACAGAGTAAACCTAGACATGAAGGATATTCTAGGGGCCGTCGGATCAGGGCCCACTCTGCTTATGAAATTATAAATTAATAGACCTGACTATATTTTCTACAAATATCAAAAAGGCGTGTGCACTTATACCGTTGTTAAATTCAGCAAGATCTAATAAATACTCATGATATATTGTTTTCTGACAGATATATTCAAATGGCAAAGGGTTGAGAAATAAACTAGATCTGAATTCTGTAGTAGGTTTCTTCATTCTAGATCCCAAATTTGGTGGTTTACTTTGTGACAGTTTTTTTTATCTGAAATGTAGAAACCTACTCAAAAAGAACTAATTCTTCAATCCATTTGTTTGATATAAAATAGATATCTGATTTTATAGCTTTGTACAAATAAAATTTAGGAACGTTTCGTTACCTAAATGAGCAAATCGTCGACACTAGCTGGGATTGAACCGCTAAACGTTCGTTGAGTGACGAATCGATTCTTATTTTGGCTAACCCGTTTCATTCGGACTTTTTTGAAAACGGCTATCATCGATAAGATCCGAAATCTCCGCATGAAACGGAAAACTTATGCACCTACCGCAACTTCTCTGGTATAATCGTTTCTTTACGCGTTTAACGCGTGTAAACCGTTTATCGCGTAACCGTTCGTTAACCGTTCGTTAACCGTTCACTACCCGTTTCTTACGCGTAGAAAAACGGGTAAATGGGTAGGAATAGCGAATTAACCACTGTATATAATGGGAGCCACAGGGATAACTACGTGTGCGCATTTTCAGGTTTGTGGCAGCCTAATTAATAAGAGTTACGTCATCGGTATTATTTTCACATATTTCACATATAGATGATTGCCAGATATGGACATGTCCATATAAACAATACGTTTTTTAGGCAATATTAGTTATGTTTTCCCTAATTGGAAAGGTAGTGCCATGCACTTAATGGTTTTGTATATATATAGTAATAGTTATGAGAAGGTTTTTGGTATACATTTTATAATGGTAAAAAATCTGTACATGTACATTAGGCTAAAATATCTTTAATACTGACAGGTGTTAACTTTAGTTTATATACATGTTTAAGACCTCTGATCCTCAATAAATACTGTTAGAAGCAAGATCAGTGACGATCAAACTAAGTACAATTAGTTAATATTAACTAATATCTTTAGAGCCATCTGTCAGGTTTAGCAGTTTAGGGTAGGCTTATACAACCCAAACTATTTTAAAACTGATATTTGAGTGCCTCTGTCAGTTTAAGCATTCAGGACTGAACTTGTCTGGGCCCCCTACCCATTTCGAATTTAGTCGTTCTTTAAAGGAGTTGATCGAGGGTGCCAGTACTATATCATTGGGAAGTTTATTCCATAATTTTATGACCCTCTGACTGAAGGTGGTCCTTCTTAGTTCAGTGCGTGAGCGCTTTGTAAATACCCTCAAAGAGTTACCACGCGTGTTCTGCGAATAACTAGGGGGAGTTGGGAAGAGTCTCTCCTTATCAACATTATCTATACCATGTAATATTTTATATGTCTGTATGAGGTCAGCTCTTATTCTCCTGTATTCCAGGCTTGGGATCCCTAGTTCTCTCATTCGTTGACTGTAATTAAGACTGGACATGCCCTTAACTATCCTGGTAGCTCTACGCTGTACATTTTCGATAGCTTTCTGGTCTTTTTTGAATCTAGGCGACCAGATTGTTGATAAATTATGATAAATGTGATATCGTTAAGTTTGCATTTTGATAATGTTCGCTTCAATGGCATTTCTGATATATATATATATATATATATATATATATATATATATATATATATATATATATATATATATATATATATATTGAAAAGATAAAGTGACACCACTTGTGAAGATTTACATTTTTATTCCCTACCGGTTTCACTACTGCTCATCAGGGGAATAACAAATACATAGCAATGACGTTACTTAACAAACAGACATTTCTCTGGTAAAAAACAAATCACATTTCATACCCCCTAGTGGACGCAATCCAGCTCTTGATACATACATTTCTACTTCAAAAACAACTTTTTCACACATAGCTAGAGAAAATGGAAGCTTTAAACATAATATTACTTTGGAGCAGCGAAAAGCTATTAGATCACTTTCAGAAGATAAATCTATTATTATAAAGGAAGCAGACAAGGGTGGTGGTATTGTCATTATGAACACAGAATTTTACAAAACCAAGATTCTAGAAATGTTAAATGACAAGTCGTATTATTCTCAAATTGATGATAGTGATCACAAAAATATCTTTTCCAAGATTAAACATCTGATTGATCAGAATGGTCAATTAACTAAACATGAAGCAGACTTTTTACTGAATTTTGATTTCAAAAGCAGTACATTTTATGGCCTACCTAAAATTCATAAAAGCATATTAATTCAAAATGCATGCAAAATTCAACAATCAGAGTATGTAGAAATTACAGATCCCGTAGATTTAAAATTTAGACCAATAGTGGCAGGCCCATGCTGTGAAACCAGTCGTCTTAGTAATCTTTTGGATATCTTACTTAAACCTGTTTTACAAAATATACCAAGTTATTTGAGGGATGATATAGATTTTCTAAATTTTTTACCTGATAGAGTTCCAGCAGATTCAAAATTATTATCCTTTGATGTTGTAAGTCTCTATTCAAATATTCCTCACAAACTAGGATATGAAGCAATTTCATTCTGGCTTAATAAACATCCGGAATCAATTTCTCCTAGATTTTCAAAACAATTTATTCTGGACGGGATACAAGTAATTTTAGAAAATAACAACTTTTCATTTAGCGATTTACATTTCAAGCAAATAAAGGGAACAGCTATGGGCACAAAAATGGCACCAACATATGCTACTCTTGTTCTAGGTTATTTAGAGCATAAACTTTATGACATTGCCACTAGGCAAAAGGGAGAGCAATTCGGCCAATTTATACGGGACCAGTGGAAAAGATATTTAGATGACTGCTTTATACTTTGGCTAGGTTCTTTATATGACTTAAATGAATTCCAGATTTTATTAAATTCACTTCATACGGATATAAAATTTGAAATCCAGGAAAGTTCAACAGCACTACCATTTTTAGATGTACTGGTAATGAAAAATGGGACAATACTTACCACAGATATTTACAGTAAAATTACAGATTCCAAACAATATCTTAATTTTAATTCTTGTCATCCAAAACACACTAAAATTAACATTCCATTTTCTTTAGCTCGTAGAATTTGTACAATTGTAAGCGATTTGGATATTCTTTTAAAACGTTTAGAAGAATTGGCATTTAATCTTATAAAATTGAATTATCCACTAGAAATAGTTATGACAGGAATAATTAAAGCCTTTAAAATACCAAGAAAGGAATTACTTACAGTTAAAAGAAGAAAGGAAGAGCACATTATTCCGTTTATTTCAACTTTTAATCCAAAAAATAAAGAGATATTTGGTGTATTGAAACAAAATATGGAGATTCTAAATAGTGATGAAACAATGAAAAGAATAATGGACAGTACTAGGGTGATAAAAGGCAAACGGCAACTACCAAACTTAAAGCGCCTTCTAACAAGATCTAATTTTAAAGAATTTGGATTGTGTCCATCAGTTAACAAATGCAAAGAGCCCCGCTGTGGACTTTGTAGCTGCATAGTGGAAGGTTCTTCCTTATGTTTAAATAACAAAGTATTCCATGTAAAAGAAAATATGAACTGCACTGTTAGAAATGTACTGTACGTTCTCATTTGTAATGGATGCAGAGAATTTTATATTGGTCAGACTGGAGACAAATTACGCAACAGAAGGACAGTGCATGACCAACAAATCAGAGATCCATCAACAAGACAAATACCGTTAAGTTCTCATTTAGACCAGTGTTGCAATATCAATCCTAAATTTTCAATGTTTCCATTTTACAAGTTTCACACCGATGATGTTTCAGCTAGGTTACTTATGGAAAAACATTTCATACGGGTATTTAACCCAAAATTAAACAGAATTTGATAACGTCATTTGACGCCGTCTTTATGACGTCATGACGTCGTTACTGCGGCGTTACCAAGTAACGTCATTGCTATGTATTTGTTATTCCCCTGATGAGCAGTAGTGAAACCGGTAGGGAATAAAAATGTAAATCTTCACAAGTGGTGTCACTTTATCTTTTCAATATAATTTTCTTGTTCTGGACTTTCTTTTTACCTATATATATATATATATATATATATATATATATATATATATATATATATATATATATATATATATATATATATATATATATATATATATATATATGTAAAAATATATAAGTAATATAAGGCGGCTATTGTTTTCTCATGGTCATATTTACATATATACAGTAAAACACCCGGCCAATCTATGAATAACCATCGATGTCGTTAAAGGTAGGCTGCTATTTAACCGTTAGCCTGCTGAGCAAATTATTTTTACAGAATTTTTGACCTACTACATTTTCAAAATTCAACCTATAATCTATTGTCTGCCAAAATGCAATCAGTGTGTCAAACAGTTTGGATCCTGATGAGACGCCGAGTTACTCGGCGTCTCATCTGGATCCAAACTGTTTGCATATGTATTCACTCATCCGCCCATAGCAGACTAAAGGTTAATGCAAGACGAAATTTATGTAGAAATTTTCTGTTAGATTTTCTGTATAACTTTTGTCCTGTGTTTACGATACCAATGCCTCTACGTCCCACAGTTAGACCTACGTTTTGGTGGTCGCATTAAAGAGGTTTATTGTAAATAAAGGTGCCATGGCGGTCCACTCTTAATACTTTACAAAATTTCGACAGAATACGGCTTCACATGTTTACCGCGTCCTCAGTATTTACGTATAATGCAGGATAAAGCTCTTTGAAAATAAGAGCCTATTCTGTTTGATTATGTGATTCCCTGCCTGCTCTTTGTCATGGTATTATGTTGTCTTAGCTACCAAATAAATTATTCATACTAGGTAGAGGTCTGTATGAATATCCACAAGTTATTTTAAAGACGTTCTATGACACACTTAGAACTATTTAACTACTTGCAGGTCAGTTTGTGGGGATGGAGAGAGACAAATTATTTGGGCATGGGCTATGGATGCACAGGCACGGGCGTTTCCTAAGGGTATGGGTTGATTGTTATAGTTTATCTGCGTAGAAACATGCAAATAGCATGAATTAATTGGTCTAAATCTGAAGTTGTACAGGGAGATGCCACCACAAACAACACCAGTATAAAAGAAAATAACAAAACAAAAACAAACTAATTCACCCTCTACTAAAACAAGTTTTGTGTCGCCAACTTGAAACATTTGGACGTACGAATCGTATTAGGAAAATAATTTTCGGAACCTGCTAAAGTTACGTTAAAACAAATTGTATCCAGCGTATTTATAGATATTGCTCTGAACCCTTAGATAAAAAACATAAAAGTGTATATACATAGTATATACAATCTATGTATTGCTGTCTTTAACACTTAAGAGTTCTGGAACAGAGTATACAGGACCCTGTGCAATCAGTGTAGGCCTTGATGAAAGGCTTACTGAGGGACTTTTGACCTGTGTCTGAACTGTTTATCATAAAATTCACTTTCTTCAGTGATATATGTTGATACTATTTTTGTAATTAATATTCAGAAAGCAAGGAGTCAGTTACCACATACACTTTCTTGTATCATAATTTGGAATGATGCTCCAAAATGTCTTCTATCTCTGTTGATTTAATTGAATACATGCATTACGCATGTGTAATCTAATGCTTACTTCACAATCACGATTCTATTAATTCATTTTGGCAATGATAAAATTCTGCGCTTTATGTATGTATATGAACTGTTTTATTTCAGATGTTGGTTTTCGGGTTGGAGGTGATACAAACATAAACTATATTGTAATACAACTTCATTACGCCAAGAAGTTTGAAGGTTTGTCTCATACTGTTGTATTTAACACTTTCACTAATGAACATTTATGCATCATTATTTTCTTTTAATTGATATTCATTAACCCATTAGCTCATATGCTATTTTTAGATAGGACCTCTTTGAATAAATCAACCGAAAAGGAGCATTAACTGGAGAAAAGGAAAACTTTAGAATTGTGTAGTTTGAAATCATTGTGATAAATAGAGCATTTGCTCCTATGGGAGCAAATGCTCTATTTATCACAATGGTCTCAAGAAGTGACTTTTACAGAGGCGTCAAAATGCGTCAATATGAGGAAATGGGTTAACTTAACTTTTATAGTTTGAAATTGCAATGAATTTATTGTCTTAGACCAGAACTGTATAGTTTCATAATTTGATAAACAAACAGACCATATACCGGCCAGATGGCTCGTACACGGTCTGGGTCTACTCTGTTTGCTAAGGCTTCAAAAGGGTTTCTATTAGATAAACAGAAAACTCCTACTGTACTGCTTACAATATCAACATGGGAAATGTTAAATGGAATTATTTAATTACAGACGGAGAGACAGACAGTTCCGGAGTGACCCTTTTGATGACAAAGGCAAAGTGAGATAGTGTTTTAATATACATCTCATATACATTAGAACCTGTTTTAAGCGGCAACCAAAACCGGGTCTGTAAGGTATGTTGTAGCTTAATAAAGGGCAAACGTAGTACAGAAAGCTCATATTGGAGCTTTCTGCGTTACTTTTGCGAGTGACAGACCGTTTAGGACTTGTCCTGCTGAACTAATAAAACAGGCTTTTTGGATAAACTTTTGACCTGAACTAAGCTACCACCTTCCTTAGAGACCCATATTTAAACTCATCTCTGATGACTGCTTAAGATAGTTTCTGCTGTATCCTTAAAAGTTATAATTACTGATGTCATCCAGGAAACAGGTTGTATTCGTTTAAACAGTGTTAATACGATTGTGTGCTCAGGATCTGTTTGGTTTGCTCATGGAATAACATAGACCACAGATTCTACAGTTTCTGACACAGAAAAAAGATTCCTTTGTTCCCCAATTTAATTTTAAAAATTAGCTAATTTATAATCATAATATTCATTATTTCTTACATGAATATACATGAGATGAAGGGTGAGGATATGTCTTTCTGTATGGCATATGATGACGTGTATTGTTTCAAACGGTGTTTACCCAGTGTCCATGCTTATAAAACTTTTTAGTTGAGTCCGAGTTCGTTCTCAAGCTTTTGATTGGTCAGATTTGAGTTCATTCTCAAGCTTTTGATTGGTCAGATTTGAGCCTTCGCTCAAATCTGACCAATCAAAAGCTTGAGAACGAACTCGGACTCAACTAAAAAGCTTTATAAGCACGGACCCTGATCAGACATGGGGGCTGGTCTGGGTCTACATTTATTTTACAAAGTCTTAAGGTTGTTATTTCCGTAAAGCGGGATTCATATATATAAATCCTATGATTTTCCAGACAACATTACCAGGCGGGTTACTATGTTTTGTATAATCAAGGACACATTCCACCAATGACAGACGGTATGTAATGTTCATTACCGGTTGATATTTTTATTCACAGTAGATCCTCTCTAAGGCGACCACTTTTAGCAGGAGTGCTTTTAAACAAATAGGTGTTAGCTTAATGCAGCTTTGGGAGCTTTCTGCATAGTTTCCGTCCTGCATTAAGCTATAAGCTTTAAAGACCCAGATGTGTGCCTCCTTTTGGTGGTCGCATTAGAGGTTTCTTTTCACTGTTCTAGTTTAAGTTTTTATCATTTCTCTTAAGTTAATGAAATTAAGATTTCAAAACTTGATGAAGGTGAAATTGTGTTCAACAGAAAAGGAAAGACTCTGTTTGGAAGAGAACTCTACCTGTTGTTAACATACGAGTACAGTAAAACCTCTCCATAACAGCCACTAAACTGTGTCAATTAGTTGGTCTATTAGAACAGGTGCCTGCTTAAAGCAAGGTGAAAGTAAAACAGAACGCTCCTATAGGAGCGTTCTATTTTACTTTCACCTTGCTTTAAGCAGCCACCTGCCTTTAAACAAAATACTTGTTGTAGTTTAGTGGCCGTTGTAGGGAGGTTTTACTGTATGTTATTTACAGACCTCAAACCTTTACCACGTAGAGATGCCTTTACAAAAGAAGTCGACCTATAGGAACCGTATGATAAGGATCTGCTCTGTTTGCTTATGAAATTATATTCATCTGTATCTACAGTTTCTGTCAAAGCTAAAACATTTGTTTTATTTATGTACGGTTATAACAAAAATCTTACACAAATATTAATGGAGTTAATTGTTAACAATATCCATTTGTCATTTTATGGGTAATCAATTTTCCTGAAAATACATTGAGAACAAATCACTAGGCAACCTATATTTTATTTCTTCGTACATAATTCATATTTCTCTCTTTTTCTGACGGTTGAGTCACACGGGAGATTGTTATTTTTTACATTCTTCTGACAGATTGTAATGTAGAATATTTGAAGTTTTTATTACATAATATTGTGTTTGTGTTTGTTCTCGGTTCTCAGAGTTCCACATCGAGAGCGCATGCGACTTTGATAAGAGCTACACCATCGTTCCTATCGGCTACAGGACCCACTCACATAATCTCGGTATTCATGTATTATCCATTTATCTCATGAATATTCATGCAATAAATATATTTTTATAATGGCATAATAGCACATTATTTTACAGTAGAACATTGCTAATCCTAACTTTAGTAAATCATTGAAAACTTGTTGGACAGGTGACTGCTTAATGCAGGCTGAAAGTCATGCAAAAATTAACCTGCATTAAGGTGGCACATGTCTTAACCCTTTCCACCATAAATACGCCTTTCTACGCCTCTGTAAAAGTCACATTTTGAAACCATTGTGATAAATAGAGCATTTGCTCCTAAGGAGCAAATGCTCTATTTATCACAATGGTTTCAGAACTACAAAATTCTAAAAGTTTCCTTCTCTCTAGTTAATGCTCCTTTTCGGTAGATTTATTCAAATATTTTGGATCTAAAAATAGCCTATGAGGGAATGGGTTAAAGACTGGTAAAGATACTTATCTGAGCATGCGGATCAGTGAGGTTATGCTGTTTATAAGTCCATGGGCAAACAGAGTGGATCCTGATCAGACTACTACGTGAACTGTCTGAACTGGATCTACTCTGTTTGCAAAGGCATTAACAAACGTATGTATTTTGCGTTCCAAATGGAACGATTCAGAGCTGTAAATACGAAATAATTCATCTCTATCCAGCTCACTTAAACATCATCCAACCCTTTTATTGTTGGTACTCATTAATCAACAATAAAGAGTAGCATTTCTAATGAGTATCACACTGGTTGGCCGAAAATGTATACACCAATGTTTTGCTCAATGCGCTGAAACGTGAAATCATAAATGGATTTACTTAACCCTTTCGGCGCCAAATTTCTAAATGTCGTCTGCAATCCAGGTTTGCTAAATCATTCAGTAAAATGAGATAAATAAATGCAAATTTCAAAAGAATATCGCACATATATATATATATATATAGAAATAGAGATTGAGACAAATAGTGAAGTCCCTGATCAGACGCCGTGTTGAAAAGGCGGCGTCTGATCTGGGACTGCACTATTTGCCGTGGTGCATTTATGCGACAGCGGCGGTGAAAGGGTTAACTTCGTTTGCATATGTTATCTTGAATACTTCCAAAGCAATTATAATGGTAAATGTACGGATGGAAAGCTTTTCAATTTATTCTAAATTTTATTCAACTCTATTAGACAGGATGAAATTATTTGTAACTGTCCATGTTTACTCCTTGATCCATGCTGTAGGTGTGGTAACAGCTGGCTACAGGGTCAGGGACGGCCAGTGGACAGAAATAGGCCGCATGTCACCGCAATTGCCACAGGTACATTGTACAGTATAATAGTAGACTAGAAAATTTGTCTGTAAGACACAGCAATACTCCTGTGGTGGTGCTTGCCTAGCTGCACGTAAAATTCCCAAGTCATTTGACTTTGACCTTGGGCTTGCGGGCAGCATGGAGTGGGTGCGCAATGAAAGTATTGATGGTGGTTAATGTGTATAATTTATGCAATTCCATGCCAATAGCTACATTAGTTAGTGAGATATAAGACAATGAAAAAACTCTGACAACCAACTGCACGTAAAAGCGTGACACACAGACAGACGGGCGGACTGACAGAATGACGGACGGACGAACAGACGGGGGTCAGGTGCAAAACATAATGCCCCCTTGACTATCATCAACGGGGGCATAAAAACATAATACACACCATATAGTACAGTGGTAAATACGCTATTCCTACCCATTTACCCGTTTTTCTACGCGTAAGAAACGGGTAGTGAACGGTTAACGAACGGTTAACGAACGGTTACGCGATAAACGGTTTACACGCGTTAAACGCGTAAAGAAACGATTATACCAAAGAAGTTGCGGTAGGTGCATAAATTTTCCGTTTCATGCGGAGATTTCGGATCTTATCGATGATAGCCGTTTTCAAAAAAGTCCGAATGAAACGGGTTAGCCAAAATAAGAATCGATTCGTCACTCAACGAACGTTTAGCGGTTCAATCCCGGCTAGTGTCGACGATATGCTCATTTAGGTAATAGCGATATGTTTGTACAAAGCTATAATATCAGATATCCACTGTATATCAAACAAATGGATTGAAGAATTAGTTCTTTTTGAGTAGGTTTCTACATTTCAGATAAAAAAACTGTCACAAAGTAAACCACCAAATTTTGGATCTAGAATGAAGAAACCTTCTAAAGAATTCAGATCTATTCTATTTCTTAACCCTTTCCCATTTGAATATTTCTGTCAGAAAAAATGACATCATGAGTATTTATTAGATCTTGCTGAATTTAACAACGGTATAAGTGCACACGCCTTTTTGATATTTGTAGAAAATATAGTCAACTCTATTAATTTATAATTTCATAAGCAGAGTGGGCCCTGATCCGACATTCCCTACAAGAGCCTTCATGTCTAGGTTTACTCTGTTTGCAAAGGCGTTAGAGTGTTAAATCCATGTGTATGTAATGGGATAAGCAAATAATGCAGACCCAAGATCAAACGGCTTCCACGCGAGCAATCTGATCTGAACCTATTACGTTTTCAAAGGTGTTTTCATCATTATGAGGTAGATCTAAAGCGTTTTAAACAAATAAGCATATTTCATGCTCACATATAACTGTATGCCGAAATTTAAAAGTGGAATGGCCCATCATTGTTTAACTGTATATTCCATTCACTATTACCAGGCTTATATTTGCTAGATGATTTTTAATTAGGCCTATGAAAATACTAGTGAAGACCCTGATCAACACCCTGAATTTGTAGCTATATTGTCTGTGTTTACACTGCTTTCAAATGTCAGTACTTTTGTTCCCAGCATTCGAATATTTAAAAAATACTAACTCTATAATTGTTATGAATGCATGAAAATAAATTGTCTTAGTTGAAGACTTTATTATTTACCCAGCCTAAATATACGATCAAAGCTGCAAGATAGTCAATAAATCCCCTGGCTATTTTCTCAGCAGGGGACAATGGTCTTGACAGTGATCACACCACTGCTTCCTTATCAACAAAGTTGCGAACTATTACGTAACAGAAATACCAAATAATATGCCCAATGATCTGAAAGTATGTTTTTTTAGCTTCTCCAAAATACAAGAAAACTATGATTTGTATAATTGTAGATCTATGGCTCAGCACAAAGTTAAATCCAAACGTTTAGACCAATTAAGATTAATATAAATTCTAGTTTTAAAGATAGTTCAGATTGATATGATCTAGATCTATTGTAAAATACTTCTACTATATCTTCTACGGTACTGTACGTACAGTAGCAAAAAAGACATTTTACAAAACATGAATGAACGAAATGAGAATGTAGATCTATATTTTAATATAGATCTAGATCTAGCTAGATCTTATGGAAATGAAACTAGAATTAAAAGTTTAAATGCTGTTAACCCTTTCGCTGCCAATGTCGGATCTGTGATTACCTTTGCAAACAGTTTGGATCCAGATGAGACGCAAAAGGTTTTGGACCCAGATGAGACGCCGAGTAACTCGGCATCTCATCGGGATCAAAACTGTTTGTTACTGTCACTATGTTTTTGAAATCTTAATTTTACATATCAGGAGTGTCCAACAGGTAAAGAAAGGCCATATCAAGGATTACCCCCCTTTCGTCTATGATTACTCCCCTTTCATCCGGGCTCTTAAACGTTTAGGAAACGCGTTAAGATACGCGTAAACAAACGGTTAGAAACCCGTTTAACGAAACGGCTAAGAAACGGGTAACGAACGGTTAGGTAACGCGTAAGAAACGCGTTAAGTGGGTAGGAATAGCGTATTTACCACTGTAACTACTCGACTCTTTCCGGCAAGCTGGACCTGTTTCGTTAGTGTTCCGATTGACATGCAGCGAAAAGAAAATGTAACCATGCGACTTGCTCCTGCAAGCTCGGGATATTTCATAGAATATAGCTAAGGTCACTACATTGCACATACTGTATTATGCAATATAAACCTTTTATTACATTTATATGAAAATATACGACTTATAAAGGAAAACAATAAATATCTAATTACATACATATGTGTACATATTGTAGTAAAAATGACAATATATTAAAACCTCTCTAAACCGGAATTCTAGAAGATAAGAATTTAGATACAAAAAGGCAGGTGGCTGCTTAATGCAGAGTGAAAGTCATGCAGAAAGCTCCTAGGAGCTTTCTGCAAACCTTTCACCCTGCATTAAGCTGCCACCTGATCTGTCTCCAAGATTGATATTTATACCCCATTTAACGTCCAGTTTAGAGAGGTTTTTACTGTACTTAAGTTTTAAGATACACAGTAAAATCTCTAGCACACGTGTTACATATAGGCATGGCTACATGGTAATATTTTCCCCCTATTTTCAGACATTCTACAACGTAACCAACTCTGGCATCGAAGTCCGTAAAGGAGATATATTGGTATGTAGACAATCATTTGACCTCCATATGCTGGTAAATGTTCGCCCAAAGGAAATGCATGCCATATAATTCACGTTCCATAGCAGAGTGAGACGTTTCTCCGATTTATTTTCAAAGGCATAATTAGAGTGTCTAACAGCATTTTTGTCTTGATGAGACGCCGAGTTGCCCGGCATTTTATATGTACCTATAGTGTGTGTGGATCTATAGCTTTGCCCATAGCTTTTAAATGACACTCGCTACTTTAACAAAATTTGATAGATCTTGTCCAGATCTAGGAACAAAGATGTAGTGGTCATAAATGATGCAATTTCAGTGTTTACATATACAGTTGAACTTCGTTATCTTGAACTCGGATATATCGAACCCTTGATAACTCGAAATAAAAGTTCGGTCCTTCCAAAATTTACAATACGGAATTGTTCCGAAATGTATCACTGTGTTTATCTAAAAATGTGGTAGTTTAATGCAGGACGGAGAATTTCAGCATTACTTTAGACCTGCATTAAGCTATGAACTTGAGGAATTGTTTAGATTATAAATTAGATGACTCGAATCTTTGTTATATAATTTGTACATGGCCCATTGGAGTTCGAGGTATCGAAGTTCAACTTTAGTGTTAACCCATTTACCCTCGAGATTCTATAACTTGGACATTGACAAACACTAAACACAGACCAGAGAGCTCCTGATGGATCCATCTGATCAGGATCAGGATCTGCACCAATTAGTATCAGGGTAATTTGCTAGTGATATGCTTAGATATTCAATTCGGACGAGTATTAGAGTATATGAGCTTAACCCTTCGCTTGCTGAATTTTTAAATACATTTCTCCTTCTTTACCCATGCCCTGTTGTATAATAACATATATCTTCACTGTGTACAAGTATTTTGCTGTGAAATCACTGCTGTGGACTGCACTGGTTGCACAATCAACTTGTAAATAGTGCAGACCCTGATGAGACAGCTCCTGCAGGAGCTGTCTCATCTGGGTCTTCACTATTTACAGGTAGGTATATTGACGCGATTAGCAAGCGAAGGGTTAATGCAGGACGAAAGTTATTCAGAAAGTTTCTTAATGAGTTTTCTACATTACTCACATCATGCATTAAGCAACGTTCTGCTCATATACTCATACAATAGAACTGTGTCTTAAGTGGCCATTCATTTATTGAACGTATGTGTCTTAAAAAGCAGATGGTTGCTTAATGCAAGACAAAAGTATTGCAGAAAGCTCCTATATAATCTACCAACTGCTTTACAGACCCATAATAAGACCGCTTTTGATGACCGCTTAAGACAGGCTCTATTGTAGTCGCTATTGGCAGGTTCTATATAACAAACATTTTCTATTTCTATGTGGATATCTGTATATACTCAAACTGACTTCATAGGCCTTATACATGTATATTTCTGGAGCCTGGCATTATCGTAAAGAAAGGGAGGTTATGTGCATCAGAACTATGTGTCTTTAAGCCAATTTGATTGACTCTTTCAGTAGGAGTGACATACAGTGAATAAACACATTAAACGTTACCTTTGTATACCACTCTGTCCCATTTTTATAGGCCGCACGGTGTACCATGAGTAGTCAACGATCATTCTTTACCAAGATAGGGTAAGTTTAAGTGTCTCATATCGGAGGTCCAGTTAACCCATTTGCTCCCACGATCCCAGTATGCGGCGTCTAATCAGAATCTACACTGTTCGCTGATAGGAATTTCAATATAAAACAAAACGAAATTGAAAATTTAGGCAAGACCTTCCTTAGATAAAAACATGGACTAATCAAATATATAAACATGGAAGAATCCACTGGGCGCAAATGGGTTAAGATGCGTAACTTTAAACAGTTTCAAGAATAGCCCCTTTATCCCTCCTCCAAATCCTATACTATGACCACTCTTTAAATCGTTTCGACGAGGCGATTCTAAAGAGTAGTCACAACATAAGGTTTGGTGGAGAACTGACGGGAGTAGTATTCGGTAAGCACCTTTAAAACATTAATACTGAATGGCCTCTGTAGTTTTAACGCCGTTCCACATTCAAAATTCAGCATTGAAAGGGTAAAACATCGACAAAATTTATGCAGTTTTGAGTTCCGTTTTACTGTACTGTAAAAAAAATCTTAAGCGACTATTAACCCTTTAGGTGCCAACTTACTTCTTGTCGTCTTAATGCAGGTCTACAGTAATGCTGAAAGCTCCTACAGGGGCTTTCAGCATTACTGCAGACCTGCATTAAGCTGTGAACGTGAGAAATTGTCCAGATTAGAAATTGGATAACTCGAACTTCCGTTATCTCGAAATAATTTATATAGTCCCTTGAAGTTCGAGATATCGAAGTTCAACTGTATTACTTAATTTGTTTTATTCTTTAAGAGAGCATCACAAGGACGAGATGTGTAACTTCTACATCATGTATTACACGGACTTTTCCGGGACACTCCGGATCCAGTACTGTTTCCGAGATGCGCAGAAGTTCCATTGGTCGGACTTTCATTTAAATCCTCCAGCTCTCGCTAGCTCTCTAGAAGGATTACCTCCCTTTGTACGAGAAGACCCGTATGCTGACTCGATGCAACCGAAAGGAAACAGAAAAGGTTTAATGTAATATGTCCAGGAATTAAGCAATTAAAAATGAATAAAACTAATTCATTGAAGTGGATACCCTAAGTGCTCTTCTTACATACATCCTTATCCTGCTGCGAAAATATCACGTCTGTTCAAATTTGGATCTGATGCAATTTTGGGCCACTTCCAATTCGTTCAAGCTTTTGAGAAAGTTTGGATCGAATATCCAACAACTTGGACCTTGATGAAACGCCGAGTGACTCGGCGTCTGACTCTCATCAAGATCCAAGCTGTTTGTAAATGAGAGTCACGTCGCGACATGGTAGATAACAACAGTTTACAGACGAGTGGCACATACTGTAAACTCTAGTCATACGATGTGTCTGTGAGGCCAAGCAACTGGTCTGTGTCAACATTGTGCAAGTCTCATTCGGTATCCTTTCTCAAAGTCCTATCACAGCTAAATACAATAATTTATAGCTGTAGATAAGTGTACGGGTCTGCATTAACCTTTTCTCTCATATTGACGACTTTTGACGACTCTGTAAAAGTCACTTTGTGAAACCATTGTGATAAATGGAGCATTTGCTCCTACAATGTTTTCAAACTACAAAATTCTAAAAGTTTCCTTTTCTCTTAATGCTACTTTTCGGTAGATTTATTCAAAGAGGTTGTATCTAAAAATGTCGAAACGAGGAGACAACATGCTTATTAAGATTATTAATAAAACTTTGCATCCCAAGAGATTTTTGTGAGTACAGGACTCGGGACTCGCAGGTAAAAGTACAAATATGAGTCATGTAGGAAACACCACATACAGAACAAACAGCCGCCCGAACAGCAGCACAAGAAAACACAGCAAATGTACATACATACCAAAAACATAAAGAGACGCAAAAGACAAAACAAGCAAGTAATAGGGGGAAACGGGAAGTACTGCCTTTGAACGGTCAGCGACAAAAGTCACTTGGGTTTAAACCGGTTTAGGGGCGCCCAACCTCGCACTTATTCCATCCCCATCCTAAAAGACAAACAGTATAAATAAATGTATCCCCACTCCGACTAATCTACAACAACTAAACAATCACTGGAATCTGAAACATTAAGATCTACAAATAGCTCCTCTGTGACCGTTCTGTGTTACTTTCGCCAAATCTTAACCCTTTAAAGTGAAAAAACACAGTGAAAAAGACGCATATTTACGCATTTCCAATGAAGAAGATTCAGACCAAAAAGCGGTGTTGCGCCTCAAATTTCTTACAAACGCATTTTTCTCACCGCGCGAAAAACGCGCGCGCATTATTCTCACAATAGTGAGAAGATTGCGTTCGGACCACATGGTGGGACTTAGCATCGGAACGCAATTTTCCTAATACATACATACATGTAGATCATACAAAATACCTAAAATGAGACGTTTTCTCCTTCATGCGTTTGAAAAATGAAAAATCCTAATAATTATCAAAACCAGTCTTAAACACAGGGTTGTAATGAGTTTTCACCTTTTGTTTGTTTGTGATTTTTGTCGGAATTTAGCGCAGAAACTGAAGTAAAATGCATTGCAAAGTGGGTTGACCGAATCTCTCCATTTTTCAATAACTTCTCACTTTGCAATAAAATCCTGAACTTAGTTATGTTTCATCGGCACAACGGTTAGTTATTGCAAAGTGGGTTGTAGCAATGCATTAATCATTAAACCACATAACATTTAACTCCTTATTCCCAACTCCAACCCACCACCTTCCCTTGTTTATTTGATATGAAATTAAAATTTGATAACTTGTTGATAGTAAAGTGTGTTGTTTTGTGCTATTTTGTCGCATCGTTGACTGGATGAGAGGAATACAAACGCAACTATACATTTATCGATACACAAATATCTACCTCTCATAGATCAGACTTTGATATTGTGGCGTCACAACAGTCAACGAAACTGATACTGACCGGCCACTATTCCAGTGAGATAAAAAGTATCATTTACTCCTTTTTTATTGCAGTATGTGGATGTAATCTGACATCCCCGATGAAGTCGGTAGTTTGCAAACCGCGTTTAAATTTGAACTAATAGGGCTTATGAAGCCGAAAATATATGTAATTGTGTTCAATATCTATGGTACCGGTTGGACAAGTGTTTTAACTCATTCTGGTTGGACAATGTCAATTATGCTATTAAATTGTGGTTGTTTTTGTTGTTGGTCTAATAGCAATTTGGTATGATTTTCAAGGTTAAATTTACTGCTGAAATCCAAGACAAACAAGTCATCCATTTTACAACGCAACAGCTATATTATTTCACGTAGCATAAGTTAAGTACAATTGCACTTTTATAACAAAACAGCAATAGTTAATTTGATTTCACATTTTTTGTTTTATCATTGTGTAAATCTACATGTATATGCGAATTGTGTGCGCATTTGGGTGAATTTGGGTTTCTGCGGCTGCTAAAAGTTTTATGTTTGTTTGATATACATTGTGCGTTTAATTGCAAATGTGTGTTGTTGATTTATTGTTTATTTTATAATTGTTGCTAATCAAAGCCACCAAGGAAAACATTAAATCACCTTTGAAAAATAAAGATCTGTGGTCGTATTCCGAAACCTTCTAAGTATTTAGCATATAAAAAGAAAATAACAATCAAACAAATTATCTTACCCGCATTTTCACATGAGAAAAATGCGTTCGTACCTACATCCCCATGCAGGCGTACACATGAACGTGCTTTCCAAGCAGCAAAAGGAGAAAAAATGCGCACGCGTTCTTCTCTCGATGAGAATATTGCGCGCGCATTTTTTCGCACAGTGAGAAAATTGCGCACGCGTTTTTCTTACGTGAGAAGAATGCGTTTGTAAGAAATGTGAGGCTCAATAAAGCGGTATGGGTATGTCCTGCATGATTATAGTATGATGTAGATCTGACCATACAGCTTTCATATGCAGTTATACATAAAATCAGCTAGCTAATAGTATTGCAGTAATTAAATTTAAATGACTACATGTATTCATTAAGGTAAAAACTTTCAGTAATTTTAAAACAACTTAACCAATGTCTCCAGCATTTCGGAGACTAATTTTAGGATAGGCCTCCTCCGAGTTTCTCCTATAGGAGCTTTCTATATTACGTTTGATCTGTATTAAGCTACCATCTGCTTTACATACCCATAATTAGACCTCTTGTTGGTGGTCGCTTAAGATAGGTTCTACTGTAATGTCAAATCATTTCGACAATCAATGCAAACCTGCCGATAGCAAATAACCTTTATCATGTTGGCGCCATTAGCATTATCTTTTCAAACGGCGTAGATCCAGATGTGTCGTCGAGTAGCTCATTGACTCACCAAGATTCAAAACTGTTGACATTCTAATTGTGTTAAATAAAAGCGGTGTAGATTCTGGCCAGAGGGCTTCTAAAGGAGCCCTCTGATCAGGGTCTGTTATGTTTGTCACTTTGCACAGAATGTTAAAGTCGACCCTAAATGGTAACAACTGGCTGGACTTTGTTCTGGACTGTCCGTTTTAACCGACAGGGTACATGGGTTAATCTGTTTTCTGAAATTTTTTTCAACCGAAATGCCTTGTAAATTGTAAATATATTGGCATTTGGTGACTAGTTTAAAGTACATGTACGTGCATGCTCATGCGTCGCTTATCATGCTGTATTAATTACATGTCATGTATGACTGTTGATTGTTGTAAATCAGTCAAGCATTATACGTTGATGCTCCTAACTGAACTATGCTAGTTTAAGTTGCCAATCGATGTTTAATTCACATTATATGTTCGAAGGTAACTTGTTCTTAGCAAAGTAATGTCTTGGTTGTGTTGTGTTTACAAACTAAGGTAAATTATGCAACTTTGTTCAAATTAATGCTATTATTATCATCATAGTCATTATTATTAGTAGTAGTACATGTTTTACTTATTGATGCATTTGAATTGGTATGCAATTGTTTGTCATTGTGATTATATATGTGTCTCGTTTACTTTCTATACTTTCGTGTATCTGTGTGTAGTATGTTTAATGTGTTTGCTTGTGTGCTTCTGTGTGAATAATCTTCAATATTGGAGGAAATAAAGATATATATATGCCCATTGGGTAATATAGCGTCAAAATGTGACATATCCTATACAGTAGTGGCCGTTAGCAAATACAGTAAAACCTCTCTAAACCGGGCTTTAAATGTAGTATAAATATCGGTCTTGGAGACAGGATGCAGCTTAATACAGGGTAAAGGTCGTGTATCAAGTTCCTCTTGGAGCTATCTGTAAATATGACTTTCGCCTTGCATTAAGCAGTCAGCTGCCTGGATATATCTAAACTATTCTCTACTAGAATTCCGGTTTAGAGGTTTTTTATTGTATTATGTAACCATGTTTCATGAACCTTCATTTCATTGATTATTTTCGCATATGTCAAGCTTTAGGTTTCCGTTTGTTGTTTTAATTGTATAGCTATTGTGTAATATTATTAGACATTCTTGTCTAACCCTTTACTCTATAGGTATGCGCCTTTTAACGCCTTTGCAAACAGAGTAGATCCAGATCAAACGGACCCTGTATGAGCCGTCTGAGCAAGTTCTGCCCTGTTTGCTAATGGAATAATATATATCTGATTCTACACTAACTGTTTCTGTTATGGTCAAATTTTCTTGTATTATAATGTCATTATATGAATGAACAGTGTACAAGTCACAATGCCATTATTTCTTAAATGAATATTTTTGGAGTAAAGTATTACTACAGAGAGCTTTACTGAAATCAATTGTTATACATCTTGACACAAGGAAGATACTTGTGATTGACAGATTTTATTAATTGAAACCCCCTATCTCTTACTGTCCAACTATTTCCCTTTCCATGTTAAATATACATGTAAAATATGACATCATGAATATTTATCACTTGAGTATTTATAATAGCATATGTACACAGGGTGTTTTGGTATTGGTTAAAACTAGTCAGGTCTAGTATAAGTTCATAAGCAAACAGAGCAGACCCTGATCAGCCGGTTCCTATATGATCCTTCTGATCTGAGTCTATTCTGTTTGCAAAAGCGTAAAAAGCATTTATATGAGGGAAAGATTTAACATTAATCGTATTGACCTGCTTGGGTCAGATCCATAAATGAAGGTCATGTATGTGATACAGTAAAATCTCTCTATAACGGCCATTAAATTATGTCAAATATTTAGTGTTAGAGGCAGGTGGCTGCTTAAAGCAAGGTGAAAGTAAAACAGAACGCTCCTATAGGAGCGTTCTGTTTTACTTTCACCTTGCTTTAAGTAGCCACCTGCCCTAAATACCAACTAATTAACACAATTTAGTGGTCGTTATAGAGAGGTTTTACTGTATTTTATATTAACACTTTGGACGCGGTACACGCATTCACGCGTTTGCAAACAGTGTAGACACAAATCAGATGGATCCTAGAGAAGCCCTCTGATCAGGGTCTGCATTGTTTGTCATTCAGGATCCTCTAGTATTTCTAAAGCTTTCATATTGAGCTGGCTCTATAGTTAAACAGTAATCCACTCTGAAAAAAATCAGCATGGAAAGGACTGAAATCATCATTGCTCCACTAAACCTGTGTTGTGACTAACCTGTCGAATTGCCTCTTGTAGATAATGTTAAAGGGCGATCACAACATAGGGTTTTATTGGAGAAATATAGAAGCGTTGCTTGAAAAAAATAGAGTTTTATTTATAAGTCTGATCTATGCATATGGACATAAGTATACAATAAACTTTTAATTTCTCTGACAGTACAGTCAGCCTGGGTAAATTAGCAAACAGGACAGGTCCCGCTCAGACGGCTCACTCAAGGTCTACACTGTTTTCAAACTGAGTATCTACCAGGTTAATGGTTAAGCAACTGATTTTGTGTTCAGCTTGTTGACCCTTTCAGTGCGGGAAACGAGTCACTTATATCACAGTTCCCATCAAATTCATTTACAAACAGTGAAGACCCAGATGAAAGGGCTCCTATAGGAACTCTCGCATCAGAGTCTGCATTGTTTGTCATGTTACACTTTTGTTTCAACCATCCCTGAATATTGACAATTAGTTTGACTTGTTTCAATTTTGGACTATTCCATTAGTAAAGTCAGCGTTAAGGTGTTAAGGTACATGCTTATCAAAAGTATATATTATAATAGCTGAAGGAATTCCATAATACAAGGCTATAGTACCGAGGAGAAAAGTGGTTTTCATTCAGTTATCTCCCTTGAGTTTGTTGCGGATGGTCGGTTGCCAATGTAAATAGCCGGGATCAATAAAACCGATAACCAGATATTTCAATGGTTGTAAAAACGGATTTCTGAAAGACCCATTCAGATTATGACACGGTGTCAAAACAATGATGTGTATAATCATGATCTAATCCATTTTCAAATAAAATCGGTTTCACCTGATTTGCAATAGGTTAATTTAGGGCACTGTTATAGAAAATGTAATAGGACGTTCGCTTCAAGCAGACTGCAGTTTTTTTTAGCTGACTCAGGGTTATTAGATTAAGTACCCACACCTATACGTAATTGGGTAGCCTACAGTACTAGTAGTCGACTCAAACCCTATATCACGAATCCAGTTAACCTGTTCGCTTAGTCAGTGGAGCGAGAAAGACCATCCGTGCAGACGAAAGTATTATTTATTAACAGTCTCTGTGCGAACCTAGTTACATGGTATATACTGTACAGTGTACACATGTTTAACACTTGGACATAAATTTCGCCCGGTATGTATGTATGTTTAACACACCGAATCATAACAATAATGGACAAGTGTTAGCAGTTTTGGATAACACCATGTAGGTTTTAAAAGACATTGGGATTTAAATTGTCGTGTAGATATTATGGAGCTGGATACGGAGAAGACCTCGGACAGGTACGAGCCCCTGATGGACGGCTCGGCCGACCAGGTGTCCGGGGTATCCTCAAAAATTATACGGGTGTTTCTGAGTTCAACCTTCTCAGGTAAGCATTATTTTTGTACATGTAGATTCGTTGTTTTTAATTGTATATCAGCTAAGCATGTAGACCTCGAGTGTACCTATCATCAAATTGAGCAAATCATAAAATGAAATCATCCATAGATGTATCATACAGTGGAAGAATCCATAAATATAAGATGATGTGCAGTAGTGACTTAACTCATTCGCTGAATCCAGAGAGATCAAGACTGTTTGACAGGAGCTTTCTGCATTACTTTTGCCCTGCATTAAGCAACCACCTGCTTATAAAGACAACCACGCGTGTTTATAAAGTGTTCACATTAGAGAGGGTTTTCTGTATGTCATTACATACGTAAACAGAGCAGATCCTGATCAGACTGCTCCTACAAGATCAGTCAGGTCTGTGTCTACTCTGTCTGCAAATTTGTTAATCACATGTCTCTATCAGCTACAGGGTTAGTGAATAAAATCATACTGCCTTCTAATGCAGATCGAAAGCAATGCAGCTTTCTGCATACTATTCGTCCTGCATTGAGCTGACCAAGAATATCGACTTTGTCAGAGTGGCCGATATAGAGAGTTTTTTTTTATATTTCATATACCGTAAACCCCCTCTAATGCGGCCACTTAATGAATAAACATTGGTGTATTTATAAGCAGGTGGTTGCTTAATGCAGGATGACAGTAATGGAGCTTTATGCATTACTTTTATCCTGAATTAAGCTATAACCTGCATGTAGCACCCATACTTATACATATTTTAGGTGGTCGCATTAGTGGGGTTTTACTGTATGTATTCAGGTGTCCCGATAAGATAGATTTAAACATTTTCGAGTATAGCTCCTTTAGTTCTCCACAGAGCCCTGTTAGACCACATTCGTAACGGATCACATTTGTAACAGATATTTTACGAATGTGATCACATTCGTAACAGGTAAAATGTGTTACAAATGTGAGTGTCCGACATGGGGGTTGATATTAGAATCACATATGTATCAAGTAGAATTCCTGAATGACAATGTTCAATTAGTTAAAAGTAATAGGATTATCATTGTATATGTTACTATATTTCCTTGAGGGTGGTGTCTCAACTTTTGCTTGTAACATGTTTTAGGATACCTGCCTAAAATGTATTGAAGAGTTTCCATTTTTCATAGAACTTGTCATATACGTGTACATGCACCTAGGCAACGACGTTAATGTGTGCCTATGATTAAATAGAGATTACTTCTTAGTTCCTTTATTTGCTTTTAATTGAGTAATTAATACACTATGCCAACTATTTTAGCAACTATAAGTCTAATGGTATACCTTTAGGAAAGAAAACCGTAGTCATTTCTTTTGTTAATATTGAGTTTGTTGTTAAAATTTGAACAGTGTTTCATTTTTGCTGTGAGAGATGATGCACATGCACTTTTTAGCTTCATTTTTTTGTATGAAATTTGAAGTGTTACAAATGTGATTGTATGTCACATCAAAAATCGGCATCGATCACATTCGTCACAAATTATGTTACATATGTGCTCGATTTCCAGATCACATTTGTAACACGTGTTACGAATGTGATTTGTTACGAATGTGGTCTAACAGAGCCCTGTACTGTGAGCACTCTTTAGAATCGTCTCTTCGAGACGATTCTAAAGAGTGGTCACAATATAGGGTTTGGTGGAGAAATGACGATTTTGTTTTGTGGGTACTCACCTGTACCTGTAGCTCTGTGTGTTTAATGTTTACCGAACAGTTCAATTGTTCTGCATAATTATGTTGGTAACTTATACTACAGTAGAACCTGTCTGTATCGACCATCTCATGAATAAACATACGTGTATGATTGCAGGTGGTTGCGTAATGTAGGACGGAAGTAATGCAGGAATCTCCTCTTGGAGCTTTCTCCATAACTTTTCTCATGCATTAAGCTACCACTTATATATACTTATTTTTGGTATTCGCTGTAGACAGGTTTTACTGTATATGTACATGTGTACCAGCACATCGAAGTCTCAACCTTATCCACCGAACCATCATCATCCCTTCCCTAGAACCATCATCATCCTTTCCCCAGAACCACCGTCGCACCTTCCCTCGAACCATCACCATCCCTTCCCCAGAACCACCATCACACATACCCTCGAACCATCATCATCCCTTCCCTAACGAACCACCATCACCTCTACCCCTTTGCCCTTCCCTGACGAACCACCATCACCTCTACCCCTTTGCCCTTCCCTGACGAACCACCATCACCTCTACCCCTTTGCCCTTCCCTGACGAACCACCATCACCTCTACCCCTTTGCCCTTCCCTAACGAACCACCATCACCTCTACCCCTTTGCCCTTCCCTGACGAACCACCATCACATCTACCTCTTTGCCCTTCCCTGACGAAGCACCATCACCTCTATACCCATTTGCCCTTTCCCAATGAACCACCATCACATCAACCCCTATTCCCTTTCTTAATGAACCACTATCACCTCTACCCCTTTGCCCTTCCCTAACGAACCACCATCACCTCTACCCGTTGCCCTTCCCTAACGAACCACCATCACCTCTACCCGTTGCCCTTCCCTAACGAACCACCATCACCTCTACCCCTGTGTCATTCCCTAACGAACCACCATCACCTCTACCCCTGTGCCATTCCCTAACGAACCATTATCACTTCTACCCCTGTGCCATTCCCTAACGAATCATTATCACCTCTAAACCTGTGCCATTCCCTAACGAACCATTATCACATCTACCCCTGTGCCCTTCCCTAGCGAACCATTATCACCCCTACCCCTGTGCCATTCCCTCATGCACCATTATCACCCCTACCCCTGTGCCATTCCCTAACGAACCATTATCACCTCTACCCCTGTGCCATTCCCTAAGTGTAGCCTTTAGCTTTCGTTTTAGGATATGAGTAATACATGTATAGGCCCTAATCAGACTCCGTCCGATGTCGCGTCCTCATTATCTAAACATACGTACATGTATTTATAGGAGATAACAAAATACAGTAGAGCCCATCTGAAACATTTATTTCATGATCAGGATCTACTCTGTTTGCAAAGGCGAAAAATGCGTATTTATGGAGAAAAGGGTTATAACATAAAACAAGGAAATGCACTGGCATGACAAATAGTACAATACATACTGATTTATAACACTTATTTTTATTATTTATTTGTACATGTATCTTATATTTATTTTTTAGATTTATAACATGTAGGTAAACAGAACAGACACTGATCAGACAGCTCCTACAGGAACTGTCTGATCTGGGTCTACTCTGCATTTACAGACGTTATGCAGAAGTATTGCCAGATACAATTTAGAGTCAAACGGCGAATTATTTTATATACATGTTCACATACACAGCCAATGTGATACCATGTACGGTAGCCTAGGTCACAGTAATGTGAAACACCCGCTCTCCACAGTCTATTAACCCATTCAGTACCATATTATTTTTAAAAGGAAACAACTCATTGCTGATAAAGCCATTCACATCGATATTTTCAGCAAACAGTGCAGAACCTGCTCAATGAACTCTTTCAGGAATCCTCTTTTCCTATGTCCATTTTAAGGACATTTGGGCACTAGAGGGTTAATACAAAGTGGTTCAGTATCAATTTCCTTGAATTAAATTGTGTTCACCCATAAAGTATCAACTTCAAGGGCATCGTAACACTAGTGACGTAGTATTATTTAACCTTTGGATCTTTTCCTTGTCAGTATACAGTACACAAATAACATAAATCATATTACATTTAAAAAAGTGATCGTCGACAGAGAATATCGTCTGATCCTGATACCGAACTAAAGTAGACACTCTCTAATGCGACCACTTAATGAATAAACATGGATGTCTTTATAAGCAGGTGGTTGCTTAATGCAGGATAAAGATAATGCAGAAAGCTCCTTTAGGAGCTTTCTGTATTACCTTTGTCCTGCATTAAGCTACCACCTGCAAATAGCACCCAGTATTATACTACTTTTAGGTGGTCGCATTAGCGGGGGTTTACTGTACATGTAGACCATTTAACATTAAGTTTAACCCTTTACATCATGGTATGTTGTATGGTATGTTTTATTTGCAAAAGACATACATGTCCATCAGCATTATATAATACACAGTAAAAACAAGTAATGACGGGCAGTCATTCATAATATGTAATGCTAAATGTGCCTTATTAACAAACACTACAAATGACAAACATTGCGGACTCGGACCAGAGGGCTTCTTAGGAGCCCCCTGATCTGTGTCTACACTGTTTGTACACCAAGAGTGTGCCAATTAAGGTCTTATGTGCATGGTTTAACACTGTACACCCAAAAAGACAAACAGTGCGGAACCAAATCAGGGGGCTCCCCAAAAGCACTCCGATCTGTGTCTACACTGTTTGTACCCTGCAAGTGTACTAATTAAAGGTACATGGTTTATAACTGGCGAGCACACCCTAAAGACAAACAGTGCGGAACCAGACCAGGGGGAGGGGGGGGGGGTTCAGGAGCCCCCTAATCTGTGTCTACACTGTTTGTACATTACAAGAGTGGCAATTAAAGAACTTAGGCACATGGTTTAAAACTGTATACCCAAAAGAGACAAGCAGTGCGGAACCAGATCAGGGGGCTCTTCAGAAGCACACCGATCTGTGTCTACGCTGCTTGTACTTTACAAGTGTACCAATTAAAGGTACATGGTTTATAACTGGCGATCACATCCAAAAGACAAACAGTGCGGAACCAGATCAGGGGGCTCTTCAGAAGCACTCCGATATGTGTCTACACTGTTTGTACCTTACCAGTGTACCAATTAAAGGTACATGGTTTATAACTGGCGTGCACACCCAAAAGTCAAACAGTGCGGAACCAGATCAGGGGGTTCTTTAGGAGCCCTCCGATCTGTGTCTACATCGTTTGCACATCGAAGGTTCACTCATTAGTGGTGCATGCTTTATAAATGACGAGTACACTCAAAATGACCAACATTGTGGACTCAGACCAGGGGGCTCATTAGGAGCCCTCTGATCTGTGTCTGCACTGTTTGCACATTTCAAGTGTTCTCATTAGAGGTACATGGTTAATAAATGACGAGTACACTCAATATGACAAAACAAAACAGTGCGGACCAAGATCAGGGGACTTCATAGGAGCCCTCTGATCCGGGTCTACCGCTTACACATCGCAAGTGCACTCATTAGAAGTGCAAGGTTCATAACTGACGAGTACATCGCTAAGGTGTTAATGTACTGGGAAAGCACAAAGTATTAGGTTTAGTTGCGGCGTGTGGCTTTTCCGTTATGATACAAGATTAAATGCTTTGTAAACATAAATACTTAAATTTCTAATTTCTTTCTTGTTCCTGGAGGTGAGCAGTTCGATTAGTATCGGGATGTTGGGTCTCTGCCAATAATATTTGTTAATGTAAGTAGACCTTAAGCAGCTATATTTTCTACATTGAAATAAAAAATGAAATTCATCTTCGAGTTCGTGACACTCTAAACACTTTCTGTTGTTAAGAGGCACGGGCTTAGGCTTTTTATATCGACCTTTCTCTACTTCTAATTTGTGTGAAGATAATCTCAATTTAGTTAATGCTATTCTAAACTTTGTAAATGTTACATGATTTAGGTAGTCTTGAAAGCCAAAATTGGAAAATAATATGTAAAAACGAGCTTTTGGCGAGCTCTCTAATCTAGCCTGCCAATTTTGCATCATGTTGTCTTTCAATCTTTGTTTGAAAACAGACAGAAAATACGAGCTATTTCCGACTCCCTGAAATAACCAAACTTCATAAAAACCTAATTCTGACAGCATCTTTTTCACAAGGGAAGCCCAATTATCTTTTCTTGGCATTTTCTCAATGTCATTTACAAGTGTAATATATGCACATTTTATGTATTTTGTATCCGAACATTGTACAATTTTCAACCAATAATTTACTATTCTTAGGAAGCGATTGTACTGCAATGGAAGACGCCCTAATTCCCCATATACCATATCTGTTTGCGTACTTTGCTTTACGTGTAATAACCGTTTACAAAATTGTAGATGTACTTTCTCGATTTTGTCAGCCTTACAAAATCTCCAGACTTCACAACCATAACAAAGAATTGGACTAACAAGTTTGTCAAAAAGTTCTAGATAATGTTTTAAAGGTATACCCTTAAAATTGTGCAAATATTTATTCAGTTTAAAAATTGCCTTCTGTGCTTGTCCGGACAGAGTAGCTTGTGCCTCAGAAAATGCCCCTCCAGTTGTGAATAAAACCCCTAGAAAAACAAATTTGCTTACAATTACCAAT
Source organism: Azorinus chamasolen (assembly GCA_963576725.1). NCBI lineage: Eukaryota > Metazoa > Mollusca > Bivalvia > Cardiida > Solecurtidae > Azorinus > Azorinus chamasolen. Next base: position 31,141,853 of record OY755239.1, on the reverse strand, counting down.
TTGTTATTACCATAAAAGAAACTAATATCCCGCCTTGGTAACCCCCCCTTTTCTGAACACCATACATTTTGTTTTAGAAGTATTCACAGTCAGTTTCCATTTCATACAGTAATTTTCAAGAATATTAAGACCTTTCTGTAGACCTTCTGCAGATTCTGACATCACTATGATATCATCGGCATACATCAGTATGAAAAGTTTGAACATATCAAGCTCGACTCCATCGGCTCCCTTTGGTGGCAATTCATTTAAGAAATTATGGCATTATGAATAAAAAAAATGAAAATAAGATGAATATTTATAACGGCATGTGAAGAATGAAATGTTCTTCCTGGCAGAGACTCTAGGTTCATATTTATATTATTTCATGTGCAAACAGAGTAGACCCTGATCAGACGGGTTCTTCAGGAACCGTTTGATCAGGGTATACTCTATTTGCAAAGTCAATAAAGGGATTATCTGTGGAGTAAAAGGTTAAAGACGTCATCAGGTGGTTATCTTTCAGACAGACTTTACGTACCGTGCAGATTCATGTAAAACATCTACATGCTAAATTACACTCGGGGATTTTTGGTTGTGACACAGGATAGACCCAACCGTACGTGATTGTTTAACCCTTTCCATGTTTTGTGTTTATTCCAATTTTCAAAACGTACTGAATGTCTAAGTACATTTCATATAAACGCCTTTTTTACGCATTTGCAAACAGGGCAAATCCAGACCAGACGACTCCTATAGGAGCCGTCTGATTTTGGTCTGCTCTGTTTGCTAATGGATTTTGATAGTTCTGTTTCTTTACTTTCTAAAATGGCTATAATGTTCCGCCTCACATTTAACTTGTTTGTACTTAAATATTCGGTAGATACTGAAAATTGGAATAAACGCAGAACAGGGAAAGGGATAAATGAGTCCGACTCTACGAAAACCGACATCAAGACTCTGTCAATAGGGCAGAACTAGATCAGGACTATTTGGCCGTCACAGAAACTTCAGAATCATATCTATAGTGCTCCCTCTCTACAACGACACCCTTTGGGATACGAAGATAGTATGTGTTGTTCAGAGGGAGTTGTTATAGGGAGGGAAAATCAAACATAATTAGCTTGTTTACAGATCCCCAGATAAGATGTATTTCGAGAACTAAAACCTTTATGCCTCCATCAAACCCTATGTTGTGACCACTCTTTAGAATCGTCACTTTGTGACGATTCTAAAGAGTGGTCACAACATAGGGGTTGGTGGAGACATAAAGAAAATACGATGGAAAGAAGTTTTTCTGGGGCCTTGTTGTTTCGGAAACAGTGACACGCGTTGTTGTAAGGAGGGAATCGTTATTGAGAGGGCCGTTGTAGAGAGGGAGCACTGTATATTATTTCAAAAGCAAACAGAACATACCCTGATCAGACGGCTCCTATATGATTCTGTTCTGTTTGCAAAGTCGTAGAAAGGTGTATTGATGGAGTAAAGGATTATAGTGTTTGAATTCAGTGTTATAATGATCTGTTCAATAAAGCTCTGTTTAGCAACGCGAATATGTGAATGGCATCTGTTCGCTGCAAATTTATTGGCGACGAATCAAAACTAATAAACACCAACTTGGTTTGCTTTGCCAGTTTGGTCTCTGGACTCGGAAATGGAATAGCTTCCTTACATAGAATTAACGATTTGTTAAAATAAAGCTCAATTACAATTTTTTACGAAATGCAATTATTTCGACATGACAAGATAATGAGCACGGAAGTTGTCCCGACACATTTCTTCCTTTTTATCAATGTGTATAAAATACAGTATCTCGAAAACTTATAAATTCGGAAAACACGGAAACTCGAACGTTTTAAACAGAAACTGAAAAAGTTTAATATTAGTCGCACCGATTTATATTTTAATTTTTACATTCAGCATCTTTTAAGGCAGTTTTTATATCTCGATTTTAGCAGTGGTTGTCTAACGTTTATCTGGTAAATACATGTACATGTATATAATATGTGATAGAATGATATCTTAATGCGTACTGTGATAGTAAACTAATTTGCAGTCTCTTATAATTCTATATGAAAATTGTCTATCATGTGTTTATTATGTTAAATCATTGTTTTATATTTGTATGCCATTGTAGTGGAGGAGACTATAAAAGAAAACTAATAAGCCTGATAACCCCACCATGCACTATGTGCACGCCACGTTTGGTTGCTAATGTTCAGTCCTCTGTTATCTTGGTTTGTGATCGTTAACCGATTAAAGATCAGATGTGAGATGTATCATCTGAAGTAAACGTAACTGAACTATCGGAAATTTAAATTGGAAATCGACAGTCAATCAGAAATAAGAAATCTTAGTCTCATTTCGGCCATGGCCGAGGGTTCCGATTGATTGACAATATTTTAAGCCGAGTTCACCGCGCGTCCCTGCATGCACTAGAGTAGCACGAGTCAGTATAAACTCGACATAGATTTTTTTTAAAAACAAAAAACGATAATGAAGAAATGTTTGAAGACGAACTTTATTTGGCACCAAATTAACTTGTCAAACGGTTTATCGTGGCAAGATCCAATTAGCTATGTGTCTCATTTGGATCCAAATGTTCGCAAGGTCTGTCCCAAAGAAGCCTCCTAGTGTTGAACTACAGTAAGACCTGTTTACAGAGACAATAACAATAAATCTAATGATGGCTCTTTGGGACAGGTGGTACCTTATTGCAGGACGAATTCATGCAGAAATGTCCTCTAGGAACTTTCTGCATTATTTCCGTAATTTATTAAGCTCATCTGGGAGCTTTCTGCTGTACTTTCAAAGTTTCGTCCTGCATAAAGGAAAACAACTGCTCTTAACCCATTACCTCATAGGCTATTTTTAGATCCAACCACTTTGAATAAATCTACCGAAAAGGAGCATTAACTAGAGAAAAGGAAAATATTAGAATTTTGTAGTTTGAAACCATTGTGATAAATAGAGCATTTGCTCCTATAGGAGCAAATGCTCTATTTATCACAATGGTTTCGCAAAGTGACTTTTACAGAGTCGTCAAAAGACGTCAATATGAGGGAACGGGTTAAAGATCCCTATATCTGTTCATTATACGGTCGTATTAGCCATGTTCTACTAAAAACCAGACGGCATTTTAGGTACCTGTAGATATGCAATGAATGATGCATGATGCAGCATTTAGTGTATTGCTTATATATCTATCCAAAGTCCTTAGATATTGATCGTATGAAATGCATTTGGAACGGTATAGTATATACGATGCATTCAATTTCTGATCCATCAAAGTGTCTTATTTCTCCGTAAGACTCTACCTTGCTGCAACTGGAATTGTCTCTCCGGGGAGATTCTAATAAGTAGCAGCAAGCCAGGATTTGGCGGAGAAATATATGTAAAACACAGACTTTCTTAACCCATTACCTCATAGGCTGTTTTTAGAAATAACCTCTTTGAATAAATTAACCGAAAAGGAGCATTAACTAGAGAAAAGGAAAATTTTAGAATTTTGTAGTTTGAAACCATTGTGATACATAGAGCATTTGCTCCTATAGGAGCAAATGCTCTATTTATCACAATGGTTTCAACAGGTGACTTTTGCAGAGGCGTCAAAAGGCGTCACTATGAGGGGATGGGTTAACACTTATGCTTTTTATCTACAGTTTTGTGGAATACTGGATAATGTATCGTACCATGAATGGCTATAGTAGTTTGATGTTTTAAAATGTGTCAACTACTTTACAATTGACCTGTCAATAAGCATCACACATTCGGTGACAAAACTATAATATTTTGTTTTAAAACAGAAACAAAAGTTGTCGTCTGTTGTTATGTGCTTCAAGCGGCATCAATCCTGTTTGAAAACTGTTACTTCTGTACAATCTTATAGCCTGCTAAACATGAGTTTGTACAGCGGTGCAGATAAGATGCGTAAGTTGAAACATTTTTAAGAATAACTTCTATATTTCTCCGCCAAACCCTATGTGGTGACCACTCTTTATAATCGTCTCGATGAGACGATTCTAAAGATTAGTCATAACATAAGGTTTGGTGGAGAAATGACGATTTTAGTACTGTAAAACCTCTATATAACGGCCACTAAATTACATCAAGTATTTTGTGTTAAAGGCAGGTGGCTGCTTAAAGCAAGGTGAAAGTAAAACATAACGCCCCCAAAGGAGCGTTCTGTTTTACTTTCACCTTGCTTTAAGCAGCTACCTGCCCTAAATACCAACTAATTAACACAATTTAGTGGCCGTTATAGAGAGGTTTTACTGTATTCGAGTTAGCACCGTTATCTCATGCTCTTCTTAAAAATACAATTTAGCCTCTCTATTGAGACCACTAAATAAATAAACATTGGTGATGCAAAACTTAGGTTGTTGCTTAATGCATGGCGAAAGTAATGCAGAAAGCTCCAACGCGAGAGCTTTCTACATAACTTTCGTTTTGCATTCAGCTACCATATTCGTTTAACGTCCAGATTTGACCGTCTCTTTGATGGTTCCATTACTGCGTTGCATTCTTAATTACAGTTTCTGTCAGAAATTATCAGAATGCCCCTGAAGACATTCTCTGATCAGGATCTTTGCTATTGAGATAAATTTTACAAATGGCATGTTCATGCTGTTTGGATTCTCTCAGGAATAGATGATATATATAGCATTGCTCTGGCATTTCGGTAGATGCAGGGTTTAGCTTGTAAGACTTCAATCTATCAGACGCCTGATCTGAATATAAATTGACTTTGGACTTATTCAGAAGCACGTATCCGTCCCTGTACGGTCTGTAATAGTGTTGAACAGTAAAACCTCTCAAAGACCACATTTAAGTTTGGTACTCTTTGAAACGGAGAACTGTAGTGATGTAGAAGAAAGCTCCTAAAAGTGTATGATTTCTTCATAACTTTAGTCCTGCATTAAGCTACCACCTGCCTTCAGGATAGCAGAACATGCCTATAACGATCATAACAAGAATAAACATCGGAATATATATACATGTATTAGAGGATGCGATTGTTTAATGCAGGACCTTTAAGCATTACTTCCGTCCTGCCTTAAAGAGGAAGTCCCTACAATGAATGCATATTTTCAATAATATCATAAAACTTGGTATTTGTTATGCTCTATCATTATTATGAAGGTTCCCAATTTGAACTTATATCGAAAAATTCACCTATGATACAAATAAACCGATTTCATCAATACTGATAATTTTTGTTCTACAACACAATATTATCGGCCTTTTCCGTTAAATTCTTCCGCGTTTTGCCGATGATCACCCGATCCCTCCATGTTTTAGGTAATAGCTTTCTCGGAAGTGGTCGGAGAATCGCGAATAGGGCGAACAGTTACGAAACTAAAACCCAACCCGAATAAAACTGAAACATCGGGGAGTAAAATCGGGATCGGCGATATCAAACACATGGATATTTTTGCGATATACTACTTTTCAGCATATAAACAAATGAGTTTTGTATATTTTAAGTGTTTTTGAAACGCGACAAATGTAGGGATATCCCATTTAAGCACCACATGTCTTAACCCATTACCTCATAGGCTATTTCTAGGTACAATCTCTTTGAATAAATCTACCGAAAAGGAGCATTAACTAAAGAAAAGGACATTTTTTAGAATTTTGCAGTTTGAAACCATTTTGATAAATAGAGCATTTGCTCCTATAGGAGCAAATGCTCTATTTATCAGAATGGTTTCACAAAGTGACTTTTACAGAGTCGTCAAAAGTCGTCAAAATAAGGGAATGGGTTAAAACTCCAGAATTGGGACTCAGGATAGTCACTGCAGACTGTTTTATTGTACCTAGAGTTAGAGTAGATTCAGCACGAATCAGCAGAACACGTTTTAAGTGGCCATCAATAAGGGGCCTAATTATGGATCTGTGAGGCAGGTTGCAGCTTATTGCAGATGAAAAGTTCCTATAGGAGCTTTCTGTATTACTTTTGCCCTGCATTAAGCAACCGCATGCTTTTTAATACTCCTATATGTTCAAAAAATGAAAAGCCGCTTAAGACAGTTTCTAATTTTGTCAGTTTTTGTAGAGAGGTGATATTGTAATCAATTTCATATTGGGAACCATTTATTGCTCAGTGACATTCAGAAGCATACACAAGTCCATGTACACTATGTTATGCTCTGCTTTAACACTTTCCCCCATGAATAGTTATTTAAGAATGTATGACTGTTTGAAAATCTACGGACTTAACCCATTCCTTCAAAGGCTATGTTTATCACAATGGCTTCCAAAAGTGACTTTAACACAGGCGTCAAAAGGCGTCATTATGAAGGAATGGGTTAATAATTATTCGTTCACATGGAATATTTTGGCTGTGACAAACACTTCAAATTCATATCTATATGAGCCCAAAAGCAAACAGGACAGACCCTGATCAGACAACTCCAACATGAGCTGTTTGATCTGTGTCTACTCTGTTTGCAAAAGTGCCAAAAAGTTGTCTAAGGTTGACTATATGAAGGAAAGAGTTAATATTTAACCTTTGGCTTGCGTACCAAAAATTACGATGTTCCTTTCTTCAGGTTACGAAACAGATGTACATTCATGTACTCTTCTTTCTTTTCAAGACGCATTTTGAGAGTCAACTGTTTGACTTTATCGCCTATTTGTCCGTAACGCCTTTTACAAAAAGAGCAGACCCAGATCAGACGACTCCTACATGTATAGGAGCCGTCTGATCAGGGTCTGCTCTGTTTGCTTATGATAAATATAGTTATGATCCTACAGTTTCTGCCATTGTCAAAAATTACTGTGCCCATGTGCTATTATTAAAAAAAGCCAATCACTATTCATGATGACATTATTTCTTACATAAATATTCATGGAGTAAAGGGTTAAAAATTTGTACAATACATTCACATTTGTTATAGTCATTATATACCGATGCATGGGATCCAGATGAGATATAACCGGATGTTACGTCAGGTTCTGTGTGTCGTGGTTTAGAATAGATAGAGAAGAAAAAATATATTCAGAATTTAAATACACACTAAGTTTGAAGCGAACGGCAATTCTTACTAAGCGAGATGTTGATATACTTTGTCATAAAGCACTTAGTAATACATTGGATCGATTTACATCGCGAAAATATGGAATTACACTTTACACTGAGACTGTTAAAATGTTGTCGTCTGCCTATCCGTTTCTCCATTTTGTTTTCAAAAACATATTCAGAATGAGTGCATGCGTGAAAAATGGTGGACACCGTATTATTTCTTCAAAGCCAATATATAATCAAATTGTCAAAATCTTACCGAAGAGAAACACAGAAAAGGTGTCTTTTTCTTAACAGTGGTGAAGGATGTGTACATCTGTTATAAAATCTAGTGCCACCACTTACTAAACAAACATGAGTGGTTCTGATATCAGTTGGTTGCTTAATGCAGGACAAAGGTAATACAGAAAGCTCCTTTTGGGAGCTTTCTGCATAACTTTCGTCCTGCATTAAGCTACCGTCTGACAAGGAAATGCAGATTTTTACTTGTTGTTATGGTCGTTTTAAGCAAGTTTTACTGTATCGTGTTCAGTCGCTCCTATAACTATTAATACATGTTTTCTAGTAATGGACTTCATGGGTAAATTTCATATCTGAAACGAGATCGAATTCGCGCGTTTGGCGCTATTTTCCCAGACGGTGTCCCACTTCTTGTAGAATCAATTGTTGTATTACAAAAGTAACTCTTTATCACGACCACATAAAACAGATGTTTTATTCTATGGCCTTTGGTAATATACAGTTGAACTTCGATAGCTCGAACTTCAAGGGGCATACAAACTAAATTTTAGCCATTCCATTTCTAATCTGAACAATCTTTCAGTTCACAACTTAATGCAGGTCTAAAGTAATGCCGCCAAAAGCTCATGTATGAGCTTTCAACATTACTTTAGGCCTGCATTAAGCTGTAACACGTGTTTCCAGGTATGCATAGTGATACCATCTAGAACAAGTCTGTATTGTAAATGTTGGAAGGACCGCAGTTTTACTTCGATTTATCCGAGGTTCGAGTTATCGGAGTTCGAGTTATCGAAGTTCAACTGCAGGAGCTCAATGCAAGATTAACCATTCGCTTGCTGAATTTTAAAATACATTTCTCCTTCTTTACCCATGTCCTGTTGTATAATTACACATATCTTCACTGTGTACAAGTATTTCTCTATGCAATCACTGCTGTGGAGTGCACTGGTTGCACAATCAATTTGTAAATAGTGCAGACCCTGATGAGACAGCTCCTGCAGGAGCTGTCTCATCTGGGTCTTCACTATTTACAGGTAGGTATATTGACGTGAATAGCAAGCGAAGAGTTAAAGGTATGCAGAACGCCTCCATGGGGCATTTCTGTATTAGTTTAATTCTGCATTAAGCGGTCGACTACTTTAGAATTTAAGGCATCATTTTAACTCTTTACCTCATAGAGATTCCTATGGACGCTTTTGTAAACAGATGTGTTTTGCAAGTAGAGTAGACCCAGCTCAGGCGGCTCTTCCAGGTCAGGGATTGTTATGTTTGTTTATATATACATTCTGCAAAATAATAATAATAATTTCATACATTTCTATGAAATTATTAGAATCGCATTACAAGCCTGACAGGTTGTCATCAGGTGTTACTAAGCAATGATAACATAGCAACAGCTGTAATTTGACTAGAAGCATCATTAAAATGTTTCGTATCATTTGTTGTTGTGAAACAAGCAATATATTTATTCTTGACTCATTAAACACGACAAAGATAGCACAGTACACACAGGGGGCCATATATTATATATAATATAACACTAAATCGACCCAATCATTTTTTGGACTTTTTAGACCATCTAGACTCACGAAATGACCCCCTTTGACAGTACATATAGCCTCCCTCAAGCAATCGCATATTGGCAATACAACATAACCTGTCTTAAGCAGTCACAAAGAAGAGATCTAATTATGGTTCTCAAAGATAGGCGGTAGCTTAATGCAGGGATAAAGTAATGCAGTTAGTTCCTATTGGAGCTTTCTGTATTACTTTTGCCCTGTATTAAGCAACCATCTACTTTGTACACTCATATATGTTCAATAAATGAATGACCGCTATAGACAGGTTCTACTGTATATAAATGTCTTCAAATCAATTTGATAATCAATTAACCCTTCGCTTGCTATTCACGTCAATATACCTACCTGTAAATAGTGAAGACCCAGATGAGACAGCTCCTCAGGGTCTGCACTATTTACAAAATGATTGTGCAACCAGTGCACTCCACAACAGCGATTGCACAGCGAAATACTTGTACACAGTGAAGATATATGTAATTATACAACAGGGCATGGGTAAAGAAGGAGAAATGTATTTTAAAATTCAGCAAGAGAAGGGTTAAATCATTTATTCCAATATTATTTAAGGAAAATCCGTATAAATCTTAGTCTGGAAACCATACATGTATTTCATGCTGAGGGGGCAAAGCAAACAAATTATTCGCTGGTTTTAGCCATTGACAACGATGGGCTCAGCGACAGTGCAGACCTTGATCAAAGGGACACACTGTGAATTCACCGTTTGCGTAATTGCTTTTTAAGGGACACTGTAAACCAATGGGTTGATAGAGGGCGCATTGGATGCAGATATCCCCCAGTGTTTACCTTTCGTCCTGCATTAAGCTACCATTAAGCTACCATCTGTCTTATTCATTTCAGCGGCCGTTATAGAGAGGTTTTATTGAGTGTCCATAGTGCGAGAGTTATAAGAAACTACAAACGTGTTACACAGAAGACATTCGCTTTGCATTTTAATCATTATCCCGGTGATCTGGGTCTACCCTGTTTACAAACGAGTTAAATATGCATGGAGTAAATGGTTAATAGACCAACCGAAACTTTACATTTATTCTAAGTTAAGATATGGTTCACGAATGAGCATTAACCGAGTTACAGTAAAATATCTCTACAGCGATCACTTAATGAAAATAAAACAGGGCATTCTATAAAACAATTTATAACATAACACGTGGCTTCAGCGTGACGTAACACTATCATTTATTTTTTGATAATCATGGGCATATAATCACTAGTGAATAACATTCGAACGACCGAATGACATTCGAACGATTCATACGCGCTGTCAAAACAAACAAACTGGCAAACGGTGGTCGACCTACCTGTCCACGATTGAGTCACGATAGATGGCAAAGGATTGTTGGCACTTGCGCCTTAATTTCGATAAAATAATACACATTGTAATCGCTGTCAGGAATCATATACAAAATGTATGCCAAAAAAGACCTACCAGCTACTCTGACCCATACAATCAATTCTACATTTAAATTAAAATGCATGCCTCCTCAACTTTGCATTTTCTTCACCGCATGTCCTTTTGTTTATGCAGATTTCTACTCATACAAATATCTCATCAATCAACAACAATAGTCATCTGAATCCAGCACAGCACAAACATATTTCAAATATGCTATACTCACTCAGCTGATCGCGAAAATCTTCCTCCTGTTCCAACACATTTTATGCAGCAGTTCGTACTGAATCTTTTGTCCATTTCAAACATTTTCACTGGACTTGAATCGAGATTTTTTTTCTCGGTGGAAATGTCCATGTCCATGTGTATACATACAACACTAATGAAGGGCTTAATATACCAAAACGAAGGCGCATTTCGAATCCCGTTGACAGTGAGTGTCGGACCTGTTGGCGACTGTATGTAGGTCTTCATGTAAATGGCGCGCTTAACATAGACACATGTTGTGTACAATGACGTCATAATGTGACGTGTTTGTAACTATGTATGTCAAAACTGTAACTCAAAAATTATTTTGACGTGTTTCTGTATGTTTTTGTATCATAAACTATCACAGTTAAATTGAATACCAGAGAGGTCTGAATTAGATCCTGGTTGATATGACAGTAAGTAAAAAATAAAGTTGGAAAATTTGGACCTACTTTGTCCCAGTTACCTAGCGAACCTAATAACACCTTTCATTCATCATTTCTATATGTAAGGAGAATTTATAACAATCCACGTTACTGCTGAAATATTGGCTGCAAATACCATTTGTGTGTGTTATGTTATAAATAGGATCTTGCATTCGTGTTCATGATTATTGGATTTATTAAATTCGTCTTTTTAAAACGATAAAAAACGAGCTTTAGAACACTCATGTAAGATCCTCTATGTACGTGCTAAGTACAAAAAAACACACGCAATAAGTTTCTAAGGGAGCATTTTGCAGTGGTCCTTGTAAAAGATGATTTTCCATTTCCTTCATATAAATGTTTTTTCACGCATATGCAAACAGAGTAGACCCAGATCAGACGATTCTTGTAGAAGCCGTCTGATCAGGGTCTGTCCTGTTTGCTTATGATATGAGATACAAATATATATATGAATTTACAGTTTTTGTCAAAGCAAACGATTCTCTGGACAATGTTACATTATAAATATACAGCTGATCAATATTAATGATGTTATTATTCTTACATTAAAAACATTTAAATAAGGTAAACGTTGATTTGGGGGGGGGGGGGGGGGGGGGGGGGTTGCTGCTTCACCATTATATCATTTACTCCATGAAGATTCACGTAAGAAATTTAATAATGATATCATCACTTAAGAAATGAATGACGTGATCCCGGTGTTCATGAGGTTATGCAACGCATAGCTTTACGAGCAAAGTTAGTGAAGCCCGAAGGGCTTCACGTAAATCTTTGCTCGTAAAGGTATGCGTTGCATAACCTAATGAACACCGGGGCCACGTCATTCATTTCTTATATTTATATTCCATTGTATTTTTTACATTTTAACGGATCTGGTATTGAAATGAACGTTCATGGGAAAATGCAACTTTCTTTTTAGAATAAGGTTATATAAGGACGTTGCAGGGCGAATGTAAATATTACCAATTGCAATTGGATGCTGTTTTTTACTGTCAAAAACTGTAGAATCAGATCTGTATTATTGTTGTTTAACCCTTTCCCTCATATAAACGTGTTTTGACGCATTTGCAAACAGAGTAGACTCAGATCAGACGGTTCCTAGAGGAGCCGTCTGATCAGGGTCTGCTCTGTTTGCTAATAGAATTTAATAGATCTGTTTCTTTACTTTCTAAAATGGCTGCAGTGTATCACCTTCTATATTTCATTATAACTGTTTTGTCCATGAATATTCAGTAGGTAATGAAATTTGAAACAAACATAGAACAGGGAAAGGGTTAAGCATATAGAGCAGGTCCTGACCAGACGGTCCCTAAATATGCCGTCTGATCTGGGTCTTCTCTGTTTGCGAAGGCGTTAAAATGCGTCTATATTGGGTAAACGGGCAGGTTCATGTAGACGTAAATTAGGACCGTATTCATAAGTACGAGTGGACTGAACTATAGGCATAAAGTATAATTGTGTATAATTTTCTCATACAAATATATACACAGCGTGCATGTTCTCCCCTCACCAACTGACAGGTCATGTAATATGCATATTATTAGACAGTAGAGTCTCTCTTAAGCGACCTTATATTGATTGGGACATGGGACGCTTGTAAAGCAAGTGGTTGTTTAATGCAGGGCAATATCATGCAGAAAGTTCCTCCGGAGACATTCTGCGTTGCTTTTGACCTGCACTAAGCTGCCACTTGCCTTACAGATCCGTGAGTAAATATGTTGGGGTGGTCGCTTACGACAGGTTAAGCTGTACAGTGCAAGTCATTATGTGAGTACTACTAGAGTACACATAGGTTATGTTAGACCAGTGGGGTAACAGGATATCGGCAAGGGACTGTAATTCACATACGTAACTTATACTGGACCATCAAACTGGAATTGTTATCCTGTTTGCACTTAAGAACGAAGCCCAGTGGCTTTTTATACCAGTTTTATGACTCACAAAGTAGATGGTCGTCATGACACGGTGAGTCAAGTGTATGTATAGAGAGATAAAAGGCATTAGCTGTCACTTGTAAATTGCTCTTAACATTGCAGACCTTTACAATCGGTCTGTATCCCTATCATACAAGTCTTAATTTACTTTTGATAATATTCACTAAAAATATATGTATGCAACATTCTTGTTGAAAATGATAGAAAAAACAGGTGATATCGTTTTCATTTCTGGCGATTAATGCATCTGATTTGTCTGATCTTAATTATGAAGACGAATGCAGTAAAACACCTCTAAACATTAATTTTAATAAAAAAGAATTTAGGTCTTTTTTGGTAGGTGACTGCTTAATACAGCATGAATGCCACACAGTGCGCTCAGTTTGGAGCTCTTTGCACCCCCCCCCCCCCTGCATTATACAGTCACCTGCCAAACCAGACCTACATTCTTTTTTTTTAATTAAAAGTCCGGTTTAGATGGGTTTTAATGTACATAAATGGAAGTTATGCTTAACCCCATTACCGGATGAGTATATATTGATTAGATACGTTTTATAATTGCATATGAACATAGGCCATCTCGCCATTTCAGAAACTGTAGATTCAAATATATATTATTCCATTATCGAATGGCAGACCCTAATCAGACGACTCCTACAAGAGTCATATGATATGGTTCTTCTCTTCTTTCAAAGGCGTGATAATGTGTTTCTAAGGGCTAAAGGGTTTAGAATACATGGATAGGCACTACTACTATAGATACGTCGTACATAATGACACAGTGTCCTTTCATCTAAAGGCATCCTGTATACCATTTACTTGTTTAACCGTTCTCTTGCTGAATTTTAAAATACCTTTCTCCTTCTTTACAAAGGTGCCCGACGCATGCTTGGACTCATCCATGGACCCCCCCCCCCCCCCAAAAAAAAAAAAAAAAAAAAAAAAATGTGATCGAAGTATGTTCAACTGGCCTAAAACTATTTGAACCTTAAACCACTCCGAAAAACGAGAAAAACACGACCCGGAAAAAATTTCCTATCGGGTCTATATATGTACATATATAGACCCGATAGGAAATTTTTTCCGGGTGGTGATTTTCTCGTTTTTCGGAGTGGTTTAAGGTTCAAATAGATAGTTTTAGGCTAGTTTAACATACTTCGATCACATTTTGTTTAAAAAAAAAAAAAAGTTTTTATTTTCATTTTTTTTTTTTGGGGGGGGGGGGGGGGTTCCATGGGTGAGTCAAAGCATGCGTCGAGCACCTTTGCTTCTTTATCCATGTCCTGTTGTATACATGTATTTACATATATCTTTACTGTCTACAAGTATTTCACTGTGAAATTACTGCTGTGGAATGCACTGGTTACACAATCAACTTGTAAATAGTGCAGACCCTGATGAGACAGCTCCTGCATGAGCTGTCTCATCTGGGTCTTCACTATTTACAGGTAGGTATATTGACGTGAATAGCAAGCGAAGGGTTAATATTCATATTAGCTGTAATAACATCATGAATATTTATTAGCCGAAGGTTTACAATGTTGACTTTCATAGGGAATGTTTTGATTTTACAAAATCTGTAGAATAAGATCTATATAATCTCATAAACAAACAGAGTAGACCCTGATCCTACAGGAGCCGTCTAATCTGGGTCTGCTCTGTTTGGGAAGGTTTGACAAGGCGTTTATATGAGGTAAAGGGCTTAACCCTTAGCCTGCTGGAACAAGTAATGTCTGCTCAAACTCTGATGTGCTACAGTTGTTGCTGACTGTCAATTCGATCAAACCTTTGAGAAACTATTGACCGAGTGTCAAACAGCTTGGATCCTGATGAGACGCCGAGTTACTCGGCGTCTCATCTGGATCCAAACTGTTTGCAAATGCGAGGCATGTCGCGCTTAGCAGGAAAATGGACAACAGAATCATCAAAATATAACACAAAACGTCCACTCTACAGTAGAATCTGTCATAAGTAACCATTCATTTATTGAACATAGGAGGCTTAAAAGGCAGGTGGTTGCTTAATGCAGGTCAACGGCAGTGCAGAAAGCTCCCGTATGAGCTTTCTGCATACTTGTGACATGCATTAAGCTACCATCTGCCTTACAGATAAATAATTAGACCTCTTTTTAATGGCAACTTAACCCTATCCTACCTAGATATGCCTTTCTGCGTCTTTGCAAACATAATAGACCCAGATCAGACGACTCTTATAGGAACCGTTTGATCAGGGTCTGCTCTGCTTGGTTATTGAATAATACAGATCTGATTCCATAGTTTCTATACCTTGGCAAAAATGCATGTGTTAATATGCCATTTTAAATATTAATTTAATTAATATTCATGATAAATTATTATTTCTTACAAGAGTATTCATGGAGTAAAGGGTTAAGACTTTCTACTGTATAAACTATCGTCTGTTGTAACTTGAAAGTCTAGTTTCAAATATGTTTTAAAGATCATTTACTTAACTGCAAGCACAGCATCTGAGGGTTCGTATTGGAGCCGTCTGATCTGGGTCTGCTGTATTTTCCAAGGTGTTAAAAGGCGTTTACATGTTAAATCTATTAAACTGTGTATCAAATAGTTTAGATTCAGGTCAGACGCTGCATTTTTCGGTTTCTGACCTAGACTAAACCTGTTTAGTCCACTAGTTCTTTTTTTTTTTTATAGAATTCTCTGGTTAAACCCTTATTTTGCTACATTATTCACAAAGCACTTGGCTCTGGATGAGACGCATAGTTACCCGGTGTCTTGCCATGAACACTCCATTTGAAAGAATTGGAAGTATAAGTAACAATTACAGACCGGGGAGTAACAATTACAGAACGGCGTGAAAGTAGACAGAAATTTTACATTGTGGTAAGTGTACTTCAAGCGACGTTTTCTGACCATAATAACAGTTCACATTGAACATGGACGACCTTAACCTATTAGTGCCCAGTGCCCATTACAAATATACTTTGGCAAACAGTGTACGCCCGGATCAGAGGGCCCCTGAAGGAGACAAGTGATCAGGGTCTGCACTGTTTGCTGAGCACATCGATGTCAATGGTTTATACCCGCAAATATGGTGCCAGCTATTTCCCCTCAATTTGATATACGGACGAGTTCCAAAATCAGATCTGGACGGGGTTTGTTTAAATAATATGGGATGTATGGGTTAAAGGGTCGATTGTAGGTAAAGCGGCCCTAAGAGGGTCACCGGTAATGAATCGCTCTCCTACTCCTTGTAACTCTTATCTCGCTGTGAAAAAAATAATACCTGCTCAAATCTGAATCGGTGCATTTTTGACTAGTTTCTATTCGGTCAAGCTGTTGAGAAACTATAAACCTTGTGTCAAACAGCTTGGATCCTGATGAGACGCCGAGTTACTCGGCGTCTCATCTGGATCCAGGTTGTTTGCACATGAGATTCAGGGGACAGACTGTTTGCAAATGAGATTCAGGGTGCGGATATCTAGATAAGGGCTAATAAACCTGAACTATTAGATCTTTGGTCCTCTCCTGCAGGTTAAAAATAGTCATGAAGTCCAATTAAGCACGTGTCCCGCTGAATATTAACTGCAGGATTTCGTTGACTGACTCAAGCATCTTCTGACTATTCATTCAGATACAGTAAGACAGCTATAAACTGGGCTTTCAAATTAGCTCCATTGCCGGTGTTTAACCCTTAAAGGGTTTCCCTCATAAAGACAACGTTTGGCATTTCCGGAAATGGAGAAGACCCAGACCAGAGAGCTCTTGTAGAAGCAGTCTGGTAAGGGCATGCTCTGTTTACTTGTACATTGATTGACCTTGTCCCTTTTTAGTAAGCTAGACATAACAGGGTTTACAAATCACCAATTAGCGCTTTCTATACTCGTGCATATACTGACTCAAACGTGTCTAACCCCTGTAGCTTAAGACGAAAGTTATGAACAAAATTCCTTGGACATTAGCGTCCGTTTCAAAGACATTTGAGTCAGTCTCCGAGGTAAGGGGCCTTATCGCATTGCAAATAGGTGAGACCCAGCCAAGATAGCATATCTCGGATAAGAAATCTAATATAGATATCACGGTTTAAAAAGGTATGCAGCAGATTACTACATATTCTAATGAGTGACACACAGAGTAGATCCTGACCAGCCGCCGCGTCAGAGACTGGTCACAGTCTGCACTGATTGTAATGCAATAAAAACCCTTTTCCCAAATTTTACTTATATGTAATTCGACGTCTTTTCGAGCAGTCGTTTTAGAAAAGATTTTACTGTAGGCTACTTAAATTGACAGTCATTGTGTACATGCTTGTAAGCACACGTACCGGATTTTCATATCAATTTAAAGGTTGTTTGTGAAAATAGTGTGCGAGAACTGGCACATAATCTCCTGTCCCCATGCTGAAATGCTGTCTCCTGTCCATATGCTGAAACACTTTTATTTTTGAAATGAATATTGATAAGGGATTCATTTTCAATTCAATATTGATTTTACACAACAATGTGCTATTTCGACAGATAATTTTGATTAGTTTTTTACACCAAGTCCAGCTTTAATCCTTATATCGCTAAACCAGTTTAGTCGCAGTTATAAACAGCCTGGGTCCAGATGAGACGCCGAATCGCGCTGGACGTCTCATCAGGATAAAAACTCTTTGACTTTCAGTCTACAATTCCTCAAATCGTGATCGAAAGTAGTCCAAAGTGCATCATATCAAACCTTGACCAGGGTTCGAGGATATAACAGTTCTAAGTCTGGGTTCATTTTCAAGTACAGTAAAACCACCTAAAAGAGGTATAAATCTGGGTGCTAGATGCAGGTGGTAGCTTAATGCATGACAAAAGTAATGCAGAAAGCTCCTAGAGGAGCTTTCTGCATTACTTTTGTCATGCATTAAGCAACCACCTGCTTATAAATACACCAATGTTTATTCATTAAGTGGTCGCATTAGTGGGGTTCTACTGTATCTGATTGGTCAGATTTTGAGCAAGCTCAAAACTTGACCAGTCAGATGCTTGAGAATGATCTCAGACTCAAGCAAACAGATTGATAAGCTCAGAACCATGTTTTGTTTCGCAGCGGGGTTAGGTTTAGCACGAGCCACGGTTATAAAAACAATATTTGTGTATTGAATGTCACAGATAATTGTAGTGCAAGTTAATAATTAATCAGTAGATTCGTGTAATCAGCATTGCATGTGGCGAGAACATATAGTAACATTTTATTTCTATATCGACCACTGATATGAAGTCAAATTATCTTTGCTTTGAGAAGGCGATAGTGTAACCCTCTATCTGCTTGATATAGACGCATTTGTACACCTTTGCAAACAGTGTAGACCCTTAATAGAGAGCTTCTGATCAATGTGTGTTCTGTTCGCTTTTGGCTATCTATAAATCTGATTATACAGTTTCCAGCAATGCCACACACTTCTGTGTTCAATTCTATTTAAAAAATACTGCACGTAAATATTCATTACAATGGAACCTATCTTTAGCGACCATTAAAAAGAGGGCTTATTAAGGGCCTGTAAGGCAGGTGGTTGCGTAATGCAGGTCAAAAGTAATGCATTAAGAGAGACGGTTCAAAAGAGTGGAAACAGTTTAGCGTCTGGGGGAGAAATAAAGGAGTTATTGTTAAATATTTAACCCTTCGCTTGCTATTCACGTCAATATACCTACCTGTAAATAGTGAAGACCCAGATGAGACAGCTCCTGCAGGAGCTGTCTCATCAGGGTCTGCACTATTTACAAGTTGATTGTGCAACCAGTGCACTCCACAGCAGTGATTGCACAGCATTACTTTTGCCCCGCATTAAGCAACCACCTGCTTTTTAAAATCCCTGTGTCCAATCAATATAAGGTCGCTTAAGACAGGTTATACTGTATAGCATTAATCCTTACATTACGTGAGGTGAAAGATTAATGTAGAACTGGAGCAAATCAGAAGGATAATTCTGCATTGTTTTAATCAGGTCTGTATTATTCAGAAAAAAAACATTGAAAAGACCACTCCTTTTGGAGCCGTCTGCTCTGTATCTACTCTGTTTGCAAAGGTGTAGAAAGGCGTAGTGTTATCCAGATGCTGCTGAAAATAAGTATATATGTATATTTTTACCTTTTTCCCGATATCTTCGAGGTTTTAGAAATTTAGAAGCTGTTGACTGAGTGTTAAGGAGCTTAAGTTCTAAGTCAAATCTGTTTGCAAACATGAGTCAAGTCACGCTCAAAATTATAAAAGTTTATACACACGTATTGGAAACTAGGGACCAAATCATTTTGATCTTGATCCATGTAATCCTTTACTGTATTGCCTTTACTATTTTCTTGCGAAATTAAAGTGCATTATGATATCTTGGGCCAGAATCGGTCGGTTTCTGAGTGTTCAAACACAATTTAGGGAATCCACGACTAATGTTTACGTATTACTGATTACGAATGGAAATAAAAGAGGAAACAAGAGTCTCAATTTGAGCCTCACTTGTTTGTAATTTTACGCAATATGTATGTTTTGATCACTTCTCATTTGACACAATTTGTGAGCATACGAATAATTGGTTTTTCCAAGAATGCATATGCGAGTTTCTGCAAACATGGGGGTTACCCTATTTGGCAGTATGTAGCTCAAACAAATTAAAAACGTCAGAAGGTAACCCGGGAGTTTTTACGAAACTTTCAATTGAGTAGTGACTTAATGGTCAAAGAGATTTAGGACATATATACGTTATAGTGATGACCTGCGGAAAAAGCTTTAGTAGTTTCTGATTTAGTCAATCCTACAATGTATATATGGGTAGCGTTAAGTTTGCTACCAGATTCCAGTAAGAAGTTCGTTATTCGAATAATGAACTGCGAATTCCGAACTGGCAGCCAACACAACGCTGCATCCCATTGCTACATGTTTAACAATGCAGTGGGCTAGATGACAATGGTATTTGGTGTCTCAACAATGCAATAGCTACCCCCACTGCCAGGCCCGTAGTTTGCATTCTCCTTGCAACTACTCAACGTATCCGCATTCTAAACGTGACAGCCGTTTGTCTACAGGATAATGTCAGCGCTTATTCTGTCAAGCGCGACCTCCGACACGCATTTGCAAACAGCTTGAATCTAGAAGAGACGCCGAGTAATTCTGTGTCTCATCAGGATCCAAGCTGTTTGACATTCTGTCAATCGTTCTCAAAGCTTGAACGAAAATTTGAAGGTAAAAGTTAGAACAGATTGGAAATGAAGCAGACATCACAGCAGGAAAAGCAATAATGTTTAGTAATCAAAGTAAATTACATCTTAATCCTATCCTTCATATAAACGACTTTAAACACATTAACAAACAGAGTAGACCCAGATCAGAGGTTCCTACAGGGGCCGTCTGACCAGGGTCTGCTCTATTTGCTTATGGTATGATATACATCTGATTTTAAAGTATGGTATAATACAGATCAGGGTCCATGCTTATAAAGCTTTCAGTTGAGTCCAGAGGCTCAAATCTGACCAATCAAAAACTTGAGAACGAACTCAAACTCAACTAAAAAGTTTATAAGCATGGATACTGATTCCAAAACATCCTGTGAACATCTGCCATCATAAAAATTCAGCTAATAAATATTCAAGATACCATTATTCCTTACGTGCATATTAAACAGGTTAAAGGAATTGCAAAATGTTTCGTTCCTGAAATATGCTCTTTCATCCATTTTATTAAAACAAGACATAGGGTGTAAACAATTTAGATCCCGATGATACTCCGTGCTATTCGGCATCTCATGTGGAGCTGACTTTTAGAAAGATGAACTGCTTGAACAGGTATTCACGAATATTCGCCCATGACGTGCTTATGTTTAGACAATCAGCATAATTACGCAGAGCTTGTCAGAATGTGCAGAGCAACATACCAAGGGCGGTTCATGTTTGTTATGTACAATTATCCAATATGTGAAAAGAAAACACAAGAATACTACAGGGAAGTCGGTGAAAGAAGAAATTGGTAGAGAAACATGTTTAATAATTTACTTCTTATATACAAATGTACACCTCATAACGCATTTGCAAACATAATAGACCTGGAACAGACAACTCCCGAAGGAGCTGTCTGACTGGTTTATTTTGTAAACTACAGTAAAACCCCTCTATAACGGTAACTAAATTGTGTTAATTGGTTGGTATTTAGGGCAGGTGATTGCTTAAAGTAATGTGAAAGTAAAACAGAACGCCCCTATAGGAGCGTTCTGTTTTACTTTCACCTTGCTTTAAGCAGCCACCTGCCTTTAACACAAAATACTTGATGTAATTTAGAGGCCGTTATAGAGAGGTTGTATACTTATGTAGACCTGTTTCTGCCATGGCTAAAGTTTCCCGTGTTCAACTGCCTTTAAAAGCATTATTGATATTCATGACGTCATTATTTCTTACTTGAATATTCATAAAGAAAGGGTTAAGCTGATGAATGAGAAGCATTGTAGACATTTCTCCCTACAGTAATAAACGAAATTCTGAAGAGAACAGCATATAAAGGTGCGTAATCAAATACTAAAATCGTGATTTTTCCACCACAGCCTATTATATGCTGTGACCACTCTTTAGAATCGTCTCTTAGAGACGATTCTAAAGAGTGGTCACAGCATAGGGTTTGGTGGAGAAATAAAGGAGATATTCTTGAAAATGTTTTAATTTATACATCTTATCTGGACCTCTGCTCAGTGCAACACTTAAATTTTTAAACATTAACAACCAGAATGACTTCACCAAAGTGCGGTTACATGTACTCTCTCGTTGGGTCATGTTTGTTAAGTATCGTTTAATTTGAATGAAACTTGGTAACTATCATACAAGATGCCATTTATTGTTTTCACTATCGCATGATTTAAACTACACTATAGCAGAACCTGTCCTAAGCGCCATTAACCCATTTGCTCCCAGTGGATTCTTCCACGTTTATATATTGGATTAGTCCATTTTTTTTTATCTAAGGTGTGCCTGGCCTAAATTTTCAACTTCGTTTTGTTTTATATTGAAATTCCTATCAGCAAACAGTGTAGACTCTGACCAGACGCCGCATTATGCGGCGTCTGATCAGAGTCTACACTGTTTGCCTATGTCCCATATATGGGATCGTGGGAGCAAATTGGTTAAGCTATCGCATGCTTTGCAGATCCACAATTAGGCATCTTTTTGATGGCCCCTTAAGACAGGTTATACTGTATTTGTCATGTTTTGGAATTCAATAAGTAACAACTGCCGTCTGATTTTATAAACATATTTTATTACTGTTATTTGTTTACATGTAACCCTTCATCTGATATGGGTGCCTTTGGACACTTATGCTGGACGCAGATCAGACAACTCCTCTAGGAGCCGTCTGATCATAGTCTATTATGTTTGTTTATGGAATTAAATAGATCTGATCCTGCAGGTTTTGCCGTGGCCTGAATGCCTAGGTCCATATGTCATTTACAAAATTCGTCTTATCAATATTGGTGTCATTAATCGTGTATGAATATACAGCGTATATTAGGTAAACGATTTACCCAATGGGTACTATTGAGGAATTCGTAAAAACATATGTACAGTAAAACCCCTCTTATGCGACCACTTACACATGTAATGAACAAAATGACTGTCTTCAAAAGCAGGTGGTTGCTTAATGCAGGACGAAAGTTATACAGAAGCTCCTATAGGAGCTTGCTGCATTACTTTCGTGCTGCATTAAGCTACCACCTGCCTTTGCCGCTGTGAATTATGTTTGTTTCTCATTTTCTTTCTCTTTCTGATTGTATATATCCCTTTCTCTCTCTTTCTCTCTCACTCTCTCTCTTTTCTTACACATCAGAGAGGGCATTTCTAGGAGTTATTTGATTAGAGTCTGCTGTATTTTCATATGAAATAATATATAGATCTAATTCTATAGATATTGCCAAGATAATCCCAATGGTCATGATGCCATTATAAATTCAACTATTCGATATTCATACAAAATTCATTATTTATTACATGAATATTCACTTGGGAAATTGTTGAATTGATCATTTGATAGTTAGAGGCCGGTTGGTTTTCACATTGTTTATAAGGACTGAATAGTTTAGGAGTGCCAGTTTTATATGCCACTTACACAGACAGAGCTGTTAACCATCTCAATGAATTTTTAAAGTGGTGTGGGTCATGGCTGTTTAACGAAATAATCCATTCAGTAGGAATAGGTATACTTTTCGAGAGTTGTACGAATGACAAACAATGCAGATCCTGTTCAATGTTTCCTCTCGGAGCCCTCTGATTTGGGTCTACACTGTTTGCAGATGCCAGAACACTCGTTCCCCCGCATCCAAAGAGTTAAATCCGCGCTGTAGCTTCCAGACTGCCTGAAAATGGGGCAATTATTTACTTTTCATATGATCTATCACCGCTACCTGTCTTAACCCTTGACGTGCTTTCAGGCAAGTTCGTGATAACTTACGCAAACAGTGTGGATCCAGATGAGACACCGAATAACTCGGCATCACACCAGGATCCATACAGCTTGACTAAATGATTATGAATTTGAAAATGATTGGCAGTAAATTTAATTCTAGACTTGAAACGACAAGTTTTGCGGACAATAGTTTGCTCTGTGTTCAGAAAGGTTCACTGATCACTTGCCTTCTTCGTTTGAATGCTAAAGAAGCTGTTTTTGTACTTCAAACTTCCCTGTGATGCAATGCCTTTCTGTTGTTACTACAGTAAAAACTCGATACTATAAATTAATTTTAAATTTTAGGAATTGGAAATGTATGTCTTTGTAGGCAGGTGACTGCTCAATGCAGGGTGAAAGACATGCAGAAAGCTCCTAGAGGAGCTTTCTGCATGTCTTTCACCCTGCATTAAGCTGCCGCCAGTGTTAAAGACCACTAATGGTACGTACTTGAGTGTTTGTAGTATCGAGTTTTTACTTTTACTATACTTAGAAAGGTAAAACTGCACCTGGAACTTGTTTGTCTCCAGATCTTAAGCCGGGTACATGTAACTAGTCTATTGGTGAAAGATTGAAAATGTTTGGCAATTGTTTTAGTAATGTCCCACTTCTTGGTTACAATGAAACTGATACAGAAATTAGTTTTGGGATTTGCAGGCGAGCGCTTGAAGAAGACATTTTATCATCAAAGTGGATTGATAACTTGCATTCTCCATTAACACCATAGCAGGAAAACAAATTGACTGCGAGACTACATGTACAGTGAAACCAATCTGAAACAGTTGACTCAGTAGAATGCTTTAACGTTTGAACCCTTCGCTTGCTATTCACGTCAATATACCTACCTGTAAATAGTGAAGACCCAGATGAGACAGCTCCTGCAGGAGCCGTCTCATCAGGGTCTGCACTATTTACAAGTTGATTGTGCAACCAATGCACTCCACAGCAGTGACTGCACAGTGCAATACTTGTACACAGTGAAGATGTATGTAATTATACAACAGGGCATGGGTAAAGAAGGAGAAATGTATTTTAAAATTCAGCAAGCGAAGGGTTAATAACATAATACATACAGTAGAAGATGTCTTAAGCGGCAATCAAAAAGAAATATATTTATGGGTCGATCTGATAGGCACGTGGTAGCTTAATGCAGGTCAAAAGTAATGCAGAACGATCCTATAGGAGCTTTCTGCATTATTTTGCCCTACATTAAGCAACTGCCTGCTTTTTAAGAATGCATGTTCAAAAATGCATGTTCAATCAATGAATGGCCGCTTAAGACAGGTTCTACTGTACTAATCAGATAACATGTGAACAACAGAGAATCAGATCTTTATCATCATTTTATAAGCAAGCAAACCTGACCCTGATCAAGCTACCAATTCAGACAACTCTTACATGAGCTGCATGATCTGGATCTATCCTGTTTGCAAATGCATTAAAAGGCGTAACTATGAAGTAAAGTGCTCTTACAAGCGATAGTTTAATGGAGACCGCTCACAATACTGAAAGCTGCTTTTGGAACGTTCTGTATTTCTTTCGATCTGCATTAATCCATTAGCTCTCACGATCCCATATATGGGACGTAGGCAAACAGTGTAGACTCTGATCAGACGCCGCATAATGCGGCGTCTGATCAGAGTCTACACTGTTTGATGATAGGAATTTCAGTATAAAACAAAATAAAAATGAAAAAAAAAAATGACCAGAGATCCCTTAGGTAAAAGATAGACTAATCCAATATATAAGCATGGAAGAATCCACTGGGATCAAATGGGTTAAGCAGTCGTATTCTTTATGGTAGTCCGGTTTATTTCTTTAGTCGCCGCTGTAGAGCGTCTCCGCTGTATTTAATCATTTCAATGTGGGAAACGAGTCACTAATATCCTTTGCAAAAAGTGTAGACCCATATGAGGGACCCTCTCACCAGGGTCTGCACTGTTTGTCATGTTACAAGGTTAAGTCGTTTTCATTGTATTTACAGTAACACCTCTCTATAACGGCCACTAAATTACATCAAGTATTTTGTGTTGAAGGCAGGTGGCTCCTATAGGAGCGTTCTGTTTTACTTTCACCTTGCTTAAAGCGACCACCTGCCCTAAATACCAAATGATTGACACAATTTAGTGGCCGTTATAGAGATGTTTTACTGTATTCGTTGAGCAAAGTGACACCCGAGTAGTCTCCCAAATATCAAACTTCATCCCATGATTCCGAATTAAGCCTTTTGAATGCGAAAAGCGAGTGCACTGACATTTGCAAACAGTGTAGATCCAATTCAGAGGGCTAATAGAGGAACCATTTGATCAGAGTCTCAGTCTGCACTGTTTGTCATTGGAATCCTCTTTCAAAGTATATACCCTTTCATATTGAATGGATTCTATCGTTAAACATGGATGACCAGTCCACTTTGAAAATTCAGCTTTCGAAGGGATTTGATTATAGCCGACGTCATTTCCGAAAACATTAAACTTCCACAATACATATAACAGACAATCAATCTAGTCTTCAAAGTCTGTTTTAAATTGCTGCAACTCAGTCTGTTTCAGTTTTTTTGTGTGCTTCAGTTATGAATTTGTCTGGTTTTGTGATGAGAACGGCATGAAAACACTCATCCTGTTTGAAACAGCTGTCTACCGTTATAAACTGTATTCATGGAGTGGCTTGTGTTTTTTTTTCTTCACACTGCTATCAGCTAATTTTGAAGTTTTGTTTTTAACATTATAGCTTAAAATGTTATTGTTATCTATTGGTCGACTCGCAAACAGCTTGGATCCGGATGAGACGCCGAGTTACTCCAGGATGCCGAGTTACTAGGTGTCTCATCTGGATCCAAGCTGTTTGCAGATGTTCGTCAAGTGGTGAACAGCTAGATAAGGGTTGAATAATGCATTTGATTGCTTCTTTCCAGGAAACATTTCATAGGTTAACACTTTGATTTTGGGTCAGGGAGTGCTAGCATTTGCAAACAGTGATGACCTAGGTCAGAGGACTTTAAAATGACCCCTTCGATCAGGGTCTGCTTTGTTTGTCAGTTTAAAATCTTCTCGTATAATATTATACCCATCTATACCGAATGTTCTCTATCGTTTATTAATGTTATACCTTTCCACGTTAAAATTTCAGCATTTAAACGGTTAACAGCACATTAATATAGTTTTAACCCTTTCGCTGCCAATGCCGGATCTGTGATTACCTATGCAAACAGTTTGGATCCAGATGAGACGCCGAGTAACTCGGCGTCTCATCAGGATCCAAACTGTTTGTTATTGTTACTATGTTTTTGAAACAAAAATGAAGAAAATCAAAATAATGAAAATTTGTAGCAGACGACAAAGTTAGCAGACGACAGAGTTTGGCAGCGAAAGGGTTAAGCTTTACATGAGTTTTAAGTATGTTTAAAACTTTACCTAATGAATATTTATGAAACAAACCGCCCATTATTACTATCAATTAATTCCACCATTGCACTAAAATATAAATCTATAGGACGTTTACTGCCATGGAAGAATAGAAAGGCATATGAGAATTGTAAACAGAAGTAGCAAGACCACCAGACATCTCCTACATAAACTATCTGGGTCCATGCTTATAAAGCTTTTTAGTTGAGTATGAGTTCTTTCTCAAGCGTTTAATTGGTCAGATTTGAGTTCTCAAGCTTTTGATTGGTCAGATTTGAGCCAAAGGCTCAAATCTGACCAATCAAAAATTTGAGAACGAACTTAGAGTCAACTAAAAGCTTTATAAGCATGGACCCTGGTTTGAGTCTACTCAGTTTGCAAGACGTTAAAAGATGGTATTATAAGATAAAAGGTTAAAACAACCTAATACAGTTGAACGCCGATATCTCGAACTCGGATAACTCGAACCTCGGGATAACTCGAAGTAAAATTTCGGTCCTTCCAAAATTTACAATACAGAATTGTTTTAAAATGTATCACTACACATATTTAGAAACACACGCGATAGCTTAATGCTTATTAGTAATACTTAAAGCTCCTATAGAAACTTTCAGCATTACTTTCGATCTGTATTAAACTGTGAACCTAAGACATTGTTCAGATTAGATATGGGATGAGTCGAACCTCTGTTAGCTCGAACTCATTTCCACGGTCCCTTTAAGTTCGAGATATCAGCGTTCAACTGTACATCATTTTATTGTTTCGCAGTATTTACCCTTTCGTGTTTCATTAAATAGGTAATCGATACACACCTATGTCTATTGATTGTAAAATAGTTAATCGATACACACCTATGTCTATTGATTGTGTAACTCTTATATACACACCCATGTCTATTGATTGTGTACTTCTTATGCTGTCACTGTGATCTGTGATCAAGTTTGCAGACAATTTGGATCCAGATGAGACGCCGAGTAACTCGGCATCTCATCAGAATCCAAACTGTTTGTCCTTCTAACTATGATTTTGTAATAAACTGGAGGAAAATGTTAAAAATGAAAATTGAATATTGTATGAAAAATTGCACCAGATCCAAATGTTAGTAAATATTATTGTTCACAGCGAAGTAAGTACAGTAGCACCTGTTTTAAGCGACAATCAAAAAGAGGTCTAATTGTGGGTCTGGGAGTCTGGGAGTTTAATGCAGGAGGAGCTTACTGCATTACCTTTGCCCTGCATTTAGCAACCACCTGGCTTTTGAGATGTCCGTGCTCAATCAATTCAGAGTCGCTTAAGACAGGTTCTACTGTATTAAATTTTGTCTTATAGAGTTACAAATATATGAATGAGCCGGACTGAGAGTAAATAAAACCGGTGTATTGGTACATGTATACAGTTTACACTCTCTATAACGGCCACTAAATTGTGTTAATTGGTATTTTGGGCAGGTGGTTGCTTAAAGCAAGGTGAAAGTAAAACAGAACGCTCCTATAGGAGCGTTCTGTTTTACTTTCACCTTGCTTTAAGCATCCACCTGCCTTTAGCACAAAATACTTGCTGTTATTTATTGGTCGTTATAGAGAGGTTTTACTGTATATGCTAGCTCTCCTTGCCTTTTATTTGGTAAAGAAATAGACATTTACCCTTTGAGTGCAGGACACACATGCACTGTCATTTGCAAACAGTGTAGACCCAGATGAGAGGGCTTCCGTAGGAGTTTTCTGATCAGGGTCTGCACTGTATGTCATTCAAATCATCTAGCCAGTTTTTGCCTTTCATACTGAGTGGACTTAAACACCGATGAGTTATTCCATTCTGTGCATTCAGCGGTGACGGGGTTGAGATTTGTAATAAATCGTAAGTGCTGTACTTTTCAATCCTGTATAAACAACAAAAAAATATTTCTCATGCAAAGACATGTCACTTAAAATGCACCAAGAGTTCCGAACTCTCGTATTTTAACCATTATCAAGCCGAAAAAGTAATGTTCGCTACACGCTGATCTGGAGCAACTCCTCAATAAGTTCCGTTCAAGCTTTCGAGAACCTGCTAATCGAGTGTCAAACAGCGTGGATCCTGATGAGGTACCGAGTTACTCGGCGTCTAATCTGAATCTAAGCTATTTCGAAATGATGGTTAAGGCTGTGACTGCCAGGATAAAGGTTCAGACATGCTCAAATATCTGAAGATAAATTAATTTAAATGAATCCTTTGGTTCTTATCTACTTCTTATGAAAGCAAGGCGAAACGAATAGATTTAATAACATGATAAAATATTACCGACCTTGTTTGCGATTGTTTGTGGTACCTATATCACTGAGAAACAACTTTTTTGTACAAGAAAAAGAGGGGGAGAAAGAGAGACATACATACAGACAGACAGACAGACAGACAGACAGACAGACAGAGACAGAGACAAATATGTATATCACTGAGATATAACCTTCACTACAAGAGAAAGAGGGATACTGAGGGAGAGATAGAGAGAGAGAGGTCATAGAAAGAAGGGTGAGAGAGAGAGGACAGAGAGAGAGAGAGAGAGAGAGAGAGAGAGAGAGAGAGAGAGAGAGGACAGAGAGAGCGGAGGTGATGGGAGGGCATAGGGGAGAGGGAGAATGAGTACGAGAATATAGGACATATAGAAACAAAAGGAAAGGTAGGGAAAGATAATATAGATGGGGAGGAAGAAAGGGGAGGGAACGAGGGGCAGGACGGAGGAAGGGAAGAGAATGGTAGAGGGTTGGAGCTTTCTGCATTACTTTTGACCTGTATTTAGATACCGCCTGCCATACAGACCCATATTTAGACCTCCTTTTGATGGTCGCTTAAGACAGGTTCTACTGTATTGATTTTGACACAACAATAACTTTAATTGTTCTTTATCAGGGCATGAAAACATCACTGAATGTTTTCTTTTTATTGACAATTCATGTAGCGATGTTGATCAACGTATCCACAACAGAATACTTCTTGCAACACTTAAAGTGCTGAGTAGTCAAAGTGGAACGACCCATCATTGTTTAATGACAGAATCCACCCAGTTTGAAAGGGTATACCTTGGGATAAGACGTTGACTGACAAACTGTGCATACCTTGATCAGAGGGCTCCATTAGGAACCCTCTGATCTGAGTCTGCATTATTTGCAAATGTCCGTACATGTATATACGTGTCCCGCATTGAAGAGGTTAAAACTCTGAAAATCAATACACTTCAAGGCAACCACTATAAAATATTCTAAGAATTAGTGCAATACTGTTGTAACTATAGTTTTTAATGTTAACACTTTCCTTCATATAAATGCATTTTCACGCATTTGCAAACAGAGTAGACCCTGCTCTATAGGAGCCGTCTGATCAGGGTCTGCTCTGTTTGCCAATGGAATTTGATAGATCTGTTTCTTTACTTTCTAAAATGCCTACAATGTCCTATACCTTCCATATTCCATTATAACTATTTTGTCCATGAATATTCAGTAGGTATTGAAATTTGAAATAAATATAGGACAGGGAAAGGGTTAATAAGCAATTACAGTAAAACCTCTCTATTACGGCCACTACATTACATAAAGTATTTTGTGTTAAAGGCAAGTGGTTGCTTAAAGCAAGGTGAAAGTAAAACAGAACGCTCCTATAGGAGCGTTCTTTTTTATTTTCACCTTGCTTTATTTAAGCAGCCACCTACATGTACCCCAAATAACAACTAATTAAGACAATTTAGTGGCCGTTATAGAGAGGTTTTACTGTAAGTGTCTTTCCCTACTGGTCGGATGACTGTTGTTTCATTTCTGCTAAAAAACGCAATCAGATTTTCAAACAATTTAGATCCTGGTGAGACGCCGTTACTGAAGGAACCATTTCATCTACCTAGAGTTTACTATTTTATTTAAAACAAATCTTTTAACCCTCATCATGCTGCAAAAATTATATCTCGTCAAACTCTGAAATGAGACAATTTGTTTAAATTTTTTCCAATGAGTTCATGCTCTTGAGACACTACCTAACCGAGTGTCAAACAGTTTGGAGCCGGATGAGACGTCGAGTTACTCGGCATCTCATCAGGCTCCATGTTGTTTATAAATGGCCGAGTATAAGTCAAGACGCACTTAACCCTTTCCCTGTTCAAAAGTCCAAATTTGAATACATACTGATTATTCATGGACAGCATAGTTATAATGAAACATGGAAGGTGGAACTTTGTAGCCATTTTAGAAAGTAAAGAAACAGATCTATCAAATTCTATTAGCAAACAGAGTAGACCCTGATTAGACGGCTCCTCTAGGAGCCTCTGATCTGGGTCTACTCTGTTTGCAAATGCGTGAAAACACGTTTGTATGAGGTAGGGTTAAAGCGTTTAGGATTAAATGTATTCAATGTCATGTATAGACAAACATAAGTTTCCACTCGAGCGCACACTTCAATGGAAAAGAAGCTGTCTTCCAAAATACATATTTTGGCTAGTTGATTGAATTTATAACAATGTTACAGGATTTAGGATGCAGGATTCATGATTCATAACATTTTATTAGTAATGTAAACATTGACATGTTTCTTGTTACATGATACAATTCATTGTATAAGAAATAGTACATGTATATGTTACAGCAATGTAATCTAAATCCTACAAATATAAACAAAGTATGCGTACATATACATGTAATACACCGCATTATAATACAGCTTACAAACTTGATATTGTAGTACAGTGGAACCTGTCTAATTATGGGTCTGTAAAGCAAGTGGTAGCTTAACCCATTTGCGCCCAGTGGATTCTTCTATGTTTATATATTGGATTAGTCCATTTTTGATCTAAGGGATGCCTGGCCTAAATTTTCAATTTCGTTTTTTTATATTGAAATTCCTATCAGCAAACAGTGTAGACTCTGATCAGACGCCACATTATGCGTCTGATCAGAGTCTACACTGTTTGCCTACGTCCCATATATGGGATCGTGGGAGCAAATGGGTTAAGTCAAAAGCTCCTATAGGAACGTTCTGCATTACATTTGTCGTGCATTAAGCTACCATCCCCTTTTAAGACTTGTATGCTCAATAAATGAATGAGCGATTAGGACATGTTACTGTATAATAGTTTTTTTTATTATTTTCCTCCTGGCTCGTATGACAATACTACATTTGAAGTGTCGCCATTAACCCTTATCATGCCGGGAAAATTAGATGAACTCTGAAATACAGCCTTTGGTTGAAGCTGTTGAAAAGCTACTGACCGGGTGTCAAACAGTTTGGATTCTGATGAGACGCCGAATTACTTATCTGGATCCAAACTGTTTACCTATGACAATAAGAACAGATTTATATAATACATGTACATGACTCGAATCTTTGATACATTCTCAAGCACTGCACATACGTGTATATATATAATTATATATTTGCTCGCATCTACCAGACATAGAGAAGCGTGGATCGAAAAAAAATAAGAATATTATTTAACCCTCTGCTTTACAAATACGATACGCCTTTGCAAACATTGTAGACCCAGATCAGACGGCTCCTGTATGAGCCGTGTGATCAGGGTCTGCTCTGTTGGCGTATACAATAATATAGATATGATTCTACAGTTTCTACTATGGCCAAAACGTCCTATGACCACATGTGACACTATAAGAATTAATCCACTTAAATATTCATTATGTCGTTATGTTTTACACGAATATTCATGGAGTAAATGGTTAATCTAATGTCTACACGTATGTTGGTGAATTTATCCCTAACACTCTCATATGGTGGTAGATATTAAACTCGTCCAAATTAAACTTTATTCCTTTGCTCCATGAATATTCATGAAGTAAATGATGACATAATGCATATTAATTAGATAATTTTTTTAAAATGGCATATTTGCTGAATCAGAAACTGTAGAATTATATTATATGTAAACATAGCAGACCCAGATCAGGGTTTGCTCTGTTTGCTTATGATATAATATAGATATGATTTTACACTGTCTGCCATGGCCAAAACTTCATGTGTCCATGTACTGTTATAACAGTCAATTCAGTTAGTAATCATTATGTCATTATTTCTTACAAAAATATTCATGGAGTAATTGGTTTATGAAAACCTACACTTCAGAGAGTACAACACTTATTTTTAACCATGAGCAAAAGGAGATAGAACATGATTCACACCGAGTATTTCACAATGGCTGCACTTTACCAAGTTGCATTGCGGTGCCAGTCCAATTACCGTGCACGTGTATAAGTTCCGCTTTATTGCTTATTTGTTATGTTATGTAAACCATAACGTTCATAACCTGACCTGATATATGACTAAACAGAAATCAAACATGCCATCTTTCTGTGCTTCTATTATCCCAGAGGAACCTGACCTGATATATGACTAAATAGAAATCAAACATGCCTTCTTTCTGTTCTTCTATTATCCCAGAGGAATTGGTAAGACGCATATATTAAAACATTTTGAAAAAATAGTTACTTTATTTATGCACCAAACCCCTTGATGTTACCACTTTTTAGAATCGTCTTCAGGCTGTTGGGACCTCTCTTTAGAATAGTATCTTCGAGGCGATTCTAAAGAGTGGCCCCAATATAGTGTTTGGGTAAAATATGACCACTTCTGTATTTGAATATGCATCTTTTGCTACAGCTCTGATTTCCCATTTCTGTTGGGGGGTTTCTTTTGGGGTTTTTTGGTGTGTTAAATAAGTCATAACATTTGCCCAAATATTAAACGCCTGCCAAACAGCTTCTCTAAGAGCTATCTGATAAGTGTCTGGTCCGTGTGCTTATGAAATAATACAGATATGATTGCACTTTTCTGTCATGGCAAAACCCTCACATGCACGTGTTCATGCGCCATTATACAAACTGAGCTCATTCGTATTCATAAAGTCATTATATCTTACATTACTTTTTCATTAGTTAAAATAATAATGAGAATCGTATGTGGATGTCAGCGATACAAATATACAGGTATAAACCAACTGTTCTCGTGAAACAGGAAACTTTTTGCCTGTTTCTTCACAAATCATTTTGAATAAGAAAACATGTCTAGCACTCTGTTTCTAACTGTTTTAGCGCCAGTCCGCAAACAATGTCATCTGCTGTCAGTTTCAGGGCTGGTTTTCCTTGGACATTTCTCTGGAACGTAAGTGGTGTGTCAAACAGTAATGCTTCTAATGAGATGCCTAGTGAGATTTACTCGACGTCTCATCTGGATCACAACTGTTTGCAAAGGTATTCCCATTCAGCAAACCCCCGCAACCGGACGCTTAATTTAGTAGAAATGTCGGCCTTAGAGACAGGTGGCAGCCTAATGCAGGGTGAAAATCATGCAGAAAGCAGCTACGTCCCTTAATGTATCCTAATTCTTCACTTATAGAATTCCAGTTTAGAGGGGGATTACTGTACATGTATACACTCATTGCCGCATGTTTGCCGCTTTCCGGCGATGCTACATACAATAGGCTCGTATGTATACTTTTCATCTGTGCAAGACGATTCTTTTTATCATCAGAATTGCAGTTGACTCAACACTAAACACTTGGCGTCGGCAAAATGAGTCATTTCTTGCAATAATTACGATTTTTAACCATCTGAATCAACAGGGATTGAGTAGGTTATCACAGACTAGCCACCGACGCCTAAAACTTTATTCATTTTTTCAGTTTTATCAAACCTGCTTACAGTTCAAACAGATAATGGCATTATGAATATTAACCCTATACTTCATATAAAATCATTTTTCACGCATCTGCAGAGTACACACAGATCAGACGGATTCAGGATCTACTCAGTTTGCTAATGGAATTTGATAGATTCGTTTCATTAGTGTCTAAAATGGCTACAATATTACACCTTTCATATTTAATTGTATCTATTTTGTCCATGACTATTCAGTAGGTATGGAAATTTAGAACACATATACTCGTAGAACAGGGAAAGGGTTAATTAGATTTATATGTGTATAATAGCACGTGAGCTTGTAACATTATAGGCTCTGGAAGAAACTGACTGAAACATGGCACAAACTGTATTATTGCAAAATCAAGCAGCAGGAGTTGACGGCTCCTATTTGAGCTGTCTGATCCAGGACTACATTATCTGCAATGACGTCAAAATGCGTCTCTATCAGGTACGAGTTGAACATTGAACGCGTTTGAAACAGTCTGGACCTTGATCAGTTGTTTAGATACTCGGCATCTAAATAAGATCCAAACCTTACAGATACATGTATCAGTCAAATCAGGACTGGCATTCGATTGCCTAACAACGGTTTTTAGGCCAAAGAAATCAAATCAAAACAAAATGCGAAAATCATGTGTTTGATGAATGTTCAAGTAATGGCATGACTATTTATTTGATGTTTTCATAGGTCCAGATAAGATGCATGAATTGAAACATTTTCAAGAATAGCTCCTTTATTTGCCCACCAAACCTTATACTGTGACCACTCTTTAGAATCGTCTCGAAGAGACGATTCTAAAGAGTGGTCACAGTATAGGGTTTGGTGGACAAATGAGTGTTTTAGCAACCTTATCTGTAGCTCTGGTTTTGTTACAATGGCATATGAGCACATGAATGTGTTTCCATTGCAGAAACTGTAGACTCAGATCTATATTATTCCATAACCAAACAGGGAAGATCAGATCAGATGACTCCTATAGATCTAGGTCTAATTTGTTTTCAAAAATGTACAAAGGAGTTTCTATAAGGTAATTTGTGCACTTTGGAAGCATTTGAAACGGAATGGAGCTTGATCAGATTTATGATACGTGTATCAGTCAAGTCGAGACTGGCTCTAGACTGCCGTACAACTGGACTACTCGATTGCCTAACAACGATGTTTAGGTCATTGAAATCAAATCAAAGTGGACCTGCTAAAAGTTCAAATATAATCGAACACAGAAACTGATAAAATGCTGTTGAATCAAATGCTTTCTCAATCGATCATTTCCGATCATTTGATCGACTCCATTTACATAAGCTTGAGTGGATTACCGTTGACCTCGGTCGCAATGGGATTTTATCTCCCATGGTAAACAAACACATAGGTAAATTTCAAACCATTTTGAGATTCCTGGATAGCCATGCAATCCTGATAGATAAAAACGTTCATAACTCATAAAGGTGTGCTGACTGGGTAGATTTGATGGCATTCGGAAACGTGAATCAACTGAGCTCAAACTTCCCGCCGCCTGTCAATGAGTCTATCTTTGTACAGTAGAATCGGTCTTAAGCGGTCATCCATTTATTGAACACAGGAGTCCTAAAAAGTAGGTGGCTGCTTAATGCAGGGCAACAGTAATGCAAAAAAGAATCATGTAGGAGCTTTCTGCATTACTTTTGACCTGCATTAAGCTACCACCTGCGTTACAGGGAAGGGTTAAATGATATAGGAACCAATGGATTGGTGTTGTGTTTTGGTAAAAGGGAAACAACATCACCTAACATATAACATAACTTAAACCCTTTCCCTGTTCTATGTGTATTCCAAATTTCAATACCTACTGAATATTCATGGAAGAAATAGATATAATGAAATATGGAAGGTAGAACATTGTAGCTATTTTAGAAACTAAAGAAACAGAAGTCTATCAAATTCCATTAGCAAACAGAACAGACCCTGATAAGACAGCTCCTCTGTGAGCCGTCTGATCTTGGTCTACTCTGTTACCAAATGCGTGAAAAGGGCTTTTATATGAAGGAAAGGGTTAAAGGTCGCTTTGTATCTTTCAATAAATTGAGTCGACAACCATGTTTATACTTCAGAAATGATATCATAAAAAGATATTTGGGAAATTCTACATTTCGTCAGAAGTTATTTTGAAAGCAAATCAACATAGATTCTACATTTATATGACGAAACCTATGCAAATTCAAATCCGACATAAAGGTTATTAAACAGTTTGCGTTCTGACTCATACATGTACCTGAAGTAAGAACTTTTATAGTACGATCTTTTAATAAAAAAGAACCCCCGAAGCTAATGGGAATTTGTTGGCCATGATGATAATTCTTTCTCATCGAAATGTTTATCGCATGACAAAATTCTGCTTTCGTAGATGGACCTTTGGAGATTTGTAGTCAGAAGCAAAATCAGAAACAGCATTTCAATTCATCGTCACATCATATATGCGGCAAAACCTCTGTAAAGCGACCACCTAAACGAGCCATCGGCCTATTTCTTGATGTTGAATGTATGTGGTAGCTAAATGCAGGACGAACGTTTTGCAGACATTTCTCCAGATAATGTTGTCCTTCTTGAAGCAGCAACCTGGTTTTAACCCTTTACTCCATATACACGACTTTTCATGCTCTTACAGGAGCCGTCTGGGTCCATGCTTATAAAGCTTTTAGTTGAGTCTGAGTTTTGTTCTCAAGCTTTTGATTGGTCAGATTTGAGTTCTCAAGTTTTTGATTGGTCAGATTTGAACCAAAGGCTCAAATCTGACCAATCAAAAACTTGAGAACGATCTCAGACTCAACTAAAAGTTTTATAAGTATGGACCCTGATCTGGGTCTGCTCTGTTTGCTTATGACGTAATATAGACCTGATTCTACAGTTTCTGCCATGGACAAAAATCCTGTGTTCATATGCCATTATAAAAATTAATCTAGTTAATATTCATTTTGTCATAATTTCTTACATGGATATACATAGAGCAAGATACCGACGCCTTACATAAGGTGGTCGCTTTAGAGGGTTCTACTATACATCGCTAATCGTTCACCGGAAGCTCTATTCTTGCATCACGTTGCTGTAACCCTTGATTAGACACCTTGTACCTCTGCAGGGGTGATCTAGAGCTACACTCTATTCAAATGTCTGTTTGCTTTTCACACGCGCCTTCAGATGAAGTGTTTTCTTTCTTCACTTTATTAGCTAGATAGTGATTAACAGGGCAAACATAATGGACCCAGATGAGACGCCAAGTCAAATAAAGGATCCAGTGTGTTTGCCAGTGTATGTCTGTAGAAAAACCCAACACAATACGCAGTAAATCCCCGCTAAAGCCACCAAAATAAAATGGTTATCTGGGGTCTTAGAGTCATGGGTAGCTTAATACAGGATGAAAGTTATGCAGAAAGCTTTTGCAGGAGCTTTCTGTATAACTTTCGTCATGCATTAATCAGCCATTTGTTTTTAAGACACACCATAAAGCGGTCGCTTGAGAGATGTTTTATCATGAATTCCTATTATTAAACAATCCGACGCCTTCAAAATCCCTAAGCAAGCTAAAGGTTTGAATGCTATGCAAATATATTCAAATCTATTTCTAGACATCAAACTGTCTACAGTAAAACCCCTCTAAGCCAGACGTTAAGTTTAGTATAAATATCGGTCTTGGAGTCAGGTGGCAGCGTAATGCAGGGTGAAAGACTTAAAGCCATGCAGAAAGTTCCTAGAGGAACTTTCTGTATGACTTTCATCCTGCATTAAGCAGCGACCTGCCTATAAGTATCTAAATTCTTCTCTACATGAATTCCAGTTTAGAGGGGCTATACTGTATTCTGAAACACGTTATCAGATGTATATTCACTTGGAATTTTAAGCTTTTAAACACAGGGTGCAACAAGAGTGTATTACGGGCGACGCAAAGAACAAACAACGAACAAATCATTTAAACAAGCAGATAAATTCTTCGATCACCTATTTGCTGGATTCCTGTCTATTTAGTCACTTTTGTTTCTTGAATTGTATCATCCTTTTTCTAGGTTGCTCGGTAATTAATATAAATGTGTTTATCTGTTAATTAATTTTTAATTTAGTTATGTATGTATTTATTTATTCTTTCTTTTATTTTCTTTATAAATTAATCACTCATCCATTCATCAATTTGTCCTTTTTCAATGTGTTCTTTCATTCATTGATTGATTGATTGATTGATTGATTGATTGATTGATTCATTCATTCATTCATTCATTCATTCATTTATCCATTCATTCATTTATTCTTTCATTCGTTCATTCATGTATTCATTTATTCATGTACCCCATTCATGTATAGTTCATTCACTCATTCAACCATTGACCTTATTCATTTATCATTGTTTAATTAATAGTTCATTCATTCATTCATTCTCTCGTTCCTTCGAAAATGTGTTCTCACATTCGTTAAGTATTTCATTTTGATTATCCATGTGCTTGATTAGCTTGAATTGGGTTGGGTTTCATTGATTGATTATTCTGTTGTTCCTTCTTCAAATTCTTCAACCAGTCATTCCAGATTCATGACAAATTCTAAACATTTTAACGACAACTTGTAGCTGGATGCTTGGAAATCCATTCCTCTACTGAAATTCTAATCATTTGCAAATCAGCTGCAAATTTAATGGGTTTCCGCAATACAGTAGAGCCTGGTTAAAGTGGTCGCGTGATTTATTAACATACACGTGGTTGCTTAACCCATTACCTCATAGGTTATTTTTAGATACAACCTCTTTGAATAAATCTACCGAAAAGGAGCATTAACTAGAGAAAAGGAAAATTTTAGAATTTTGTAGTTTGAAACCATTGTGATAAATAGAGCATTTGCTCCTATAGGAGCAAATGCTCTATTTATCACAATGGTTTCACAAAGTGACTTTTTGAGGGAATGGGTTAATGCAGGGCAACAATGATACAGATAGCTCATATAGGAGCTTTCTGTATCATTATTGCCCTGCATTAAGCTGTCACCTGTTTTAAACATTTCTTTTGAGTGGTCGTATTGACGAGATTTTACTGTAGTAAAATAATTTGCTGATCCCATTTGCTCGATGATGTCAAGGAAAACAACATGAAAAGGTTAATTGAAATGCATTTGAATTGCATTTAGGTGTTACAAAGCACTAAAACCACTCCCATGACACTGAGACTGTCTGTTTTATGATGCTTCTAAATCAAGGCCTTGGGACTGTAATATAAAAGTTTGAATTATTCACAGATGATAGTAACACAATTACCAGTTGGCCTGTTTTCTTTCTTTTCCAGACATGACAGAAGAGAGAAACATGCTCCTCAAAGAAGTTTACCCAAGAATACAGGAATATTCCAAGAAAAAATACGGCGTCAATTTTCAGGTAGGTAGTTGACAGAGTGCACGTGCTTTTCGTGCAATTATTATGTAGCATGGTGTTGGCTCTTTTCGTGCAAAATTATTTCAACCATCCGATTTACGTTTCAGGGTGCACTCTCCTTCAATTTCTTCCCTAGAACGTAAGCGGTGTGTCAAACAGTTTGGATCCTGATGAGACACCGTGTTACTTGGAACCTTTTCTGGATCAAAACGGTTTGCATAGGTAATCCCATATTCGCCCATTTGTTTAACCAATTCCATCATAGGCTATTTTTGGATCCAACCTCTTTGAATAAATCTATCGAAAAGGAGCATTTACCAGAGAAAGGAAACTTTTAGAATTTTGTAGTTTGAAACCATTGTGATAAATAGAGCATTTGCTCCTATAGGAGCAAATGCTCTATTTATCACAGTGGTTCCACAAAGTGACTCTAACAGAGTCGTCAAAAGTCGTCAATATGAGGGATAGGGTTTAACCACTCAGAGTCGATTCTCAGCGACTTTGGCGGTGAAAGAGTTACGCGTATAACCCCCAATAAAGTTCTCAGTAGACTAAATATTTAACTTTCAAAATACTTCAGGAAATTAGAAACTGCTCTTTTCTTTTTTATTCTCTTTTTTCTGAACATTTTGAGTTCGGAGTAATCAAGTAACGCGGCATCCATTTAGGATCAAAACCCTGTTTTGAAAAAAAAGTGTCTTGTCATGTTTATAGAAGTTTAATCGATAGTCATATCGAGGGCTTGGTGCAAAACTATTCTAACTCCTTCACTTTGTGAAGGAGTTAGAATAGTTTTGCACCAAGCCCTCGATATGTACTCTTTGAAGACTTGAAGCAGACGATAAGGGTTTGCAGGCGATGGTTATTCAGCGTGCTGAAGTTGGGTATTTTTCTTGTTAAATCATTGACTTATGAGCGATCAGCCACTGATCAGCATGGTACATTTACATGTACTAGGCTACATTACAACTGGGACTGACCTTTAACATAATAGTAGCGAATTTGTTTTCTTCATATAAAACCTTTTCATGCGTTTGAAAACAGAGCAGACCCTGTAGGAGCCGTCTGATCTGAGTCTGCTCTGTTTGCTTATGAAATTATAATAGATCTGACTGCAGTTTCTACCAATACTATACATGTACAATCATGTGTATGCATGTCATCATATCAAATTTAATAAAACTTCAGCTAATGCTTATTCATAATGTCGTTATGAGGAGCTTTCTGCATGACCTTTGCCCTACATAAAGCATTCACCTGCCTAAAAAGACATACATTGTACTTTAATAAAAATCCATTTAAAGGGCTGTACTTTATACATTTTATTTTGAAACTTAAAAGATACAGTAAAACCTCTATAAACCGGAATGCTAGTTGAGAAGAATTTAGATACTTTTAAGCGGGTGGCTGCTTAATTCAATGTGAAAGTCATGCTAAAAAGCTCCTGCAGGAGCTTTCTGCATGACTTTCACCCTACATTAAGCTGCCACCTGTCTCCAAGACCGATATTTATACTAAACATTTAACGTCCTGTTTAGAGAGGTTTTACTATAAATATTGTGTGCGGCTAAAATTTACGCAGCACTCAGAGTGCCACCTCTTTTACCGCCAAAGTCGCCAGAAAGCGACACTGTAGAGGGGTGAATCCGAGAATACCGTCGTAAACAGTTTGGATCCAGATAAGACGTCAATTCAGGGTCCATAATATTTGACACAATTTACGTGTTAGAAAAGAAATTAAAGGAAACCCCCTCTGAAACTTACAGCAGACGACATTGTATGCAGACGAAAAGTACTTGGTGCCAATAGAGTATATCCGAAAGACAAGCTTTGCAAACAGTTGAAACAAAGACCCGCCACTATGTTGAAATAAAGGTTTAACCTTTTCCTTCATATAAACGCATTTTCACGCATTTGCAAACAGAGAAGACCCAGATCAGACGGCTCGATTGCTAATGGAATGTGATAGATCTATTTCTTTACTTTCTAAAATGGCTATGTTAGACCAAATTCGTAACAAATCACATTCGTAACACGTGTTACGAATGTGATCACATTCGTAACACGTGTTATAAATGTGATCCGGAAATCGAGCACATATGTAACATATTTTGTGTGACATACAATCACATTTGTAACACGTCAAATTTCATACAAACAAGGAAGCTAAATATAAATATATAGTGCATCATCTCTCATCGCAAAAATGAAACATTGTTCAAATTTTAACAACAAACTAAATATTAACAAAAGAAATGACTAAGGTTTTCTTTCATAAAGGTAGGTTATATCATTAGATTTATAGTTGCTAAAATAGTTGGCATAGTGTATTAATTACTCAATTAAAAGCAAATACAGGAACTAAGAGGTAACATTTATTTAATCATAGGCACACGTTAACATCGTTGTTTAGGCGCATGTACACGTATATGACAAGTTCTATATGAAATATGGAAACTCGTTAATATATTTTAGGCATATATCCTAAAACATATTAAAAGCATGTACATTATATCTTTAAAATGTGATGTTAAGGTTGTGAAAAGTTGAGACACAACCCTCAAGGAAATATAGTAACATATACAATGATAGTCTTATTACTACTAACTAACTGAACATTGTCATTCAGGAACCCAACCTGTTACATGTGTGATTCTAATGTCAACCCCCATGTCGGACACTCACATACATTTGTATGTAACACATTTTACCTGTTGCGAATGTGACCACGTTCGTAATATATTTGTTACAAATGCGATCCGCTACGAAAGTGGTCTAAAATGGCTACACTGTTCCATCTGCCATA
Organism: Azorinus chamasolen; assembly: GCA_963576725.1. Classification (NCBI taxonomy): domain Eukaryota; kingdom Metazoa; phylum Mollusca; class Bivalvia; order Cardiida; family Solecurtidae; genus Azorinus; species Azorinus chamasolen. The sequence continues at coordinate 31,099,320 of OY755239.1, read as the reverse complement.
TTTCATTATAACTAGTCTGTCCATGAATAATCAGCAGGTATTGAAAACATAGAACAGGGAAAGATTTTTTTAACATGATAGCGACGAAATATAGCATACCCCGTGTTAAACGTTTGGATCCAGATTAGTAATTTTGACTCCAGTTTTTGAGAAAAAAGTATAAAGATATACTTTTTAGAATTACAGTAGATGACAGTTTTGCACCTGACAAGAAATGAGTTTAGCCCATTCCTTAATAGGCTATTTTTAGACCCAACCTCTTTGAATAAGTCTACCGAAAAGGAGTATTTACCAGAGAAAAGGAACATTTTAAAATTGTGTAGTTTAGAAACCATTGTGATAAATAGAGCATTTGCTGCTATGGAGCAAATGCTCTATTTATCTCAATTGTTTCAAAAAGTGACTTTTACAGAGGCGTAGAAAGGCGTATTTATGGAGGAAAGGGTTAAAAAGATCTGATTCTATTCTATTTTACACACATGACCTGACTTAGAATGTTGAACCCGTTCACCTGTTTAAACAATTATGGACAATAAAAAACGCAGCAGGTTCCAATTATGATAAACACAAACTAAGCATTGGAATTTACCGAGTACACACTGTTTAGCAAATTCATTCTAGGTGTAAACATGTTTGGCCCCGACGCCGAATAGCAAAACACGTCGCATCAGGATCAACACTGTTTAACACTTGAACCTTATCAACACTGAATTTTCAAATGAACTATTCCAAAATTCAAACAGGCCAAGCTTATCGTGAATATCCAGGGAATTTTATGAAGAAATGTGTAACATGACAAACTGTGCAGACCCTGATGAGAGGGCTCCTGTATGAGCTCTCTCATCTTGGTCTACATTGTTTGCAATGGATAATAGTGACTCGTTTCTCGGGTTATTAATTATATCCATGAGGAGAAACTTAAGAATACAGTAGAACCCCTCTAATGCGACCACTTAATGAATAAACATGTGTTTCCTTATAAGCAGGTGGTAGCTTAATGCATGACAAAAGTAATGCAGAAAGCTCCTCTAGGAGCTTTCTGCATTACTTTTGTCATGCATTAAGCTACCACCTGCATCTAGCACCCATAATTATACCTGTTTTAGGTGGTCGAATTAGCGGGGTTTTACTGTACATGTACATTTGTAAACCACTCTGCGATTTGAAGTAGCAAGCAGATGTCCGTGTTACTAGTACTACAGGCCGTACGATGTACGAACATACGACGACTGCATCTGAAAGTTGATATCGTCGTGTAAGAACTGACGACGTTCTATAGATCTTAGACGTAGTTGCTGCTCATATAAATGCTGAATTTCCGAGACAGATGGTAGCTCAATCATTTACTAAACGACTATTCACGAAACAATAACAAGGATGTTATTAATATTAGTTAGAACAGTTTTTTAATAATGAGATAATTATGAACACGAGACATGTTTGGTCTTTGACGGAATCAAATCCATTTCATTTCATCAGCAGAGAGGATACGCACTGATCAGACGGTTCCTATACAGCCCTGAGTCGTTTAATCTGGGTGTACTCTGTTTGCAAGTGCGTTGCACGACATGTGTATGAAGTAAAGAGTTTGCACAGGACGAACCACACATATAGTAGCCTTTGGGTTTTTACTTTCGGTTTGGATTAAGCAGGGTTTTTTTTATTTTAACCCGTTCCATGCAAGAAATAATGACATCATGAATATTTAATAGCTGAACTTTCATAATGTGAACTGTTCAAGAAAATAATTTGCTGTGACAAAACCTGTAGAATCTGATCTGCATCATGTCAAAAGCAAACAGAGCAGACCCTGGTCAGATGGCTCCTACAGGAGCTGATCTAGGTCTACTCTGTTTTCACATGCGTGAAAAGTTATTTATATGAAGGAAAGGGTAACCACATTCATGATCGGTCTATAGCTATAGAGAGTATCTCCTGTACATGTACTAAGTAAGAGATCTGGTTACACGTGACTAATTGGTTATAAATTGATTCCACTGTACTCATTGTAACAGGTACTCGGTACACCTGACTAAAATATATTTAAAACGTACGTCTTATGCTAAGCACCGCCTGATTGGTACAGTAAAACCTCTCTATAACGTCCACTAAATTACATCAAGTAGTTTGTGTTAAAGGCAGGTGGCAGCTTAAAGCAAGGTGAAAGTATAACAAAACGCTCCTATAGGAGCGTTCTGTTTTACTTTCACCTTGCTTTTAGCAGTCACCTGCCCTAAATATAAACAAATGAATATAATTTAGTGGTCATTATAGAGAGGTTTTACTATATATGCAAACAACTTGGGCCGCTGTGTAACTCGATCCCTCATGAGAATCCAAAATGTTTGCTGCTCGGCCAGTAGTACATGTATTTCCTTATTGTCCGTAACGATTCGAAAGAAAGTTACAAGAAAACGCTACGTTGCAATCTGAAGAATGACGATTATCTTAATTGCTTGCCCCATAAATATTTATGAAAGGAATTGTTAACTAGATATTTTATAAAGGTATATAAACACAGGACTTTTTGGCTGTGGCAGAATCTGTAGATTAAGATCATTCTGGGTCTGCATTGTGTGAAGAAAAAACAACAACAAAAAAACAAACAAAAACCCACCCAGATAATTATGCTTTACGGGTTAATTCAGATATGTCTATCATCCGGTGCAAAGTTGGTGCTTATGCAAAATTGTTGTGATAGCATTGCTACTTTATTACAACTTATGTATATGTTTTCTCTCTGTTGAGGGCCTCATGGAAGATTGGTTTTAACCAAATGAGTACTCTCGTTAAATAAAGTATTTATTATTATTATTATTATTATTATTATTATTATTATTATTATTATTATTACAATCCCATAAGCAAATAGAACAGGGTCGTCTGATCTTGGTCTACTTTGTTTGTAAAGACATCGAAAGGTGCATATATGTAGTAAATTGTTAACAAACGGAATTTGTTAAGCAACTAAAAGATTGAACATGACAGTTGTTTCTTGTCCGTACTCAACTTTTGTTTGTGCAACGAAAGTGCAAGTGCTGTGTATGCATCCTATTAACTGACAGACTGAACTCTTTAAAACACTCAGTATCTCCGAAAAGTATCATCTACCTCGAATATCGAGTCCACCTGTTCCTAGAATCAATGCGGACGTTTTCTTTGAGTTTCTAAAAAACCCACAAACAAACAAAAAACAACTATCAAAAGTTCAACATTTTTTTTATCCCAATGCCGATGAGACGCCGAGTTACTCGGCCTCTAAATGGGATCCAAAGTATTTGGATAGGTAACACGAACTCGCCAACAGCACGCTAAGGATTGATCGTTTCCATGAGCTTCGTCATAGATAGACATGCCAACTGTTTTTGTTCTTTTCGTTTCCGAGCAATGACGACAAGCAGATGGCACTGATGACGGGTACTCGGCATTATTCACTTCCCTTCAAACAGTGATTCGTGTACATGACAGTAAAACCTTTGTAAAGCGAACACTCGGTATAAGTCTAGCCACCAATTTTTAGCATTCCCTCATGAATATTCATATGCATTTGGTGTAAGAAATAATGACATCATGAATACTTTAGCTACATATTCATAACGGTACAGTAAAACTCTCTAAATCGGACGTTAAATTTAGTATAAATATCGGTTTTTGAGACAGTAGGCGGCTTAGTGCAACTTGAAAGTCATGCAGAAAGCTCCTCCAAGAGCTTTCTGCATGACTTTCAACCTGTATTAAGCAGCCACGTGCCTAAAAGTATCTTAATTCTTCTCTACTTGAATTCCGGTTTAGAGGGATTTTACTGTATACGAATATAAGAAGTATTGGTTTGGCAGAAACTATAGAAATCAGATCTTAAATAATCAGCGCAGACCATGATCAGTGTGGTGTGGTTCTACCCTGTTTGCCAAGGTGCGAAAAGTCATCTATTTGGAGGAAGGGGTTAAGCTTCTGCACTCTGAGCAATTATCGTATGCGAATATTGCCATCTGCTTACACTTTAAATGTACACGTTCCTTAACTTCTATCAATAAAAGTGTCAGTGTATCACACAATGAAAACAGAGTAGACATAGATCAGACAGCTCCTGTAGGAGTTGTCTGATCACGGCCTATTCCGTTTGTTAGTGATATAATATAGGTCTCACGGTTTACAGTTTCTCCCATGGTTAAACTTTCACTCGTACATAATGTCATTTTATAAGAAATAAGCTAATTAATGTTCATTGTCATTAATTCACACATGAATAATAATGAGATAATATGCTAAAATATCGTGTGTCTATTCAGAAAGTGGTCGCTTTATACATAGAGAATTTGCTGTATATGCGCTGAGAGTTACACAGTGATCTAGGAAACAAGTGGCATAAAGATGATTAATAATACATGGACATAGAACATTACTATGACAGCTTGAACGTCATACGTAACTCTGTGCACGCTATGTGTCTTGTCGTCAACGAAACAATTGCTGCCTGTTGCAGTTCTCAAAGTGTATGTTTCTTCTTGATCTTTCTTCTTAAAAATATGATTAAAGCATCAAACCAATTGAGTCCTTGTGAAAAGGTCTACACAGCTCCAGATAAGATGCGTAAATTAAAACATTTTTCAAGAATAACTCCTTTATTTCTCCACCAAACCCTTTGTTGTGACCGCTCTCACCATAGGGTTTGGTGGGGAAATGGCGATTTTAGTATTTGACTGCGCACGTTTAGCTGTTGCTCCGGGCGTCTAGTTAGTCGAGTTAACTGTTATTTTTCATTGATTTTCACGAATTCGTAGCTAGTGTGTAAAGAGTTAATATTGCCTTTGATTGGTTGCAGACCTTTTCAGTTCCTTTACTTCAATAACATTCTTTTTTTGTAATTCGGTTATAACTGTTACAAACTGTCAGGATCTTATCAGGAAACTTATCAGGTCTCAAACTGTCTGACACATATTGGTAACGAAAATGTTAAATGTTTCGCTAAATGTTTAAGCATCTTTAACCTGTTATCTCATAGATACGCCTTTAACGTATTTGCAAACAGATCAGACCCAGACCAGACGGCCCCTGTAGGAGCCGTCTGTTCAGGGTCTGCACTGTTTACTGATTAAATGATATAGATGTGATTCTGCAGTATGTTCCGTGGTAAAAACAATATTTTGTTTATGATTTCATTATAAAAAAAATCAGCTAATTAATATTCATATACATTATTTCTTGCATAAACATTCACCAGGTAAAGGGTTAAACGTAAGCTCGCTACGGACCAATTTACTAATATAATTTGGATCAGACTGGACCTGGGCATTTTGAAATTTCACCAGGATCCAAATGGTTTGACTTTCGAATTATGCGTTTGAAGGAAAGAGAACCAGCTTATGTTTTAAATACAGTAGAACTTGGCTTAAGTGCCATCAAAAAGTGGTTCATTATGGGTCTATAAGGCAGGTGGTAGCTCAATACAGGTCAAAAGCAATGCAGAAAGATCCTATAGGAGCTTTCTGTATTACTTTTGCCCTGCATTAAGCAACTGTGTGTTTTAGGCCCAACTGTACGATGAAAGCCAGGGTATATGAAGGTTCTGTTAAGTACGAATACTGCAAGTTAAATAAGTCATGTTATATACAAAGAAGGCCTTTTATATAAAGACAGATATATACGAAGATGACCATTTAATATAAAGTTCAGTTAAATAAAAGAAGGCCATGTTTACATAACGTCAGGTTATAAACGAAAATGGCCATGTTATGTAAAGTCAGGTTACATGTATATACGAAGAAGGCAATTTTATATATAACCAGGTTATATACGAAGAAGGCCAGTTTTTATAAAAAGTCGGGTTATATACGAAGAAGACCAGTTTATATAAAAAGTCAGGTTATATACGAAGAAGGCCAGTTTATATATAAAGTCAGGTTATATACGAAGAAGGCAAATTTATATAGAACCAGGTTATATACGAAGAAGGCCAGTTTTTATAAAAAGTCAGGTTATATACGAAGAAGGCCATTTTATATAAAAAGTCAGGTTATAAACGAAAATGGACATGTTATATAAAGTCAGGTTATACACGAAGAAGGCAAGTTTATATAGAACCAGGTTATATACGAGGCCAGTTTTTATAAAAAGTCAGGTTATATACGAAGAAGGCCAGTTTTTATAAAACGTCAGGTTATAAACGAAAATGGACATGTTATATAAAGTCAGGTTATATACGAAGACGGCAAGTTTATATAGAACCAGGTTATATACGAGGCCAGTTTTTATAAAAAGTCAGGTTATATACGAAGAAGGCCAGTTTTTATAAAAAGTCAGGTTATATACGAAGAAGGCCAGTTTATATAAAAATTCAGGTTATATACGAAGACGGCCAGCTTATATAAAAATTCAGGTTATATACGAAGAAGGCCAGCTTATATAGAACAAGGTTATATACGAAGAAGGCCAGTTTTTATAAAAAGTCAGGTTATATACGAAGAAGGCCAGTTTATATAAAAAGTCAGGTTATATACGAAGAAGGCCATGCTACGTATGCAAAAGGAGTGAGCTGAGTTTACTCAGGAGGCTAATGGTTTAGAACACTATACAGTAGAACACTTCTAAGGCGACTACATGTACCATACGATGTCTAATGCTGAATATTTTACCCTTTACCTCATAGGTTATTTTGAGACCCAACCTCTATGAATAAATCTACCGAAAAGGAGCATTTTCTAAAGAAAATGAACGTTTTAGAATTGTATAGTTTTGAAACCATTGTGATAAAAAGAGCATTTGTTAATATGGAGCAAATGCTCTATTTGTCACAATGGTTTTTCAAAAAGTGAGATTTACGTATGCGTCAAAAGACGCCAGTATGAGGGAATGGGTTAAAGGTAGTAGGTAGCTTAATACAGGACCACATGACGAAAGAAATACAGAAAGCTCACAGAAGAACTTTCTGCGTTACTTCAGTACTGTATTAAACAACTACTCGCTTTAGATACACTCGTATTAGTTCATGAAGTGACCACTTCAGATGGGTTCTACGGTAAAACCTCTCTATAACGACCACTAAATTGTGTTAATAAGTTATTTAGGTATTTCGGGCAGGTGGCTGCTTAAACAAAGTGAGCGTTCTGTTTTACTTTCACCTTGCTTTATACAGCCACCTGCTTTTAACACAAAATACTTGATGTAATTTAGTGGTCGTTATAGAGAGGTTTTGCTGTATTGTACTTTGTTAGCGCTGATTGATAATAAGCAACAGCATTCTTCCTTACCATGATAATTGTGCTTACACTGTGATGCAAAGCGATACATTACTGCCACAAGGAATTACCCTGTGCTGTCATTTGCAGTTTTTTTGCACATGTGCTGTACTTTTCCAGGAGGCCTATATCTAGGAACATTCGTCGTGGCACTTTACGTATGTCTATGTATATATAAATATTTGCCATTCACTAAATGTGAATGACAACCTTAATTAATTCTTACATTGCAATATATTCACCGCACTATTTAAACCCAATACAACGTGTCTTTTATAAAGACTGGTGGAAACATAGTCTGTCGTTAAGTTTTCAAACCTGTACTATAACTGTCTTTGCCCACACTGCCTACAAAACCTTCCGTACATTTTCTTATAGAGCAGTTCCTTTTGTATTTGTAGATGGTGGACATGCGATGGGGAGTGACCAACGAGGTCCAGAATGACCATATGACGTCAGCATGCTGCATCAACGAAATCAAAAATTGTCGGCGAGTGTCTATTGGTCCAAACTTTGTGGTAAGCTATCTGTATGAAGTATTTAGTGACCGCTCTACCGTGGTTATAAATGCATGTACATATAAATGTACATGATTTTTTCAATCATGTTTTGCTTTAACCCTTTCCCTGTTTAATACACAGGTGTCTATACCGCTTCATGACAGTCTATATATGCTATACAATAAACAAGGGTTCTAACTGACAGAACGGACACCCGTGTACCTCAAGTACAAACAAGTCTGTAACTCTTACATTTTACATGATAATTTCGTAATTCTTTCGGCTACTGAAAGTAAAGATATTTCACTACCAAGTAAGTATACTCTTTCGATGGTATCAAATACATTATTATACATCCAACAATGATTTTCTCGATTTTTATGTGTTTTCTGGGCCATTGACAAACGTTCGTTCACTCCATTTTCACCCTATCACAGCGATAACCTGACCATATGCAGTTCAAAAGATGGCGTGATTCAATAAAACGACTCGATTCTATCACCGATCTCCATCTTTTTAGTCCACAGCATCAGAAGAATGATGTAAAACTAGCGAGTTGTGTCAGTTAGCTTCAAATCGTTGATAAAGGAGCCATTGTACGTGACGTCATGGATTTCCAAAGTTTTCCTTCGCTCATCCAATGAAATGGCTCCATTCATATTTGTTGCAAAATGGCACCATCCGAAATAGAAACATATCGACAGACGGAAAGGCCACTGTTGCTTATTTATTTAGAAGACAAAAGAAATGGAGATTGGTGATAGAATTGGGTTGTTTTATTGAACCACGCCCTGTTTAGAACTGCAAATCGCCAGGTTATTGCTGTGATATATATAGTGAGACCGGGGTGAACGAACGTTTGTCAATGACCCAGAAAACGCGTGAAATTTTGAGAAATTCATTGTTGGATTGATAATTGTGCATAAGTTACCGTCAGAAGATTATATTTATTTGATAGTAAAATATGTTGGCTTTCAATAGCATTCATAGTTGTACTTGTGATACACCAATGTCCGTTCTGATTGTTGGAACCCTTGTTATTATATAGTACATATAGACACCCATGAAGCGGTACAGACACTGTGGTTTAATATTTATTCAAGATTTCTTCACCTCATTAATTTTCATGGACGGAATCAGTAAATGGAACATGGGCAAGGTTTTTTTCACGGTTGTGGAAACTGAATAATCAAACCTATAAATTATCATAAGCAAACCGAGCAGACCATGATCTGACGTCAACAAACTACAGTAGAACCTGGCCTAAGCGCCCAATCATGTTAAAAGCAGTTTGATGCTTAATACAGGTCAAAAGTGATGCAGAAAGCTACTATAGGAGCTTTCTGCATTACCTTTGACCTGCATTAAGCTACCACCTGCCTTATAGACCAAACAAAACTTAGACCATGTTTGATGCCCGCTTATGACAGGTTCTACTGCAATAACACCAATGATGATACATTCTAATAAGCATATTTCCTAACCCTTTAGCTGTCGTAACAATTACTATCTCTGATGCTTGCATTAAATTCGTGCAAAATTTTCAGAAAGCTATAGAACGAATGTGAAACAGTTTGGATCCTGACGAGACGCCGAAGCATTCGTCGTTTCATCTAGATGCAGACTAGTCGCGTTTGGCGCGATAACAATTTCATCAGATAAGATATTAAACTAACCAGAATTTTTGACACTCTTGTCAACTGTAGTCCAAATATGCGTATTGGTCTAATAAACATATATTATATCTCCGTCAAACCTTATAGAGACGATTCTAATGAGTGCATGTAGAAATATATAGAGCATAGATGTCTTTAATACACCTCTTTAACATTAGGTCTATTTCTGGATTTTAAGGGATGTGATAGCTTAATGCAGGACGGAAGTTATGCAGACATCTCCTCTTGTAACTTTCTGCATTACTGCGTTACAATCGTTCTGTCATAATACTTTACTTCAAAGAGACGTCTTTTCACGTCATTGCTACACATTAAACCCAGATCGGACGGATCATGTTGCCGTTCTCTGATCAGGGTCTGCTAATTTCGCTTATGGAATTATAAAGTTTTGATTCAGTAGTTTCTACCATGGTCAAAATGTCCTGTGTCCATATACCATTATAAAATTTCAGGCAAAGCATATTCATGTTATTATCAATTCTTACATAAATATGCACGAGGTAAATGGTTTAAGCAACCACTTTAGTTTAATCATATTTTATTGTAAATTGTCAACAATATACATACATACATGAATACAAGATATAATTACATCATATATACATTACTTAAGGTATATACTACAAAAGGGTTGGACCACAAGTTTTACCAACATTATAAATCGGCCCGTCCCTTAAAGGCAACCACTAAGCAACCATCTTAAAAGCAGTGTCTAAGCAACCACTTGTTCTAATGGACCTCTACATGTACTCATTATACATGTACAGTCGCTATATGCAGTTTCTTCTATACAACTTAATCACAAACGCTAAGCGTACATAGGGTTAATACATTTATGCCCCCATCAAGACCCACTCCATCAGTCGTTTCTCAAAATATTGATAGAATAGGAAATAGGTAACAATGCTGCAAAGTAAGGGTAAATCTAGGTAAGAAAGTTCAGAAAAGCCAGCTACTGTTTAACCGGTGCACATCTCGGTAATGGCTCCAATTAGTAAGTAACTATTCATATCTGTAAACAATTCTGCCTAGGTGCATTGTATAACCCATTAACCATGCTATGACCTTTGCAACTGTGCTTGTCTGTGCAAACAGTCTGGATCCAGATGAGACGCCAAATGCCTCGGAGTCTAATCAGGATCCAAACTATTTGTTACTGTGACCGTTATTTTGGAAAAATAAACAAAATGAAACTTGTATAATACGTCAAAGTTTGCAGACGACAAAAATGGCAGAGACAGAGTTAAGTAATTAGGAAACATTCCAAAGCGGAAATAATCTGACAAACAGCAAAATTAGAGAGAACTAAAGCACTTCGAAATATTAAGAGAATGTACTACTGTAAGGAAAATACCTATTACAGCAAAACCTCTCTATAACGGCCACTAAATCACACCAAGTATTTTGTGTTAAAGGCAGGTGGCTGCTTAAAGTAAGGTGAAAGTAAAACAGAACGCTCCTATAGGAGCGTTCTGTTTTACTTTCACGTTGCTTTAAGCAGCCACCTGCCCTTAATACCAACTAATTAAAACACTTTAGTGGCCATTATAGAGAGGTTTTACTGTAACATGTGTATAGTGGTACTGTTAGTTTCAATGATTTATGTCAAGAGGTGATGTTGACTATCTCATTAAGGTTTTAAATGTTTTTACCTTCATATTACAATAACAAATTCTTAACCCTTCATACTTCCGATTCTTTCAAGCTTTTGACCAAATGCCATACAGTTTGGACCCTGATGCGATGCCGAGGTACTCGATGTTACTCGACGTCTCATCTGGATCCAATCTGTTTGCAAATGTGAGTCCAAATTGTGGATAGCGGGATCAGGATTAAGAAATAAAAGAAGATAACCGCAATAAAATATCGTTACATTTATCTGAGAAGTACCTTCAAGACAAATGTTAGCTTATACATACATTAAATTTTGAGAGATGTATGTAGATCAACTCTATATATCTTTAAGAATATGACATTTTTGGAGGACAATTTACTTAGATGCACCGATATACAGCAAGACCCAGGGTCATAAAATGCTAAAGAGCTCTCTATAGCGATTACTTAATAGAGCGTGGATATACAGTATGTAAGATAAGGATGTCTGTAAGAGAATGTGGTTGCTTACTGGAGGACAACAGTAATGTGAAAACTCCTATAGTAGCTTCCTGTATTATATTAGTCCTGCTTTAAGCTACCATTCTGTCTTAACGTTCCAGAATTAGGCATATTTTCGGTCGTCGTTATAGAGAGCTCTTATTGTTTCTGTAAACATTTCATTCAAACCAAGTATAGATCTGTCATGTGTCGCTGGTTTGTAACACAAATACATTAACCTATTTATTTTCATATTAATTAACAATTTCCCTGTTCATTATTCATGTAAGAAATTATGCTATCATGAAAGTACAATGTGAATCATGCAGGAAACACCACATACAAAACAAACAACCGCCCGAACAGCATCACAACAATAAAACACAGCACATGTACATAACTATCAAAACACAAAGAGACACACAAAGACAAAAACAAACATGTCGTAGGGGGAAATATGGAAGTATCGCCTTGGGACGGCCAGTGACCGGTTTAGGAGCGCCCAACCTCGCACTTATTATATCCCACCCTAAAAGACAAACAGTGTAAATAAACGTATCTCCTCTCCGACTAATCTAAAACAACCGCGATGGCAAATGCAGTGGTAAATTGCAAATGAAAACATAATACATGTATTTAAGTGTAACAAACTGTATCCACCTATCGCTAGTGTACTCAATTATTTTGGTGCAAACAGAGTAACTGTAGAAAAGTAATAGAGGGTACGACAAAAACGAAGATCCGACGTCCTCTTTCCATTTCCGGATTTAAGAGGTCGTCTTCAAAGAGTACTAAACCTTTCTTGTCGGCGTACATGAAAAGAGGGCAGCGTGATTGCAAACTGTAAAATGGTTGGCAACCAGACATGTAGTATGTTGTAATACTATAGGATGATATCCCTTTTTAATGATATTTGATGAATAAAGTGAGAAAATGAGTATGTCAGATAATTTTACGAAGTTTGTAAATCACATTTCCATACAATTCAGGATGTGAAATACCGTGTCGCAGGAGCGCCTTAATTTTTGTAGCTGTAAAATGTTCAAGGAATTACTTTACTTTGACAAAAACAGTAGAATCAGATCCATATCATGTCAAAAGCAAACAGAGCAGACCCTGACCAGACGGCTCCTGTAGGAACCGTCTGATCTGGGTCTACTCTGTTTGCAAATGCTGAACATGCGTTTATATAAAGGAAAGTGTTAAGGACACATCAGACAAAATACTTGTTGGTATAAACTATTGACAAAGATTTGTTCAGCAAACAGCTATACCCTGATTAGAGGGCTCCTTCATGTTGCTAATTTAGATTACATGGCCCCCTCAAAAGCCCTCTCATCTGTATCTACCCTGTTTGCATGTGTCCTTGTTAAGGGGCATTGGACAACAATGGGTTTGATACTGAACTGAACGAACACAAAGCGATAATACTTAGATATATTTTACACCAGCTAATTGTTATACGGTGTTTTAGCCTTATTAATGCTGAAACAAGTTTGTTTTTTTCATTTGCAAACTGTGTAGAAACTGTATAGACAACCTTTAAAATTCTTCTTCTTCAAAACCAGTGGTCCAATTTGAATGACATCTAGTAGGAACAGTCGTCTAATGACCATATTGAGAATTAATTATGACGACCATGCTTTTCTAACAAATTGAATAATCTTCAGTTAAAAAAAATAAACTTACTGTATCCTTCATCTTCAGTGTGACTAGTTCATATCTATTTAGTGCAATACTTCGCAGGTGAGCGATATAGGGTCATCCTGATCGTTTTGTTGTATAAAGGCATCTTAGGGACAGGGTTTATTCATAGATGTAGATACTCTCATTCATATTATGATGTTTAACCTAAATTATAAAAATGCAGGCATATCTTTTCACCACACTGATATTCTGTAAACATCGTAAATATATCTCTCAATCAGCAATTCTGGCGTAACTATCTTTAAGTTGCAAGACAAAAATTAAATCAGTTATGCAAGTTATATCAAAATATTTTTAAAACATGTACGGTTGAGCGGTTACGCACGCTCAGATTTGTCCGTCTGTGTGCCAGTCAGTTTAACCTACTAACCCACCGGAAAGAGATTATTTTTGACACTTTTGCAAACAGAGTAGACACAGATCAGACGGCTCCTATAGAAACCGTCTGATCAGGCTCTGCTTTGTTTTGATTATAAAATAATATTTCTCAGATTTTGCAATTTCTGCCATAGCAAATATCCCCCTATTTAATAAAACAGCTGATTAATATGCATGATGTCATATTTCTTACATACATATTCATTAGGCGCTGGTTAACAATTATCGTTTTTTATCTGACAGGTGATGTTAGGACAGAAGTATGGATACCGGCCTATTCCTGCGTTCATTGATGCCGACGAGTTTGAAATTATTTACAAACTTCTTCAAGATAAGGAATCTGATCTGAGTGCTCTGGACGTCTGGTATCTGAAAGATGAGAATGCGGTACCACCCCAGTACGTTCTGCAGCCTATAAATAGCATCCTGAAGAATTACGATAGCTCGGTGAGTATACTTCAAATCTACCTGTTTAGTCCATCAATGGTAGACATCGCTTGTAAACACCCCATTGGCAACAATGGACACTTTCAGGTTTGGTTTGTGTTGCTTGCCGTCCGAGTGTCCGTTTCTGATGGCCATGCCATTGTTATCTCATTAACCCCATCCCGCTCTCTGCGACTTGCCGCATTTGCAAACAGCTTGGACGCTGAGTAACCCGTGTTTTATTACAATTAACCCTTCTCTTGCTGATTTTTAAAATACAGCTCTCCTTCATTACCCATGCCCTGTTGTATAATTACATATATCTTCACTGTGTACAAGTATTTCGCTGTGCAATCACTGTTGTGGAGTGCACTGGTTGCACAATCAATTTGTATATAGTGCAGACCCTGATGCAGGAGCTGTCTCATCTGGGTCTTCACTATTTACAAGTAGGTACAATGTATATTGACGTGAATAGCAAGCGAAGGGTTAATGGTGTTTGACAATATGTCAATATTTTCTCATTATTTTCTCCAAAAGCTTTATTGAAACTAAAACACGTTTGTAGCAAGGGCGATAGAAATAATTTTGTTTTATTTGTCTATATGTTTTATATACATGTTGTAACATGCAGGTGTCGTATGCTGTGCACTTTGAATAACATCGATTTTGCAATGTTTAATAAGCCTTTTCTCTATGAGTTCATGAAAAAAATGACTGTGAATAGTAATTGGATTATTATTTTATAATTGTATATGAATGCAGGAAGAAGAATAAGAGTCTGCTCTGTTTGCAAAGTCGTAAAAAGGAGTGTACATGGAGTAAAGCGTCAACCCTTTCACTGCCACGTAGTTCTTTCAGCAAAGATTGCCGTTTGCGTCAATCTGTATTTTTGAAAGTTCTTCATTTGTATGTTTTTAAACAAAAACAACAAAATTACAGTATCTTACATTTTGGATCATGGTGAAACGCCGAAGAATTTTGCCAATTTACCTAGCATGTTAAAGAGGAAGTTGTCTAACATAGTATATTCTATATCAGGATGATGACTTGAAGAAGACGTCACGTGACGAGTGGCAGGACACATTCGAAGAGCTTCGGCGTTTACTGATGCAAGGCGCGGACCTTGCTTTCGACGAGGGCAAGATTGGAGGGCAAACAAGGCAGAAATATTTTAATTCCGGTAAATTGATAAAGTATACAACTGTATACATGTATACCTCATTACACTCAGTTCATGATTAACCTTCAGCCACCACCAGTTTTGTTTCAAATAATGAAGAATTAGACTTGTTTTGGATGGCTCTTTAGAGAGACTTTATTGTATATGCGACAGTCGCTTGTCCTTCTTACTTGAGAAATAAGTACGTTGATGAAACTACCTTTGTAAGAAAAACACAGCTGTTAACCCTTTCCTCCATAGGCTATTTTTAGACACAACCTCTTTGAATCAATCTACCAAAAAGGAGCATTTACTAGGGAAAAGGAAAAGTTTAGAATTGTGTAGTTTTGAAACCATTGTGTTAAATAGAGCATTTGCTCCTATAGGAGCAAATGCTCTATTTATCACAATGGTTCCATATAGCGACTTTTACAGAGGCGTAGAAAGGCGTATTTATGGAGGAAAGGGTTAAATATTAAATTCATTAAACTTGAGAACCCCATAAGAGAATCCGCAACCCTGATTAGACGCCAAGTATTTCTGGGCCTTATCAAATTTCAAATAACAGTAAACCGTGTCTTGAGCGACATTCAAAAAGAGGTCTCGTTATATGTCTGTAAGGCAGGTGGTAGCTTAATGCAGGTCAAAGGTAACACAGAAAGCTCTTTCTGCATTCCATTTGCCTTGTATTAACCCTTCTCTTGCTGAAATTTAAAATACATTTCTCCTTCTTTACCCATGCCCTGTTGTATTTACTGTGTACAAGTATTTCGCTGTGCAATCACTGCTGTGGAGTGCACTGATTGCACAATCAACTTGTAAATAGTACAGACCCTGATGAGAAAGCTCCTGCAGGAGCTGTCTCATCTGGGTTTTCACTATTTACAGGTAGGTATATTGACGTGAATAGCAAGCGAAGGGTTAAGCAACCTCCTGCTTTTTAATGTTAAAGTACCCATTCAAAATATAGTCGATTGAGACAGGTTCTACAGCATGTGACATCTTAATGACGTATTTGAAGAATACTGATTTAATCCATTCCCTCATATTAAGGCCTTTTGACGCTTCTGTGAAAGTCGCTTTTTGAAGCCACTCTGATAAATAGAGCATTTGCTCCATAGTTGCAAATGCTCTGTTTATCAGAATGGTTTCAAAAGTACACAATTCTAAATATTTCCTTTTCTCTAGTAAATGCCCCTTTTTGGTAGTTTTTGTCAATGATATTAGGTTTGAAAATAGCCTAAGTGGGAATTATTAAAATGCATTTTCTGTCACGTGAAACTTGCTAAGACCCTTGCCCAACTGTACAACACATGTCTGCTGAAATTTGGATCTGTAGCACTGTTGATTACACCGATATGATCAAGCTTTTGAGAAACTATTGACCAAGTGTCATACCATAACCTTTGAGAAACTATTGACTAAGTCTCATACCATAACCTTTGAGAAACTATTGACTAAGTCTCATACCATAACCTTTGAGAAACTATTGACCAAGTTTTATACCATAAGCTTTTGAGAAACTATTGACTAAGTTTTATACCATAAGCTTTTGAGAAACTATTGACTAAGTTTCATATCATAAGCTTTTGAGAAACTATTGACTAAGTTTCATACCATAAGCTTTTGAGAAACTATTGACTAAGTTTCATACCATAAGCTTTTGAGAAACTATTGACTAAGTTTCATACCATAAGCTTTTGAGAAACTATTGACCAAGTGTCAAACAGCTTGGATCTTGAAAAGACGCCGAATTCCTAAACAAAGCTGGCAATAAGTAAAGTTACTAGTGATGCTTCTACGTTCTATGCCTAACATGTAGAAAAAGCTAACAGCACAAAACCCATCTACTCTATTTTCGAAAATAGGTATAAGAATAAGCTAACACTTAATTAAAGAAGGAAACAAACAATACACTGAGATGGCGTGTCAGGTTAGATGTTCAACCTTGTTGTATAAGAGTTGAATAAACATTTTCCTTGTTACAGTAGAATCTGTCTTAAGCGACCGTATGTTGATTGGCAACATTAACCTTAAAAAGTAGATGATTGCTTAATGCAGGTAAAACGTAATGCAGAAAGCTCCTATAGGAGCTTTCTGCATTACTTTTGACCTGTATTAAGCTACCACCTACCTTAGTCAACCTTAGAGACCCATAAGTTGGCCTCTTTTTGAGGTCGCTTAAGACAGGTTATACTGTATCTCAAGTTAACCATTACATTACCTCACTGTGAAAAAAAGATGTGCTCAAATTTGGATCAGGTGCAAATTGGACTACTTGTGATTCGTTGAACCTTTTGAGAAATTATTGACCGAGAGCCTAACAGACTGAATACTGAGTTACTCGGCATCTCATCCGGATCCATATTGTTCACTAATACCACCCAGGTCTCGGATAACGCACTAAGGGTTCATGCATGACTCCTACTGTAGTCATTTTCCGGTCAGTGAAATAATTTGCCAGGTCATCATGCGTCATGATTCCTGAAGTGCATTCAGAATAATCGCTGGGCGTTATCAAACCACCCTGGCACGTGTCTTACAGGATTACATATAGCAGTAACAATTTCGGCAATCTAAAATTTAACCTTTAGATTGCTGAGCATCTTTAACACACATTCGTTTCACTTTATTTTTGTTCACTCTATTTTCAATATGTGTACAGTAAACCCTGTTTAAGCGAACATGGCTAATTATTCATAGGAGTCTAAAAAGTAGGTGGTTGCTTATTGCGTTATAAACATCTTACAGAATGCACCTTTTGGTACATTATGTGTTTAATATGTTTTATTCTGTATAAAGCTACTAATTGACCTAATGGCCCCAAATCGTACTTCTGTTTTATGGTTGCTTAACCCTTTCCATCATATAAACGCCTTTTCACGCACTTGCAAACAGAGTAGACCCAGATCAGACGGCTCCTATAAGAATAAATTTGATAGATACGTTTCTTTACTTTCTAAAATGGCTATACTGTTCCACCTTCCGTATTTCATTATAACTCGTTTTTTTCAATGAATATTCAATAGGTATTGAAATTTAGAATACACATAGAACAGGGGAAGGGTTTAGGCAATTGTTGTTGTTGCTGATCGTGATCTAAACTAGTGGTAAATGGTATCACAAATGTGCATACAGTAGGCACAATATTAAACACTCAACTCATATTTGTGCCTTTTAACGATTTTGCAAAAAGGGTAGACCAACATCAGACGGTTCCTGTAGGAGCCATTTGATCAGATCTTTGACCTTGCTTCAAGCAGTCACCTGCTCAAAATTCCAACTGATTAACACAATTTAGTGGCCGTTATATAGAGGTTTTACTGTATATAGACCCGAGTCTACAGTGTCTGCCAGGACCGTAATATCCCATGTTCATATGCCGTTGTTAAAATTCATGTAATGAATATTCATCATTCCATTATGTCGTATATGAATATTCTTCAGGCAAAGGACTTATGAACATAACCTTTAATAACTGAAAACACCCAACGCATTTGTTAGCTTCACAAATTCTTAATGACAAGTAACCAGCCATTTGCTTAGAAAGCACACATGACCAGAATGTAGAATAGAATGGGTTCTGATGAGAACCTGGGTGACTTGGGATCTGATCAGTATCTAAATATGTGTTAACCCTTCGAATGCAGGAAACAAGTACACTGTCACTAGCAAACAGTGTAGACCCAGATCATAGGGATCCTATAAAAGCCCCCCTGATCAGGGTCTGCACTGTTTCTCATTCAGAACCATATTGCAAGTTTAAGCCTTTCATATATACTGGGTGGACTCTTTATCAAAACACTGATGGGCTAATTCACTCTGACTACTCAGTGTCTAACTATTTACTCCATAAATACGCTTTTATACGCCTATGCAAACAGAGTAGACCCAGATCAGACGGCTCCTGTAGGAGCCGTCTGATCAGGGTCTGCTCTATTTGCTCATGATATAATATAGATATGATTCTTGAGTTTCCATCATGGCCCAAAATTCGTATGTCCATGACTTTTGTGCTATTATAACAATTAATGTAATTAAAACTCACGATACCATTATTTCTTACATAAATATTCATGAAGTAAATTGTTAACGGTTACATGCATCACGGGCTGGTCCTTACCGGTTTCTGTGGTCGTTTGAGTGAGGTGTCACTGTAAACATGTCCTAGACTGTATTGTAAAGTCTCGCTATTACGATCACTCAAAAGATTATACTTGTGAAACAGGTTGTGGCTTAACCCTTTACTTCATGAATATACTTGTAAGAAATAATGTCATATAAATATTAATTATCTGACGTTTATATTATAGCATATTAACACAGGAATTGTTTGTCATATCAGAAACTATTGTTTCATAAGCAAACAGAGCACGTCCTCATCAGTTGACTCCTACAGGAGCCCTCTGAACTGGGTATTCTGTTTTCAAATGCGTAGAAAGGCGTATTTCTGGTGTATACATACAGGGTAAAATCTACATTTGCATTGCATTAAGCAACCACCTGCTTTTACAGGCCATGTTAATGAAATACATGGCCTCATTAGCGGGACTTTAATCATATTTTCTGACGATAACCTTTCGCCCGAGGATATTTTCAAACCTATTTATAATAATTAAATATGCACTACAAATACAATATTCACAAGCACTTTGGAATGTTTAATGCCATTTAATTTACATACCTCTGTGCATTAGGTAGGGTGGTAGGCATAGTAAACAATTAAATGAGAGTACTTGGCTCCTTACCTTGTTAACACTTTACTTCATACATACGCCTGTCTACACCTTTGTAATCAGAGTAGACCCAGATAAGACGGTTCCTATAGGAGCCATCTGAAAAGGGTCTGCTGTGTTTGCTTAAAATATACAGTAAACCCTCTCTATAACGACAACTAAATTGTGTTATTTAGTTGGTATTTACAGCAGGTGGCTGCTTAAAGCAAGGTGAAAGTAAAACAGAACGCTCCTATAGGAGCGTTCTGTTTTACTTTCACCTTGCTTTAAGCCGCCACCTGCCTTTAACAGAAAATACTCGGTATAATTTAGTGGTCGTTATAGAGAGGTTTTACTGTAATATAGATATGATTTTACAGTTTCTGTCACGGCCAAAGTTTTCTCTCCTTGGGCTATTATAAAAATGTAATATAATATCATTACTTCATTATTTCTTTCACGAATATTAATGGAGTAAAGGGTTAATACATGGTTCCTAGTTCGGAGAAATAACTTATTTTAGAATTAGTTTAGAATCGTTTAGTAGTTAATGTGACAGTCTATCTCTTTACCTAAGAGAGGTAAATGTTGACACAGTTGCATAAATAACTGACCCAGATCAGGCAGGTCATGTAGGAGTCGTCTGATCTGGGCCTGTCATGTTTACTCAGGGCATAGTGTAGACTCTGCATTGGCCAACCATTATAAAAGTACAGTTATTAATAATCATGACATCACTGTCTCTTACTGAATATTCATCAGGTAGAGGATAAATGCAGAACAAAAGTATTGCAGGAATTAGGGAACTTTATTGGTATCAAGTACAGCAAAATCTCGATTATTCGAATTTGCTGTATAGAAGAATTTAGACCCTTTTAAGCAGGTGGCTGCTTAATGCATGGTGAAAGTAATGCAGAAAGCTCCTCTAGGAGCTTTCGGCATGCCTTTCACCATGCATTAAGCTGCCACCTGTCATAAAGATCGATAATGATACGTATTTTTGTGTTCGAATAATCGAGATTGTACATTCATTTGGAGGTCGCTACATATATGCACGTGTTGAACTCTTTCACCGCCGAAGTAGCCTAAAAGCGACTCAAAGGACTTCATACAATGGATGAATCATGTTTGATTACCTTTGTTAACAGTTTACTCGGCGCCTCATCAGGGTCCAAACTGTTTGACACAATGCTTATGTAGATCTATTAGAGAAAGAAAATGAAGGAAAGTCCACTCTGAAACTTAAATCAGACGACTTTGTTTCAAGACGAGAAATCCTTGGCCCCAAACGAGTTAAAACACATAGTATAACTAGTCTTTATTTCTCATTTGCAGTGACGGAAGAAGAAATTGAAGAGGGTCTTCTCCGTCAACACAATGGCGACGTCAACCGGAAGTGTCTGTGCTTCATCCGGACAATTAACGACCTCAAGGAAAACACCAATCACCACAGGGCTATCAAATATATTGACATTCGGCCAAAGAGCAACGGCAGCCCCGCACAGATTGACACCGAGGCGCAGGATATGCTAAAATTACTCCGCGAGCAGACCATACCGGAAATGCTAAAGAAGGAGAATATTGTCCGTCTGTCCACCACGTGGAGTGAACATGGCGGGATCAACCCCTCTGACAACGCTGAATACCTCGAACAACTTGAGAAACTATTTTACGAAAAAATGACTTGGCTTGTTGATCAGAATCTTGCAGATAATACCCGCGACGAAGATGACCTTATTCGAGAGGTCAAACACAGTCTGCAAGTCAGAAATGAATGGAGCCGGGTATTCTTTGGTCGAGACGAGATTCTGCGAGAGGTTAAGGTCTATCTCAAGGACAAGGGCAACAAGAAGCCGTTTGTGGTGTACGGCGAGAGTGGTTGTGGCAAAACCGCGTTGATAGCCAAATGCGCCAAAGACACGTTATCGTGGACATCTACCTCCAACCCTGTGATCATAGTTAGATTTCTAGGTATGTAGGTAGTATCCAGAGCTCATGATAAGACGAGTAAATTCAAACATTTTGAAGAATAATTCGTTTATTTCTCCATCAAACGGTATATTATGGCCACTCATTAGAATCGTCTCGAGTAGAATTTGGTGGAGAAATGACGATTTTAGTATCTGAGTATGCCCACGTGGTTGTTGCTTTGGAAACAGTGACATTTCGCTAATTTGAACATTCAAACAAATCTCAGTATCGATCTTAAACTCTTTTGCTGCCAAATATGTACGTCTGTACATTTTCTCGTCTGCTACAATTTTCGTTTATCATTTTTTCGATTACTCCCCTAGTAACAAACAATTTGGATTTTGATGAGATGCCGAGTTACTCGGCTTCCCATCTGGATCCAAACTATTTGCATAGCTAGGGACAAATACGATATTGGCATCGAAAGAGTTAGGAAAGGTGCCAGGTAAATACAAACAGTTTGGATACAGATGAGACACCGAGTAACTCGACATCTCATCTGGATCCAAACTGTTTGACGCTCTGATTGTAGTTTCGAAATTACATAGAAAGGAACGTTAATTATTGTAGATTACAAATATTTACAGACCGACCGACATTATTTACAGACCGACAGTACAGTATTTACAGACCGACAGTACAGTATTTACAGACGACAGTATTTACAGACAACAGTATTTACAGACAACAGTATTTACAAACGACTGTATTTACAGACAACAGTATTTGCAAACGACTGTATTTACAGACAACAGTATTTACACACGACTGTATTTACAGACAACAGTATTTACAAACGACAGTATTTACAGATTACAATATGTACAGACAACAGTATTTACAGACAATAGTATTTACACACGACTGTATTTACAGACAACAGTATTTACACACGACTGTGTTTACAGACAATAGTATTTACAAACGACATTATTTACAGATTACAATATGTACAGACAACAGTATTTACAGACAATAGTATTTACACACGACTGTATTTAGAGACAACAGTATTTACACACGACTGTATTTACAGACAACAGTATTTACAAACGACAGTATTTACAGATTACAATATGTACAGACAACAGTATTTACAGACAATAGTATTTACAAACAGCATTATTTACAGACAACAGTATTTACAAATATTTACAAACGACAGTATTTACAGACAACAGTAGTAATTAAGTAGTAATTTCTCCGAACTTGTTACCGTATTTCAAAATATGTAATAGTAATCACCCTTTGTAAAGTATGCCATAGAGGTTCAGGATTTACTTCCCTTGTCGCATATTTATATCAGACCTACACGTCAGGATTAGAAAACTGATATAAACAAGTACTTTACCTATTAAAACATTTATAATTGAAATGGAATTTACAAAATAATAATAGATTTTTCTCTTTTCGCCCAAAATAAATACTATGTGACGAACATTTGGTAACAGTTTAGATCCAGCAATGGGCACATTGACTTTTATCTAGAAAAGGAATATATGTAGTAGACTATCTGAATAGTTTTTACAAGTTTTCGGCGAAAGGTACTGGGTATCCAGAGGCGTCATGGTTCATATTTGCGACCAAAGATGCTGAGTCGGTATATTTGTTTTTCCTCCTACAGGTACCACGCCACAGTGTTCTCACGTTCTCCTGCTCCTAACCAGTTTGTGTGAGCAGATCTGTGAAGTCTACAAACTTGACAAGTCCGCCATTCCATCAGACTTCAAGGACGTCGTCTACTTCTTCCACGAGCTAATGCAGGTGCGTTGACGTCACAGTAACTTTATGAATAGACAATATATATTTAAACTTATGTTATAGCGACAACACACATACTGTCTAGTTGTCAGTCGTTAAGACAGATGGTAGGTAAATGAAGGACGAATTGCTCCAAAAAAGTTTGAGAGAAACAGTCCTCTTTGCTTTCGTCCTGCTTTAAACAGTCACGTACTTTCTAGTTTATTAACTGACCTGTCACTTTATCAGGTTATACTGAATGTTTTCTATTTGATGATTTGTTTCGTTTACTTCATGAATATTACAACTCTTTACCGATTATATACATGTATATCGTTTAAATTTATAAAATTCATATTTATATGTACAATCAGAATTTGTATTGCTATGGCAAAGAGTTGAAAATCAGATCTGTAGTATATCATAACTAATCAGAACATGGACTGATCAGACCTTGCTACTCCGTTAGCAAAGCGCGATTACGAAGTACATGTCAGTCATCTGTTTCTCCCTGTCACTCAGACTTATTCTGCTTCTTGTCCTATCTCTCTATCTGTCTTTTTCTGACTCGTTTTCCTCTCTTACCCTATATAATTGCAGTGTGCCTGCCTCAAAATATGACCAACGTCATTATTTCAACAGTTTACATCCTAGCTAGTCCCCAAATGAGCTGTCACCAAATGTGAGAAACTTTCACCACGAGAAAATGTTCATTTTCAAACACCTGTTTGCTCAAAACTTGACCAATCAGACGCTAAAGAAGTTGAACACAGACTCCAACCCAGACGTTGTATTTCCCCGAAACATGGTGCAGTTTTTATTTCAATGTTGTACTTTAGGTGTCATTGTCTCTTTCTTTCATGTGTTTTACATTGTAGAATAAGCCCGTACTAACTACATGTAATTACATATCCTTTCGTTTTCTTTCAGACTGTCTCGAAGAAGTCCAGACCTTTGTATATATATCTCGACTCTATAGACCAACTTGCCTCTTCTTTTGAGCCGTATAACTTCCGGTGGCTGCCGAGAGAACTGCCGGCAAACGTGAAAATTGTTATGTCTCTCATACCATCAGTATTCAACTTGATAAAACGTTTTTATGCCCACATTGGGCAGAAAGACACAAATGCGGAAGTCATTCCAGTGTTAGGGGATCACCTTTGTATGGATATTATAAAAACTCGTCTAAAGGAATCCGATAGAACTCTGACAGATCACCAAAATGAGGTCATATCCAAACTGTTTGCCAAATGTAGTTTGCCATTGTTTTCAAGGATCATGCTGGAAGAGGTTCATACATGGAAATCATACACTTCCGTCAGTTCAAATATGATTTCCGTCACACTCAAAGACGCACTGGACAACTTCTTTTACAGGTTGGAAATGAACCACGGCACGCTTCTTGTAAGGAAAACTCTGGGATACATCACAGCGTCCAAGAATGGTATCTCTGAAATAGAAATATTAGATCTTCTGTCACTAGATGACGAGGTTCTCAACTCAATTTTCGTCTTCTGGTTGCCCCCAATTCGTAGGTTACCCCCTTTTCTTTGGACTAGACTTCGGCTTGATTTGGATGTGTTCCTTGTCACGAGGGATGCCGGAGATGTTGAGGTTCTCACGTGGTATCACAGGTTGTTTTCGGAAGTTGCGAGAGAGCGTTACCTCGGTGACGAGGAAACTGAGGCACATATACATTCCAATATGGCGGAGTATTTCATGGGCATGTGGGCTGGAAAACGAAAATCCTTCAGATACAGCCGTTTCCTGAAGACAAGACTTGCCCTTACGTCTGATGAAGGTGAAGAAGACAGAGGAGTACCGTATCAGCCGTTAGTATATGTGCAAAACAAGGCTGGATCCGTGTATAACAAGCGCAAACTCGCTGAGTTGCCATACCATCTCGTCAA
Organism: Azorinus chamasolen; assembly: GCA_963576725.1. NCBI lineage: Eukaryota > Metazoa > Mollusca > Bivalvia > Cardiida > Solecurtidae > Azorinus > Azorinus chamasolen. Next base: position 31,073,806 of record OY755239.1, on the reverse strand, counting down.
ATGCAGAAACTATGAAATGTTGCTGAACACTTGTGTTTTCAACTACACATGGTTGTGGACAAAAATAACTGTTTCCGGTTTGCAGTTGCTATTAGAAGACTTCGATCTGATTCAAAGAGTTTCGGATGACAATGAAGTCCGGGCTCTCGCAGATGCCTTACGGATTGCAGGACACACGCTAAACAGTAATCCAAAATGTCTTTCTCTGGAAATCACAGGGAGATTGTTAGATCTGCTCGATTCCATGCCAAAGATTAGACAACTCTTTCAACAATGTGATGCCCAAGGAAAGAGGCATTCTGCCGTGATCTCCCCTCTGCAGCTTTTCGAAGTTCCAATCAGTTCCCTGACCAAGACTATTGAAAGGATCAGTGCTGATATTGGTGATGCTCTTCTTGTCAAGCGTGATACAGAACTTATCAGCATGTCTCTAGATGGAAATGTCTGCAAATGGGACGTGGAAAAGGGATCACTGATAACAGACACACAACTGCCAAAGTTGAAAACTATATCGTTCCACGATATGGGTCTACATAAATCTCGGGATGAGAAGTACATTGTGTGTGAGAGCCGTCCATCCAGTCAAATGATATATGTTCTAGATACAGAGAATCTGCATATTGTAAATGAGCACAAAATGGCAAACACAAATCTAAACCACAGCCTGAAAGTGGGAAGAAAGTACTGCTGCATAGACAACGCTGTATATGATCTCAGATCAGGAAAGAAAGTTCGTGATTTAAATTCCTATCGAAAAATACAGTCGTTTGTGGAAATCGCTTTCACCATTGACGAAGGTCATATCATGATTGGCGGAGACAAGTTCTTAGAGATGTACTCCGTGGAAAAAGCCAAGAGAGCTCTGCAACTTACGGTGCCGCAATGCGTAAGTGCTATTAAAGTCACCTCAGATGGACGTTTGGCAATTGTTGGCTTAACAGTTGACTGCACAATTAGTATCTATGACATAAGCATCGAGACTGCGACATTTGGCCAACTGATTGTTACCTACGATCCTGACCAGTCCTTTCCTGACGTGAGACTCGGCTCAGATCACTACGCAACCACAGAGATCTCTGAAATCTGTCTCTCGAACAAACAAGGCGCATTTGTCTCCCTCGTCAAACGGAAATATCCCATCGTGTGGAGTCTTAAGAATGTGAGCACGAAACCACGCCTTCTTCGACTACCACAGGGACCCAAAGACCTGCGGTACCTGTACGACATTTGCTTCACGGCTGATGACAGATACATTCTAGCTGCTGAATTGTCACCTAACATAATCATGTGGAACTCAGTCACGGGAGACATGGTGGCGACATTTAGAGCAGACCTGAACAACACCCACGTTCTCTTGTCGTCAGCAAGATCAAGCATGGCGGTCACTGTGCCACAGAACGGATCAGTCATCAAATTGTGGGATCTGCAGAAAGTACTGAAAATGGAGGAAGTGTCGACGCGCAAGGAGCAGATATACTCAGTTCGAAGCCTTACATTTTCTAGTCAGAGCAATCTTGTTTTCGTATCTCGTGTGTACCCGCCAAAAAGCAGCAAAGCCTATCATTACATTGATTACTTCCAAATAGAAGTTCTTGATCTCACTTCCGGTAAGACCGGTATTTTACTTCCGTTTGACAAATACGGCTCCCTAGAGAACATAACAATATCCAAAGACGCATCTGTGCTTGTTCTTGTGACTGGAATGGCCGAGTCCTCCTTTGTTACAGTTCTGGATATGAAAACTAAAGAACTCATATGTTCCCTGGATTTCGAATATTACAAAGGCGTGAAATTGTCCAGAAAAGGCGATTACATGGGCGTGTTTCTGGACAATGACCCAGTGACAATTATCTATTCTCTGCCGGACATGAAGGAAGTGTGTACCATCCGCGACTGTAGTTATGGTATATTTACAAAGAAAAACGCATTTGTGGGGATCACGACCAACACGCTTGTCATAAGAGAATCAATGGACGAGGACGAAACGCTCCAAATAGAGCTTTCTGGTGACGTCATATCCATGTTTTATTGTGATGTCACAGAGGCGCTTCTGATAACAGTGGATAATGGGTTGCAGGTAAGTGAATAATTTACATCAGAAAGTAAACCTTTTACTTTTTCAATATTCATGTAAAAATGACATCATGGATATTTATTAGCTGAATTTTTATAATGTTAACTTTTAAAGGGACGTTGTTGTATTCAGGCCGGGGGGGGGGGGCTATATAGACACTGCTTTGTCAAAAATTGTAGAATCAGATTCATATCAGGTCAAAGGCAAACGGAACATACTCTGATCATACGGTTCCTTCTGATCTGGGTCTGCTCTGTTTACAATTTAAGTCGTTTATATGAGGGAAAGTGTTAAGCATGACAAGAAAAACGGGTTTCGTTGTTGTTTCAAGTTTCAGTCATAACTCTTACGCTGCCATTGTCGCATTTGTGATTACCTTTGCAAACAGTTTGGATCCAGATGAGACACCGAGTAACTCGGTGTCTCATCAGGATCCAAACTGTTTGTTACTGTGACTATGTTTATGAAACAAAAATGAGGAAAACATTGTTGCAGACGACAAAGTTTGCGGACGACAAAAGTTGGCAGCGAAACCTTTTAGAAATTATTCACCGACTGTCAATACGAATCTAAAGTGTGTTCACATCATAGTGTTTGGTGGAGAAATAAAGGAGTTATTCTAATGTTTTAGTTTACGCACGTAATCTGGACAGTACATACCTGAGATCTAATGAGATACCGAATAACCCACGTATAACCAGGACCCAGACTGTTTGACACTCATGTTTAACCAGGACCCATACTGTTTGACACTGACGTATAACCTGGACCCAAACTATTTGACACGTATAACCAGGAACCAAACTGTTTGACACTCACGTCTAACCAGGACCCAGTCTGTTTGACACTTACGTGTAACCAGGACCCTGACTGTTTGACACTCACGTATAACCAGGACCCTGACTTTTTGACACTCACGTATAACCAGGACCCAGGCAGTTCGACACTCACGTATAACCAGGAACCAAACTGTTTGACACGTATGTGTGTAACCAATGCCCAGACTGTTTGACACTCACGTATAACCAGGACCCTGACTGTTTGACACTCACGTATAACCAGGACCCAGGCAGTTCGACACTCACGTATAACCAGGAACCAAACTGTTTGACACGTATGTGTGTAACCAATGCCCAGACTGTTTGACACTCACGTATAACTAGGACCCAAACTGTTTGACACTCACGTGTAAACCGGACCCGGGATGTTTGGCACTCACGTATAACCAGGACCCGAACTGTATGACTCGCGTATAACTAGGACCCAAACTGTTTGACACTCACGTGTAAATTGGACCCAGTCTGTTTGACACTCATGTATAAATAGGACCCGGGCTGTTTGACATTACGTATAACCAGGACCAGAACTGTTTGACACTCTGATTTCATATTTGAAATTCCCGAGAATATTGTGCTGGACTTATCCACTGCCTGTGATATAACCCGAAGTAGCATTCTTTTTAATGACCGCTGAATGGAGGTTTTTCAAAACATATAGTTAGTATATCATTTAGATGACTGACAACTGTCGTTTGCAAGATGCTCGTCTGCGATTAGTGCCGTAATGCTATTTTTGTATATAAATTATATATATTATTCATATTCATTTATTTGTTCAGAATAAGTACATTCTAAGTTTGAAACAGCTTGGATCCTGACCAGACACCGAGTTACTCGTATTGTGATCTAGATCCAGTCTGTTTGCGTGGGTTACTACAATTACGTGTTTTTTACGTGTCGTGTTACCCGGTTAGATCACCCAGAAATTTATGTCCATTGTTTTTACAGGTGTTCACTACAGTATTTAAGACAGAAGGGTTTGGTGTACTGGGGACCATGAATGAAGTCAGCAGAAACGGCATTTGTGACGTCGCAGATGATGGCTCCATTTGCATTGACGCTGAGCTACAGGTGATTATGACGTATTTTATCTTCGAACTTCAACATGCGATTGTATTGACAGGAAAAATAAATTAGAGTAATGTTGTTAAGGCTTAATCGTAAAGAGAACATAAAAGTAAAGTAAAGTAAAGTAAAGTAAAGTAAGTGCCATGTTTCGAAGTAATCTGAGAATATGTTACCAGTGGCAAAAAGTGTTTTTTCCTAATTTTGATTGAAAATTTCCCTATTTAGAGGTAGTAAGAAAATTCAGTAAGACCAAAACTTCTAAAATTCATAAACAAACAACAATCCCTGACCGACAGCTTCTACAGGAGCTGTTAAATCTGGGGCTACTGTTTGCTCATGAAATTTAGGTTTTGGTGTGACTGGGTCTATTGTGTTTGCAATGGACATTTGTAGGACGGAAGTTTTTGAAATTTTCTTACAGCTAAAACATTTCCAAATCAGACAAAATTCCCATTTTCAGGGGTATGGATCATCTTGCCAATATGGTGGGAAAAAACTGCCAGTAAATGATTTGAAGCATGTCTTATATTTAATTCTTATCCCGCAATCCGTGACTTTATTTTCATTTGCAAACAGCCCAGATCAGAATAACCCGACACCTCATCGGGTTCCAATCTGTTTGACACTCGATCGATACTTTCTCAAGGGCTTGATTAAATCGGAAGTAGTCAAGTCAAATTGCACTAGATTCAAATTTGAACAAACAAGTCTTTTTCACAGCGGGATAAAGGTTAAAATTACTACAAGTAAAGTGTTTACCTGCTTCTGAGTTACAGATAAAGGTGCGCATCCAAATACTTAAATCGTCATTTCTCCATCAAACCCTATGTTGTGACCACGCTTTAGAATAATCTCGGAGGGTTTGGTGGATAAATAAATTAGTTATTCTTGAAAATGTTTTAATTTACGCATCTTATTTGGATCTGCTATTACACGTATTTCGATAACATTTCGCTTTCAAGAACTGAGAGGTTTAATGTGTGTATCCTTGGGGAAATAATGTGGTTATGGGGCATTTGCTATCATCGAGTATCTGTAGTTACATGAGCAACAATGGACATTTTTTCATGTTGTACGTGTACAATCAGCCCCACCCTAACCCTTTAAACATTATCTCCTATAGTGACGCATTTTGCGCATCTATAGAAATCACTTTATGAAACCATTGTGACAAATAGAGCATTTGCTCTTATAGGAGCAAATGCTCTATTTATCACAATGGTTTCAAACTACAAAATTCTAAATTGTTCCTTTCCTCTAGTAAATGCTCCTTTTCGGTAGATACATTCAAAGAGGTTAGGTCTAAAAATAGCCTTGGAGAGAATGAGTTAATGAGTGCAGACAGAGTATATAAGATCATTACAAACTATGTGGACCAAGCTCAACGAGCTCCCGGGGTAACCCTTAGATCAGGGTTTGTTGTGTTTGTCAAATCATTTACTTCAGTAACAAATTTTGATACAACTTTTTATTTAATCAATATTTAGAAAAGGTCGATGCAGTTTTAACTATTCAGTAGATTTGTTTTATATAAATGAACAAGCCTTCATTTGTTACAGGTATTCGAACTTGAGAGATGTAAGCGCATAAAACGCCTCCTACCTGACAAACGTAGGTCTGAGATCTCGTCCATCCGCCTATCCAGCGCCGGCGAACATGCAGTATTTATCGACACCATGCCAAGCCACTGTATCAAAGTGTGCCGTGTAGAGGATAGCCAGACCATTGCCACGTGTAGTCTTCATTGCGTACCGGAAATGATTGATATGATTCCCGCGCTCAATGTCATTGTAGTCGTCAGCAAAGATAAAAACATGTTTGTCCTGTCACTCAAAGACTGTGAAAGAAAAACTAATTACACTACGAGGGCGGAACGACTTCAGGCGATTCTAGGAGTTGGGTCGTTTATGGACGTGTCTGGGTTTGAGTTCCCTCCAAAAGTGAAGAGCGTGCTGAAGGAAAACACAAAATCTCAACAAATGAAGACAATGTCACTAGATGCCAACCTGAACCTCGTGGGGACAAAAATGGATGGCACGCTGCTCAACAATCGTAACGGGAAACGGGAAAAGAGCACAGCACGTAGTAGCTCGTGTATAATTCTTTAAGTGTTAGCATGGATAGCAAAATCTTCGTCGATAAAAATCGTCATCTGCTTCAATTTGAGTTACCTTTCTAAGAACACAACCATAGTTTCAAATAGTTTGGGGTCAATCGACGTCCACTCTGATCCAACCTTTGCAACGATAATTCACAATCATCCATAACGTTTAATGGGTTGACCGTTAGCATGGCTAGCAAATTTATAATCAGTAAACGTTATGTACGCTAAAAGATAAATACGCTAATTGTAAGTTTCTCAATTTCTTTTGAAAACCAAAATCATATACAATAAAACCCTTCCAAACCGGACGTTCAATTTAGTATAAATATCGATCCTGGAGACAGGTGGCTGCTTAATGCAGAGTGAAAGTTATACGGAAAACCCCTATTGGAGCTGTCTGCATGACTGTCATCCTGTATTAAGCAGCCACCTGCCTAAAAGTATCTAAATTATTCTCTACTGGAATTCTGGTTTAGAGGGTTTTTACTGTATAATAATTGTAGAAAACAAAGTTTCTCAATTTCTTTTGAAAAACAAAATCAATTGAGTTTTTATATAGTCATGGTCTTGTAAAGTCGCCGCAATGTTCGGTGTCTCACCAGAATATGGACATTAAAGGTCAATAACAAGCTACAAATTCACACTAGAGAATACAACTACAACCCGATATCATGGTGCCAAATATATGCATTTTATATAAAAAAGTACAATGTAACATGTCATTATTATATCAGAGATAGGTCATTGATACCATGCTGCCCTCCCTTGACGCCAGACTATTGGTTCGCAATATGTATTTGATGTGAGTGATACATATTCGTATACGACATTATTTAAGTGATTAGGGATATTGTGAAATGGTATAACCAAATGGAGCAGTTAATAACATGATTACATGTTGCATGTATACGAATTATATTGCGTTGTGGTTTTTTCGATGTGTTAGAACAAATATATACGCATGTTTGATGGACACGCGAAAATGGCGAACATTCCCTTCTCACAAAAATATCCACTTATACGGTAAATGTGTTAGGAAAACAATAATGGCAATTGCAGGAGAAAGTGCTCTGAGGTACAGACATTTTAATCAGAAGAAAAAATAAGTATGATTGTTGAATTTTAGCTGTATAAATCAATACAAGGTGAAACATCAGGATTGGTGAATACAAAACAACCAAGGAGAACTAATACAACTTTCTCAATGTAATGATACACGTATGCGTTACTTCCCTTGGTTCATGCATTTTCTGCTTCAGTACCAGAGGAGATAACCCTTTCTCCTTTAGACGCGATTCTTCTTAACGTCTATGCTAACAGAGAAGAACTAGACCAGACCGCTTTTGTTGGAACCGTCTGATCAGGATATTCTGTTTGCGTATGTAATAATACAGACCGGATTCTAGTTTCTATCATGATTAAACATTCCCTGAATGTCATTATTAAAATCATGTATTTGATATGTATGATGTATTTATTTCATGAATAGTCGTGATGTAAGGAGTTAAGTAATGTTTGTCACTGGGTATTATTTATAATGGAAAGTCCTTGTTCTATGATAATTAAATTACAGTAAAACCTCTCTACAACGGCCACGAAATTACATCAATTAGTTTGTGTTAAAGGCAGGTGGCTGCTTAAAGCAAGGTGAAAGTAAAACAGAACGCTCCTATAGGAGCGTTCTGTTTTACGTTCACCTTGCTTTAAGCAGCCACCTGCCCTAAATATCAACCAATTAACACAATTTAGTGGCCGTTATAGAGAGGTTTTACTGTACATGTATAGTGTTCTCCAGTTCAGGGGAGATAATACATATCATTAGTGTTGAATAATGATAGTTACCGCTGAGTTAACCCTTGACCTGATAGAGGCGCATATTCCCACGTATGCAAACAAAGTAGACCCAGACTCCTATGGAGCCGTCGATCAGGGTCTGCTCTATTTGTTTATGTAAATGATATTGGCTGCAACGCTTTTCAACAGTTTCAGCCATTACTAAAATGTACTTGTTCATATGCCAGAATTGAAACATTCTAATTAATATTCATAAAGTCATGAACTATTTTATACATATTCATGAGGTAAAGGGTTAAACTGCGCTACAAGAACAGTTGCCTTCATGCTATAGAATAAAACCTCACTAAAACAACAGCTCAATAATAATTTAATGATTTCTTGTCTTTCAGACCAATATAGCTTTAATGTAGGGAGACAAATATGAAGAAAATTCGCATAGAGAGTTTTCTGTATTGCAGTAAATAAACCGAACTTTGGTGCAAAAGAACTGAGAGTTTTTTTAGGCTGATCGGGTTGCTCCGTTCCCTTATGTAAACGCATTTTTAAGCATCTACAAAACAGAGTAGACCTAGATCAGGTGGTTCCTATAGGAGCCGTCTGAGCAGGGTCTGCTCTGTATGCTTATGGTGTAATATAGATCTGATTCTACAGCTTCTTTCTGAGCCAAAAATGCCTGTGTTCATATGCCATTATAAAAAATAATCTAATTAATATTCATGACGTCACTATTTCTTACATGAATATGCAACAGGGAAAGGGTTTCTGTATGATTTCAGCCTACCGTTGGTGACGTTGATACTTGTTGAGTTTTCGGTTTAGAGAGGTTTTAATTTTAAGGACATTTATGTTTCTTTACAAAGTGGTAGGTTTTGATAGGTTGACTGTAATTGTTTATGTAGTTTGTATAGCCGACCACTCTAAACCAGGAATTCAATTTAGTATAAATATCGGCCTCTCTTCTAGGAGCTTTCTGCATGACTTTCACCCTGCATTAAACAACCTCATGCCTTAAAGGACCCACATTATTAAAATTCCGTTTTAGCGATGTTTCACTATATATGCAGGAGCTGGAGATAACGCCAGTCTCCTGTAATAGTCTACGATCCATGCCAAGCTCATTTATACTTAACTCTTGCACACATGTATAAAAGCAATTGAGTGGCAAACAGTGTAGACTAGAGTTAGACACTATGTGATAGTTAAATCGAGGGCTTGGTGTAAAACTATTCTAACTCCTTCACAAAGTGAAGGAGTTAGAATAGTTTTGCACCAAGCCCTCGAAATGGACGTTTGCAAAACAAGGAAGGGACATTTTCTTGTGAAACGATTTATGTTATTTATTGCATTTTATGATATTCAACCTTTAACTCGATACAGTCGAACTGTGGGGCACTTGTTTGTATATTGTTTGGCTCCAGATGAGATACACGGTTCTTCGGCGTCTCACCAGAATCCAAATTGTTATCGTTCTCGCTATCATTCGAGAATTGGAAGGGATTTTCCTTCTTTGACATTTAAAGCGAAAAGTCTTCTTTTTTCGGCCGCACCTTTGCCCAGCATGCCAAAGGTTATGATAAGTGCATGTTTGACTGATATGGTGGCAGGATATAATAAACCCCCTCTAAACCGGGCGACACAATTAGTATGAAATAAAACGGTCTTTCAGACAGGTGGCAGCTTAATGCAGGTTAAAAGTCATGCAGAAAGATCTTGTAGGAGCTTTCTGCATGAATTTCACCCTGCATTAAGCTGCCAACTGCCTAAAAAGACCTAAATTGTTCTGTTATAAAATGCCGGTTTAGAGGGCTTATACTTTCGTTGTATCTGTGATTGCCTGGGATACCAGGTATTATATGTTAGGCGGGTCTATTTTACAACCACTGTGAAATTGGCATCAATAATTATGTGATCGAAGACAAGGGGAAATGGGGAAACGGTCCTTATTAAGTTGCAAATAGTGCAGACGTAGATCAGTTGTCCCGTCGGAGCACGGTTATTATCTGGTTTTGTATTGTTGGCGAGGGGACCGAGTTCTTTCTGACATATGACAAACAGCGTGGACCTGCGGTGACCTTATAGACCGAAAACAGCCTCTGTGCTATACCTGTGATCAACAACGATTCTGCACAGAGACTTTCTTATGTCCATAATTCGACGGTCCCGTTTTTCCATGATCTGTTCTGATTGATAGGCCTCATTATGTTCCCAGTTGTTGACCTTTCTCAAGCTTCTCCTCGGTCGCTTGTCGATATAGGAGAGCTTCTATAATGGCTACAAACGTTAAGCCTTATTAGATTAGTTTTACCCTTATCACCATAGAGACGAAGCTTGACACATTTGCAAACAGAGAAGACCCAAATTAGACGGCTCCTATTGGAGTCGCCTTATTATAGTCTGCTCTGTTTGCTAATAGAATATCATATATCTTGTTCTATACTGTTTGATATAGTTATGTATTCACATTTTTTATATAATAATATACAGTAAAACCCCGCTTACGCGACCACCTAAAAGAGGTATAAATCTGGGTGCTAGATGCAGGTGGTAGCTTAATGCAGGACAAAAGTAATGCAGAAAGCTCCTAGAGGAGCTTTCTGCATTACTTTTGCCCTGCATTAAGCAACCACCTGCTTATAAAGACAGATATGTTTATTCATTAAGTGGTCGCATTAGAGGGGTTATACTGTACAGTTAAAAGCAATTATTTAATGAACGTTCATGTTGAGTTGAGTCCTTCATGAATACACATGCAGTAAAGGGTTAAAGATAGGTGATAACTTCAAGAAGAACAAAAGCTATATAAAAAAAACCTCCCATAGCAGTACCCTTAACATTTTGGCTGACCTGACTGGAATTTGCACACAATTTGGATCCAGATGAGACGCCGAATAATTCGGCGTCGTATCAAGATCCAGGCTGTTTGACACTCGGTCAATAGCTCCTCAGATGCTTTGTGGAAATGGAAGTGCGGTAGAACCTGTCTTATAGTAGAACCTGTCTTATAGTAGAACATGTCTTAAGCGGCCTTTCATTTATTGAACATAGGAGTCTTAAAAAACAGGTGGTTGCTTAATGCAGGGCAAAAGTAATGCAGAAGCTTTCTACATTACTTTCGACTAGCATTTAGCTATCACTTGCCGTACAGATCTCTTTATTTGATGGCCGCTTAAGACAGACTCTACTGTAGTCATTTGTTCACACCAGGGTAAGGGTTAAGACAAAAGCAACACATTATATAGGAAATTATTTGTAAACGCCAGATGACACATTTTTATAGAGGACTTAGGGTTGAGTAAATGAAACATGGGTACTAATTTATCGGCCATTTTCTGTGATATTTCTATGTTGTCACTGTTTTAGATAGATGTTATGTATGGATATCTAAGAATAAAACGTACTAAATTGTAAATGGGTTATGCTTCTTTGCCTGGCGTCCACAATACATATATCAATAGTTATCAATAGACATCAGTTGGCATGTATTTATCACCATATTCAACAAGGAATTTCTGAATCGGTTCACTTTTAACATTTATCCTGCTGAGTAAATGTTGGCAGTTTACACTGTTGTCACCATCACATTCATTTATCTCGCATTTCTTTCCAGAACACGACCAGAGTGTCAAACAGTTTGGATCCTGATGATACCCTGAGTTACTCGGTATCTCATCTGTATCCACACTGTTCGCATAGATAGTCGTCCATCAGCTCACAGCAGGCTAAAGGTTAACCATATTTATTCTTGTGCTTTACTTAATTTTTATGTCCCAAATGATAGTATCTACTATTAGATCTATTTTTAAAAATGTCTAAACAGAACTTAAAACCGTTTGTTTATTTGCTAAAAAGAAGTATATTGCAAGAAACGCTGAAGACGACAACACTTTCATGTGTTGGATATGGAAGACCCTGATGCTGATGTACCCGTGTTTATTCGGGATGCGTTTTAGTTTCGAAACTGTTCGAAATATGCCGATAATACTTTGAAGCACAATAAATATAGTTTTGTCCAGCAGAAAGCTCCTGAGCTTTCTGCATGATTTTCACCCTGCATTAAGCTGCCACCTGTTTCCAAGACCGATATACCAAATTTAACGGCTACTTTATAGGGGTTTTACTGTACAGTAAAACCTCTCTTAACCGGACGTTACCTTTTGTATGAATATCTGTCAAAGAGGCAGGTGGCAGCTTAATGCAGGGCGCAAGTCATGCAGAAAACTCCTGTAGGAGCTTTCTGCAGGACTTTCACCATGCATTAAGCAGCCACCTGCCTAAAAGCACCTTAGCATTATTCTCTACTAGAATTCCAGTTTAGCGGTTTACTGTATATACTACTAGCTAACCGCTGAGTCTCGGGCAATGATGATATTAAGGTTACTTGCCCGGGTCTCAGCGTTCAGAAAACACCGAAATTATTAGTCTAAAGGGAAGTATATTATGTGACGTAGGAGAAGAAAGCTAATAAACAGACTGGGCCATATTAGGCGTTAGGCGTTAGAACCATAGGCAGCAGTAGAGTAAGACAGCAGACCGACACGCCAGGAATTTGGTGTGAAATTTATATACAGTCAAACAGTCAGGCCTGTCTTCATAGAAAATAACAACTTTTATTATTCTTGGTAATCATGATTTAGGTCCAATCATTCCTGTCAGACTGCCTTGGTCAAATTAATAGATGACTATTTTTGTTTATTTGTTAAAAAGAAAATAAGGCGTTTTACAGTTTGTCTCCAAATCTTATAATTCTCGATATCAGACTTTTTTATGGTAGACGTCACGCATTTTTATTGCCTCTGGTATTTCCTTGTTCATCCAGCCAAGCTGGTTATTCCTTTCCACGCGTTTATTAGTGGTGTGCGGTGGTCTAGTGGTAACGCGTTTGACTGCTGGCCCGGGGGTCCGGAGCTCAAATGCCAGTCCCTCCCGGAAATTTTAGAGACGCTTTTCAGTGTCTCCTACCCGCACCTCCACTCCACACAGGGGTTAAAATGGGTACCTGTAAGGATCACTAGCTGGTACTGCGGCTGCATGATTGTGCCATATGTTAGCAGTGCTCAATATTGTAGGCGAATGCCTCAATGACCAGGGGAGTAAATGTACAGTCGGCTGAGTGGTCCTTTGGACTGAAAGTAGACTATAACTAGGTACTACACTTTTTTACTTTACTTTATTCCAGAGAGGCCGCCATGAACATATCAATAAACCTTTCTACAACCTTACCAATGTCTTCAATTGAATCAATTGGTGACATGGGCTGATTGATTGAACATGTCTTAAAGGAACTGAGATTCATTAAAGCATTTCATTGATCTACAGGAGATAGTTATGTGAACAGGACATGTTTGATAGTTTGTAGACACTTTTCGAGTTATGCACACAGGGTAGTGATCACTAATGAAGTATGACGGGACTGAACTATATACTACATGATCAGGAGCAGTAGAAAACTCATGATCGATCAATGTCGAAGATACCTGGTTTACTCGAGTAGGACATTTAACCCATTACTCCATAAATACGTCTTTCTACGCCTTTGCAAACAGACTAGACCCAGATCAAGACTGCTCCTGTAGGAGTCTGATATAATATAGATATGCTTGTATAATTTCTGCCAGTGCCAAACATTCCTGTATCCATATGCTATTGTAACAAATTTATCTAATTAATATCTATGACGTCATGCTTTCTTACATGAATATTCATGGAGGAAAGGGTTAATTAACTGGGTAAAATTAGCCGAATGCATCTGATTAAGCCATGTTTTAGACTGAGGGCAATCATTTAGCACATCAACGTTCAATCTCCAACTATAATGTATTCGTTTTCACCAGTTAAAGAATTGTCTACAGTATTATTTTGAAGTCGTGTAAGCACTGAATGTTTGATAATGGAGGCCTGCAAACACAAGATAACAAAAACGCTTTTGAATTCGGTAATCTTACCTAAAGCCAAATGGACTCCAAAGAACTATTTTCAATATCAGGACCTCGAATACACGGTATATTGTTTCTCAGGTAAATCAGTAAGCCTCCGCCATGTGAGGACCTGTCTTTACTAAATATCTTGAAGTTATCAACTGACAACTCAGTGTCCCGAAACGTCTAATTACAAAGGCGGACAATATCGACTTTGTGATGAGATACAGTAAAATCTTGCTATAATGGCCACTAAATTACATAAAGTATTTTGTGTTAAAGGCAGGTGGCTGCTTGCTTTAAGCAGCCACCTGCCATAAATACCAACTAATTAACACAATTTAGTGACCGTTATGGAGATGTTTTAATGTACTAACAATTCAATTCCATCTATTTTGGGATATGAAAAGTGACTAATTAAATGTAAAATATTATGTCCTCTGTTGTCTAACCATTGGTCATTCAAAGAACACGAGGTTATATCAGGTTTCAATGCAACTTTGGCCTCAGGACAATGGTTCACTATCCCCGAAATCTCATTTTTCATGATCAGACATGCTAACGTGTGTACGCATTTGCTAAATAAAACATTGAACACCACCGATTAATACAGAGGGATGGTCATTATTGCATGCACCACATTCCCCACACTGGTCATCTAAGTTAAGACAAACAGCTTTACAAGGGTGATGTATGTGGTATATACTAAGGGAAAGTTTGCGAGCTTCTAGATTAAACATTTTCAACAATCTGTATTAAAACCAGGACATAATTAATTCTTCATCACAATATCTTGGAAGATGAATAATTCGAAAATGTGCGGTTATTGATTCGCTTTGGATTCGGAGATTTTACCTGGTGAATATTCATGTACGAAATAATGACACCATGAATGTTTGTTTTTTCTGTTGTTTTTTTTTTCCCCATATTTTTTTCTTCAAAAGTTCCTTAACCCTTTCGCTGCCAATGCCGGATCTGTGATTACCTATGCAAACAGTTTGGATCCAGATGAGACGCCGAGTAACTCGGCGTCTCATCAGGATCCAAACTGTTTGTTACTGTTACTATGTTTTTAAAACAAAAATGAAGAAAATCAAAGAAGTGAAAATTTGTAGCAGACGACAGAGTTTGGCAGCGAATGGGTTAATGGCATATGAATACTAAATGTTTAATATTGATAGAACTGTGGAGTCAAGTCTATATAATGCCATAAGCAAACAGAACAGGTCCTGATGAGATATCTCCAGCAATAGCCATCTGATCTGGGTCTACTCTGTTTGCAAACACGTGAAACAACGTTCGGATGAAGTAAATGGTTAAGCCCACATCTATCGCAATCACGGGTATTCTGTCTCAAAAAGAATTTTATTCGAATTCCAGATTGTTGGTGTTCTTTTAATGTTTCAGAGAATTAATCTGAAGATAGTAGACACACCAGTTCGCAAAGGTCAAGGTTTTACAATGTCACAAATAAAAGTGCAAACATTTTTGCATTTGACGTCATATATAATTTATATAATATGTTGCATATAGAGAGTTATTAAGATAAGAAATGTTGCTATCTGCAGATGGAATTCTCATTTAATTCTCATTTACCGATAGACGTAATATCATCTATTGATGATGCAACATCCACAGGCGGTTTTGAAATACAGTAAAACCCAGCTAATGCGACCACCTAAAAGAGGTATACTTATGGGTGCTATATGCAGGTGGTAGCTTAATGCAGTACAAAAGTAATGCAGAAAGCTCCTAGAGGAGCTTTCTGCATTACTTTTGTCCTGCATAAAGCAATCACCTGCTTATAAAGACATCTATGTTTATTCATTAAGTTGTCGCATTAGAGGGGTTCTACTGTATTTGCATTGTTTGCAAACAGTTTGGATTCAGATGAGACGCCGAATAACTCGGTGTCTATCAGAATCCAAACTTTGATTACTTAGTGCAATCGTCTCACAAAAACTTTAAGAAATCAGAAGTTGGTAAAAAATGAACAAGGATAAGATAACGCATTATCATTTTCCATCACGTAAAGATTTATACTATAAAACCTGTCCAAAACGGCCCTAAAAGAAGTATCAGTGTCTGGTATTTAAGACAGAATGTGGCATAATGTATAGCCAATTTAATGTAGAAAACTCTCAACTGAGCTTTTTGCATTGCTTTCATTTTGCATTAAACGATCACCAGTTTCGAAAGAGCACTGGTCGGCCGTTTAAAACGGGTCTCAGTGTTATTTCGACAGGACAGTTTGTATTCTAAATTGCGCATGCGTAAAGTATAAATGAACAACCATTGGCCACTTTTTGAGAAAATGTGCCAAATGATAGAGCAACCAATATAGACTCAAGCAATATATGTTTTCAATATTTGACACCCATCAGCATCAGTCGTACATGTAACAACTTGTGGGTTTCCGACAGTCTCGGAATACAATATCGTATACAATATCGTACAGTATAACATGTCTTAAGCGACCATCAAATAGAGGACTAATTATGGGTCAGTAAGACAGGTGGTAGCTTAATGCAGGTCAACTAATGCAAGTCTGTATTATTTTTGTCCTGCATTAAGCAACTACCTGATTTAATATCCTTATGTTCAATAAATGAATGGCCGCTTAAGACAGGTTATATTGTACTTGACAGGTGTGATTTTTCCCGGCGAAAGTTCGCATTATTTTTTACAATTTGTAATTATTTATCCTGTATCGCGGGACAATTTCTAACGTTTCAACAATCTTATGTTTGAAAATTCCTAAAAATACATTTACGGTAGAATCTGTCTTAACTCTTTTGGCGCCAAATTTAAAAGTGTCGTCTGCAATAATAATTTCATATTAAATACAATTCTAAACTAAATAATAAGGGTATATTAGTAAAACATTTGTTTTTCAAAACCTGTATGCTTGGGCTAGAATAATACAGAAAACAGTGAAGTCCCATGTCAGATGCCACCTTGAAAAGGCGGCATCTGACCAGGGACTGCACTGTTGTCAGTGGTGCCAACAGGCGACATTGGCGCCGAAAGAGTTAAGCAGTCATTCATTTATGAACATGGGCGTCTCAAAATGCTGGTGATAGCGTAACTCAGGGTAATCGTAATGCAGTACGTTCCTATTGCTTCTACATTACTTTTGACATACATTAAACAACCACCTGCCTCGCAGACCCATAATTAGACTTCTTTTTGATGGTCGGTTTAGACGGGTTTTACTTTTCCTATTTCCCTCATATAGACGTCGACGCATTTTCATGTCAACAGAACGGATCCAGATCAGACAGATCCTGTATGAGGCGTCTGGTCAGGTCTGCTCTCTTTGCTTATAAAATAGTATAGTTCTGAATACAGTAAAAACCTCTCTATAACGGTCACTAAATTACTTCAATTATTTTGTGTTAAAGGCAGGCGGCTGCTTAAAGCAAGGTGAAAGTAAAACAGAACGCTCCTATAGGAGCGTTCTGTTTTACTTTCACCTTGCTTTAAGCAGCCACCTGCCCTAAATACCAACTAATTAACACAATTTAGTGTCCGTTATAGAGAGGTTTTACTGTATACAGTTTCTGGCAGTATCAAACAAGTTTGTGTTCATTTTCCATTATGATACTTCAGCTAATGAATATTCATGATGTTATTTCTTGCATAAATATTATTAAGGGTAAAGGTCAAATCAGTACTGTCCATACAGATTTCGAGGTGATTGTCATAGAAATAGCCGAGGTGTTCCGGTTTACACCATCATGCAAAGTACAGTAAAAACATTTCTTGAATGACCACTCTAGCGTAGCTTAATGCATGGTGGACATTATGCAGATAGCTTCACTAGTAGCTTTTCGGTGTTACTTTCATTAGATGCATTAATTAACCCTAATTAACCTGCGTTTTAAGACTCCTACGAGGGGTGTTCCATAAATAATGTCATCTGTGCTTTATTTCGCGGAAATCGTGCAATTCATGCACAAAACCACCTCGTGTCGATTGAGTGATCACTGGCTCGTGACACAGGTAAATATCTCGTCCACACGTTCACTTGCCTCGGTACAGTGTACATCGTTTCATAGCCTATTCGTTAGACTATACACAAAATGACAGGAAAACGAGCTGAAAATGTTCTTGAAATTAGGGCCTATATAAAAGGTAGGCCATTACTCGGCATAAAGGCTGTAGATATTCACCGCGAGGTGTGTGACATTTATGGGGAGGGCCAAATGTCCCACAGGACTGTTTGTAGGTGGGTAGCTAAGCAGCAACTGAAAGATGCTGCTCGCCCAGGTCGTCCTGCAACAACTACGACCAAAGGTAACATAGAAAAAATCCGAAATATCCTCAAAATTGATGCTCGATTCACCGTAAGACAATTGGCTCGAATGACAAACTTGTCGTTAGCAAGAGTTCATGCAATTTTGAAGAAACACCTAAAAGTTAGAAAGATAAATGCAAGATGGATACCCCATTTGTTAACGGATGAGCAAAAGAAGACGCGTGTAACAATGGCAAAAAAACTTCTCAAAATGTACCCAAAATATAGTAAAAAGGCTTTTGATAATATAGTCACTGGTGATGAGACCTGGGTGTATTATTTTGAACCAAAGCGGAAGGTTTCCAACCGAATATGGGCCACTAAAAATGCCAGACGCCCAAGTATTGCCAAACGAATACGAACGGTAAAGAAGGTTTTGTATGCTATTTTTTTTTCACTAATAAGGGTCCAGCTATTCAAATCCCGGTGCCAAAAGGCAGAACGGTCACAGGCAAGTTCTATAAAAACGTTGTTCTGAGAAAATTGAAGAACTACTACAAAAGTAGCCGCCCCAAAACAGGACTTAAGTATGTCCGACTTTTGCATGATAATGCACCCGCTCACAAGGCACGTATTATGACTGACTTTTTGGAGTCAGAGAAGGTTACCGTCCTTCCGCACCCTCCGTATTCGCCAGACTTGGCCCCCTGCGACTATTTTCTCTTTCCAAAACTTAAATATCATTTATCTGGAAGGAGATACAATTCGAGAAATGCCCTTGGATCTGCTGTTTATCAGTGTCTGATGGGTGTCCCCATTGAAGAGTATGAAAAATGCTTCCAAAAATGGATTGACCGGCTAAAAAGGTGTATTCTGGCTGGCGGAGAGTATTTTGAAGGGCAGAGCAAATTAAAATGAACAAAAGCACTTCCGCTATATGAGCACCGATGCAAGTGACATTATTTTTGGAACACCCCTCGTATGTTTAATAAATGAATGGTCGCTCGGGACAGGTTCTACTGTATATAGTAAAACCAATCTAAATGGGAATTCTAATAATGTTGATACTTGTAGGCAGTTGGTTGTTTAATGTAGGGTGAAAGTAATACAGGAAGCGCCTAGAGAATCTTGCTTTGTGACTTTCACCCTGCATTAAGCTTCCATCTGTCTCAACGACCGATATGTATACTAAATTGAACGTCCGGTCTAGAGAGGTTCTACTGTATATGGATATGACACAGAACTACCATGCGTTCTGTACAGAATAACCCTCACATAACGTTCGCAATTGTAACTGTTGACAACAACCCATGACGTTTAAGATGGGCACCGTTACATGCTAGTGCCAACGTTGCAAGCGTTGTGCGAGCGTTGTCCTAAGCTAAAAAAATATGTTAATTTTTACAACGCCAAACTTCCAAATGGACTGATTCAAAATTCAAACAGATCAATCTTATGGTGAATGTTTAGAGATCTTTTCTAAAGAAAAATGTAACATGACAAACAGCGCAGACCCTAATGAGAGGGATCCTAGTGTAGTCGAAATATATCTACATTCTTGTACAACAAACTATCTTGCCGGACACGTCAGTTAAGCCTGGTCCTCTAATTTGAAACAATGATGGTAAGGAACAGATTCAGATACATTAAATACACATGATCATTATAGTTCCCGTCACTGTCAAGAAGGAAGCGGTGTTCTAGTGGTAACGCGCTTCAAATACCGGTCCGCTCGGAAACTTTCAGAGATGCTTTTCTGTGTCTCCCACCCACACGCAGTCTGAGAAAAACTGTCTGTGAAGCTTGAAATGCCCGAAAAGTAGTCATTAGCCCACAACTGACTTGTGAGTTGTGACATGGCTTGTCACAGTGAGTCCGAAAGAGCATAGCCCGATTGGAAAAGAACTGTGTTTGTGCGATAAGTGCTTAGTAGATTCCACCAGCATATGAAGAGGCAGTCTATCCGAACATGAGTGTGAAAGCACTCGGGGATCCATGACTAGGAGGGACGACTCGAAGTGAAAACCCATGTAACCCTGTACGTCACCGAGTACGAGGAGGCCACTGGCGTTTGATCGAAAAAGACTATAGTTTATTTATAGCAACCAGTACATTAATACACTACATGATATAACTATTGTATAACATAACTATAGTCTGTTTCGATCAAGTGCCAGTGGAGGAGGCAATGAACGAGTACGACGCTTAGCGCAAAGCCAGCGGAGGTGATTGTGGGCGACGGACGAAACTCGTGCATGAATACGCCGCAGACAGGGGAAAATGAAAAGAAGGAACAGAAGACACTTACACATGAGGAGCTTACTGCATGACTTTCACCATGCATTAAGCAGCCACCTGCCTAAAAGTATCTAAATTCTTCTCTACTGGAATCGGTTTAGAGGGGGTTTACTATATATAAAATAATCACCACATGTCTAAAAGGTTATCAATGTTCCGGATAAACGAGGTTGTACTGCATTTTCTACAATCCAAGACATGTTAACATTCTTTGCCTTTCGTAGATGAAATCATTTTAAACAAGTTTGCTTCCTTTAAAAAGAAGCCAAAGAGAGGTCGGTAGCAGTTTCTTATCAAACAGTTGCTATAATATACAGGCGCCGTTTGACAATTGTTTGGCACCGGATCGTAAATGGGTTTCTATAAATAACTATTGTATATATCAAATAGTAAGTGCGCTATAAATAGAATGAAGACGGTGTCTATCAAGCGCCTAAGCCTAGGAGATATGAATTTAAACAACATTTATGCAAGCATCTGGATCGCCCCAAACATTTTATTGCAAGGAAGAGTAACATAACACCAGTATGGGAGCACTTAGGAATCAGCAGTTCAGAGAAGGAATCTAAATAATTCGAGTAGACTTCATCAAAACTTGAATATTTATAAATATAACAATTTATTGAAATGAATTAAACACTTAAATTTGTTATTGTCTAATCCTATTGTCCAGGTTTCATTACCTATGTTTTATGTACAAAAATCAAATTTCATGCAATTTCCCCGTTTCCCCGTCTCATGCATTTTCCTGCCTAGCACTATATATTCTATATGAAAAAAGTTTCAAATCTCAGGCATGTCTAAAGAGTTTGTCAGGCATTTTGTCTCACAAAGTATGGTACCCCTGCAATTTTCATTTACAATGTGCTTTAATTTGGATACTCTACACCTTCATTGACTTGATCTCGAATATAAAAGTTATTTGCAAACAGTTTGGACCCTGATCGTGCAAACATTACATAACTCGTCTAATCAGAATCCAAATTGTCTTAACCTCATGCTTTATTATGATAATTAATCCCTTCACTTTCTTGATCCAGAGAATAAAGGTTATTTGCAAACATGTATTATCAGAATCCAAATAGCATAGCATGAATCTCATAAAACTATTCGCTGCAACACCGGTCACCAGTACCAGGAGAAACATTCCACTACCTTTTGCCCATGGCACAAATAGAAAATGCATTCCATAGGATCGCCCCCTCCAGGGGCGATCAAAAAAGTTACGGAATAGGACATACGGCGTCGACCCTTTCGGCATTCACTTCTGGGTCGTTGCAAGAAGTTCTTTGAAAAAAGTATTCCGTGTACAGTGAAGCTCACTTATAACGAACTTGGATATAACGAAATATTGCATATAACAAAACAAAATTTATTCCCCCTCTCTAATTAACATATAGTAAAATGGACCTGATATAACGAAATTTGGATATAACGAAATAAATCAGAGGGTCCCGAGGACTTCGTTATAAATGAGCTTCACTGTATTGTGTCATCTTCTCTTGTGACGTATGCGGATAAACTTAGGTTAATTTGAATAGGATTATTAGAATAGAATATAAAATAGATTTTAATTACCAATCTAAGTCACATGGAAACGCCTGTTCAAACATTGGTTTAGAATCTAGCAAACACCTCCAAGTTAGCCAGAACCTCCTATTAGATTACTTCCGGTAGTAGAAGGTTTATTAGGTTAGTCAGAGACATTTATACAGACATGTCTCTAGGTTAGTAGCTGTTTCTACGGCATAATGAGTCTAGAAACATAGAACTATTTTAAGTTTCTGTAAATATGCATATATTTACGGAATAACAGAAAATTAACGAACAGAATTATATAAATAAAAAAAGAGAAATAAAATTGGTTGCAGATGGATTCGAACCCACGCAGGAACATTCCAAAAGCAATTTTACAACACAACGGATATCATGCTAGCCCATTATGCTACTGATTCTGCGTTGATCAACATTGCTAATTTATCATCTATATAAACTTATTCCATCGCTGAGGAAATGCGCTTTTTAACAGAATCAAGTCAGGGGGCAAGGATTAATGGATAAATAGTAGATGTATTCTTTTCACGCGCATTGCAATTTCCTTAAAGAAGCTCTTAAAAGAGCGGAGAACGGCATATACCTAAATAATCTGTTCAGCTCCATCGATTATGAGTAGGTATGTCTAAAAATAGAAACTGAGATACCCAAATTTTGTCCGGAATGAAATACTAATTGCATTTTGTTCAGAGAGCGTCTGATAATTAAATATTCATGTTTATTTGGATTAAAATATCGGCATTCTCGATTCAAGTGATGTTATTATAGTTCACAGCGGGGTAGAACTTTGAGCAGACATTATAGTTCACAGCGGGGTAGAACTTTGAGCAGACAGTATAGTTCACAGCGGGGTAAGGGCGAAGACATTACGTGAGAGAACTGAATCGCTGTATTAGGTCAGTGCTTTTGAGTGTGTGACACGCATATACTGCCATTTGCGCACAGTGGAGACCCAGATCATAGCGTTCTTAGATGATCCCTCTGATCAAGGTATGAACTGTTTGTCATGCAGTTTAAAGCCTTTCATACAGAGTGGACCTTATAGTTAAACACTGATGGGTTGTACCACTCTGAAGATTCGGCGTTGAAAGGGTTAGAGTTTATCCTTTCTTACTGAGTGGACTCTGTTGAACACTGCTAGGTCATTCCATTCTGTTAAATTAGGACTGACAGTCTTCTTATAGATGGTATCGGATCTGCTTTTGGCAATTTCAGTTTACCTATTGCTTTATTGGAGAGGTCATCAGACCTCTCCACAGTGTTGGAATTGGATGTCGGCGTACTCTGGGATGGTTTACAATTTATCTCAAGGAGTTTTGAATTGGGACAGTAAAAAGATTGTCACCGGCTACCGGAAGGGACGAGTCGTGGCTATTCGCATGCGTGAGTTTTTGTTATATAAAAATACGCAGCCAAACTATCACTAACCAATAAGGAGTTTGAATATTAAAGTTGACTCGAGAATGTCGATATTTTAAATCAAATAGACATGATTATATTATTCGTGAACAAAGTGCAATGATTTTTGCATTCCGTACAAAATTCGAGTAACGGTCGGCTCAGTTTCTATTTTTAGATAGACCTACTCATAAATCGATGGAGCTGAACATATTATTTAGGTCTATGCCATTCCCCGCCCCTTTAAGAGCTTCTTGATCAAACTACCATGCGAGTGAAAAGAAAACAACTTCAATTTATCCATTAATATTTGCTTCCCGATTTGATTCTTATAAATCCGCGTTTCTCCAGTGGTGGATTATATTAATAAAACTGATAAATTCAAACCGCATACTGTCGAAGGCAGCGTAGCGTAGTGGGCAAAGGCGTTATGTATTGTGCATCAACTCCGCTTTTTGTATGACCTGGCGTTGGTTCGAAACCACCTGTAACCAAAAAAAATCCATCAACATATGCATATTTACAGAAAATTAAATTAGTTCTATTGTTATAGGATCATTATGACTTAGTTCTAAACGGCTACTAACTTAATAAACCTTCTAGATACTACCGGAAGAAACCTAAAACGAGGACCTGGCTCACTTGGAGGTGCTTGCTAGATATCTAAACCAATGTTGTGACTGATGTGTCCATGTGCCTTCTAAGATCTTCACGAGGCAGAAAGATTAATAAAAATGTATTGTTGTTTATATGTGATTTGCCAATACAATGTATGTGCCCAAGTTTATTTATGAAACACGTGCTTTAGTTTCATGTCAATTATGTTAATCATAAATGTTTTAGTATGTATTGATTTGTTCTATTATATATTCTATTCTATTCAATTCTATTCTAAGAAACCTGTGTTTATCCGCACCCCCTTTAAATATTACGCCACTAGAGAAGCTTGGTGACTGAATAAAGTCCAATACACAGAATACATTTTTTTTCAAAGAACTACTTGCAACGACGCCATATGTCAGACAGATCATTTTCCATAACTTTATGTCAATGCATTATATCTCATAAGCAGTGCCGCTTGATAGACACCGTAAACATTTTACGATCCGGTGTCAAACCATTGTCAACCGGCGCCTGTATATAGCAACTGTTTGATAAAAATAAAAATGCTGCAGACCTCTCTTTGGCTTCCTTTTAAAAGGAAGTCAGCTTGTATGGAATATGTTGTGGGCTGTGAAAAGTTTAGTGAAATGTTTCGTGAAAGTTGTGGACATTGACTGGTGATTCAAACATTTTCTGCCGCTTAACCCGTTACTCCATGAATACGCCTTTCCACGCCTTTGCAAATAGAGAAGACACAGATCAGATGCTCCTGTAGTGGCCGTCTGATCAGGGGCTGTTCTATTTGCTTATGATATTACTATTATTATTATACCACATTTATATAGCGCTCTTTTCACAGATAATACAGATATGATTCTACAGTTTTGCCAAGGGTAAAAAGTCCTGTGTCCACGTGCTATTGTAACAATTTATCTAATTAATATTCGTGATGTTAATATTTCTTACATGTAAAGGGTTAAATGCGAATAGGGCTACCGGTTATTTGCGGACCTTGTCCTTGGAAATCAAAGTCAAATGGTCTATAAATAGATCGACCGTAGGATGTTACAAATGTATTTGAACTTAGCTAGACAGCATTTGGGTCATACTTATAAACAACATATACCAATACCCACCGCTCCGTGTTCTACTCTGTGTCCAGATAGGGTCTGCACTTTTTATCACTCGTTTGTCATTCATTAGAGTATATAGTATACAGTATTGTGTTATGTGTGAAATTATTTCTTATGATGATGCAATAAGGCCCATTTCCTGAGAGAGCATCTCGTGTTGTACTCACAGAGGATTACCCAACATTCGTTATACAGTAAAACCTCGATTATCCGAATTTTCGGTATAGAAGAATTTAGACCCTTTTAGGCAGGTGGCTGCTTAATGTATGGTGAATGTCATGCAGAAAGCTCCTAGAGGAGCTTTCTGCATGACGTTCACCATGCATTAAGCTGCCACCTGTCTTACAGGTCGATAATAATACGTATTTTAGTGTTCGAATAATCGAAGTTTTACTGTATATCAACTGATCTAATGTTATGAAAAGTAATCAGAAATGTAAACGTGACGAGAAAACCTCAAAACGTTTAATAAATGTTATCTTTCACTACCCTTCATCGACTCATGCAATATTCATAGATAATGCACGTGCCAAGTTTTCTGATTTTAGAATGATTATCAATATTTTGCAGAACCTTTTATCAACATGCTTTCCCGAAATATTTTAACAACCCTTGTCATGCTACGCACAATTCCTCTGACGTTTGCAACCAAGCTGAATACAGGCGAGACGTCAGGTTACTCAGAGTGCCGTCATGATTCTCACTGTTTGGCACTGTGTCACTACCTTCTCAAAAGCTTGAACGAAATGGAATTAAGGAAACCTGTTCAAGAGGAGCAGATGTCATTGATATACTTTTTATTATTTATTCAGGATGATAATGGTTAATTAATTGCTTATTGATTCAGTCTCACCCAGGTTTTTGTCCCACTAACCTTTCCTTTTATATCTAGAAAATCCTGGAAAAGATTGAGAAAACATACTGTTAACCTCTCTCGAGCGATCAGCACACAGAGGGCCATAAAGCCTGATACAGTAAAATCTTGACAACTCGAACTCTCAAACAAATATAATCACTGGTCTATAAGACAGGTGGCAGCTTAATGCAGGGTGATAGTCATGCAGAAAGCGCCACTAGGAGCTTTCTGCATGACTTTCATCCTGCATTAAGCAATCACCTGCCTAAAATGTTCTCCATTCTTCTTTGAGTTAACAGGTTAGAAGCCACAGACGAATGTACAGTAAAACCTCTCTATAACGACCACTAAATTGCATCAAATGTTTTGTGTTAAAGGTAGGTGGCTGCTTAAAGCAAGGTGAAAGTAAAACAGAACGCTCCTATAGGAGCGTTCTGTTTTACTTTCACCTTGCTTTAAGCAACCACCTGCCCTAAATACCAACTAATTAACACAAATTAGTGGCCGTTATAGAGCGGTTTTACTGCATATGTAGAAAGCTCTCAAATAGAACTATCTGTCTATGTTCGTCTTGCATTAATCATCCACCCGCTTTTAAAAAACATCCTTGTTTATTAATTAAGCGGCCGCCTTAGAGGATTTCAACTGTAATTGTATTTGATTACAATCATATCTTTCGAGTATGTTTTTTATCTAACACAGGGTTTGTTTACATTTTGGGATTCAGATTCATTGTATGTTAAAGTGCGCTTTATGTAGGTCTGTAGGTTACAAATTCCGACCCGACACGCGTTTCGACTAGGCCAGTAGGTCAAGCACATTAGTTCGTAAATCATTCCTCCTGATAGGAGAGTAATTGGCCACAGAGCAGATGCCAAACACCGACCTTGAGAACACAGATCTGGCATTGGAGAGTTTGTATTTTAACCTTTCGCCGCCAAATGAAAATCATCTGCACTGAGTATCGTCTTCTTCAGGTACCGAATTGGAGCTGTCTTAAATTTGTTTTTGAAAATAGAATTAAAGCGTCAAACAGTTTTGATCCAGATAAGACACCGAGTTACTTGGCGTCACAACAGGATCCTGCTTGATTGCAAAGGCTATCACGGTGAAACCCCTGTACCATGGCAAGTCAAAGTGGTTTAATCCTTTATCCATGAATATTCATGCAAGAAATAATGACCACATAAATATTAATTAGTTTAATTGTTATAGTAGTGCATGGAAACAGTACCTTTTGGCCGTGACAGAAACTTTAGAATCATATTTATATTATATTATTAGCAAACAGAGATAGACCCTGATTATACGGCTCCGCCTGATCTGGATCTACTCTGTTTGCAAATGCGTAGAAAGGCGTATTTATGGAGTAAGGGGTTAATTGTCGGTGTTACGTGTAGATGATTGCCAAACGCAGGATCAAAGAAATTTAATACTTTTGATCTGCACTTAGCATCCACCCACGTTTGAAGATACCAGTCTCTATTTATAAGACGATCACTACAGAGAGATAAGTTATATACAGTACGTCCTGCATACGACAAGCAGTACAAATATAGGTCTCATTTTTGCTATTTAAGACATGTAGCAGAAGGAAGAAAGTTATTCATACAACTCCTCTAGGAGCTTTCTGCGTGGCTTTCATCCTGCATTAGGCGGCCACATTCTCCTATAGACTTGCATGTTTAGTCTTTGCATGGTCGTTTCATGTAGCTTCTACTGCATTCTCCATACAGTTGCCATGGTGATATGAATTACAATTTTCTGCAGAACGTTTAATTGATTGTACTTAACCCTTTTGCTGCCAAAGGCAAAAATGCCATTATCTTATGCAAACACCTTGGATCCAGATGAGACGCCGAGGATCCAATCTGTTTATATGTTATAAAGAAAATACAAGAAAATATGAAAATAACCCTTAGTTGTAGCAGAAGAAAACGTTTGCAGACGACATTACGCGACAACGACGAAAAGGTTATAGGTATTGGTACTGAGAAAACATTATCCCATTCCCTCATATTGACGACTTTTGACGCATCTGTAAAAGTCACTTTGTGAAACCATTGTGATAAATAGAGCATTTACTCCTATAGGAGCAAATGCTCTATTTATCACAATGGTTTCAAACTACAAAATCTAAAAGTTTCCTTTTCTCCTTTTCTCAAAGATGTTTCAGCAAAAGTTAGCCTATGAGGTAATGGGTTAAAAGTTACAGAACTATAGATAAAGGTGTATATATCCAACTATTGAATCGTCATTTCTCCACCAGGCCCTGTGTTGTGACCATTGAGCTGTATATAAAGATGTGTACTAAAAGCATCATTTCTCTACCAATCCCTATGGTGTGACCACACTTTATAATCGTCTCTTTGAGACGATATTCTAAAGAGAAGTCACAAAATGTTGTGTCTATATGTCTATAGAGGTTTAGATAAAGGTGCGTATTCAAATACTAAAATCGTGATTTCTCTACAAAATGGTGTGTTATGGCTACTCTTTAGACTCGAATCGATGAGACAATTCTAAATTCTTGAAAAAATGATTATCTTTTGCGGTGATTAGAAAAATTCAAATTGCACATTGTTATAGTTCGGAAATGCTATACATGTACTTGTTACTTTAATCAATTCCCTCATATTGACGACTTTTGACGACTCTGTAAAAGTCACTTTGTGAAACTATTGTAATAAATAGAGCATTTGCTCCTATAGGAGCAAATGCTCTATTTTAAACAATGATTTCAAACTACAAAATTCTAAAATTTCCCTTTTCTCTAGTTAATGCTCCTTTTCGGTAGATTTATTTATAGAGGTAGGATTTAAAAATAGCCTATGAGGTAATGGATTCAATGGCAAACATGAAAATATATAAAGATGCAGTTTCCGAGGTCTTACAACACGCCAATATATTCGTTGTTGTTATCCTCCTGTAGGTATTTAGGAACCGTCTATCATGCTGTTCGTCACATGTACAATTATTCATTGGAACTGAAACCTGTGGTAAAATGACAAACGTGATGCGTAAATTAAACATATTCAAAAACAAACTCCTTTATTTCTCTTCCAAACCACAGGTGTTTGTCGTGTGCTACCCCACTACCCGGCCACCCCCCCCCCCCCCCCCCCTTCCGTCTGCAACCACACAGAAAAATATTGGCCAAACTAATCTAAAAAATGTCAAAACATTGTCAAAATACCATAAAATAACATTTAAAAGTGAACTAAAAAAATCTGGGTTTTTTTGTTCACATCAATGTAATAGATAATAACAAGGTAGGTATCTCTGACCACAGAAAATAGGCATGCAGTCACTACGGGTGCCATAACTTTGTCAAATTCCCATGTATTCTCAAAAACTATTGCTTATATTTCGTGGGAGAGATGCCTTGAGACATGCTATTAACGAAATCTCCACTATACGACAAATTCATTTGAAGACAGGCCTTTAATTCTCAAAATAAGTTGGTCGGCTCCGATCTGATAGACCCGAAAGGACGTGGAGGTGTGTCCCATGCGGATAACCTCTAATATTATGGTTAACGCCATTCGCCTTTGCGAGCGTCTCGATGATCGTGACAATTTTATTGCTGCGTTAATTTCAACGGACCAAAAGGATTATTCTTACTATAATCAAGTAAATCTACATCATTTCGTTAAGGAAATATGTTTAAAACAATGAGTATCACTGATATATTACAGCATTTGTTCGGTAACCGGCGAATATATGTAGTTTCACTCTTGTCAAATGTGAGTTTGGATGTAACATACAAATATGTTTTCTCACTTTATTCTGAAATGTCCTATATATATATATATATATATATAAGATACAATATTCAAAGGTTCTATTCAGATCACCTGAGCATGTTTACATTAGTAAGTTTGTTAAATTCAGCATGTAAAACAGTCTTAAACAGACTGGCACTATAATGCATCAAAAGCTTCAAACTAAGAAATAATACTCTTAGTGTATTATAGGCTTATGATATGTTTATTATCAGTTGAGGTATTTGGCTAATGTACAACACTCTCGTAATACAGGGTATACTACTATGTATGTTAAACTGGCACTGTATAATTACATTAGCGTGACTGTCATGTGTATGTTACGATGTTATGATGATGAGCTTGTATGCTTAAGTCAAAAATAAAACATCTGGGTCCATGCTTATAAAGCTTTTGGTTGAGTCTGAGTTTCGTTCTCAAGCTTTTGATTGGTCAGATTTGAGTTCTCAATCTTTTGATTGGTCAGATTTGAGCCAAAGGCTCAAATCTGACCAATCAAAAGCTTGAGAACGTACTCAGACTCAACTAAAATGTTTATAAGCATGGACCCTGTTATGTTCTGTTCATAAATGATTTAAAAGACAAATTCTGCCAACTGTGTAATCTCCTTTGTATGTTCAGTCTGCATAATTGGCTTGTTTTAAGATACTATGTAAACATTCTAAGATAAAGTGATACTCGTCCTTTATGGATCTAATACAAAGTTAGCATATTCTATCCTGGTAAGATGTTGACGATCGCGTCCATCTACTTATCTTAATTACCAGCCTATTGAATGCAACGCTTTATCTAGTTAAAGAAGTTCTAAACTTCTTTGCCCTGAGAACATCTAAGTACTTTTGAAAATGCAGCTGTGCAATTTCTCAATAAGATTTAGCTATGCTAGTGACCTACATGTTGTCTTCCAAACCTTTGATTGGATATATTTCCAAGAATCTATTTTAATTTACCACATCCTATGCCAACACATTTCTGAGAATCCAAATATATCCAACAGAAGCCCTAATTTTGATATTTTGATTCATTTCAGTTCTTTTAAAATAATGTCATTAACACATTTAGTATAACTGTTCATATTTCATTCAGTAACTTTAAACCGAACTTTGGTCGCGATGAAAATAAGCTTGGGTTACAAAAGTTGCTCTTTCTAACTCTCCATTGATAAAGTCATTTTGTGTAAACGATTTAACGCCAAATAATTTCTTACAGAACTGTGCATGTACTCTTCCTATTTCATTTGCTCGACTAAAACCCCAACTTTCCTTCCAATAATTCAATATAGGCGTGACTAATCTATCATAGAGTTCTAATATATGTTTTGGCATAATACTGGTAAAATAATATAGATTTACATGTATAGAGTTTAACGTTTAAACACTGCTACTTGGGCGTGTCAAGCCATGGTTGAATGACAATTAGAAAAAGAAGCACCAGATGTGAAAACAATACCCAAATAAGAAAATTTACCCATAATATCAATAAGTTCAGCATTATAATAAAAATGTATTTCTAGAAAGAGTCCTGCTCTTTCCACCATATTTCCATTGTATTTACATATGTGTACTGTGAGTTTCCATCTTTGACAGTATTCGATTCGGGAAATGTATTTAAGTTTCTCTGCAAATCTCAGAGGTGTTTTCACATTTAATTATATCGTATGCATATAAAAGAATATTTATTGTTATTATCTACAGTTACTCCGTCACCACCCCCCCCCCCCCCTCCCCCTTAAGAAAGAAATTCTTCCTCTAAGTCTTTTAGGTACATATGAAATAAAAACCGAGATAAGAACTCCCCTTGTCTCATGCCTAGAGTACATTCTCTCAGCAAATTATTAAGTTTATTTTTGATTTTATACTGTTGTACAATGATCTAATCATATTTCAAACTTTACCTCTTAGTCCTAACCGAATAAGTTTAAACCAACGAATGTCTCCCACAATGTAGTCGAATGCTTTTACAGAAAACATATTCATGAATTTATTAATATGTACTAGCTGTTTTATAATTGCATATGAACACATGCTATTTGGTATTCAGATCTATTATAGTTTCAACAGAAAACAGAGGAGACTCTGATCAGCCGTCTAACTTGGGTCAACTCTGTTTGCAAAGGTGCGAAAAAGCGTCTGTGCTAACTCTAACAGAATAATGACTGTGCTGAATTGAACAATACAGTCAATAATTTATGAAATCCATACTTTGAGTAGAAGGGTATTCCACACAGGCTTCAACTAAAAGTGGGCAATGTTGTTGGAGTGTTGCCGATGTACACTGCACTGTACACGCTATAGTACATGTACTCAATTTGCTTGAGTGTGGGTTGGAGGTAATTTATATACATACAATAAAACCTCGATTATCCGAACACTAAAATACGTATTATTCTCGATCTTTAAGACAGGTGGCAGCTTAATGCATGGTGAAAGTCATGCAGAAAGCTCCTCTAGGAGCTTTCTGCATGACTTTCATCATGCATTAAGCAGCCACCTGCCTAAAAGGGTCTAAATTCGTTTATAACGAAAATTCGAATAATCGAGGTTTTACTGTATATGCAGTATGCGTCGAACAGTTAAGTTTAGATTGATTTTAATCTAATATTAAATGTTTCAGATATATTATATCTGATTGGTTATCAGAATGCCTTTTCAGTTAGACTGGAAAACGCTAATTTGTTTAAACTATCAAATGTATTGTGACTCACCGTTATAATAAAAAAAAAAGCAGTTTTGCTTTCTTTTAAAAACAAAATGATTATTTCAATGTTCCCGACGTTCAATATGATATTACTGTGTTAATCCTACTAATAAAACTAGTATAGAGGTTCCTTAGCAATAACCTTAGATCTGGCATAGCTGTGTATTTAATGTTAAAATAAATGGTGCCTAACTGGCAACTGCGACCAGATCCTTAATTTCACCGACAGACCCTATACTGTGATCGCTCTTTAGAATCGTGAATCTCCAAAGTGGTCAATACATAAGATTTTGTGGAGAAATGATGATTTTAGTTTTTGAATATTATCGGTTTTGAATAGTTTTCGCCTTTGGTTCTGCATAATTTATATAGATTTATGAAATAGTAGTTGAATACATGCAATAACTATCGAAGCTTTTATAGTTCTATACAATTGAGAAGCTATATGTACATAGTTGATTCTGCTTTGAAAGCTCCTAGAGGAGCTTACTGTATGACTTTCAAGCTGCATTAAGCTGTCACCTGTCTCCAAAACTGACATATGTACTAAATTTATCGTTCGGTTTAGATAGGTTTTACTGTACTGAGATATTACAACACCATGACAAAAAGAACAACAAAACTAATGTATATGCCTATCAAAGAACAAAACTGATACCCACAAAGACATAACAGAAAATGGAAGTACCACCTGGATATTAATACTAAGGCTTTTTACGATATGCACACCATGTCACGTTTAACATGATT
Source organism: Azorinus chamasolen (assembly GCA_963576725.1). NCBI lineage: Eukaryota > Metazoa > Mollusca > Bivalvia > Cardiida > Solecurtidae > Azorinus > Azorinus chamasolen. The sequence continues at coordinate 31,040,695 of OY755239.1, read as the reverse complement.
TTTTCCACACTTCATCATGCTGAACTGTGTGTCAAACAGCTTAGATCCTGATGAGATGCCGAGTAACGCCGAGTAACTCGGCGTCTCATCTGGACCCAGGTTGTTTGCAGATGACAGTAAATACGCGCTAAGCATGAGGAGGGTTAACAAATTAACCCTTTCGGCGCCAAATTTCTAATTGTCGTCTACAATCCAAGTTTGTTAAACCATTCAGTAAAATAAGGAAATACGATAAATAATTGCAAATTTCAAAGGAATAAAGCACATATTTAGAAATAGGGATTGAGACAAATAGTGAAGTCCCTGATCAGACGCCGCCTTGAAAACGCGGCGTCTGATCTGGGACTGCACTATTTGTCTTGGTACATTTATAAATGCGACTGCGGCGGTGAAAGGATTACCATAATCGGTTCCAAATCATTGGACATATACAAACTGTGTAGACTCATATAAGGAGAGTCACTCAAGAGCCACTGTTTGCTTTATCAGTCAAACTAAAAGGTTAACCCCTAACTTGATAACTGGAATGGTTTCGAGTTTCCATGGAAAAGGATATACATACTATAATACACAGTAAAATCTCTCTATAACGGTCACTAAATTATATCAATTATTTGGTGTTAAAGACATGTAGCTGCTAAAAGCAAGGTGAAAATAAAACGGAACGCTCCTATAGGAACGTTCTGTTTCACTTTCACTTTGTTTTAAGCAGCCATCTGCCCCAAATACCAATTATTTAACACAATAGAGTGGCCGTTATAGAGAGGTTTTACTGTAGGAGTAAAGGGGTTTAATTACAAATGCCGAGTGACTCGGCGTCTCATCTGGATCCAAACTATATATGATATCACATACCCGTCTTCGTGGCAGTAAAGTTCTTTATTCGTTGTTAATATGGTTGTTATATAATATGTGTCATCAGTGATGTGTGTCTGTTTGGTTTTGTTTTCGTTCTCGGTTCGTATTGTTTTGCGACAATTGTAACAGAAACTATTCGTTATACGAAAAGCGAACATGTGATGACCTCTGCACCAGTTTGGATCCAGATCCAAAGTGTTTGATGCTGTGATAACGTTTCACAAAAAATATGAATGGAAGAAATTTAAAGGTGTTTCTTTTTCAAACGACATTACGTGCTAGTGAAGGGGTTATTAGAGACAACGTGCATTGCTACAATACACAATTATACATAATCTATTCGTCCCGTATACGTCTTTTGTTGATGGTCAATATAATAAGAGGCGTTCAGATTGTAAAACAAAAGTTAAATGCACCGGTTTAGTTGCCTTACTTAAAATATAAAGTGTAATTCCACTTTTAGATACATCTTAGATAATGCAAGTAGAGGTTAGGATTTTGTTCGCACGTCTCAGAATAACGGAATATGTTAATAACTCTTTAATGCATAGGTCATATTTTAACCCCTCTGCAAACAAAGTAGACAGAGTAGACCCAAGTCAGACGGCTCCTATAGGAGCCGTGTCATCAGAGTGTGCTCAGGTAACTCCTGGGAATATACAGATCTAATTCTGCAATTTTTAAAAGGGTCAAATATGTTCATGTCCACATGCCATTTTAAATATTAAATTAATTAATAGTCATACATACAGCATATATTATATGAATATTGAAAGGGTAAAGTTATCCCATGAATCTGAACTCACCGCCTACTGCTGATGTAAACATTGCATCATCTTTACCTACTACTGCGTATATCTACAAACGTACTCGCTTGTGTGCGCATGAATACAACATTCCTCGGTTATCAGTCTATTCCCGCCAAGTGAAAACTTGGCTCTGGACCAAAGTTCATCTTTACCCGGTATTAACATACGCACATTTCATTTGTAAACGAACGTGACGGAAATATATACAAATAACAAGGGGGTTAATAAACTAATAAATTCTTTAGCAGAGCACTTTCGGCCTAGATGGTAAATGTATTCGTATTTAGTTTAAAGTACATTTGACCCTGTACTGGCAATACATAGCTTGCATCATCAGATGTATAAGTGCTCTTCTGTATACTGTTGTAAATCGAATCTACCTTTATTGTTAGAAGGAAGCCCTACTAAGCACCAATATAAACTATCAAACATATAAATATATATTAACTATATAAACCTGACTTTAACAATATCTGCGATTTCTAGTGTCCAAATAATGCATGCAAATATACATGTATGTGATATATCGCAATGTAAACACTAACAAGAATCGTTATAGTGGCGCCATATCATCTGTTTAGACTAGTATAAGGTTAATTGCGACTCTCCTGTACTGACCAATAACCACGATTGCTGATATTTCTCATTATTCAGTGGTCAGTTTGTTTGAGGTTACTACAGAATACATGTGCGTGTTGTCATGTTTAGAATTGAAACTGGATTCAAACGAGTGCAGTTGATTAGTATTCTTATTAGTGCGAACCCGTGTGCGTAAATGTTTCAATGATATGGAAACCAATTTAAAGTATTGCATCATTTTGGGACGACCTCGGGGTTCTGTGGTACAGTAGGAAATAGTTCCCATGCTCCAGGAATAACATTTCAACGTTGAAGTAACAAAAATTTGGAACGCTGACAAAAAAAAAGTATCTTCTAGAAAGCAAAGATAAATTGGAATGGCCTATAGTGACTTAAAGGGGCGGAGCAAATTTACGTTGGTTATCCCAAATATAGTGACAGTCTGGAAGATTTTCAAGATTGATGGTCATGACCATCAAAATTGCCAGCCTCGCCGTTATATAACATTTTGCAATCCAAACGGTTTTCAATTTATCCACAATTTTTCCTGAATGTGTATCAGTCAGATCTACATATTTTTCTTACAGTTTATTCATATTTTGTGTTCATTGTTTTCTTGCTGAGGTGAAATTATGATCGTTTGCGTTGAACACGGAAACAAGAATATGGAGAAAAAGAGCAAGAGAGACCAAAGCGTTTATTTAGATATTCGTGAAAAGCGAAAGGTAGGAAAAATAGTACTTTAGAAATTTTCATAAATAGATACGATCATCGAATTGCTAAATGTTTTGATAATCTGGAAGAAATTAAAATATTTATATGTATTTATATGTCAAATTTGTTTTAAATTTACGAGGTGTTTTCTCAAGTAATGTACTGTTAACTTATAAATACATTATATCTCGGTATGATGGTCCGTAAAGTTGCAATAATGCTTTTGTGGTGTACATGCAAGTAACCTAACGATAAAAATTTGTTTTTAATTTGAAAAACAAATACAGTGATAAATGAAAAATGTTTATGTACATTCCTGGGGCATGCAATACTTTTCTAAATACACTAAATTCATACTATTATTTTCCCTTAGGACTATTTATATAAAAGTTGTACAAGAGTTAATGAACACGCATTAGAATAACTTTCACTCTTGCACGTGAACAAATTATCTTTTTGTATTGGCAGAAACAGAAGCCATCTGGTCTGGGACTACTCTGTTTGCAAAGGCTTAGAAAGGTGTATTATGGAATAAATATATAAGTGCAAAACATTCCCTTGTTTCATATTTTAATTCTTTGCACGCCACGTAATTTTTCGTCTGCAACAAGTGTCGTCTGCGTCAATTCTTAAAATAAAATGCGTTTCATTTCTTTACAAACATATGGTCAAAGTGTCAAACAGCTTTGATCATGATGAGACGTTGCATTATGCGGCATCTCACCTGGATCAAAACTGTTCGTATATGTTATCACGTTTTCGCCCTGATCAGACGGATCCTATAGAATCCGTCTGATCTGGGTCTACTTTGTTTGCAATTACGTAAGAATACCTATTTATGGTTTAACCCATTCCCTGATATTGACGACTTTTGACGACTCTGAAAAAGTCACTTTGTGAAACCATTGTGATAAATAGAGCATTTGCTCCTATAGGAGCAAATGCTCTATTTATCACAATGGTTTCAAATTACAAAATTCTAAAATTTCCCTTTTCTCTAGTTAATGCTCCTTTTCAGTAGATTTATTCAAAGTGGTTGGATCTAAAAATAGCCTATGAGGGAATGGGTTAAAGGGTTCAGACTGTGGTATTTTAATGCAGTTTGAGCTTTCGGCTTTACTTTCACCCTGCATTTAGCGACGGTCTGTGGTTTAAGACTGCTATTTTCAATTAATGGATGATCTCTTTAGATAGGTTCAACATATATGTAAACCGTGTTTATACGTACGTGCAGAGCAACATATAAAGGTGCGTAATCAAATACTGAAATCGTCATTTCTCCATCAAACCCTAGATAAAGGTGCGTAATCAAATACTGAAATCGTCATTTCTCCATCAAACCCTAGATAAAGGTGCGTAATCAAATACTGAAATCGTCATTTCTCCATCAAACCCTAGATAAAGGTGCGTAATCAAATACTGAAATCGTCATTTCTCCATCAAACCCTAGATAAAGGTGCGTAATCAAATACTGAAATCGTCATTTCTCCATCAAACCCTAGATAAAGGTGCGTAATCAAATACTGAAATCGCCATTTCTCCATCAAACCCTAGATAAAGGTGCGTAATCAAATACTGAAATCGTCATTTCTCCATCAAACCCTAGATAAAGGTGCGTAATCAAATACTGAAATCGCCATTTCACCACCAAACCCTATGTTGTAGCCAATCTTTAGGGTGGTCACAGCATAGGGTTTGGTGGAGAAATAAAAGAGTTATTCTTGAAAATATATTATTTACGCATCTCACCTGGAGCTCTGTATATGTATTAAAATCGTACCTCAGTGTTTATTGCAAATCATTCTACCGAAACTGTTTAACATCTTTGTATTATTCGATTGTTGTATCGCGGACATGACGCTGTATTTCCACATGCTCATAACCCTTCCCCTGTTCTATGTTTATTCCAAAGTTCAATACTTACTGAATATTCATGGAAAAAATAGTACAAATGAATTATCGAAGGTGGAACAGTGTAGCAATTTTTAGAAAATAAATAACAATATCTGTCAAATTCCATAATCGAACAGAGCAGATCCTGATCAGATGGCTCCTATAGGAACCGTCTGGTCTGGGTATACTTCGTTTGCAAATGTTTTAACCCTTTCGCTGCCAATGCCGTATCTGTGATTACCTATGCAAACAGTTTGGATCCAGATGAGACGCCGAGTAACTCGGCGTCCCATCAGGATCCAAACTGTTTGTTACTGTTACTATGTTTTTGAAACAAAAATGAAGAAAATCAAAAGAATGAAAATTTGTAGCAGACGACAAAGTTAGCAGACGACAGAGTTTGGCAGCGAAAGGGTTAAAAACGTTTATATGAATGAAAGGGTTAACCAATGCCATTTTGAATGCATGCATCAGATATCCATGTAAAACGAATTTGATTTAATTTCATGATTAAAATGCTGTAAAAATATTAATCCGATCGAAATAACTATCACAAAGGCAGATTTGGATAGTATATATCTTCTGTAATGTAACATTTTCTCTGTTTAAGCCGGTGCTAGGGGGCGTGAGCAGTGTTGCACTTTCAATTACTGCTTATGAACAGACTCAATGAAACCGAGTCTGCAATTTTCTCTTTTTGTGTTGCGATTTTTGCTTTCGGGGGATCACCACCCTTCAGAATTTTTAATATTCATGTAAAAATAATGATATCATGACTTTAAGTTGGCGTTTTATAATGGCATAATATGTACATTGGATATTTTGATATTGGTAGAAACTGTAGATTCGTATCTATATCATCAGCAAACAGAACATACCTCATCAGATTGCTCCTGCAACATACGTCTGATGTGGGTCTACTCTGTTTGCAAAGATGTGAAAAGGCGTTTGCGATTTTATTTAGTAAACATTACATAAAAATACACAGCGACAGCATACGGAGTTTTAATATGTCTGCGTTAATGTTCTGTTAACTGTTTCGGTGTCACGCATTGTCTGCGTTAATGTTTTGTTAATTGTTTCGGTGTCACGCATTGTCTGCCAAACATATCATCAGTTTCAAGTTCCATTGTTGAAATGTCTTGAAGTTCTGTTTCAAGAACATAACTGTATCGTAACGCCAAACAGTTTGGATCTGGAGTCACGCGGAGTATCTTCTAGACATAAACATAATAAACATAAGTATATCCTAAAACAAGGTCCATTATTCAGACATAACAAAAATACTATCCGAAATGTCAAAATTAGCTCTTTTCCTGTTCAGTATTCATATAAGAAATAATGGATATGTGTTAGCTTATTGTTTTTATGTTAAACTTTGCAAGGAGAGTTCCTATAGGAGTCGTCTGATCTGGGTCTACTCTGTTTGCAAATGCATGAAAATATGTTTATATCAGTAAATTATACATATATTGTTATTATTATTATTATTAATAATAATATTATTATTATTAATAATAATAATATTTTTTTTTTTTTTTTTTTTTATTATTATTATTATTATTATTATTACCATTATTATTATTATTATCATTATTATTATTATTATCATCATAATTGTCTTAATTATCATCACTATATTTTTTTTATTTCTATATTTATTTATATTTATTGCAAAACTGCCGTTCCTTTCTCTATATTCAATGAACTTGGATGTACCGGGTATACGCTTTGTATTTTAAATACTTAGAGGATAATCAATTGTTTTAGTTTATAATATGTTGTTATCCTGTTTATGAATGGGCTGTTATCCTGTTTATTCATATTGTTAAATTCGAAGTGAAAAAGGCAAATTCTAAAGCAAAACAATATTTTACAGGACGTGATATCATATCACTGTATATCATTGATAAGTATAAAATAAATATTTGGAGGTGTTGGTGGATTTTTTAAGGGGAGGGGTGGGGGAGGGGGCAGTTTGTTTGTTGTTTTATTTTAACTTTGTTAGTTTTTTTTAATCAATTAACTATTTTAAACCTGAATTATCTTCAGATTCCTCTCAGAATATGTAAGGCTCAAACTTGCTAAATGACAAAGAGTGCATACTCTGATCAGACTATATGGACCCTCTGATCTGGGTCTACAGTGTTTGCAAATGACAGTGCACTCGTGCCCCGGGCTAAATGATTAATGACGATTCCACGTATATCTGCATGTGTATAAACATGATGAAATAGTGAGAACGCCTTGCTAAATTTCCTGAATCTGTAAACGTGACAAGGCCCACGATGTTTGTTTAGGTAACATCTTGACTATTTGACCTTCATCCTATTGTTTACTATTTACCTACGATAACCTGCTTGCCTACCCTGTTCCAAATCATAATACACACACTTCTCCGACCGATGAGCGACCTATTCTGAGACTTGGCCGAAGTCCAACGATAACACCACACTGACCATCTCCGGCTATTTTCACGGCTGCAGTATTAGCATCCAGTTAGAATACAGTAAAGTCTGACTAACACGACTTCTCAAAAGAAGTATAATTCTGCATTTTTAAAACAGGATATAGGAGCTTCATGCAGGACAAAATTTGCACAGAAAGGACCCCACCACCTGTATTGGTTTTCTGTATTACTGTCACCCTGCATTAAACAACCACATTCTTTTAAAAGCCTCGTTGTTAATAAAGTGTATGGTCGAATTAGCGAGACTTTACGCTAGTTAAGGAAACCGTGAATCTTTCAAATGTTTTCTCTGTCCATATTGTAACATACTTATAAATGCAACATAAGGTCATCCGCGAAAACTTCTATTTCTTTTGCAGAAATTATAATGAAACCAACTTGATACGATTACTCACCATTCTGCGGTTTATAATAATAATGATGATGATAATTATCATAATAATAATAATAATAATAATAATAATAATAATACCACTACTACTACGACTACTACTACTACTACTACTACTACTACTACTACTACTACTACTACTACTACTACTACTACTAACTACTACTACTACTACTACTACTACTACTACTACTACTACTACTACTACTACCTACTACCTACTACTACTACTACTACTACTACTACTACTACTACTTCTACTACTAGTACTATTACTACTTCTACTGATAATAATGCTATTAATAATAAGACAAAGAAGAAATACAATAAAAAGAAAACAAATGTAATATAGTTAATTTCAGTAGCAGATAATATATATAATAATAATGATATAAAAATAATGATAATAATGGTTAGTAGTATTAGTGGTAGTAGTAGTACAATGTAGTAGTAGTAACAGCAGCAACAGCAATTGACACAACTTTTACCATAACTTCTACAACAATTATTACTACTACAGTAATGTGACTAATAGTCATGGTGATAGTTACAACAAAAGTAGTTACTATCAGCGCCTCCTGTTGTAAATTCTTATAAATATTATAGTAATGGTATATATGTGGCTATGTGCAAAACAACTTTATTCTGCTTCAGGTCATTGCTGATGAGAGAGATTGTGATGGAAGGTCCAACATATGGGTGATCACAACATTCGTCTTTGCAATGACAACTGTCATCATGTTAATCTCGCTGATAACCTGGGGAATACTCGGAGAAGGCAAGCTGGTGAAAGTGGTCACAGAGCCTTGCGAGGAGCACCACGAGGAAGATATTCAGCTAGAATCAAGGAGCAAGAGATATGGTGAAATGCTGAAACATACGCTGACCAATGGAAGTGATGTGTTCGCAGAACTCTCTCGTGAAGAAATTAGTTTGGTTATCGAACATTTGAACATGCAAGCGGGCTTAAAACTTGTAGAACCAAAGAAGGCGAGATTGAACTCGAACTTCATCCATTCCATCGAAATGAAGCTTCCGGAAAAGTCACAGGTGCTCGATTATATCAATAATCAGGGGGCCAAACCAGACAGGATGGCCACTGTGTTTATATTCAAAGGAGCGGACGATCCACCGGTGGTGGAAGAATATGTCGTAGGCGGAATTGGTGCAGATATGTATTCACATAGAATCCATACGGACAGGCGGAAAACGAAGGTTCCTTTCATTCACAGACCGTTTTCTACGGCAGAATTCATGGGTATCTTCAGATACGTTCTATTGAACATTACAAAGATGGCTGGCAGAGAACTGAAGGAAAGCTACGACGCCATGCCAATGATGTGCGGAGACAAATGCCTCAAATTTAATATGGCACCAGTTGCTAGTTCATTCATTCCTGAGGGCAAAAGAAAGTCATGGTTCTGGTTTCAGTATGACATAGAATTTCCATCCGTTTACCCTGTTGATTTTCAGTTTCTTGTAGATGTTACATCTGTCAACCCGAAGGAGTGGAAAATCGAAAATGTATGGTATGCAAATCAGATGTTCAGTAATGTGTCTCACTTTTTACAAGAATACCAGAACGGAACAATTCGTAAAACAAAGCTTAAGTTTCCCGAAAGCTCAGGTCCAGGATATGGAAGTCTTCAGTTCCGGTATCCACTTGTGCCAGAAGAACCTTTACGAGCCCCAAGACAATTCGAACCCGATGGTCCGAGATTTCAAATCATTGACAACGAAATACACTATATGAAATGGAAAACAAATTTCCGAGTCACCACCTCCGGGGGATTACAATTATTAAATGTTCGTTTCGATGACGAACGAATAATTTATGAAATCAGCATGCAAGAAGTAATTGTTATGTATTCTGGAAATAATCCAGCTTCACGAATAATGAACTATGCTGACGGGGCGGGTATGTATGGAACTAGATACCGAGGGCTTCTACCCGGAGTTGACTGTCCAGCTCAGGCGAAATTTGTTGACACATACTTGTACTCTTCAAATGAATTTGGTGGGCGTATATTTGAAAATGCGTTTTGTGTTTTTGAGCAAAACTTAATGACTCCGCTAAGACGTCACAGAGCTTACGGTAGATCGGGGGCTTTATATGGTGGTCTAGAGGCAACAGCTCTTGTGATCCGATCTATCATATCGGTTGTCAATTATGACTATGTGTTTGATTTTATGTTTTATCAAACTGGTGGTATGGAGACAAAGGTCTTAATGACCGGGTTTCTTGGCACTACTTTTTACACAGAGGAAGAGAGTGAATATGGTACACGGGTCCATGAACATGTCGCTGCTGCATTACACAATCATTTATTCAGTTTCAAAGTTGACATAGATGTTAAAGGTGTTGCAAACAGGTATGAAACACACAACTTCCAAACACGATTGGAAGAAGACCCGTGGATAAATGGTGTTTACCAAACACAAACTTTTGTCAACAGAACTTTAAAAGACTCGGAACTATCGGCTGTTTCTAAATATAACTTTGAAGAGCCAAAATATCATGTGATAACAAATAATAACAGTGTGTCTAAGTATGGAAATGTGCGAGGATACAGAATCTTAAACAACAAAATGAGCAAGCAGCTCTTACCGGAAGGACACGGGTTTGAAAATGCCGTGTCCTGGTCAAGATATCAAATGGCGTTTACTAAATATAAACCGGAGGAGGAACGAAGTTCGTCATTATTCACCATGTGGGATGCACGTGACCCTGTCATTAACTTCCAAAAATACCTCGACGATGATGACGATCTTGTCGACCAGGTAAATTATTCTTCAATCTGAATTCTAAAAATTGAGGTTTTAATGATTGTATCGTTTTAATCCTTTCCTTCAAATAATCACATTTTCACGCATTTCCAAACAGAGGAAACCCAGATCAGACGGCTCCTGCAGTAGCCATCTGATCAGGGTCTGCACTGTTTGCTAATGGAACTTGATAGATCTGTTCCCTTCGTTAGTTTCTATAATGGCTATAATGTAACACCTTCCACATTCTATTATAATTATTGTATCAATGACTATTTAGTAGGTACTGAAAATTGGACATAATATAGAAGAGGGAAAGGGTTTGAACAGTTTTTAAAAGTTTTGGAAGTCAATTCTTATCCCATTATCCGCGACTTGACGTGTTGTTATACCTTCTGATCCTTCGAGATCATGAATTTCAGTACTTCTTGTTCTGAAAATTGAATACCGCTTAAGCCGGTGCTAGGGGGCGTGAGCAGTGTTGCACTCTCAATTACTGCTGATGAACAGACTCAATAAAACCGAGTCTGCAATTTTCGCTTTTTGTGTTGCAATTTTTGCTTTCGGTGGATCACCTCCCTTCAGAATTTATAATTTCACAACAGCAGGTGTTAAGTGCTTGTGTGGCGGTCGTAAAACGTCGCCCCGTACTTCATTCTCAGTGTTGTTATATCTTCTGATCCTTCGAGATCATGAATTTCAGTACTTCTTGTTCTGAAAATTGAATACCGCTTAAGCCGGTGCTAGGGGGCATGAGCAGTGTTGCACTCTCAATTACTGCTGATGAACAGACTCAATAAAACCGAGTCTGCAATTTTCGCTTTTTGTGTTGCAATTTTTGCTTTCGGGGGATCAGCTCCCTTCAGAATTTTAATTGTATTTGCAAGTACAGTTAAACCTCTCTATAACGACCACTAAATTACATCAAATAGTTTGTGTTAAAGGCAGGTGGATGCTTAAAGCAAGTTGAAAGTAAAACAGAACGCTCCTATAGGAGCGTTCTGTTTTTCTTTCACCTTGCTTTAAGCAACCACCTGCCCTAAATACCAACTAATTAACACAATTTAGTGGTCGTTATAGAGAGGTTTTACTGTACTTTGATCCATGCGAGACGCCGAGTAACTTGATGTCTCATCAGACTCCAAGTTGTTTGATATTCTATCAGCAGTTTGTCAAAAGTTGTTTGTCGTAACGGGAGTTTTCAAACGTAAAAAAGATCCAAATTTGAGTAGATAGTATTTATCTAGGCGCAGTAAAGAAAAGTGGAACGCAATACTTATGCAATAAACGTTACTGCATGTTTAACCCTTTCGCTGCCAAACTATGTCGTCTGCTAACTTTGTCGTCTGCTGCAAAGTTTCATTCTTTTGATTTTCTTCATTTTTGTTTCAAAAACATAGTAACAGTAACAAACAGTTTGGATCCTGATGAGACTCCGAGTTACTCGGCGTCTCATCTGGATTCAAACTGTTTGCGTAGGTAATCACAGATCCGGTATTGGCAGCGAAAGGGTTAAATGTCAGCTTTACTACGCAAACTGTGGCCTTATGACATTTATGTACAAATTTGGTTTTGTCCATGACCGTGTGCTATAAAACCTGTCTACAGCGACCATCCAAAAACAGACCTAATTCTGTGTTTTCAGGCAGTTTGTAGCCTAATGCAGGCCGGAAGCTCCATGACGTTTCCCTGAATTAAGCAATCACTTGCTCTTATGCTCCCCATGTATGTAAAATCCCTCTAATGCGACCACTTAATGAATAAACATGGTTGTCTTTATAAGCAGGTGGTTGTTTAATGCAGGACAAAGGACAAAGGCAGGACTCTTCTAGGAGCTTTCTGCATTACTTTTGTCCTGCATTAAGCTACCAACTGCATTTAACACACATAATTATACCTCTTTTAGGTGGTCGCATTAGTGTGGTTTTACTGCATAACTATTTTGTGGTCGGTATGAGCAGGTTCAACTATATTTCGATTCTTCATTATGGTTTTATCTATAACATCGTTTTTCGTTTTTTAGGATTTACCTGTGGCCTTGTCTCTCTGTATCTCTGACAAGGTATGCTATCGCTCTGATCATGGACTGTAAATTTATATTTATTCTGCAGGACCTGGTTGCATGGATCACCTTAGGGACACAACACCTACCTCAGACAGAAAATCTGCCAACCACAACAACTCGGGCAGCGCAGCTCTCGTTCCAAATAATGCCGTTCAATTACTTTGACGAGGACCCGTCAATGCAGTCACGTGACGCGGTTCGGATCACTCCGAAAGACAAGAAAAATCCGCTTGAGGGCGCAGTTGTGGAACAATTTGGAGCATTTGAAAATTCACAGTGCGTTCCTGTTTACGATTTTCCGAAGGAACTGTTGGAGACAAACAGCACATTTCTATTTTCATGATCATTTCGTGTATAATTAGTGTTAGGCAACTTTCAATGCAGCTATTAAAACATATCCTGGTTAACCATTTCGCCGCCAAATAAATTTCGTTTTCTAAGATTATCGTCTGCTTCAGGATTCAAAATAGAGATGTATTCCATTTCTTTATAAAACCATAATTAAAATATCAAATAGTTTGGATCCTGATGAGAATCCGTGTTACTCGGCGTCTCATCTGGATCCAAACTGGCATCATCACGGTTTCGCCTATGGCGGCGAATGAGTTAAAACAGTGTTACCTATTGCATACTTTACATTAAAATGTCTTTACAATGACCAATAGATAAGAGATTTGATCATTAGCCCTTCGCTTGCCATTCACGTCAATATACCTACCTGTCATTAGTGAAGACCCAGATGAGACAGCTGTGACAGCTCAGTAAAATCACTTTTTGAAACCATTGTGATAAATAGAGCATTTGCTCCATAGGTGCAAATGTTCTATTTATTACAATGGTTTCACAATTCTAAAAAGTCCCTTTTCTCTAGTTACTGCTGCTTTTCGGTAGATTTATTCAAAGAGGTTGGGTCTAAAATAGCCTATGAGGAAATAGGTTAAGGATGTTTGTCACGAGGAGGTCGTTATAGAGACATTTTACGGTATTTGCATATTGGTTCACAAAGATCAAACGTAAAGGCATCGTCAGAGTTCAGAATTACTATTATCTGAAGATTAGATGTAGATTTTATGTGTTTCGTTGTATTCATCGAATAGTTCATTGTTAGTTAACCATTTCAACGCAGCATTTTCAAAATAAAATGGCCCATCAGTGTTTAATTCGAGTCGACTCAGTATGAAATGTTTGCACTTACTAGAGGACTGCGAATGACAAACAGTGTAGACCCTGATCAGAGGGCTCCTCTAGAAATCATCATGTCCGGTCTACTACTACCAGCGTCCACTTACTATTACCCGAACTATTTAAATGTTCAATTATCTCGTCTTTAACTTCGTTTCGATGTGTGCTGAAATTTCAAAACGTTTACAATTAATTACGGTATCAGTTTTCTCCAATACACTAAAACATCTGAAGCCGTCGTAATAAAGAACACTCTAAATACTGTCAAATACGTATATGGTTTAACCATATACTCCACATAAACGCCTTTTAACGCCTTTGCATACAACATAGACCCTGTAGGGGCCATCTAATCTGGGTCTGCTCTGAATTATATACAGTGAACCCTCGTTATAACGGAGATGTTTGTTTCCAGACATTTTGCTGGTATAACGAGGTTGCCGTTATAACGAGTTTAAATATAAAAGGAACCATATGGCCAGTTTTAAACTAATACCAACAGGTGAACGCTTAATGCAGAACACAGCAAGCGCAAAAAGCTCCCAAAGGGAGCTTTTTGCACTTGTTGTGTTCTGCATTAAGCGAGGACATGTCTTATTAGCATTGCACCTATTTATTCAGTGGTTGTTTCAAATACTTAACGGTAATTTTGTTTCAATGCATACAGCCGGTATAACGAGGGTGCCATTGTAACGAATGCCGGTATAATGAGGGTTCACTATACATATGATTGCACTTTTTCTGCAATGGCCAAGACTTCCCGTGGTCATGTGCCATTATAAATACTTATCTAATTAACATTCATGACGTCAATCTAATTATCATTAAGGACGTTAAATTTCCTATAACTCTTACCCTTTAGCTGATGGAAACGTCTTTAGACACATTTGCAAACAGATTAAACTAATATCAGACGGCTTCTATGTGAGACATCTGATCAGGATCTACTCTGTTTGCTTATCAAATTATATAGATCCATTTCCGCCGTGACCATACAACATGTAGGTATTGTGTTCATAAACCTACATGTATATATAAAATCAGCGAATAAATATTCGTGATGTCATTATTCCTTGCATGAATATTCACCAGATAAAGTAGAACCTTCCTTAAGTGACCATCAAAAAGAGGCCTGATTATGAATCTGTAAATCAGGTGGTAGCTTAATGCAGGGCGAAAGTAATGCAGAAAGCTCCTATGAGCTTTCTGTAGTACTTTTCCCTGCATTAAGCAACCACCTGCTTTGAAAGAATTCTATGTTCATTAAATGAATTGTCGCTTAGGGCCGGTTCTACTGCAAATGGATCACTGGAGAATGTATCAATGCAGTTATCAAAGGGTATGGTTTGTCAACATCCTCATGTTTTCATTATCTGACAATGTATATTTATACAGCATCGTTATTCGGTTTTTGCTATTAGAGGTACATCCAGTTATAAACCACCTCATGAATTTTGTACTGAAATAAGTTTGATACCTTATCAGTATTGAATAAGCTCAAAACTGTTTGCATTGTATATAAAACAAACGCTCAAAAATCTGTTTGCATTATAACTAAAACAAAAGCTCAACAGTTTCCTAGCTAGAAGTGTACTCAAAATAAAAGCTGTACAGTAAACCCCCTCTAAACCGGACGTTAAATTTAGCATAAATATCGGTCTTGAAAACGAGTGTGATCTTAATGCAGGGTGGGGTCATGCAGAAAGCTCCACCAAGATCTTTCTGTGTGACTTCCACCCTACATTAAACAGCCACCTGCCTGAAAGTATATAAATTATTCTCTACTAGAATTCCGGTTTTAGAGAGGTTTTACTGTATATAGTAGAAACTGTCTTAAGTGGCCATCAAAAAGAGGTTTATATATGGGTATGTGGGATAGGTGGTAGCTTAATGTAGGTCAAAAGTAATGCAGAAATCTCCCAAGCATTAAGCCCTGCATTAAGCAACCACCTCCTTTTAAGACACCTATGTTCAATAAATGAATGGCCGCTTAGGACAGATTCTACTGTATTTTCAGGCGTCTCATCGAGATCGCAAATGTTTGCAAATGTAATAACAGATTCAGTCGTAGTGTGCCTAGGTTCAAGTTTTACCAGGGCAGACTATTTGCACTCAGCGATCTTTTGACATTATCATGTGATGATATTTTGTGGGTGGGTGTTATTCTCATCATATATTTTTCACGGACTATTTTCTCATTCATCATTTTAGGCTACCACATTCTCTGTTGTCAGTAAAAAAAATGTGAAACAGCAGCTACTTCTCCTCTAACCCCCTCGGATACGTGACACGAATGTCATTTACAAACAGTGTAGACCCAGATCAGAGTCTAGGAACCCTCTGATCAGGGTCTGTACTGTTTGTCATTCAAAATCCCCTACGAACGTTAAGCCTTTTAATACTGTGTAGACACTACAGATACACACTGATGGGCTATTCCACTCTAACCATTCAGCGCTGAAAGCGTTAACTCTTTCGCTGCCAACATTTGTCGTCTGCAAACTTTGTCGTCTGGCTACAATTTTAAAATTTCATGTTTTCTTTATGTTTGTTTCATAAAAATAGCAAACAGTTTGGATCCTGGTGAGACGCCGAATTTCTCGGTGTCTCATCTGGATCTAAACTGTTTGCATAGGTAATGACAGATTCGACATTGAAAACGAAAGAGATAACCCATAAAGGCTATCACAGCTGCAATTATGTTTCTTTCACGTGTTAACGTGTCAAACAGTTGGAATCTTGATGGGATTTCTACTTACCTTTCAATTTATCTACAAACTGTATGATATACATATAAATAAATGTGTTTTAACTTTCTGCAAGTGACTGTTGTCTGCAAATAGTATCGTCTGCTACATTTCTTTTTATACAGTTAAACCTCTCTATAACGACCACTAAATTACATCAAATATTTTGTGTTAAAGGCAGGTGGATGCTTAAAGCAAGTTGAAAGTAAAACAGAACGCTCCCATAGGAGCGTTCTGTTTTTCTTTCACCTTGCTTTAAGCAACCACCTGCCCTAAATACCAACTAATTAACACAATTTAGTGGTCGTTATAGAGAGGTTTTACTGTAATCCAAGGAGAGTGTCCAAAGTCTGGATACTGGTGATACCTCGAGTGAACAAAAAATGTGAAATGCATCAATTGTTTATTACTATGCTCTATAGTCAATACATCATCTCAACAAAGCGGTTGATACCGGGTTGAATGAGAGCAGTATGGTAACATGAGTAGAAGAGTGTCATTATAACACTTGGAAATGGCATTTGCGTGACTGTACGTAATGTTTGCTTTTCATAGATGTCAGAAAATGTCAAAACATTTTATACAGTAAATCCTCTTTAAAACGACCACCTAAAAGAGGCATAATTCTGGATCTTAAAGCCAGGTGGTAGATTTATGCAGCACGGAAGGATTGCAGAAAGCTCCTATAATTCTATGTATTACTGTCATCCTCCATTAAGCAACCACTATAAGTGATCGCTTTATAGTGCTCGCTCTATAGGGGTGCTACTGTAAGTGGTCGCTTTATAGGGGTGCTACTGTATATCGTTTATTTCATAATAGATTCTTGTTTTTTCCAATGCCAACGAGTACGATTATGCTTATTGTGGGTGAAGTTGTGATAGAACCAAATTATTGTTGTCGAATTTGTGTTAGAACCAATGAAACATGGAATGGCACTTTGTCTTTCTGAGCATCGCTTTGAAACGAAATGGAGGAAAATATGATTTGTTGATGTATATAAGCAATATTAGATCGACCAACCGTCACAGATGTCAGTCCCTGGGCATGTTAACCCATTCACTCATAGGCTATTTATAGACCCAACCTCTTTGAACAAGTTTACTGAAAAGGAGCATTTACAAGAAAAATGGGAATTTTTTTTAGAAATGTGTAGTTTGAAACCATTGTGATGAATAGAGCATTTGCTCCTCTGGAGCAATTGCTCCATTTATCACAATGGTTTCAAAACTACACATTTCTAAAAAGAATCCCATTTTTCTTGTAAATGCTCCTTTTTGTTAGATTTATTCAAAGAGGTTGGATCTAAAAATAGCCTATAAGGTAATGGGTTAAATTAGCTGTTGTACAATTGTATTTCTTGGCATTTATGAAATTTCCTTTTTTTTGCTTTATATATTAATTTCCATTTTCCATAAACTCGCCGCTACTTGTTATACACGTCGGATGTTTTCGGTTAAACTCGGTTTTTCGAATACTCCGAAAATATCCGATTGGCTTACAAGATGCAGCATTTAGTAACTGATTGTTGCTGTACTTTAATATTCTGAACAAAACTCTTAAGTTAAAAATTCTGTCCTTTTATTGGAATTTTGAAGCATACGGTCTTCCATTTGGTTTCACAAACAAAAGCAGAGTATTATAAAAGCTTGAGCCCGGGGAAACCGTCTCTCTCTGTATTGAAATTTTTGGCATGGTTTAGATACGGGTATGTTCCAAGCGTATTTGACCATTTCCCTCATATAGACGACCTTTGTCACCTTTATAAACAGAGTAGACAGAGATTAGAAACCTCTGTAGGGGCTGTCTGATCAGGGTCTACTGTGGTTTGCCTATGGACTTATATAAATCAGATTTCACAGGTTATTACCAAGCCCAACCGTTTCTTCTTCACATTAAACTAATTAATATTCATACATATATTACTTCTCACGTCATTATTCATGGGGTAAAGGATTAAAGCTAAACAGCATTAGCGAAAGAAACACAATATTCTCATAATTATTTAGTAGGTCCAGATAAGATTGTTCAAGAATAATTATTTCTCTCCCAAAACCTATGTTGAGACCACTCTTTAGAATCGTCTCGCAGAGACGATTCTAGAGAGTGGTCACAACATAGGGTTTGGTGGAGAAATAAAGATTTTAGTATCTGGGTACGTATATTTATATGTTTGCTCTGATATAGTAGAACCTGTCTTAAGCGGTCATTCATTCATTGAACACAAGAGTCTTAAAAAGCAGGTAGTTGCTTAATGCAAGGCAACTGTTATGCAGAAAACTCATATATGAACTTTCTGCAGTACATTAGACCTGCATGAAGCTACCATCTGTTTTTAAGAACCAGATTTTTAACTTCTTTTAAATGGTCATACAGGTTATATTGTACTTAATTTTTTTTATCATTATTGAAATATTGACAATCGCTTCTTGGCGAGATAAAGACAACTCACCCTGCTTTGAATAATGACACCGGCAATGGTGTTGGCATGTGGAACAACACATGGATCAAGGCCAGACGGATCGCCAGTCGTTGCATGACGCTGTTAAAGAACTATAGACAGGATGTCAAGTAGTTTGGATCCTGCTAAGGCATCGAGTTACTCGGAGTCTCATCCAGATTCAATATGTTTGAACATGCAAACAATCACGTGTGTTGCAGGTTGTGGGTTAATCAACACGAACAGTAGATATATACAGTTAACCCTTACAACGCTGAATTTGAAAATGGACTGTTCCAAAATTCAATCATGTTAAGTTTACGGTAAATATTTAGAATTTTTAAGGGAAAATGTAACATGACAAAAAATGTAGACTCTGATGAGGTCTACATTGTTTGCAAATGGTATGAGAGACCCGTGCCCCGCACTGTAAGGGTTAATGTAGTTAAGCCATGGTATATATACATGTACCAGGTTACATATTTATTATGAATGTACATATTTTATATACAGGCTGTGACGTAAAGTTCAGCTCTTACAAGTTGTGCAATACTGAAAATAAAATATATACGTATTTCTATACTGTGTACGATCTGTCTATTTCAATTGCCCACGAAACCCCATCGAGCTAACACGTGGTTTGTTCATTGGCAGTATAGATTACAAGGTGGCTTCCTTAAAAAGAAAGCCAAAGAGAGGTCTGCAGATTTTCTTAAACAGTTGCTATATACAGGCGCCGTTTGACAAGGGTCTACTTTGTTGCTTTACATAAGAACACTGGCACCGGATCGTAAATAGGTTTCTATAAATAACTATTGTACATATCAAATAGTACGTGCGTTATAAATCGAACGAAGACGATTTCTATCAAGCGCCACTGCCTATTAGATATAATGATTTAATATAAAGTTAGGAAAAAAGGATATGTCTGACATACAGTGTCGGCCCTGTATGCGTCCACTTCTGGGTCGTTGCAAGTAGTTCTTTGAAAAAATGTATCCTCTGTACTGGAATTTATCCAGTCACCAGGTTTCTCTAGTGACGTAATAAAGGGGTGCGAATAAACTTAGGTTTATTAGGTTACTTACGGTAGTAGAAGGTTTATTAGGTTAGTAGACGTGTCTAAGGCATAATTATTCTATAACCATATAACTATTTTAATGTTCTGTAAATATGCATATGTTGACGGAATAACAGAAAATTCACCAAATAAGAGAAAAGAAAAAAGAGAAGAACAAAATGTTTGGCTACTGGTGGATTCGAACCCACGCCGGATCATACAAAAGTGAATTTGAAACACAGCAGTCTTCGGGCTTACTTACTGCGCCACAGCGTCTAAGACGTTAATCGTCGCTAATTTATCAGTTTTTATTAACTTAATCTACCGATGGGGAAACGCATTTTAAATAAGAATCAAGACAGGAAGCGAAGGTTAATGGATAAATAGTAGTTGTTTTCTTCCCACTCGCATGATAATTTGATTAAGAAGCTCTTAAAGGGGATAAAATAATCATGTATATTTGAATTATATATCGATATTCTCGCTTCAAATGATCTTATTTTTCAAATTCAACCACGTTTTCTATAAATATTTTAATATTCAAACTCCCTATTATGGTTAGTGATAGTTATAACTGCGCATTTTTTATATAACAAAAATTCGCGCATGCGTATAGCCACGACGGTAGACGGTGATACCCTTTTTTACATTCCTCATTCAAAACTTCTCGAGATGAATTGTAAACCATCCCAGAATTGGCCGACATCCAATTCCAACTATGTGGAGATGGCTGATGAACTCTCCAATAACTCTTTACTCCATCTCCATCTGATCAGGGCATGTTCTAGTTGCTTATATGATAATATAGGTATGATTCTGAAGTTTCTGTTGCAGCTTAATATTTCCTTGTTTGGTGTATTAGTTAAGAAAATTCAATCAAAGAATATTCATGAAGTTATACATTTCTAATTTATAATCATAATAGAAAGTGTGAAGTTTTCAACTGCTAAATATTGTCCTGTGTCATTTCCTCAAATTTCAAGTTTGATGTTTCTTTCTAGTTTATGGCGTGGTTCTTAATCCCTCCTCTGCCATATACATGTAGTGTCGTCTGAAAAATAGTTCTACACGTTTCATGGTTATGTCTACTGCGTATTTATAGCTTAATTTGACCATTTCATTATTGAGGTTGGACTGCGAACTACAGTAAACATTCGATACGACGAAATTCTAGTAATGAAGAGTTTATGTCTTTTTATGCAGATGGCTGCTTAATGCAGGGTGAAAGTCATTCAGATAGGTCCGAGATGAGTTTTCTGTATGACTTTCGCCCTGCATTAAGATGCCATCTGTGTTAAAGATCAATAAAGGTACACATTTGAGTGTTCGTGGTACAGTAAAACCTCTCTAAACCGGAATTCTAGTAGAGAAAAACTTAGATACTGTTAGGCAGGTGGCTGATTAATGCAGGATGAAAGTCAAGCAGAAAGCTCCTAGAGGAGCTTTCTGCATGACTTTCACCCTGCATTAAGCTGCCACCTGTCCCCAATACCGATATTTATACTAATTTTAACGTCCGTTTTAGCGAGGTTTTACTGTATCGAGTTTTTATTGTAGGTTGTTATTCGAATATCGAACTCCGAAATGACCACGTCTTTTATAAAGGCTTTGAATGCACCGTGCATTGGATCAATAGTGCACACTTTCAGCTTGATTTGACAATTCCGTTTTTCGGAAGTTGAAATACGAGCTACAGTAAACCCTCTCTTATGCGACCGCCAAACAGATCGCTTATTCTGGGTCGTAGATGTAGGTGGTTGCTTAATACAGGATGGAAGGTATGCAGAAAGCTCCAGCAAGAGTTTTCTGCATACAGAGCTACAGATAAAGGTGTGGACTTACATAGGCTATTCCTGTTATTCAATCAGTTTCATTATTGAATGAAATATTGTTGACATCAAAGGTGCGTACCCAAATACTACAATCATAATTAATTTCTCCACTTAACCCTATACTGAGACCACTCTTTAGAATCGTCTCTTCGAGACGACTCTAAAGAGTGGTCACAGTATAGGGTTTGGTGGAGAAATTAAAGAGCTATTCTTGAAAATGTTAACTTTTACGCATCTTATCTGGTCTTCTGTGCATATATTTCGTCCTGCATAAGCAGTCACCTGCTACATGTATTACACACATCCATACACATTCATTGAGTGGTCCCTTTAGAGGGGTTCTACTATATTTCTTTATTCGAATGTGACAACAAGATTACAGCAGAACCTGTCTTAAGTGGCCATCAGAAAATGACATAATCATGGGTCTGTAGGAATGTGATAACTTAATGCAGGTCAAAAGTAATGCAGAAAACTCCCATAGGAGCTTTCTGCACTACTTTTGTCCTGCATTAGGCTACCACCTACGTTGTAACATTCCCTTGTTCATTAAATGATTGACCGCTCAGGATAGGTTCTACTGTAATTAAAATCTATAATAGATAACAAATAGACAATAAGTCTATATAATTATCATTTTTGTGAATTTTTATTTCTTTTCTACGGTATATAAATTTCCATTAAAACGGCGTTCGTTAAATATTCCCATTCAAATATCGAAATAGCAGATGGCTGTCGGTTGTTATAATGTTCAGCTTTGTATGATTTTCAGTAAGAGGTTCAGTTAATCAATATTCATGATTTCCTTACTTGTGGCATGGATATTCATGAAGCAAATGATTAAATACGACCAAACTATCTACGGGTATATCAATTAACCCTTTACTCCATGAATACCCCATTGTGTGTCTTTTCAAACAGAGTAGACCCAGATCAGACGGTTCCTACAGGAACCGTCTGATCTGGGTCTGCTCGGTTTGCTTATGATATAATATAGATATGATTCTACAGTTTCTGGCATGGCCAACATTTTCTGTGTCCATGTGCTTTTATAACAATTAATCTACTTAATATTCATGATGTCATTATTTCTCACATGAATATTCATGGAACAAAGGGTTTAAAGATAAATAGTACGGTGTTGTTACCTGTGGTTTCAGAAAACATAAAACAGACATATTAATAGAAATAAGTTTATTGTTTTATAAAAGGCAAATTATTAATGGGTTTATTATTAAACCTTTACCCAGAGGTCCAGATAAATTGCGTAAATTAATTTTGTTTTCAAAAATATCTTCTTTACTTCTCCACCAAACCCTGTACTGTGACCACTATTTAGATTCATCTCTTCGAGTGATTCTAAAGAGTGGTCACATTACATGTATATGTTTTGGTGGAGATATGACACTTTTAGTATTTGGTACGCACCGCTATCTGTAGCTCTATGTTTACCTGATATAAACGCCGTTTCACACCTTTGGAAACAGAGTAGATCCAGACCTACTGAGCCGTCTGGCCAAGGTTTGCTTCTGATGCTACAGTGTCTGCCAAAGCCAAGATCAGGGCCCATGCTTATAAAGTTTGTTCTCAAGCTTTTGATTGGTCAGATTTGAGCCAAAGGCTCAAATCTGACCAATCAAAAACTTGAGAACAAACTCAGACTCAACTAAAAAGCTTTATAAGCATGGGTAATGGTATGTTCATGCACCATATATAAATTAGGATGCTACTAAATATCCATGCCATTGTCTCACATGAATATTCATAAGATAAGGGGTTAAACCTTGGGCATACAAACTACCAATCATTGATTGTCATTTAAATGAAATGGGTGTAAGCTTACATCAAAGAAAAGTATTTTCAGATCAATGAATTTTATAACGGTCATTATTTATACAAATGTTCAACAAGTACATGTATATATACGGGAGATCTGGAAATAAATTAGCAAGTTATACAGGAGTTCGTAGACATGTGTCAGCTATGCCATACATGATTCCGTTTAAACGTTTCAAAGCAATTAGTAGATATTATAGTAGTAAATAAATATGGATAACTTGACAAGATTATGCAATAAACAAATACAAATTAACCACGCCATAAAAGGAAGTACCTTGGATAAGTTTGGAGCTATTGTGTCTAAAAATGCTGTTTGACACTCATCGATACCAGTGGCAAATTGCTGCCAAGCTAGAAACAATAATACACATCCTGATTCCAGAGCTGTGGATAATAAGGGAGGCACTTAAGGAATTTTAGGGTTACATTTATTTCTATTCCGTTCAGACCCTATATTGATGGCACTCATTAAAATTACCTCTCAGATAAGATTCTAATGAGTCCCAAAAAAATAGGGATTTGCTGAGAGAGAAAAAGGGAGTTTACGCAAAGCAGTAAATAACGAGTGCATATCCAAATACTAAAATAGTCATTTTTACTAAACCCTATCTTGTGACCACTCTTTAGAATCGTCTCTTTGAAAGGATTCTAAAGAGTGGTCACAACATACGATTCGGTGGAGAAATGAAGTAACTAGTCTTGAAATACTTCAATTTATGCATCTTATCTAGGCCTTTGTTATGATATAGTAACACACTTCTGGTATTCAGTTCTGTCCTGTCTGAATACATTGTAGTCACTAAGCCCAGTACCTGCAACTTTGCAAGTTCCGAAAGTAAATCTCCTCGAGGCGCGGTTTTGACAAATTAATCATGTTGTAAAAATGATTTCTGCTCCAATTCTCATCTATAACAATATTTTTGTAGTTTGAAACCATTGTGATAAATAGAGCATTTGCTCATAAAGGAGCAAATGCTCTATTTATCAAAATGGTTTCACAACAATATTTTCTAGTATCAGACAACTCGGATCCTCATGAGACGTTACTCGTCTTCTCCTTATAATCATTTACTCCATGAATATTCATATAAAGAAATGATGACGTCATAAATATTAATTGAATTATTGGCTATAATAGCAAATGGACACAGGAAGTTTTAGCCATCGCAGTAACTGTATAAGTATATGTAATTATACTGTATCATAAGCAAACAGAGCAGACCCTGATCAGACGGCTCCTAAAGGAACCGTCTGATCTGAGTCTACTCTGTTTGTAAAAGCGTAGAAAATTGCATTTATGAAGTAAAGGTTGAACACTCCGTATGTCGATAACGACTTGCGTTGCATTTACAAACAGCTTGAATCCAGATGAAACGTCAATCTGTGATATGTTGGAATCCAAGCGGTTATGCCTTCGGTCAACAATTTAAAACACGCAACTAATCCGAGACATAAGGAAATACATTGCTTAGCGCGACCAGCTTGCACTCGGCGTCTCACCAGGATCCAAGCAGACTGACACTCGGACAAAAGAGTCTCAAAATCTAAACAAATCAAACATAAATAAAAATAGCAGTTGAGAGTTTGATCAGATATCATTTTTACACCAGGTTTGGACAATAGCAGACTATGCTACCTTGCTCCGTCACGCAGGTATATCAACTTCTTACTGAAGCGTTTCTGAGCTTTAAGCTTAGTATTTAATTCCTGTTTCGGCGGACACTGTGTGACCTCAATTCTGACGTCACCATCGTCACGAATGAGCATTTTCTTTGTACTCTTCATGTGTTCTATAAATGGGTGAACATTTTTGTTCACAACTCCTTCATCATGTCTCCTACTGAGATGTAAATTCACATGTGTATCGACCTGTTCATCGTCGCCATGTGACGCGTTTTCCATTTTATTGCTCCCGCTCGTTTTTTCACTTTGTTCTATAATTGCATCTAATGACGGCTTGCTAATGTAATCAGCAGCTTTAGGAGACCGTCTTTGTGGGGGAGGGGAGATAACCCTTCTGGCTATTTCAATTTGACTACTTGTGTTTATCTCCCCTGTTTCAATAATTGTGTCTTCCGGAATATCACTTAATTCCGATTCTTGTAATTTCATCCGTTTAACACGATTCGGTCGACGTCGGAAAAGATCGTTGTTTATTGACGGAAGTTTTGCCAAAGTTTTACTCGGAGTTTCAACTGGTATTACAACTGGCTTGTCTTTATCTAAAGCAAATACATGTTCATAATACGAATGGCTTGGAACTAAATCATCAGCTGAACTATCGTCAATATCCCTCCGAGAAACTCTGGAAGAATCTGAAGTTCTTTCAAATTTTTCATAAGCTTCTTTCGAAACAGTATCTTCCACAAATGTATTAGTTGCTCTAATTCTCCTGCTGGGAGATAGATTCGATTCAGCTTCCATATTCATCATTTGAATAGTCTCCGAGCGTGAATTTTTACTCCTTAAACTAAAATCCACCAGATCGTATAAATCCGACGCACTCACCAAACTCACGTGTACATTCGGTGCTGAATTTCGCAGTCTCTCTGTCAGCATTGGCAACCGTATATCATTGTCATTTTTCGCACTGTCCTTCGGCGGCTTCTGTTTGTCTGAGTGCGGTCTTTGTTTAGATTTAATACGGTCTCTGTTCGATTCTCTGTCTCTTCCCAATAGTTCATCGAAAGACATGGGTCGTCTTTTCTTTGGAGCCCGCACTGGATGTTTTGGAATATGTTTAGCCCTGACGAATAACGGATCGTTCTGAGAGTTGTTCGAACTGTGTCGGGCGTCCTGTATCGATCTCATTTTATTGGAGTAGGCGATCATAGAGTCCCGAACAGCAGACCTATCGGCACCAGGCTCGCCTACACGAGATAATGATACGTCAAACTGTTTTTCGTACTGAATTATTTTGTGCGATCTCTCAGTTTCACTCTTTCGTAAATTTGACCGAGCCAATCTCGAACTGAGTTTTCCATTGGGGTCGAACTGGACAAAGGTCGAACCGTACGACATCGCGTAGGGTATTGTGCGTTTATAAGACGTTTTTCACACGTAACCGTCCCGAAAAAACTGAAAATACAAACAGAGAACAATGTAAAGGTGGAGCAAAATCATAACAAAAATGTGTTTATTACAAGAGACTAAACTGCGAACATACACTGGCGAAATTGACGTCATTTGCAGATGATTTTCAGTTTAAATATACAGGACATTGACCAAATATTAAAGGTGATACATAATTGTACATGCACAGTAAAACCCCTCTATGCCAGAGAAGAATTTACAGGAATTTACATGTGACTGCTGAATGCAGGGTGAAAGTCGTATAGAAAGCTCCTATAGGAGCTTTCTGCACGACTTTCACCCTGTGTTAAACTGCCACCTTGTCTCTAAGACCGATACATATATACTAAAGTTGATGTCCGATTAAGAGAGGTTTCACTGTAATAACTTGTAACATTTATACATGTCTATTCTAAGTCGATGATGTATACATTATATAGGTGATCCTCTATCAGAGTTATATACAGTCCATCCTGTTTTAACTCATTCTCTCCTAGGCTATTTT
Organism: Azorinus chamasolen; assembly: GCA_963576725.1. NCBI lineage: Eukaryota > Metazoa > Mollusca > Bivalvia > Cardiida > Solecurtidae > Azorinus > Azorinus chamasolen. The sequence continues at coordinate 31,013,473 of OY755239.1, read as the reverse complement.
AGACCCAACCTCTTCGAATGTGTCTACCGAAAAGGAGCATTAACTAGAGGAATGGAAATTTTAGAATTTTGTAGTTTGAAACCATTGTGATTAATAGAGCATTTCCTCCTATAGGAGCAAATGCTCTATTTATCACAATGGTTTCATAAAGTGACTTTTATAGATGCGCAAAAATGCGTCACTAGGGGATAATGTGTTAAGCGTCCATTACGAATGAAACATAAGATCCATATATAAATATTCATGTAAGAAATAATGTCTTCATGAATGTAAATTAGATTATTAAATGAATAATGACACATGGACACATAAAATATTTGCCGAATGAGAAACTGTAAACTCCAATCTATGTTATCCCATTGGCAACCAGAGCAGACTCTGATCAGACGGTTCGTACAGGGCCCGTCTACTCTGTTTGAAAAGGCATAGAATGGCGTATGTACAATGTATGGAGTAAAAGTTGAAAGAAGCTCGTCGATGCTTAATGTAGGGCAAATGTAATGCACGACGCTCTTTTGGGAGTTTTTTGTATTACTTTTGTCCTGCCTTTTGCCAAGGCTAAATCTTTTCCTCTTCATGTGTCTTTATAAAATTAGTATTTATTGATACGTTATCTCTTGTATGAATAGTCATATAAGGGGTTACAAGAAAGTAGCAGCACATTGTTGAAAGCACCTGTACCATGTGTTTATATAGCTGTGACCAAACACTGTTGTCGTTCCTATACAGTATTCTCTGATCTTTATGTAACTGGTACATTTGTCGACTAGTAAAGTTTTCTCTCACCCTAGTTTACCAACGCTGTGAAATATAATGTTTGCACAAATTTTAATCTGGTGCAATTTGACTACATTCGACCGTATCAAGGTTTTTAGAAACCATTAGTCTAGTGTTAAAAAGTTAGAATCCTGATGAGAAATCGAGTAACGTGGCGTCTCACCAGGATCCAAACTGCTTTACACATAGTAAATGGTGTTTTGTCAATTTGAAATTATTCAGAAAAAATGCCACTGTGTGATACAAAATAAACAGTTTTCCTCGATACTTATTTGTTTAGTTGTTGTTGTACAACAAAGTACAGTAAAAAACCCGCTGATGCGACAACTTAAAAGAGGTATGAGTCTAGGTGCTAAATGCAGGTGGTAGCTTAATGCAGAACAAAAGTAATGCAGAAAGCTCCTAGAGGAGCTTTCTGCATTACTTTGGTCCTGCATTAAGTAACCACCTGCTTATAAAGACACCCATGTTTATTTATTAAGTGGTCGCATTAGAGGTGTTCTACTGTATTATCGACCGTTATCGAACAGTTACTAAACTAAAACGCGACTCGAATAACACTAATACATCAGCGAACACATGAAAGTTTGTCTTCTCCAGCGTTATTCGATCGGGTTTCTTGCGATATACTTCTTTTCAGCATATAAACAAACGATAAAAGATCAACCAGGTAGGGAGTACGTATTTCGTGCAAATGTCTAGTGTTAAAATGTTTTACGTTTATTTGCTTTATAAATACTGTGAACAATCAAAGCCTGGGTCACGAAAAATATGCTATTAACTTTAGCGCTTTAACCCATTACCTCATAGGCTATTTTTAGATCCAGCCTCTTTGAATAAATCTACCGAAAAGGAGCATTAACTAGAGAAAATGAAAATTTTGGAATAGTGTAATTTGAAACCATTGTGATAAATAGAGCATTTGCTCCTATAGGAGCAAATGCTCTATTTATCACAATGGTTTCACAAAGTGACTTTTACAGAGTCGTCAAAAGTCGTCAATATGAGGGAATGGGTTAAGTGCGGCAAACGATTGTACTAGCAACCAGAGGAACACCCTGATCAAAATCTGCACTATTCGCCATTCAAACTCCACTAGAAAAAATTAAGCTTATAATGAAATACGAATAGACCATCCGCTTTGAATATTTAGTATTCCAATAGCTGAAAATGGTACATGTACCGCTGAATTTGTGAAACGCCTCGTAATGTCTCAATTGGGTCCAAACCTTTTAACCCAATGCTCCTATCACTGAAATGAAATTAAAGAAGTGACCAAGGAGATATTTTCTGCTAATTATTATTTTACTTATCATGCTAAAGTTATACGTAAACCCCATCTAAACCGGAATTTTAATAAAGAACAATATATGTCTTTTTAAGCCGGCGACTGCTTAATGCAGGGTGAGCTTTCTGCATGACTTTCAACCTGCATTAAGCTACCACCTGGCTGAAAACCCGGCATTGATACTTATTATAACATGCGGTTTAGAGCCATGTTACTGTACCCAGAACACACAGAACACTGCCGTTGACACCCACTTTGCCACTGCAAGAGGATACCCGGGACCTCCCAACCCGCTACAATACAATTACTGTATGAAACATCTTGAACTCGTTTTTGACAAAATCGCGAAACAGGATAATGTCAACAGAAAACATGATATGTCAAAACCATTACCCCTTTCTGTACGGGAAACGAATCACTAATGTCCTTTGTAAACAGTGAAGACCCAGATGAAAGGGTTCCATTAGGAGCCCTCTCATTAGGGTCTGCACTGTGTCATGTTACACATTTCTGAATATATTCACGGTAATCTTGATCTGTTTGAATTATGGAATAGTCCATTTGAAACGTCAGCGTTGAAATGGTTAATGTCTCGTATAAAACACTTTTGTTCACTCAGGAAGTTGTTGCCTATATATGAAACAGTTGTCTTCGCCATTTTTCAAAAAAAAAATGATTGTTGAACAAAATCTACCACGAAAGCATCATACATTTATGCATATTCATTAGGCACCGAATCAGTTTGGGTCACATCCGGGTCTCTGTATTTTGGAAACGTTAAGAGTTTCAAGAATTCGCTCGTTAAGGGGCTAAGAATTCAAAATACACTTTGGTACATACGAAATACTTTCGGCGCTCCCAAAACTTCAAATCATTCTGTTAATTAAAATTTGAGAGGCTTATGCAGATTTAGTGGACAAACAAACCTATCTTTTCCTTTTAGACTTTAATAGGTACGAAATTCATGTCAAATAATTGCTTACATCAACGTTGGCTCGTAGGAAATTATTTAAGCCTTTACCTGATAAAGAGGCCATTAACCGCATTGGCAAACAATGTTCTGTCATGATAAAAAAAAAAAATACTGTGTTAGTATACCGTTATGAACACGTAATTATTTCCTGTATGAATATTCATCAGGTAATGAATTAAAATTTAAACACTGAACACATCTACATTTAACCCTTTCGCTACCAATGCCGGATCTGTGATTACCTATGCAAACAGTTTGGATCCAGATGAGACGCCGAGTAACTCGGCGTCTCATCAGGATCCAAACTGTTTGTTACTGTTACTATGTTTTTGAAACAAAAATGAAGAAAATCAAAAGAATGAAAATTTGTAGCAGACGACAAAGTTAGCAGACGACAGAGTTTGGCAGCGAAAGGGTTAATAACCGATCCGAGCGAGTCCAATATGTTTGAACCCTGGTTCCCTGTTCTACGTTTATTCCAATATGTTTGAACCCTGGTTCCCTGTTCTATTTTTATTCCAATATGTTTGAACCCTGGTTCCCTGCTCTACGTTTATTCCAATATGTTTGAACCCTGGTTCCCTGTTCTACGTTTATTCCAATCACAATACCTACTGAATATTCATTGAAAAAATAGTTGCAACGAGATGTGGAAGGTAGAACATTATAGCCATTTTAGAAAGTAAAGAAACAGAGATCTTTCAACTTCCGTTAGCAAACAGGGCAGATCCTGATCAGACGGATACTATAAGGGCCGTCTGATCTGGGTCTACTCTATTTGCAAATGCATTACAACACGTTTATATGAAGGGAGGGTTAAACAAAATCAATGTTCCCATTAAATATTAATGTTCATACTAGTCATGCTATTTCTAAATCTTATGTCAGCATTAACTCTTTACACGCTGAATATTCATAAAGAAATAATGACTTCATCAGTATTAATTAGACAATCATATGAACAAAGAATGTTTTGGCCATAGCAGACACTGCAGAATCAGATCTATATATATATATGTAAGTAAACAGATCATACCCCGATAAGAGCTATATGATTTGGGTCTACTCTGTTTGCAAAGGCATGGAGAAACGTTTATACAAAGGAATTGGTGCACTATTACGACTATTGACTATTGACTATTTTATTTAAAAAGTCATTAACTTATTGTTTTGCTGAAATTACTGTTACGCCGTTTACTACTTTAAAAGTTACAACAATGTTGTTCTGATTTAATTATTATGACTATGGCTATATGCTGGTTCAGTTTTATTACGTTTCCATATTTCTTTATTTTCAATATTGTCTTTCTAGGCTTTGTAGATCCATAAACGGTGTGAGTGTCCATTTCAAGTATTTAAATTGCGTTGCATTTGATCGTGTCTGATAACTAACATTAAATATTATAACACGTGTCCTTACAATAATGCAATAACAATGAAAATACTTACATGCAAACAGTTGAAGGACGATGAATATCAAATCCAGATATGAAACTAAGGACATGCTCTGTGATAGAGCAATAATTGATAATTTGACAAATCGAGAGCTTAGGGCAAAACTGTCTTAACTACGTCATTTACTATCTATAATCGTTTATAAAATGGTTGTCCTCCTAAAATTGTCAGTCGACTTTTCATTCATTTCTTTCGCTAAACAAAATCGGAGTGTCAAACAGTTTGGATCCTGATGAGAGTGCGAGTAACTCGCCGTCTCATCTGGATCTAAACTGTTTTCAAAGGCGACCATGATTTTGTACCATAAATTGTAGCTACTACCTTTTCGCAACTACGCCTGTGAGATAGCTCCATTAATATGTAAATAGAACTCAACCCGAATAAAACTGAAACATCGGGGAGTAAAACCGGGATCGGCAATATCAAACACATGGATGTTTTGTCATTATAAACGGTAATTGGATGGGGCTTTTTGTGATATACTACTTTTCAGCATATAAAAAAATGAGTTTTGTATATTTTAAGTGTTTATGAAACGCGTCAAATGTAGGGACATCCCCTTTAAAATGTTTCACGTTTATTTGCTTTTTACTATGAACAATTTAAACCTGGGTCACGAAAAATATGTCATTAACTTTAGCGCTTTAACCCATTACCTCATAGCTATTTTTAGACCCAGCCTCTTTGAATAAATCTGCCGAAAAGGAGCATTAACTAGAGAAAATGAAAATTTTAGAATGGTGTAATTTGAAACCATTGTGATAAATAGAGCATTTGCTCCTATAGGAGCAAATGCTCTGTTTATCACAATGGTTTCACAAAGTGACTTTTACAGAGTCGTCAAAAGTCGTCAATATGAGGGAATGGGTTAAATACGACAAACGATTGAACTAGCAACAAGATCATAGGATTCTTAGAGGAACACTCTGATCAAAATCTGCACTATTTGCCATTCAAACCCAACTAGAAAAAATAAGCTTATAATGACATACGAATATACCATCCGCTTTGAATATTTAGTATTCCAATAGCTGAAAACGGTACATGTACCGCTGAATTTGTGAAACGCCTCGTAATGTCTCAGTTGGGTCCAAACATTTTAACCCAATGCTCCTATCACTGAAACGAAATTAAAGAAGTGACCAAGGAGATATTTTCTGCTAATGATCATTTTGCTTATCATGCTAAAGTCATACGTTAAAATCCCTCTAAACCGGAATTTTAATAAAGAATGATATAGATCTTTTTAAGACAATGACTGCTTAATGCTGAGTGAAAATCATGCAGAAAGCTCCTTTGGGAGCTTTCTGCATGACTTTCAGTCTGCATTAAGCTACCACCTGGCTGAAAATACTAATTTTAACAGGCGGTTTAAAGCCATGTTACTGTACCCAGAACACACAGAACACTGCTGTTGACACCCACTTTGCCACTGCAAGAGGATACTCGAGACCTCCCAACCCGCTACAATACAATTACTGTATGAAACATCTTGAACTCGTTTTTGACAAAATCGCGAAACAGGATAATGTCAACAGAAAACATGATATGTCAAAACCATTACCCCTTTCTGTACGGGAAACGAATCACTAATGTCCTTTGTAAACAGTGAAGACCCAGATGAAAGGGTTCCATTAGGAGCCCTCTCATTAGGGTCTGCACTGTGTCATGTTACACATTTCTGAATATATTCACGGTAATCTTGATCTGTTTGAATTATGGAATAGTCCATTTGAAACGTCAGCGTTGAAATGGTTAATGTCTCGTATAAAACACTTTTGTTCACTCAGGAAGTTGTTGCCTATATATGAAACAGTTGTCTTCGCCATTTTTCAAAAAAAAATGATTGTTGAACAAAATCTACCACGAAAGCATCATACATTTATGCATATTCATTAGGCACCGAATCAGTTTGGGTCACATCCGGGTCTCTGTATTTTGGAAACGTTAAGAGTTTCAAGAATTCGCTCGTTAAGGGGCTAAGAATTCAAAATACACTTTGGTACATACGAAATACTTTCGGCGCTCCCAAAACTTCAAATCATTCTGTTAATTAAAATTTGAGAGGCGTATGCAGATTTAGTGGACAAACAAACCTATCTTTTCCTTTTAGACTTTAATAGGTACGAAATTCATGTCAAATAATTGCTTACATCAACGTTGGCTCGTAGGAAATTATTTAAGCCTTTACCTGATAAAGAGGCCATTAACTGCTTTTGCAGACAATGTTCTGTCATGATAAAAAAATATACTGTGTTAGTATACCGTTATGTACATGTAATTATTTCCTATATGAATATTCATCAGGTAATGAATTAAAATTTAAACACTGAACACATCTACATTTAACCCTTTCGCTGCCAATGCCGGATCTGTGATTACCTATGCAAACAGTTTGGATCCAGATGAGACGCCGAGTAACTCGGCGTCTCATCAGGATCCAAACTGTTTGTTACTGTTACTATGTTTTTGAAACAAAAATGAAGAAAATCAAATGAATGAAAATTTGTAGCAGACGACAAAGTTAGCAGACGACAGAGTTTGGCAGCGAAAGGGTTAATAACCGATCTGACCGAGTCCAATATGTTTGAACCCTGGTTCCCTGTTCTACGTTTATTCCAATCACAATACCTACTGAATATTCATTGAAATCACAATACCTACTGAATATTCATTGAAAAAATAGTTGCAACGAGATGTGGAAGGTAGAACATTATATAGCCATTTTAGAAAGTAAAGAAACAGAGACCTTTCAAATTCCATTAGCAAACAGAGCAGATCCTGATCAGACGGATCCTATAGGAGCCGTCTGATCTGGGTCTACTCTGCTTGCAAATGCATAAAAACACGTTTATATGAAGGAAGGGTTAAACAAAATCAATGTTCCCATTAAATATTAATGTTCATACTACTCATGCTATTTCTAAACCTTATGTCAGCATTAACCCTTTACACGATGAATATTCATAAAGAAATAATGACTTCATCAGTATTAATTAGACAATCATATGAACAAAGAATGTTTTGGCCATAGCAGACACTGCAGAATCAGATCTATATATATATATATATATATATATATATATATATATATATATATATATGTAAGTAAACAGATCATACCCCGATAAGAGCTATATGATTTGGGTCTACTCTGTTTGCAAAGGCATGGAGAAACGTTTATACAAAGGAATTGGTGCACTATTACGACTATTGACTATTGACTATTTTATTTAAAAAGTCATTAACTTATTGTTTTGCTGAAATTACTGTTACGCCGTTTACTACTTTAAAAGTTACAACAATGTTGTTCTGATTTAATTATTATGACTATGGCTATATGCTGGTTCAGTTTTATTACGTTTCCATATTTCTTTATTTTCAATATTGTCTTTCTAGGCTTTGTAGATCCATAAACGTTGTGAGTGTCCATTTCAAGTATTTAAATTGCGTTGCATTTGATCGTGTCTGATAACCAACATTAAATATTATAACACGTGTCCTTACAATAATGCAATAACAATGATAATACTTACATGCAAACAGTTGAAGGACGATGAATATCAAATCCAGATATGAAACTAAGGACATGCTCTGTGATAGAGCAATAATTGATAATTTGACAAATCGAGAGCTTAGGGCAAAACTGTCTTAACTACGTTATTTACTATCTATAATCGTTTATAAAATGGTTGTCCTCCTAAATTTGTCAGTCGACTTTTCATTCATTTCTTTCGCTAAACAAAATCGGAGTGTCAAACAGTTTGGATCCTGATGAGAGTGCGAGTAACTCGCCGTCTCATCTGGATCTAAACTGCTTGCAAAGGTGACAATGACTTTGTACCATAAATTGTAGCTACTACCTTTTAGCAACTACGCCTGTGAGATAGCTCCATTAATATGTAAATAGATAAGCTTGATAGCGCGGGAGCACATTGTAAATCTCTGGTATCAGTTTCAAATTAGCTACTTGTAGTTCCATATATAACTCAATTTAAACAATCCTAAACATTCCGAGGTCGAAAACCTGTTACTGAGTAAACTTTATGTAGTAATCAGACGCTATCCAGAATACTATGCTTATAACGGAGTCCTGGGGACTTATGATTTACAGTACAGTAGAATCTGTCTTAACCCTTTCCCTCATATAAACGTGTTTTCACGCATCTGCAAACAGAGTAGACCCAGATCAGACGGCTCCTATAGGAGCCGTCTGATCAGGGTCTGCACTGTTTGCTATTGGAATTTGTAAGATTTGTTTCTTTACTATCTAAAATGGCTACATTGTTCTACCTTCCATTTCATTATAACTATTTTGTTCATAAATATTCAGTAGGTATTGAAATTTGGAATGAAAATAGAACAGGGAAAGGGTTAAGTGGCGATATATCAATTAAACACAGGAATCTTAAAAACAGGTGGTTGCTTAATGCAGGACAAAGGTAATGCAGAAAGCAGCTCCGATGGGAGTTTTCTACATTACTTCTGATCTGCATTAAGCTACCACCTGCCTTACAGACCCATAATTAGACCTCTTTTAATGACAGCTTAAGACAGATTCTACTGTTAACCTTGCTGGTCCCAGCACCCAAATAAATATCATTTTCGATCTTTAGCCATTTACTCCATAGAATTTCGTAAACAGAGAAGACCCAGATCAGGTCTGCTCTATTTGTATACGAAATAATAGGTATACATTATTCATGATGTCGTTATATATTGATTGAATGCCATGTGGAGTAAAGAGTTCATACATGCAATAACTTGTTAATGCAGGATGAAAGTCACGTAGAAAGCTTCTGATCAGAGCTGGCTATGCGTGTATCAACATTATACATGTATGTATGAGCTGGCTGATGAGGATCTAACTCTACATAGTTTTCTCTTGACCAATTACTCCTTTGTTCAGTTGATAGATATTCATGAAGTCCTTATTTGTTACATGAATATTTATTAAGTTTAACGTTGATATGGGGACACTATTTCCGACATTCTGTCTGTTTTTAATGGGGTTCCTTTTGTTTTTCCGTAGTTCTACCAATTGATAACTAGGTTGACTCTAACAACAAAGAATTGGGTAGCTCTTCGGACGCCTACTCGACTACACCTGGTTACCACATGCTTGTAATGAACTCAAGGTTGCAAATATAAATATTATATGAAGTTGTATTACCCTTTGCACGGTACGAGACATTTCGTGATTGCCTTTGCACACAGTTTGAATCCAAAATGAGGCCTATGATCAGGATCCAAATTGTTTGACAATCTTATCATCTTTCGTTATTTTTAAATCCATTTTTTAAAGAAATTTCTTAACTTTTCACTTCATGAATACTCATGAAAGAAATAAATGATATCATGGATATTACATGTAACAAGTTGGATTTTTTTTATAATGGCATAATAAACACAGACATTTTGGAATATTGCAGACACTGTAGAATCACTTCTATATTATATCTATATTAGATTTATCAAATTCTATTAGCAAACAGAGCAGACCCTGATCAGACGGCTTCTATAGGAGCCGTCTGATCTGGGTCTACTCTGTTTGCAAAGACGTATTTATGGAGTAAAGGGTTGATTTAACTGCATTTTCTGTTGAAGAGAGTTTACAAAGCAAGGTAAAGGTTAGAGTGTGTCTTGGTCACTTGACACAGACACGTAACAGAGATTTATTTTGATCCATGTCTCTGTGTGATACGAGCAGGTGATATACGATACTTGGGGAACAGCGTGCATTGTCTTATCAAGCTAGAAGGCGGATTTGATAGCGATTATCATTCATTTAATCATAACTGGGTCAACAATTTGGGGTGATAGGATCTACAGGGGTCAGGTCATGTGAACGATCATCTTTTCAGTAATATGTTATAAACACTGGTTGAATTAAATGCACCATTAGGTTTTAATGGGCCAGTTTTGTAATATACAGACAACGACATCTATAGCGAACACTTAATAAATACAAATAAGTGTCTTTAAAAGTAGGTGGTTGCTAAATGCAGGTTGAAAGTTATGCAGAAAGCTCCCAGAAAGCCCTTCCCGCATTAAGCTACCACCTGACTTTTAGACCCAGACTTATGACTGTTTAGGTAGTGTCTTTATGGGGGCTTTACTTCACATGTATAATATTAGCTCCTCTGGATGAAGTGAAGTAAACAACATATCGAAGTACATGATTGGTTTGTCTGTGACTGATATACATGCTACAATTATGTTACGGCTATCCAAACAACTAATAGTAGCATACTTGTTTAACCTTTAAAGTGCGGGAACTAAGCTAGCAGTGTAGACCTAGTTAAAAAGGATCATGGGGTCCCTTTTATCAAAGGATGACATTCTGCGATTAAACTAATTTTCTTCGGTGATAAAGTTTGGTACATTTTTGTTTAATGAATATTCAGAGAGGGAGCTGCCAGTTTAAATTATTCGACAGTTTAGGGGTTAAAATGATTGTCTCTACTTGCAACGTGTTTTTTAAAAATGACAAACATACACAAATCATTTGTTTATACAGTAAAATCTCGACTATTCTAAGGTGGCTGCTTGATGCATTGTGAAAGTCACGTAGACGCGGAGCTTTCTGCATGACTGTCACCATGCATTTAGCTGCCACCTGTCTTAAAGACATTACCCAGGTCCATTCAATGATTCCCCCCCCCCCCCATTGTTCTCAATAGGCGTGAAAGTAACAGTAAAAGCATGATACAAGTGTGCAAAATATGGCAAGCCGTCTCATTCTGTCTAGAGAGGCCCTGACATACAATTAGTCAAGGGGAACACACTCAAAAGACCATTGTTGGTCAGAACTCAATAGAAGTTCAACCCTTAAGAAGCCTACCACTAACAAACAAAGGGCCATATGCAAACAGGTTGGATCCAGATGAGACGTCAAGTAACCCGGCATCTTATCTGGATCCAAGCTATTTGACAGACAACATTTTCACAAATCTTTACAAACTATGAAGCACTTTCACATTTGAAGCAGACAAGCAATTTAGCAGATGAATATTTTATAAGGATTAAATACATTTAAAAAAACCTGAGCGCTTATGTATATCAGAGATAAAACTCTGGACATTTGGCCTGCAGTAGAATCCATTTAACCTGCAGTGGAGGAGAGCTATAATATGTTCAAAGGCGCCCTAATTAAAGCTGAGAATTCAATTATGTCTTGTAGAGCTGGCGTTCATATATACATGCCATGTTTGTTTGTACAGTGGAGAAAACGTTATCATTTCCCGTTTAAACGTATCTATACGCAAATGCATTGAAGTAAAATGTAAAAAAATACACCTTGTTGAAATATCTCAAGATATTTTTTATCTGAGTGGCAAACCGTTTGGAGCCTGATCAGACGCCGGGTTACCCGGCGTCTGATCTGGCTCCTAACTGTTTGCAATGGAAATAATTCATTACCGGGACACAGGGCAAACACAATAGCTCACTTTAACTCAAGAAACACTGCAAATAGAGTAATCACCCGTTCTCACAGCATCTCTCGGTAAAGAATTGCTGAAATATGATTTTTCGTTAGTGTGGGTCAAGTACTTTCAGTGAAAAAAAAGACAGATTACATAGGGCAATACTTTCAAAAGAGATGTCCCACAGAGTTATTATCCTTGGACACAGCTGCCTTTTCTCCCAACAAGGTCTATCAGAATATGTAAATACTGCTCAGAAAGTTATAATTTAACCCCTGCACCCTGCACTTGATCTCAATGAGATATATTTGCATGTGGAGTGTCATGAATGTAGGTTGAGCACTTTAGAAGACATTCACAGGCCGAACGGACAAAGTGGGGCCTATATGCTCCTTCTTATAGTTTCAGGGAGCATACTAAAAAATAAAAACATATACTGCATTAGTGACAATCTAATCATTTCCAAATCATCAAATGTAAGAGACGGGCCTCACATGGAACGCTCCAGTGGTTCTTGACAGGCATTCCCTTGGCCGGCTTGGGTCTTTACAGCTAACCTGTGAAAAAGCATGCGGCACATGGTAACAGCTATAGCAGTCTGCCTGTCAAGAACCACTGGAGCGTTCCATGTGAGGCCCGTCTCTTACATTTGATGATTTGGAAATGATTAGATTGTCACTAATGCAGTATATGTTTTTATTTTTTATTATGCTCCCTGAAACTATAAGAAGGAGCATATAGGCCCCGCTTTGTCCGTTCGGCCTGTGAATGTCTTCTAAAGTGCTCAACCTACATTCATGACACTCCACATACAAATATATCTCATTGAGATCAAGTGCAGGGTGCAGGGGTTAAATTATAACTTTCTGAGCAGTATTTACATATTCTGATAGACCTTGTTGGGAGAAACAATTATTTCCATTGCAAACAGTTAGGAGCCAGATCAGACGCCGGGTTACTTGACGTCTCATCTGGATCCAACCTGTTTGCATATGGCCCATTGTTTGTTAGTGGTAGGCTTCTTAAGGGTTGAACTTCTATTGGGTTCTGACCAACAATGGTCTTTTGAGTGTGTTCCCCTTGACTAATTGTATGTCAGGGCCTCTCTAGACAGAATGAGACGGCTTGCCATATTTTGCACACTTGTATCATGCTTTTACTGTTACTTTCACGCCTATTGAGAACAATGGGGGGATCATTGAATGGACCTGGGTAATGTCTTTAAAGATCGCTAATGATACGTATTTTAGTATTCAAATAATCGAGCTGTTACAGTATGCTGAAGAGAAGTATGTCGCAAGAAAACCGCTCGAATAAACGCTTGGGATGACAAAACTTCCATGTGGCCGATGCATTAGTGTTTATTCGGGGCGCGTTTTAGTTTCGTAATTGGTCGAAAATATTGTGTTGTACAACAAACCACATAGATTAAGTATCGAGGGAAACGTTTAATGTTGTATCACAGAGGCATTTTGAGATATAGGTCCAAATTGACAAGCTTCATAAGAAGTATGTTATTGAAAATGTGCGTTTACTTTAATTAAATACAAAAATACCTCTAAACGTTCAACGTATTGTCATAATTTTGTTTGTATTACGATTGGCAAACAGAGCAGACCCTGAACAAACGGTTCCTACACGGACTATTCTATTTAGGTCTAGACTGCTTGCGAATGCCTGAAATGGTCTCCCTATCAGGGTACAGTTTAACAATAGAAATATGATTTTCATATTCTCTCCTATAAAACATTGGCGACTTGAATCCAACATTGAAGTCTATATCCGTAAAAAGCTTTTAAGGAATCAATAATAGTCAACACTCAATGGTAGTTAAATGATGACTAACACGAATAAGTGTCAGTTAATGATTTAACCCTCATACGGCTAAACTCGACATTGACTCGCATTTACACCATATATCAAGATGGGACGTCGAGTAACTCAGCGCCTCATCCGGGTCCACGTTGATTGACACTCGGTCAATACTTTCCTAAAACCCATTTCGAAGTGGGCATAGTCAAACTTGAACAAATCCAAATTTGAACAATCATTATTTTTGTATAGCGGGGTTAGGGTTAAAATTACAAGTAGGTTCAAGGGGAATACACTTCCTATTATGACAGCCACATTTTCTAAAACCGTATCGAACTAATAAGATACAACAAAGACAGAACAAACACGAAAATCCACTGTTATAAAAGCAATGTCGGTGCGAGTTTGGCCAAACAGTTAAACCCCTCTAAACCGGACGTTCAATTTAGTATAAATATCGGTCTTGGAGACAGATGGCAGCTTAATGTAGGGTGAAAGTCATACAGGAGCTTTCTGCATGACGTTCACCCTGCATTAAGCAACCACCTGCCTAAACATATGTAAATTCTACTCTACTAGAATTCCGTTGTATAGGGGTTTTACTGTATACGATTCGATCAAGCTTTTGAGGACTAACCAGAGACATATACATACATGTATGTATATGTCTCTGGAATATGTATATGTGTCTGGAATAACTGACCAAGTGTCATGGCACAAGCTTTTTTAAAAAAAACAACACTATTAAACACGTATAAAACAGTTTAACCCTTTCCCTCATATAAAGGTGCTTTCACGCATCTGCAAACAGAGTAGACCCAGATCAGACGGCTCCTACCAGGGTCTGCTCTATTTGCTTATACATGTTGAATTTGATATATCTATACCTATACTTTCTAAAATGGCTATAATATCCGACCTTCCATATTTCATTATAAATAGTTTGTCCAGGAATATTCAGTAGTATTGAAATTTTTAATAAACATAGAACAGGGAAGGGTTAACTGCTGATGAGACTCTGAGGTATTGGTGTTTCATCTGGATCCAAACTGTTTGCGAATGCGGCTAAATTCGAGGTTAGAGTGATAAGGGCTAATAACAATGTGTTCTCTTAAAGAAATAAATATTACAAGTAGCTTACAGTTCATTTATTATGTTGTTGTGTCTGAGGTTGACAGTGATGAAAGGTGGCCATAAATCTGACAAATATATACAAACAGCCGACAAACAAACCATGACTTAACCCTCACAATGCGGGACGCGACGCAAACTGTGTAAACCCAGGTGTGTGTGTGGGGGGGGGGGGGGGGGGGCTCCTAGACGATATTACCCTTTTCTTTAGAAAAATCCCTAAATATTCACCATAATTTTGACCTGTTTGAATTTTGGAATATTACATTTGAATATTTGATGTTATGTAAATTTTAGTGTGTATATATGCTGTTATGTAACTATGATGAGACTTAATCCATTCCCTCATATTGACGCCTTTTGACGACTCTGTTAAAGTCACTTTGTGAAACCATTGTGATAAATAGAGCATTTGCTCCTATAGGAGCAAATGCTCTTTTTTATCACAATGGTTTCAAACTACAATTTTCTAAAATTTACTTTTCTCTAGTTAATGCTCCTTTTTGGTAGATTTATCCAAAGATGTTGCATCTAAAAATAGCCTATGAGGGAAAGGGTTAAATAAATATTGAAACCTTTAAAAATTCAGCTTAGTAAGGATTAAAGTCCGGCTTCTCTCTGATTTGTGTTTGTGTGTCTTAACACAGATGAGATCAATTCTCTCTGTGTAAAACTACGAACACGCATTTTCATTCTTTAACTCATCATAATAAGACTTTACTTCATAGTCCACATGTCCTGTTTGCATATCTCATTATAAACATTCGTCGATTTATTATACATGATGCAATTATTTCATCAAGTAAATGGATACATAAGCAGGCAAACATCTCTAAAGCGGAAAGCAATTAATAGTTGAATGCTTTCTCCGCCTTTAAGAAAAGTTGTACAGTAAAACCAGTTTTATGCAACTGTTTGGCACATTTCAAGACAGAAATACTGCGATTACTACCGTTAACTAAACCTACAAGACATTATATTATAAATACAGTAAAACCTCGATTATTCGAATTTTCGTTATAAACGAATTTAGACCCTTTTAGGCAGGTGGCTGCTTAATGCATGGTGAAAGTCATGCAGAAAGCTCCTAGAGGAGCTTTCTGCATGACTTTCACCATGCATTAAGCTGCCACCTGTCTTAAAGATCGATAATAATACGTATTTTAGTGTTCGGATAATCGAAGTTTTAGTGTTCGGATAATCGAAGTTTTACTGTATAACAATGGTTTATATAATATACAGTAGAACCGGTCTGAAGCGGCCATCAAAAACAGGTATAATTATGGGTCTGAAAGTCTGGTGGTAGCTTAATACAGGTCATGCCCGTGCATTCAGTAACTACTTGCTTTTTAAGACTCCTATATTCAATAAACGAATAGCTGCTTAGGACAAGTTCTGTACACACCAATATCTGCCTCTTTAATTTTGGTCATGGCCAAAATTCTAGCGCGGGAAAAATCTGGCGAGGAACTCGTAGCTGACTATATCAGCCATGAATTAGTCTCCCCCAGAAATGTTGGCCCTTGAACATTTGGTCCAGACAAAAGGAGTCAAACATTGATATGTAAATAAGTATAATATAAACTCTTGGATATTAGTATCAATTGTAAAGGCATACTAGTAAGCGTTTTGTGAATGTAATACATTAAGTAGTTTTCCAAAATCAAACTATAATATCCACCTTTGAGCAAAAACATAGACAAGGCAAATCGAACATTGCTTTACAGATTTCTAATAATCTATATACAAGGGAGCCTGTCTTAAGCGATCATCAAAATAGGTCTACACAAAATAGGTCTAACTGTGTGGGTCTGTAAGGCAGGTCGTAGCTTAATGCAGGTCAAACGTAACTCAGAAAGCTCCTGTAGGAAAGTTCTGCTTTGCTCTTCATTAAGCAACCATCTGCTTTTAACCCATTACCTTATAGACTATTTTTAGATATAACCTCTTTTAATAAGTCTACCCCGAAAAGGAGCATTAACTAGAGAAAAGGAAACTTTTAGAATTGTGTGGTTTGAAACCATTGTGATAAATAAAGTCTTGCTCCTATAGGAGCAAATGCTCTATTTATCACAATGGTTTCACAAAGTGACTTTTATAGTGTCGTCAAAAGTCGTCAATATGAGGGAATGGGTTAAAGACTCCTATGTTCGATAATTGAATGACTGCTTCAGACAGGTTCCACGTGTGTTATTGTCATAATGTGCACTGGTTGCAATATCTACAGAAAGCGTCTTCACAACGAACAATCAAATGCGTCTATGTTTTGTCTTTATGGCCGGAGGTAGCTTATGCAGGTCAAAAGTAATACAAAAAACTCCTATAGGAGCTTTCTGTATTACAATACTTTCGATATGCATTAAGCATCTACCTGCTTTCCAATACATTGGTGTTTTTTATTTAAAAGGTCGTTATAGGGAGGCTCAAGTTTAGAATTTTTTATACTAGCATGCGTTATTTTTAACCGAAATAGATATCCGGGAAGAAATAATCCTGTACTCAAAGATTCAAAGCTTTAAAGATTGACCCTGGTGCCATGGGATCACGTTTGACTGGTACCGACAGGCTAACGCCGTATTCGTTCGAAAATTCACAGTTTAGATATAAATCGAAAATCAATTTTCCATTTTAATTCTTTGCGTGCTAGAGGCGAATTCATTAATAACTATGCAAACAGTTTGGATCCAGATGATACACCGAATAACTTGATATCTCTTAGAATCTCGAATGAGCGACAGTCTGTAATGCTTAAGCAAAATGGAAGAAAGAAAAATGTTTTTTGAGAATTGCAACAGGAGACCATTTTTGGAGACGAAACTTTTCAGCGAATAAAGAGTTAATAACGCTGTCTAAATGTTTATGCGGTTAAGCAATTTATTTATAAACGCAGGACAGCACCAATTTAAAATTCAATAAGGTTTGCTTCAAAAGAATTTATTTTCACTCTTTAATCCATGATATTGACGACTTTTGACGACTCTGTAAAATTCACTTTGCGAAACCATTGTGATAAATAGAACATTTGCTCCTATCGGAGCAAATGCTCTATTTATCACAATGGTTTCAAACTACACACTTCTAAAATTTTCCCTTTCTCTAGTTAATGCTCCTTTTCGGTAGATTTATTCAAAGAGGCTGTATCTAAAAATAGCCTATGAGGTAATGGGTTAACATTCAACACCTTACTGTTGAACGTATGCAAACCGCTTGGACCCAGCCGAGAGGTCGGGTAACTCGGCGTCTCATCAGAATCCAATTTATTTGACACTGTTTTTGTTTTGTTTAGAAAATGAATGGGAAAAGAACATAACTTTAAAACTGAAGCGGACGGCAACATTTTGGAGACGACAATTTCTCAAATGTGGTGCAGAAGGTTAAACTCCCGCTAACATCAGTCCCGGTGGTATGTCAAGTAACTCGACGTTTCATCAGGATCCAAACTCTTGACACTTTGGCCATGTTCTAGACAGAAGTACACAAAGAAGTCAAATATCTGCATTGAGAATTTTTTGCAGACGGAATTTCACTATTTTAACCTTTGACCTACTATAAACATGATAGTGTCTGTTTAACTGTTTCAACGCTTAATTTTCAAATGGATTGTTAAAAGCATAAATTAGGTCAAGCTTACCGTTAATATTCAGGGATCTATTTAAAGAAATGTGTAACATGACAAACTATGCATACCCTTATCAAATGGCTCCTTTAGGACCCCTTTCACATGGGTATATACTGTTTGCAAAGGATATACAGTAAAACCTCTCTATAACGGCCACTAAATTGTGTTGCTTAGTTTGGTATTTATGACAGGTGGTTGCTTAAAGCAAGGTGAAAGTAAAACAGAACGCTCCTGTAGGAGCGTTCTGTTTTACTTTCACCTTATTTTAAGCAACCACCTGCCTTTAACACAAAATACTTGATGTAATTTAATGGCTGTTATAGAGAGGTTTCACTGTAAGTGACTCGTTCCCCCCACTGACAGGGTTAACTCTTTAGTTAGTGATGACAGAACATGTAGAATCAAAACTATAGTATTCCATAAGCAAACAGAACATACCCTTATATGGCGGCTACAGGAGCAGTCTAATCAGGGTCTACTCTGCTTTCAAATGTGTCAAAAGGCGTCTCTGTAAGAGAAAGGGTGCGATCTGGAGAAATAGTTATTTACAACCAAAACGTTCAAGATGCGTGTACGTATATGGGTGCTTGTTGTACGCGTGCATGCGCGCGTGTGTGTTTGTACAGTTGTGCGTGTACTGTCTCTGTTGATTTAGATTGTCATCTTTAAAATAAAACTAAGGGTAAGAAAATGGCCGTTACGACCAAATACGCAGAAACGATAATCTACATCTAACGGCGCCATCGTCGCACGTAAACTATTTCCTAATTAACATCTACAGCAGAATAACTCTATATTGATTATTTCCCAAACTATTATTTCATTCAATACAAAATAAAATTTTAATAATACACCTCTTTAAATAACTCGAGTTCAGTTTATTGCAAATCTATTAGCATGTTATGCAAAGTTTGTACAAATATTCTTTTAGTTCATTTTCAAAATACAAAGTACGTTCGATTTATATTTGAAAATGCAACAATAGAGTTAAAACAATTTGGATACTGACGAGAATATTTGGAAGAGTAATCACCGACTCGCCCATACATGTAACAGACTAGATCTTAACCCTTCGCTTGCTATTCACGTCAATATACTTACCTGTAAATAGTGAAGACCCAGATGAGACAGCTCGTGCAGGAGCTGTCTCATCAGGGTCTGCACTATTTACAAGTTGATTGTGCTACCAGTACACTCCACAGCAGTGATAGCACAGCGAAATACTTATACACAGGGAAGATATTATGTAATTATACAACAGGGCATGGGTAAAGAAGGAGAAATGTATCGTAAAATTCAGCAAGCAAAGGGTTAAAATTACATTAGAATTACCAACACATAAAGAAAGTAACATTCCTACTGAGAATATAGAGTAGAATAAGAACCTATTATCAATATTTTATCCTACCAATATCATTAACGACATGCATTGCAAACAGTTTGGATTCAGACGGGACCTCGAGTAATTCGGCGTCTCATCAGGATCCAAACCGTTTTACATTTAGCCAGACGTGTCTCAGAAGCTTGAACGAATCATGGAAGTAAAAGTGGCAAAAGTTTGGAGTTTAACTCTTTCCCTGTTCTATGTTCATTCCAAATTCCAATACCTACTGACTATTCATGGACAAAATAGTTATAATGAAAAATGGAAAGTGGAAAATTGTAGCCATTTAAAAAGTAAAGAAACATGTTGTTTTTTTTCAAATTCAAACAGCAAATAGAGCAACCCTTATCAGGCGGGTCATATAAGAGCCGTCTGATCTGGGTCTACTCTGTTTGCAAATGCGTTAAAACACGTTTATATGAAGGGATTTTTTAAGCCGATGTAATTTTTATAGCCTGATTAGAGTTAAGAATAAGGCAAATAAGTTTAAATTATTAGGTATTCTGTTCGTCTATGCAGGTATTTACATAAAACACTTTATCTATACATAAATCTACAGTTACATCAAATGGCTTAGCTAATAAACACCTACCCTAGAGTGTAGCTAATAAACACATACCCCAGAGTGACTCATGAATAATTGAGTCAATTACAACACAGTAACACATCTCTATACCGGATGTTAAAATCAGTATTAACCCTTTCGGTGCTAAATTTCTAATTGTCTGCAATCCAAGTTTGTTAAATCATTCAGTAAAATAAGGAAATGAGAAAAATAAATGCAAATTTATAAGGAATAAAGCACATATATAGAAATAGGGATTGAGACAAATAGTGAAGTCCCTAATCAGACGCTGCCATGAAAAGACGGCGTCTGATCTGGGACTGCACTATTTGTCGTGGTGCATTTATGCGACTACGGCGGTGAAAGGGTTAATGCCGGTCTGTAAGAAAGGCAGCAGCTAAATTCAGGGCAAAACTCGTGCAGAAAGCTGCCAGTGGAACTTTCTGTATGACTTTGCATTCTACAAATAGAGCAGCTACATGTGTATAATGAGCTAAATTCCTGTGTTTTTAAATTCCGGTTCAGTGTGGAGTTTGTTCGTTGTACTACGCGAGCAGTTATTCCATTATGCCATATCACCATTCCTGCATACATACAATGTAATTGTACCTTTCGCTGACAGAATAAATATGTTTTACGATCAAGTTTTGAAACAAACTTTATTTCAAAACACAAAATAAATGTTTATGTTTCTTTTGTAAAAGCAAGCATGGGGTCGGACACCACGGTACCTAATGAGACGTTGAAATACTCAGATCTCATTTGGATTCAATATATTCATAAAGACCATTATAGATTCGATTGAAACATTCTGAAATATAAAGAAGCTATATTAAAATTCAGTATGCTCAAATGCCTAACTCTTTCACTACTAATGTCAATATGTAATTACCTATGGAACATGTTTGGATCCAGATGAGATGCCGAGTGACTCGGCGTCTTCTGCGGATCTACACTGCTAGATGGTGTGATCATGTTTCTTAAAAGTAAATGCAATTACATTAAACTATTAATATTACAGCAGCAGACACCAAAGGTTGCATATCACAATACGTTACAGAGGAAGGGTTTAATAGAATTTATTTTTCATATATATTCAAATTATTGTTTCTTACTGGCCTTTGAAGTATTGATATTCTAGTTTAGATGAGTCTGGTACAATTATATACTCCCTTTACCCGTCCACTGCCACGTATTATCGTGTGCAAACTGTCTCTCCTATTTCATTCTTTTGTATTTTCTACTTTCAGAAACAAAATCAAAGTAACAAACAGTGTTGATACCGATGAGACACCGAGTTACTCGGCATCCTATCTGGATCCAAACTGTTTGCATATGTTATCACAGATTCACTACTGGAAACGAAAGAGTTAATTGGCTCATTGAAATGATCAACAGAAAACCTTATTAATCCTTAATTTTATACATAAATACTTGAACTGCTCTGATGACGTCATGACATTTTAAAAAACAACCCAATGTCACCATGACACTGGATCAACATTATTCTCTTTGATTTTATGGCTTAATGCATGTAACAAACATTTTACATAGAAAGCTGCTTATTGCAGTTTGGAAATCATGCAGAAAGCACCCAAGAGTGCTTTCTGCATGACTTTCACCCTGCATTAAGCTTACATGTGCCATTAAGCTGCCAAAATAATGGATAATGATACTTATACAATTTTGAGTGTTCGTATTAGCGAGGTTTTACTGTAGTGTATCAGAGCTCCAGATAAGATGCCTAAATTAATAAACTTTCAAGAATAGCTCTTTCGAGATTCTAAAGTGTGGTCACAGTATAGGGTCTGGTGGAGAAATGAGGATTTTAGTATTTGGGTACACCCCGCTATCTGTAGCTCTGGTCCCGTACTCACAAAGCTCCTAATGGGGAATAAATCCTTAGTTCTAAATTATTTCCTTAACTCTGCATATCAAAGTTAAGATATTTCGTCAGTTGTATTCATAAACCATCTTTACTTTAGAAATTTCTTAACCTGGTCGTTGTTTCCCCTTAAAAGTTAAGGAAAACTAAACATGTTCTTAACCTTTAAGGACAATTTAAGGAAATCAAAGGCCTGAATGGCCATAATGGCGTTCAGGTTTGATATGGATGTTATGTGTGTGTGTGTGGGGGGGGGGGGAATTGATGTACACGTTAATAACAATAACGTCTTGGAATTGATAACAGTATTAATAACAACACATTTTTGTGAAACACTATGCCCCTGATTGTGACAAATATAAATTTGACCCGTAATGTGACATTTAACTGTAATATAACCTTGAATTTAATAAGCCCCCCCCCCCCCCAAAAAAAAAAAATAAAAAAAAAATGTTCGCCTCTGTAAGTTGCATAGACATGCCAGGTTTGAAGTATGTATGTGCAATGGCTACAACGTTATTGCCAACATTTAAGTTTGAGCCAAGCCAACAAACCAACAAAGTCAGCCCCACCCCCTTGATTCTTGATTGGGGGGATAAAAATATGACAGACTGAAACAAAAGGAGCCATCTCATGATCTGCTGTTTATATATTGACATGCTTCTAGTTTCTACTATGGCAAAAGAATATCTTAATTATATTCATGATGTCATTATTTCTTATATGAATATTCATGAAATAAAGGGTCAATTAATGCTTCCATGTCCTAAGCTGATGCAAAAACTGAAGCACAACATCAAAATGATACAAAGGCTACCTATAATCCTACATTTTTTGTTCAACTTATTCTTACACATAACATTTATTTTTCCATGTTCAGCACTCGTTTATTTTGAATAAATGTAGTTTGCTTACAAAGTTGAAGGTAGACCGTTTTTATTTTTAATTACTAAGTAGATCCATACATGTACATACAATTACGGTAGTTGTTTGGAACCTGATGAAACTCAAATTCAGAACTACAGTCAGAAGTAGAGTTGTAAGCTGGGAAATACATTTCAACAAATTGCTACCTACTTTCGCTTTTACACGACACAAACGTCTTGAGCAGACTCGGCGGTTACACGATACATAGAAGAGACAGTTGTTATTGACACTGGAATATAATTTGATTGAATATGTGTTGAAAACCTTCTATGGATAATACTTACTTTGATAAGCCGATAGAACCCCGTGTTTTTACGGTTTTACTTCCTGTAAGACTTAGACTTGTGTTGAGGTTGGGTGCCATAGTCAAAACACGCTGTTCGATGCGTGATAAATGTGTATATCGGATTTCTTTGACCTTGTCCTTTATGAAACTTCCTATTTCTAATTTTGAGTACGGGTCAAACGGAAATGACCGAATGCGATGCAAAAGGCAGTTTGATTGGCTGAAGATGTAGGTCTATATGCTAATCAGTTACGAATGTGTAAATGCAATCGGAAACCTCGGCTATATTCCTTCTGCTTTAGAATGCCAAGGTGTTGCGAAAACAACGGCAAAATATTCGTTCGCTTCTTCTTCTTCTTCTTCCGATTAAAGTACAGGGCCCACTCTGGAGCATCGACGTACTTGGAGTTTATTAAAATTCAAGACTTTTAAAAAGTTTATCTTTGTGTAGATTAGTAGTAATTATCTCACACAGCGAATTATTATTAAATACATGAAGAGTAAACAAATACATGAACATTTTACAACCAAACTAGATCTAGTGCAGACTTGAAGAAAACTATTTTGTCTTGCGCATGTTCACTAGACAAGTGAACTCTTTGCCGTAAAGAGACCGACTAGTATATGGCGTTGCGAACGCCATAAAAACTAAATGGCTGTCATCTGTTTGGTTCAATGTTAAAATTCGAAGGTTTTCAGTGAGGATTATGAATACGGGGTCGTAAAAGAGACTGTTTGTATTGTATCTCAAAATTAGCGTCGGACAACAATTAATTACACCATTAGTATTGGTCCCCACCTTGATGTGAAATCAAGATGGTTTTCTTTTGTCCCAAACTAATGCTATAAATAAAATCATAGTCAGCTTGATATTTCACCTTAGAGTATGACATTGACTTTGACATAGCACTGCTCAAATGACGTAGTTTAAAGAACGAGTAAACGAACCTCACGAAGAGGGTCGAAGAGAAATATGAGAGTAAGAGACAGGTAAGGAAATTTTCATACTAAGGTTGACCATTTCATTTTAGAAATACAGTACAACCTCTCTATAACGGCCACTAAATTACATAAAGTATTTTGTGTTAAAGGCAGGTGGCTGCTTAAACCAAGGTGAAAGTAAAACAGAACGTTCCTATAGGAGCGTTCTGTTTTACTTTCACCTTGCTTTAAGCAGCCACCTGCCCTAAATACAAACTAATTAGCACAATTTAGTGGCCGTTATAGAGAGGTTTTACTGTAATAACATCACGAACATTCATTAGGCGATTATATATAATGGCATTTGCACATAGGAACGTTTTGTCAAGGCATAAACTGTAGAATCAACTTGTAGAATAAAGAACTACATGAATATTATTCTACCAGTGAACAGAGAATACCCTGATCTGGGTCTACTGCTGTTTGCAAAGGAATCATTATGATCATTGGAGAAAAGGGTTAGCCTGGATGCAGTAGACAATAAGTGTGTATTAAACGTTTAGTAACTGATCCTCGGTGTCGCCGTGTTACAATGATAACAAACGCTTTACCTGCAGAACTATACTCGACCAAGCTTGATTACCCATGTACACAGTCTGGATTCAGATGAGACGCCGAGTAACTCGGCGTCTCATCAGGATCCAGACTGTTTGACACGCTGATCATGTTTCTGGCAAAATATGTAGGCCTAAAATGAAAAATTACTTTAAGTATCGAAGCAGACGACAGTGATGGCAGACGATAAATGTTTAGAGTGCCAAAGGTTAATAACAATGACTATATACTTATTTTCCGATTAGTTACCATTTCTCTGCCAAAGGGAAGTATTATGTTTAAACATTTAAAGTAATTGCCAAACTAATTACAATATCTGATATTATTCTTTATAAGTTTTCCCCTTATAAATCACAAATAAACAGAATAACTACAAAATTACTCGAGTTGAAAGTTTAAATGCAGAATGCCTTGAGATATTATTTGTCATTTCGGTATTACATGTGACCCTTTCACCGCCGCAGTCGCATAAATGCACCACGACAAATAGTGCAGTCCCAGATCAGACGCCGCCTTTTCAAGGCGGCGTCTGATCAGAGACTTCACTATTTGTCTCAATATCTACTTCTATATATGTGCTTTATTCTTTTGAAATTTGCATTTATGTACCTCATTTCCTTATTTTACTGAATTATTTAACAAATTTGGATTGCAGACGACAATTAGAAATTTAGCGCCGAAAGGGTTAACCATTTCCTTCAAACAGACGTTTTGTCCCAGTCTGAGCAGGGTCTGCTCTGTTTGCTTGTATGAAGTGACCAATTCACGTATAGATATTGATTGTTGAGAGAGAGAAAACACACAAACAAAATAGAGTTAACGTCTACAAATAGTTTGGATCCTGATGAGATGGCTACTTGCAATGACAATCATCACAAATTGGTTCATAGCGCTGAAAAGATTAACTCCATTAACCTGCTAGATATATACGTTATAATTATTAACAATCATGGTAGATTTCGATCAACTTATGGAATGATAGAAACGTATTTAAGGCCTTTTCAAATATAGTGGACCTAGATTAGACGTAGGAGTTGTCAAATCGTGGTCTGTTCTGTTTGCATATTCCATAATGTAGATCTGATTCTACAGTATCTGCCGAGGCCAAACAGCCCAGTGTTCCTAGGTAATATAACATTGATTTTATAATATAAACAGCCCTGTGTTCCTAGGTAATATAAAATTGATTTTATAATACACCTATATGTAGAAACATGTCTATATCAAGGCATATGCAAACAGAGCATACCCTGATTACATAGCCCCATCGTCTGGTCTGGGTCTATTCTATTTGCTTAAAATGCGTCTTTGTAAGTATATTGGCCAGTGTGAAACTTTACCGCGACCTGACTCGCATTTGAAAACAGCTTGGATACAGATGAGACACCGAGTAACTGGGCGTCTTGTCCGTATCCAAAATGTTTGCCACTCGGCTAATAGTTCTCAAAACATTTGATCGAATCGGAAGTAGTCAAAATAGCATCAGATCCAAATTTGAACAGACAATATTTTAACAACAAGGTAAGGGTTAGATATATCGGTCAATGTTTATAAGATGAACATGCCACTCGGGTACATCGATACTCTAATTGCATTATCAATAAATGTTCAATTACCTGCCCAGAAACATATTCCTATCTCTTGTATCTGCGTGTCGTCTTCAAAGAAACACATGTCTTGTCTGCATATTTATTCCATGAATATTCATGGAAGATTCTTTCCACTACGAATATTTGTTGATTAATTGTTTTATATTGTAAAGTAAAACACGTGAATGCGTAGCCATACCAAATAGTATAGAATCAGAGTCCACAATTTAACCCTTTCGCTCATACAAACTCCTTTTCATGCCTTTGCAAACAGAGTAGACCCAGGTCAGACGGCTCCTGTAGGAGACGTCTGATCAGGGTCTGCTGTGTTTGCTTATGAAATTATGATAGATATGACTCTACAGCTTCTACCAATATCACCAATTCATATGTACATATATGCCATTATAAATATCAGCTAATTAATATCAATGACGTCATTATTTCTTACACGAATATTAAAAAAAAGGGTTCAGAATTTATGGCCGGCAGGGATATTAACTTGAACGTCAGACTAAGAGAGGTCTTACTGTACATGTATTTACTAGAAATCGCATATTTATAACTGAGTCAGCTAATCCTCCAGCCATGGCCGAAGTGAATCGATCATTGACTGATCTATATAAATGGAGAAAATCAGGCATGCAAAATATCTTTAAAAAAGTGACATATTTTAGAACTGAAATAAGATATTGAAGGATGAATATAAATGGTTAGACCTGAATGGTTATAATTACTATTATATGAAATAATTTTAAAGGTTCATAAGCTATGGTCTTTGCATAAGATTAATGAACAGAATAGAGCATAACTTTATATCCCATGGTGTACAAAAGCTTACTTTGTTAATAAATCAGTTATGCTAGAATAGAGGCCACAATTTCATATAAAATGTACGTCATTGATACATAATTTATGCTAAAACACATTTGAACAACATCATGAGTTTTGGATCACAAAGTTGTTCAAAAGTGTACTTTTTATACACCAGTTATGCTAGAATAAGGATCACAATGTGGTACAAAGGTGCACTGTCCAAACAGCATTTATGTTAGAATAATTTCCTCAGCGTTGTACAAAGGTATACTTAATGCATGAGTTATGCTAGAATGAAGGACACGATAGTGTACACAAATATACTTTTATACATCAGTTATGCTAGAAGAAATACATCAGTGTTGTAGATACATGTACATCAGTTGTGCCACAACAGCATATTTTTATACACCAGTTGTGCTAGCAAAAACATGGTATTAAACAAAAGCATACTTTTTATACATCCGTTATGCTTGTGAAACAGTGTACTTGTTGATACATCAGTTGTGCTACAATAAAGGTCACATCACTTGATACGTATACATAGAATTTGAATATCCAACGTTATACATGTACAATAGTACATTGTGCCAGGTTACAGAAAAATAAATATATAAATATATTCAAATATAAGATCATAACTGATCAAACCACTAACCATTTACCTGGTGAATATTCAAGCAAAATTTAATAACACCATGCATATTAATTAGATTAATTTGTCAATTGACATCGGAACAATGGGATGTTTAGTAAATGTACGGTGCAGCTTAATGCAGTGTGAAAGTCTAAGAGCTTTCTGCATGACATTCACCCTACATTAAGCAGCCACCTGCCTAAAAGTATCTAAATTATTCTGTATAAGAATTCCGGTTTATGGAGTGGGCTGCAATTGGCGCGCTGTTTTATTTCCTTCTGTTTTCTTAACAGAAGGAAAGAAAACAACACGCACATTGCAGCTTGGTTGGCCTTATTATTCAAACTCGGCCAGGTTTTTCATTTAGATATGCCATTGAGCTATTATGTAAATATTTTTTCTACTTCTTTCAAGGATTTCAATTTGCATTTTACGCCAATTTATTCGATTGAAATATTCATGAACGACTATAAAATCGTTTTGACAAAGATCTTTTGACACTTGCAAGTGATCTGTTAAATCGTTACACTGTTGATGAACCGATAAGAACCAACACTATAACGTTTGCAAACAGTGTGGATCCAGATGAGACGCCGAGTTACTCGGCGTCTCATCAGGATCCAAACTGTTAGATACTGTGATCGTGGTGTTATGAAAATTAACATAAGAAATTATTGGTTTTTAAGTTGTTGCAGACTTTAAGTTTTGAAGAAGTTATCATCAACGAGTGTTAAAAGGGTTGACTCATGAACAACACTTTCTCAAGGGCTGGTGTATTTCAATTTTAAGATAATTCAGGGAAGTGCAGCGTTTTTACACTTAATACAGTAATATCATTCTAAAATAGCCAGGCAATTTATGTTTTAAGTCGGGATGTTTAACCAATTACTTTGCACACACACACACACCTTGTTACGCATTGCCAAACATAGTAGATCCAGATCAGACAGACCCTATTGAAGTTGTCTGACCAGGGTCTGCTCTGTTTGTGTATATAATACTATTGATCTCATTTTACAGTGTCTGTCTGTGCCAACACATCGTTTTGGTTCATATACCAGTTAACCCTTCTCTTGCTGAATTTTAAAATGCATTTCTTCTTCTTTACCCATGCCCTGTGGTATAATTACATATATCTTCACTGTCTACAATTATTTCCCTGTGCAATCACTGCTGTGGAGTGCACTGGTTGCACAATCAATTTGTAAATAGTGCAGACCCTGATGAGACAGCTCCTGCAGGAGCTGTCTCATCTGGGTCTTAACTATTTACATGTAGGTATATTGACGTGAACAGCAAGCGACATTCGGTGACATTTTTATTTTTATTGACATAGCAATACAGTCATTATTTATTACACAAATAATAAGTAAAGTGATAAGGCGAATGCTTAATGCAGAACGAAAGTAAGGCGTCTTTGGGAACATTTGTAAACAGATCAGATTTGGACCAAGATCAGACGGATCCCGTAGGCGCCGTCTGACCATGTTCTGCTGTTTGCTTCCGGCATAATACAGATTTTGGCCATGGCAAACATGGTCTATGTTTAATATGCTATTTAAACATTAATATCTATGCTGTCACCATTTCTTACATGAATAGTCATCAGGTAAAACAATAACCCTTTCCCTTATTTAAGCGCATTCTCGCACATCTTCAAACAGAGTAGATCCAGATCAGACGGATCCTATAGGAGCCGTCTGATCAGGGTCTGCTCTGTTTGCTTATGGTGTAGTATATATCTGATTCTACAGCTTCTGTCTGAGCCAAAATGTCCTGTGGTCATATGCCATTATAAAAAACAATCTTATTAATATTCATGACGTCATTATTTCCTACATGAATATTCATCAGGGAAAGGGTTACATGTAAGAGACTAGTGTCAATGGTGGTTTTACTATACATGTACATTGTGCGCGATTGCCTCGGAAGATTATCACGTGTAACCCTTTCACCCTTTACCTCACACAGACGACCTTTGACACGTTTGCAAACAGAGTAGACCCAGATGAGACAATTCTTGTATGAGCTGTCTAGTCAGGATATGTTCCGTTTGCTTATGGAATCATGTATATCCGATTCTGCCACAGCCACATATTTTGTTGTTGATGTATAATTATAAAAAAAATCAATTAATGAATATATGAAATATGCAAGAATATAATAATAAAGTTCTTAAATTAATATCCATTGGAGGGAAGGGTTAACTAATTAAATGCTGAATATTCAGCGCAGTATCACTTTTAAACTACAGGGTCCATTAACCCTACTCTTCATGAATACGCCTTTTCACGCATTTGCACACAGTGTAGACCCTGGTCAGACGACACCTATAGGAGCCGCCAGATATCAGGGTCTGCTCGTTTTGCTTATGACATGATGTACATCAGATTCTAAAGTCTTTGTCAAAGCAAACAAATCCCTTGAAAAGTTTACATTACGAACGTTCAGATAATCAAATATTCATGACACGATAGAGCAGACGAGAAAGCTTGCAGACAATATATATATATATAGTATGACAGCGAAAGAGTTAACCCTTTCCCTGTTCTATATTTAGCCCTAATTTTGATACCTAATGAATATTCTTATAAGGAAATATGCAAGGTGGAACAATGTACCCAATTTGGAAAGTAAAGAAACCGAGCATTCAAATTCTATTAGCAAACAGAGCAGACCCTGATCAGACGGCTCCTCTAGGAGCCGTCTGATCTGGGTCTTCTCTGTTTGCAAATGCGTGAAAACACGTTTGTATGACAAACATAATAAACCCAAATCAGACGGCTCCTATAGGAGCCTCTGATCAGGATCTGCTATGTTTGCTTACGAGATAATATAGATAACGATTCTACAGTTTCTGTCATGGCAAAAAAAGCCTGTGGCAATGTGCTACATGTATTATAATAAATTAATCCAATTAATATTCACGACGTCATTATTTCTCACATGAGTATTAATGGGGGAAAGTGTTTATATTGTACAACCTCTCTATAGTTACCACTAAATCAACAAACAAGATTTGGAAAGTGTTAATATGGTACAACCTCTCTATAGTGACCACTAAATCAACAAACAATATTTTCTTTGAAAACATATTATTACTTATTGCAGTACGAAAACAATGCAAAAAGATCATAACGGGGCTTACGTCCTACATTAAGCAACCACTGCCTTGAAACCTCAAAATATACCTCTTTTGATTGGTCGTTATAGAGAGCTTAAGCTGTATTAGAAATAATGACTTGAAGAAAGGCGACAAAAATTGAACAACTGACAACAATTGCATAACCCATTTAAACGTTTATCTGACAAAAATTGTTCGTACCTTAAGTGGCCTAAAATCTCCACTCTGTATTTGCGGTCGCGATCGAATCGGCTACTTGCGGTGTTTAAATGCTTTATTTGTCTCTGCTGGTACTTGACGTTAAAAACCCCTCTTGTCTGCAAATAACAGATGGGACACATTACTTACATACTACCTCGTTAAAATTTGACACAAGAATTGATTTTGAAATATCAAATCTCCGACTTATAAACGCTGGCTATCAAATCTGAAGTGGTAACACAAATACTTTTGAGGACAATCAAAGTGTGAATCGATTTTTAATGTTCTCGCACATTGCGGCCCATAGTAAGATAACCTTTGCAAACAGTTTGGATCCTGATGAGATGCCGAGTAACTCGGTGTCTCATCGGGATCCAAACTGTTTGGCCCCGTATATCGTAGTTCCGGAAACTATAGAAAAAGAACATGTTTGAGAATTAAACAAGGTAAGCATTTTAGCAGACGACAATTGTTAGTTCTGCGCGTTAAAGGCACAAGCTTCAAAGTCTGGTCGTTACCTCAACGCAAAACCTTCATAAATAATGTGAAAACAATTACAAGGACCGACACTCAACGGCAAGATAGCTACCATAGTAAGAAACCGATAATGTGTTCATCTGTCTCAACATGACAATAAGTTAGTGTCGTTGCTCTGCTCTGTTTCTACTCTTTCTGCCATGGCCAAACTGCCATGCGTTCCTATGCCATTATAAAAAAGCATCTAGTAAATATTAATGATGTCATTATTACGGACATGAATGTTCATCAGGGAAAAGACATGAGCTTGATGTAAAGGTATGAGCTGGTTGTAAAGGGTATGAGCTTGTTGTAAAGGGTATGAGCCTGTTGTAAAGGGTATGGGCTGGTTGTAAAGGGTATGAGCTTGATGTAAAGGTATGAGCTGGTTGTAAAGGGTATGAGCTTGTTGTAAAGGGTATGAGCTTGTTGTAAAGGATATTAGCTTGTTGTAAATGGTATGAGCTTGTTAAAGGGTATGAGCTTGTTATAAAGGGTATGAGTTTGTTGTAAAAAAGGGTATGAGCTTGTAAAGGGCACGAGCTTGTTGTAAAGGGTATGAATTTGTTGTAAAGAGTAAGAGCTTGCTGTAAAAGGGTATGAGCTTGTAAAGGATGTGAGCTTGTTATAAAGGATATGAGCTTGTTGTAAAGGGTATGAGCTCGTTGCCAGCATAAAAGCCAGTATTTGTATGCCAACACTTTGTGGCATGTGGGGTGTCCACCTCTTTATATCCCCCTTCATACGAGTCTAGCCTGGTCATCTGTATGTACCTTTTAAACCGTATCCAATCAACAAAAGCATTTACTTTACAAATGGCCTGACTGGATACTCCTAGCATGGATATTGGCCCTTTATTACACTTTAGGCACTTTCAAATACTTTAACCCTTTTCTACATAAGATGCATTTTGAATTCCATTATCAAATAGAGAAAACCCTGCTCACGCAGCTCCTACTGGAACAGTTTGATCTAGGTCTACACTGTTTGAAAAGGCGGTAATAACATTAGTAGCATTGACCCTAACAAGTATAGTCTATATACACATTAAACGTCGAGTTACTCAGTCGAACTGTTTTACCCTCGGTCGACAATTTCTCATAATCTTGAACACATTTCTCATAAGCTTGAACTCATTTTTATAAGCTTGAACTCATTTTCATAAGCTTGTACTCATTTTCTCATAAACTTGAACAAATACATGTAGCACAA
This sequence comes from Azorinus chamasolen, assembly GCA_963576725.1. Taxonomy (NCBI): domain Eukaryota; kingdom Metazoa; phylum Mollusca; class Bivalvia; order Cardiida; family Solecurtidae; genus Azorinus; species Azorinus chamasolen. The sequence goes on along the minus strand of OY755239.1, from coordinate 30,980,313 downwards.
ACTTGCTCCAGATCGGTGTTTGAACAGACACCATTGTTATTACACTATGGTGTCACTCGGAACACCTCGGTTATTTCCAGTGCCAACGATTTTTGAATTTCAATTTCTATTTCCCATTGCAAGCAATGCAGATCCTGATGAGAGTGATCGTACAGGAACTCACTCATCCGGGTCTACACTGCGTGTGGTAAAAATTGTGCTTAGCACATAATGGATTACACTCAGATCTGTTTATCACCAGTGCAAGGTTGGTGACTATGCAAAATTATTATGAAAGCATTACAAATTGTATATATGTAAGTGTATATATGTTTTCTCTCTGTTTGAGGGCCTCATGGAAGATTGGTCATAACCAAATGAGTACTCTCGTTAATTAAAGTCTTTATTATTATTATTATTATTATTATTATTATTATTATTATTATTTCTATCTACCTATATTCCGAACTCTGACGGAAGACGGCGAGTAGTTACGATTGAGTATGATGTATTACATTTTAATACATGCAGTAACTGAATACAGTATAGAATCTGTGTTCAGCGGCCGTCAAAAAATAAATCTAATTATGGGTCGGTAAGGCATATGGTACCTTAATGCAGGCAAAACGCAATGCAGAAAGCTCCAGAGCTTTCTGCCTTATTTTTGTCATGCATTAAGCAACCACCTGTTTTTAACACTCCTATGTTCAATAAACGAATGATCACTTAATATTGACCGTAAGATTGTCTATAGATCTAGTGCAAAGAACATATTCCGGTGTCTAGTTTATCAAAGACAAGAGTTCAGTTTTCTTCAGAATTTTACCAGCGTGCGGGTTCAAACGTATAGCTATATTTGTCTGCCACCACAATATTTATAGAGTAAATATTGAATTGTATGCGCCGGTAATTAGCGTCGATTAATTAGCAACACTATCAGAAAGTAACAGATATGCTAGTATTTGTCTGAAAACATTCTTACCCTTATCCCGTATTTGCAAACAGATTGGATCCATATCAGAGGACGAGTAACTCAATATAAGACTTTAAAACAAAATATTTGCAAGAGATCATAGAACAGTAGTATATTTACAATGTACTTGATCACGAAAAGCTATTAACCCTTTCGCTGCCATACTCTGTCGTCTGCTAACTTTGTCGTCTGCTACAAATTTTCATTCTTTTGATTTTCTTCATTTTTGTTTGAAAAACATAGTAACAGTAACAAACAGTTTGGATCCTGATGAGACGCCGAGTTACTCGGCGTTTCATCTGGATCCAAACTGTTTGCATAGGTAATCACAGATCCGGCATTGACAGCGAAAGGGTTAAACAGAGAGAGAGAGAGAGAGAGAGAGAGAGAGAGAGAGAGGAGAGCGATAGATGTATTGAAGATAGAATGAGAAAGAATGACAGTGGGAGACATACAGAGACAGGGAGACAGAGAGGGGCAGATACAGATAGACAGACAGACACAGACAGACAGGCAGAGAGAGAAAGAAATGTCGATAAGAGATAGACAGATAGCGAGAGACAGAGAGATAGAGAGACAGAGAGATATAAATAGATAAAAAGAAAACGAGTGAACAAAGGGGAGAGAGGGGAGAGAGGGGAGATAAAGGGAGAGACAGAACGGAAGGGAGAGAGAAGAGAGAGGGGGGAGAGGGGGAGAGAGAGTAAATCGAGCTTCCAACACCGTTATTAAATTCTTTGGGATTATGTCAGCTAAACTCTTACGCCGCTGTGAAAGGATAGTATCTGCTATAAATAGGATATGGGACAACCTCAGCTACATCCGATTCCATGAAACTTTCGACCAAGTTATTAAACGTCCTGATGATCCAGTCCGTTTGCAAATGGAAGTCAGGTAGCGTTGACATAGAACTGGTTAAAAATAGTCTCCAGATTTGATTCTGAGTACAAACTTCATACACACCTCGAACAATGAGGTTTTTTACAGTATAAATTAGTTTTAACCCTCTATTTATTGAATAGTCATGTAATACTCTACCAATCTATTATAATATGTTAACCCTTTGACTACGTGACATGCATGCACTGTCATTTGCAAACAGTGCAGACCCAAATCAGGGCGCTCCTAGAGGACCCCTATGGTCAGGTTCTGCACTATTTGCCATTCAAACGTATCTAAGCTTTCTAAGCTTCCCACGGAAGCTGTCTGTCAGGGTCTACTGTTTTAATTGCGTAAAAAATCTTCTCTAACAGATAAAGAGTTAATCGTTTCAATGCGGGAAACGAATCACTTTCCTTTGCCAACAGTGTAGGCCCAGACCAGACTATTTGTAGTAATTCTCTAATCAGGATCTGCGTTGTTTGTCATGTTACACTTTTCTTTAAAAATATATAAATATTCAAGGTAAGTTTGCCCTATTTGAATTTTGGAATAGTCCATTTGACAATTCAGCAACGAAATGGTTATAAGAGGCTCTCTGGCAGTTGTAAGGTTTGGGATATTTAATACCAACACTTATCTATGTTCTATAATTTATTATGCAATCTAACCTTGTCTGTAAAGTTTATCTCAATTGACAGAGTGTTTGGCCTGTTTTCGTGATTATCGACAGTGTTTTGTCAACCGTCAGTGTCAAGTACTATATAGAAGTATCTATCAAACACTGGGAGTGCAACAGATACCCGTAACAAAGTGACAATACAAACAGCTGGAAAAAGAGAGAGAGGAATGTAGAAATACAGGAATACATTATCAAGTTTCAGATTTTGTTGTCAAATCGGCAAACCTTTGGCCATTTATACGTTCCAGAAGGATCCCGGCTCTTATTTGGAAGAAGAAGAAACAATGTTGGTACAGACGGCCGTCACATAGTTATATACATTTCATACATATACATAATTTCAATTAATACATAAATAGTCAAACACACAATTTTCAAATTTCTAAGAAGCAGTTATATCATTTAGTTTCTCTTGTCTCCTTAACGTAGCATTATGCACATATTTTGCTACATTTCTAATAGAACCAGTATTTCTGCATGACAGTATTCTTATAAACTTATGTATAGAAGGAAATTGCATATGAATTCCATATAATTGTCTTAGATCTCGATAAAGTGGACAGCATAGAATAAAATGATACTCAGATTCCACAACCTTCAAATTACAAAGTCTGCACAAGCTATCATTAAAAGAGAGCGCACACTGTATCGGTCAATAAATGGCAGAGTGTCAAACAGCTTGCATCTGGGTCCATGCTTATAAAACCTTTAGTTGAGTCTGAGTTCGTTCTCAAGTTTTTGATTGGTCAGATTTGAGCCTTTGGCTCAAATCTGACCAATCAAAAGCTTGAGAACTCAAATCTGACAATCAAAAGCTTGAGAACGATCCAAACTGTTTGCAGCTGTGAGTCGCTGATAGCTGATAAGGGTTACACTAGTTTAAACCATTCCCTCATAGGCTATTTTTAGACCATTACCTCATAGGCTATTTTTAGGCTATTGTATAATTTTTTAAACCAATGTGATAAATAGAGCATTAACAATACTTTTACATAGGTGTCAAAAGTTGTCAGTATGAGGGAAAGTGTTAACCATTTATATGTAAAAGTTTTCAAAGTGAGATGGTCAAACACTGTTCATTCAGTATGAACGGGTGTATTAGAAGGTTAGACGGGTTTGAATAAAAACAGTGCAGATCCTCTGATCTGGATCTACACTGCTTGGAATTGTCAGTACATTCGTCTCCCGCATTTTAAAGTGTTAAAACATAATAGAACGTGATTGAAAATAAAGCTAACATATATTTATCACAGCTCTAATAAAATGTACATTTTGTAGTGTTTGACAACTAAGCTTGTTTTAGAATAAACAAGCTAGGCCGTTTGAAACACGAAGATGTTTTGTCCCAACATGCTTTCCCGTGACACAGACATTCTTGGTAATTTGAATTTTGCGCCAGCAATTTTCGATTGTTTTCAGATCTAAATGATGTCTAAAATAGGCCATTAAACAGCCGTAAATCACTAAAATCACTATTTCAATCACCAACCTAAAACTCTTTGATCTTTTACCAAGGTTTATTCCTTGACTAATGTTATGCTAATGTTGAAAGAGAGCTTAATTACTACTGGGTATATTTTCGCCCGCTCAAAAGTTGGTCTTCTTCATAAGAACAGTACAACCTGTCTTAAGCGCATTTATTGAACATAGGAGTGTTAAAAAGCAGGTGGTTGCTTAATGCACGGCAAAGGTAATACAGAAAGTTCCTATAGAGCTTTCTGCATTATCTTTGACCTGCATTAAGCTACCACCTGCCTTATAGACCCATAATTAGACATCTTTTTGATGGCCACCTAATAAATAGCAGTAAGATACGGTTTGGTGGAGAAATATAAAAAAAAATATTAACCCTTTTCTCCATGAATATTCAGATTAGAAATGATGACGTCACGAATATTAATTAGATAGATGGTTTTATAATGGCACATGGACACGGGAATGTTTGACCATCTTAGAAACTGTAGACGAATACCTATGCATGTGTATTACATCATAAGCAAGCATAGCGGACACAGATCGGACGGCTCCTATAGGAGCCGTCTAATCTGGGTCTACCCTGTTTGCAAAGGCGTGGAAATGTGTGTTTCGGAAGTACTTCTCTTATGTACAGGCCCGCTGCTTAGCTTAAACATTCGTGTATTTTTTGTTTTGAAATGCCTACGTTATAAATGATCATCTCAAAGAATCACAAGGTTATTAGATATACGTGCATCAAAACATGTAAGGAAGCTGCTGTATTCTTTTGTCACGTTTTAGAGCCACCATTGTACGAGTGTTAAACAGCTTGGACCCTGATGAGACATTGAATTACTCCGCATCTCATCCGGATCCAAATTTTTCTCCCAAATGATCGTCACAGCTGGTCCATGGTTAAAGAATAAACTATATTTAGGTGTTGTTTTTTTCTTCATATAATGTCTGTGTCAAACTGTTGAGCTGTTTGACACTGGTGAGACCCCGGAATACTTGGGATCTAATCTGGGTCCATGCTTATAAAGCTTTTAGTTGAGTCTGAGATCGTTCTCAAGCTTTTGATTGGTCAGATTTGAGCCTTTGGCTCAAATCTGACCAATCAAAAGCTTGAGAACTCAAATCTGACCAATCAAAAGCCTGAGAACGAAACTCAGATCCAAATCTGACTGCGGTTTCTACCATTACATTCACGTGTACATAATGCCATAATAAATATGCATGGTGTCATTAGTTCTTACATGAATGTTCAACAGCCAGAGTAAATGATAAAATGTTTGTCTTAACCATTTATTCCATAAATACGCCTTTCTATGCCTTTGCAAACAAATTAGACCAAGATCAGACGGCTCTTAAAGGAGCCGTCTGATCAGGTTCTACTCTGTTTGCTTATAATATAGATATGATTCTACAGTTTCTGCTTTGGCAAAAATTTCATGTGTTAATATGCCATTTTAAAATGAATCTAATTATATCATTATTTATTACATAAATATTCATGGAGTAAAGGGTTAAACCTCAACTTGATATCCCGCCATTGCAAACTGTGTAGACCTAGATTAGACCCTGAAGGAGCTGTCTGATCAAGGTCAACCCTGGTTAATAATGGTAGTACTCTAGAACGCCGCTAATGCGACCACTTAATGAATAAACACGGCGGTCTTTATAAGCAGGTGACTACTTAATGCAGGACAAAAGAAATGCAGAAAGCTTTCTGCATTACATTTCCCCTGCATTAAGCTACCACCTGCCTCTACCACCCAGAAATATACCTCTTTTAGACGGTTGCACTAGAGGGGTTTTATTGTATATAAATTCTATAGACATCTGTGTTCTATTGTGCCATGGCGAAACCTTTACTCGTTTTGTATTTTTAACCCTTCTCTTGCTGAATTTTAAAATGCATTTCTCCTTCTTTACCCATGTTCTGTTGTACAATTACATATATCTTCACTGTGTACAAGTATTTCGCTGTGAAATCACTGCTGTGGAGTGCACTAGTTGCACAATCAACTTGTAAATAGTGCAGACCCAGATGAGACAGCTCCTGCAGGAGCTGTCTCATCTGGGTCTTCACTATTTACAGGTAGGTATATTGACGTGAATAGCAAGCGAAGGGTTAACCTAGAGGATACCAATTGCCAACAGTCTGAAGGCGTCTCATTTGGACTCAAACTTTGCATTTAAGCTTGGTCCATGCTGTTTGATTCTCTTGATCGTGATGACTTGTGCTCTGTGAAACTGGCTCGGAGATTGAGCATCGACATTCGTCTTTATATAAGGAAACTGAATATCGAGCTGGAATGTCTATAGCTCGCCCATTGACATTCGTCATTATATAGGGAAACTGAATGTCGAGCTGGAATGTCTACCTTACCAATCAACATCCGTCTTTATGTAGGAAAACTGAATGTCAAGCTCACAATCTGACCAATCAGATACTTAAGAATGATCTCAGACTCAGACTCAGAAGTTTTATAGCCTTGGACCCAAATCTCATTGGCATACAAACTGTTTGCATAGGTGATTACAGGTTCGCTCATGGAGGCAAACTAGTAAATTGTACAGAGAAAAGTATAGCAGAATCAGTACATTTATGTATTGAAGATAGGAGTCTTAACCCATTTTCTCCCACGATCCCATATATGGGACGTAGGCAAACAGTGTAGACTCTGATCAGACGCCGCATAATGCGGCGTCTGATCAGAGTCTACACTGTTTGCTGATAGGAATTTCAATATAAAACAAAACGAAATTGAAAATTTAGGCCAGGTAGCCCTTATATCAAAAATGGACTAATCCAATATATATAAACATGGAAGAATCCACTGGGAGCAAATGGGTTAAAAAGCAGGTGGTTGCTTACAGCAGGGTAAACGTGATGCAGAAAGCTCCTATAGGAACTGTCTGTATCACTTTTATCCTGCATTAAGCAACCACCTGTTTTAGAAATTGAATTTTAGACTTTTAATGGCCTCTTCAGACAGGTCCTACTGTAGACAGTAAAACCTCTCTAAACCGGACGTTAAAATTAGTATCAGTGCCGGTGTTTCAGACAGGTGGCAGCTTAATGCAGGTTGTAAGTCATGCAGAAAGCACCTCTGGGAGCTTTCTGCATGGCTTTCAATCTGCATTAAGTAGCTACCTGCCTAAAAGGCCTAAATTGTTCTTTATCAAAATGCCGGTTTAGAGAGGCTCTACTTCATAGTTCATTTGTAAACAGTTTGGATCCAAATGACTGTCCAAGTCATGCAGTTCTTCAACAAGACTCCAACCCATTCGTTACTTACATTTGGTAGCTTAATGCAGGTCAAAATTAATACAGAAACTCCTGCAGGAACTTTTTGTATTACTTTTGTGGTGCATTAAGCAACCACCTGCTTGTTTAAGATTCAAAGTCGCTTAAGACATGTTCTGCTGTATATGTAACGGGTTCAAATAGTGGCGAACGAGAATAAAGGAGGGAAATGATAATTTGCTCGAGCTAAATATAATTAAAGTATTTGAAAGGTTAGAGGTGTTTCAATGTTAATTTCCAGTTTACCAATAACGTATTTGTATACACCTAGCTGACAGGAGGCTTTTAAATCTATAAATATTTAAATAAGAATTGTAAAAAGGGAGATTTTGCAGATCAAAAGCTGGGTTTTGTTGGTATCTAATGGTACATGTAATTGAGACTCTATAGTGACGTATTATCAAAGTTTGACACTTGTAGTAAATGGCCACATTTATAGTGATTTATAAGTATTTCTCACATAATGACGTCGACACATTGTAAATCATAATGGTTTAAAAAAAAAGTAAGGCCGAAGTTCATGAACTTGGTCTCTCTTAATTGTCAGAATACAGTAAAACCTTACCAGAAGTCCAGATAAGATGCGTAACTTAAAACATGTTCAAGAATAACTTCTTTACTTCTCCACCAAACCCTATGTTTTGACCACTCTTTAGAATCGCCTCTACGATCCTTAAGAGTGGTCACACCATTTGCGTAGGCATCTTTATCTTCTTCATATGTTCACGCCTTTGCAAACAGAGTAGATTCAGCTCAGATCTATAGGAGCTGTCTGATCAGTGTCTGCTCTTTTTTGCTTATGAAATTATAATAGATCTGACTCTACAATCCTGTGTACATATATATGTCATTGTAAAACTTCAGCTGATTAATATTCATGATGTCATTATTTCTGACATAAATATGAAACAAGGAAAGGGTTAAAGAGACCACTATTGATTGGTCATATGTATCTTAGGTAGCAGATGGTTACTAGCCCATTCACTCATATTGACGCCTATTACCCCTCCGTAAAATTCGCTTTTTGAAATCATTGTGATAAATAGACCATTTGCTCCGTAGGAGCAAATGCTCTATTTATCACAATGGTTTCAATACTATACAATTCTAAATGTTTCCTTTTTTGCTAGTAAATGCTCCTTTTTGGTAGACTTATTCAAAGAGGTTGAGTCTAAAAACAGCATGATATTATTAGGGAAAGGGTTAACCCAGGACCGTGGTAATACAGAAAGCTCCGGTGGGAGTTTTCTGTATTACATGTACGTGTGCCCTGCATTAAATTCCCAACAGCCATGGACCCCGCTATTTAGACTTATTTTACAGTATCAATAAATATACAATCATTCCTTATACTTAACTTGCTAGTTCCCTTTTAGTAATATAAACTATCGCCTGCAAAGAAGAACACTGTTTGCTCCACGTTGCAAGTGTATATTTTCTCCATTCATGTTACACTAACTTGATGCAAATGTCAAATTGTTTGGATCCTGATGAGATTGTGAGGTACAAATGCACCAAGCGTCGCATCTTAACCCATTACCCCATAGGCTATTTTTAGATACAACCTCTTTGAATAAATCTACCGAAAAGGAGCCTTAACTAGAGAAAAGGAAACTTTTAGAATTTTGTAGTTTGAAACCATTGTGATAAATATAGCAATTAATCCTATAGGAGCAAATGCTCTATTTATCACAATGGTTTCACAAAGTGACTTTTACAGAGTCGTCAAAAGTCGTCAATATGAGGGAAAGGGTTAATACAGGTTGTGGGCAAACTGTTACCACGAATTCGTCTTAGAGTTGAACGAGTCATTAATTCCAGTGCTTCCTCATTCAATTTTAAAGCACAAGTCTCCCTGAAGAGAGTGTGTGTGAGATTTTCAGTGAAAATTTGTGGACGAAAATGTATTTGTATACTTAATAAATCCGGATGTATCTTGATGACGTCATATGTCCAATGAAATACTTTCAGTTTACTACTAGCCTGTGTCCCTCTAACAGTGATCTGACTCGTATTTGCCAACACCTTTGATCCAGATGAGACGTCGGGTTACTAGGCGTCTCATCTGGGTCAAAGTAGTTTGATATTTGGTCAATAGTTTCTCTAAAGCGAATGTCATGAAACACAAATTGTACTCTTTTAAGTCTTGTCGACTGGAAAGTAGTCAAAATTGCACCAGGTCAAATTATGAGAGGAGGATTATATATTTGGATGAAGGTTAACCATTACTGTACAGGACACGAATCACTAATGTAATTTGCAAACAGTGTAGACTCTGATGAGAGGGGTCATAGAGGAGCCCTCTCACCAGGGTCTACACTGTTTGTCATGTTACGTTTTTCTTTAGAAACATCAACATCCCTTATTCACCATAAGCTTGAGCTGTTTGAATAGTCCATTTGAAAAGTCAGCAATGAAAGGGTTAATATCTGTCAAATAGTGATGTTATGTCCTATTGGAATGCATAATTATTCTGGTATGATAAAATATATCTACCGTAAAACCTCTCTGGGGCGATCATTCAATACACAATCCTATGTATTTAACTCTTTCCTCCATGAATATTCATGTCATGAATAATAATTATATTAATTTGTTATAAACTTATAATAATACACGGAGGCGTGAATGTTTGGCCAAGGCAGAAACTGTAGAAGCATCATAAGCAAACAGAGCAGACCCTGAACAGTCGGCTCCTATATGAGCCAACTGAATTGGGTCTACTCTGTTTGCAGAGGAGTAGAAAAGCATACATGTATATATAGTCACGCACTTTAAAGTTTTTGCAAACAGAAAAGTTACAGATCGGGGTCTGCCCTGTTTGCTTATGAAATTATATAGAGTTCAGTCTATAGTTTCTGCCATTGTCAAATAAAATTGTCCTGTCCAGGATGCCATTTTATCAAACAACTGATCGTGATATCAAATTTTTCAAATGAATATTCATGAGTTATTTATGCGTGTTGTAACTTAATTGCAGAATGAAACTTTTGCACGAGCTCTCTGCATTGCTTTAGTTCTGTAATGAGCGACCACCTGTTTTTAACTCTATCGGTGCCAAATATGGTCTTCTGCAGAATTTTCGCCTGCTACAACTTTCGTTTGTTCAATTTTGTCCTTTTTTCTTTCAAACCACATTATCATGTAGTTAAAACAGTTTGGATCCTGATGAGACACCGAGTTACTCGGCGTCTCATCTGGATCCAAACTGTTTGTACAGGTAATTACAGATGCGACATTGGCAGCGAAATAGTTAAAGACATCATTGTCAATCCATGAAGTGTCCTGTTTATAGAAGTGCCTCTGTAATGTATAATTATATGTACAGTGTAGACTCTATCTAGAAAGCTGTTATTCACCTTTGACCTCTTTCTATAGCAAATGTCTTAAGTATCAATTACATTCCGAAGCGAGCTTTCTTTCATTTCTATTTTTATTTTATTTTTAAAAAAAGCCCGATGTTTTCAGATTGCCAAACAGATTGGAGCCAGATGAGATCCTGAGTAAGCCTACTCGCGTATTATCTAGATCCATGCCGTCTGCAAATGTAGAATCTACTTGTGGACTCGCCTGTACCGTATTTAACGTTAATTTAACTATGACGTAATGAATTTATAAATAGATTATTAACTAACTGCCTGCTAATCGCGAACAAATAGTCATTTGCAAACAGTTTGGATCCAGATGAGACGCCGAGTAACTCGGTGTCTCATCGGGATCCAAGCTGTTTGCATTCGGTTCTGTAAAACTTGAAAAAAACGGAAGAAAGAGAAAACTGTAAGAGATCAGAGATCAAGTATGCGTCGTGTTTACAGCGTGCTATGGGTTAATCTGTGACGATGAATTGGCTCATCTAAACATAATATTATGGAATACTTAATATGTAGTAATCCAGCTTTACATAACAAATTAACCCTTTGCTCCACAAATACGCCTTTAGAACAACGCCTTTGTAAACAGAGTAGACCCAGATCAGACGGCTCCTGCTCTGTTTGCTTTTGATATAATATAGATATTCTATAGTTTCTTACACGGCCAAACATTCCTGCGTCATTTTGTTATTATAACAATTAATATTCATGATGTCATTTTTTGTCATGAATATTCTTGGAGTAAAATGTTAATAACACTGAACTAAAATGTATGAAACTGTGCGTAAATTAACAGCCTTTGCGCGCAGTTTAGATCCAGACAAAACGCGAGGAAACTCATAATTTCAGAAGAATCTAAATTGTATTTGAATGACCAAACATATCAAAACAAATGTTCTTTGGGAAGAAGTATATTTCTAGGAGCCCTCTGATCTGGATCTACACTCTTTGAAAATGTTAGTATGTGCGTATCTTTTAACCCTTTTACCGCCGCAGTCGCATAAATGCACCACGACAAATAGTGCAGTCCCAGATCAGACGCCGCCTTTTCAAGGCGGCGTCTGATCAGGGACTTCACTTTTTGTCTCATTCTCTATTTCTATATATTTGCTTTATTCTTTTGAAATTTGCATTTATTTATCTCATTTCCTTATTTTACTGAATGATTTGACAAACTTGGATTGCAGACGACAATTAGAAATTTGGCGCCGAAAGGGTTAAATACAAATTGGGTCCAGGAGAGAGGTCAAGTATCACGACGTCTAAGCAAGATCCAAGACTCTCTGATTGTTGTTTTTTTTAATTTTAAAATAAAGAAACCCAACTTTGAACCCCGAAGCAGACGAAAATAATAGCAGATGGAATTCATATCGCAGAGTAATGGATGTGGGGTTAAGAGGAAAGAGGAAGAAATGAATCCGTATACAAGTACATGTAATACATTTTATACATGTATCTGACAGAAATGTTTTAGTTTAATATTTATTCAATAAATGTTCGTTTTAAATGTTCTATCATCAAAGTAGTTATTTTAACGCGTAACTGCATATTTATCCATGTTAAAATAATGACATCATGAATCATTTTATTTTTATAATGGCACATGCACACGTGACATTTTGGCCATTTCAGAAAGAGTAGAGTAAGATCTATATAATTTAAAAAGCAAACGGAACAGACCCTGACAGGAGCCGTCTGGTAATGGTCTACGTTGTTTTCAAGGTGTTAAAAGGCATTAACATGCAAGTCGACATTCCACATCAGGATTGTAAAATACAGTAAACCCCCTCTAATGCGACAACCTATAAGAGATATAATCCTGGGTTCTAGATGCAGATGGTAGTTTAATGCAGGACAAAGTTATGCAGAAAGCTCCTACAGGAGCTTTCTGCATTGCTTTCGCCCTGCATTAAGCAACCACCTGCTTATCAAGACAGCTATGGTTATTCTTTTTTCTACTATATCTATATTTACGCGTGAGACGAATCTATGGAGTATAAAGTTGTAAAGAATCTTAACTAGTATACGATAGCGCCGAGTTTATCAGCTAGACAAACAGTTTGGATCCAGATGAGACGTCGAGTAACTCGGGCGTTTCATCATAATCTAATCAGTTCGATTCTCAGACTAGTTGTGAAATAACTTGCAGTCTCTTATAATTCTATATGAGAATTGTCAAGCATGATTATTATGTTTAATCATTGCTTATATTTTGTATAACACTGTATCGGAGGAGACTACAATAAAATATTTCTGTGTCCATATAACATTTAATTAATAAATACTCATGGCATCATTATTTCTTACATTAATATTCACGAGGGAAAGGGGGGGGTTAAAAAACAAACTTACCTCACAAATTCTTGAGTATATACCGTGTTTATTTCCACAGTTAAGTATTCCGAAAACGAGTTGACTCTTTCTCCAAAACGATCTCCCGTTAGCTAATAGTCGGTGGCCGTAAACCGCTGTGTTATTGAATCATCGTTCATGTAGCTCTATCTCAAAATCAACATTTGCAAATATTTAAGTAATTAAAACTTATCTGACCGCCGTTTTAGCCTGATATCGATCTCACAGAAGGTTCGTCTTTGTTGCGATTTTGTTAAAGATATTGATAATCCAATATGTACTGCGGAAAACCCCTCTATGTACAATGGTCGTCTTTTCCTTTAGCCTGTTATGGCGGAATTTTGGTGTGTTTCGTTGCGTACAGTTTGGATCCAAAGTATGTGTGAAGCACTCAGGAATTTAGTGCGTCTTATTGGAATCCAAACTCTTTCATGTTGGGTGATGGATCTACTTCTTCTGTGTAAAGAAAAAGCAAATTATGGGGCGATTTTTGTTTGTTTTTGAAATTGAAGCAAGGAATTGGCGGGTGACAAATATTAAAGGTTTGTACTGCCTATATATTTATACGTCATACTGAAGACGGTACCCAATGGTAAAACTTTGAAATGTGGGACATGCATGTACTGTCATTTGCAAACAGTGTATAACCAGATCAGAGGGATCTTAGATGAGCCCTCTGATCAGGGTCTGCATTGTTTGTCATTCAAGTTTTACTGTTTAAAATTGAATGAACTCGTCCTTTTAACAATGATGGGTTTTTCGAACTCGAAAATCAGCATTTGAAGGGTTATGACTGGGTGCTACTGTGATGTATTATGAGTTAATAGATAATTCGGCAATTTTACTATTCAATATATCACGAGTAAAACCGTGAGAACAATTGAAAAGAGCTTGTATCCAGATGAGACGCCGAGTAACTCGGCATCTCATCAGAATCCAACCTGTTTGACAATAATATCTTGTCATTGGAGAAAAACGGAAGAATCTTTTTACTAGAGAATAAAAAGGAGAAACATGTGCCAACTTAACTTTACTAAGCTTGTTTATCCTTTAAAAGCGGGAATGGAATGTACTGACATTTGCAATCATTGTAGAACCAGATCAGATAGCTCGTAACTCGAGGATCACCCATAACAGTGGTTGCACTGTTTGTCATTCGAAATTCTCTGGCAAATTTAAGTGTTTCATACTAAATGCACTCTGTAGTTAAGTACTGATGGACAAGTTCACTTTGAAACTTGGGTATACAAAGGATTAACATTTCGAGTGGCAATGAAAACGGCCGTGTTTATGGTTGTATTGGTACACACACTATTTGATTTTTACGACCATTCATAACACTTGCGATTAGTCTTGTCAAGTTATTCAGGTGGTATTCACTCCAAAATAAATACGTCGTGTGTATTGAAGATAAACCCAAACAAAAACAGAAAAACATTTGCAGATTTGTCAGTTATTTAATGGACAGACAGATTAAATAAATCTATATGACGTACAATATAAATGCACAATTGTTTGATTTGACAAGTATAGATGCCATATTAACCCTTTCCCTCATATAAACGTGTTTTCACGCATTTGCAAACAGAGCAGACCCAGATCAGACGGCTCCTAGAGGAGCCGTCTGATCAGGGTCTACTCTGTTTGCTAATAGAATTTGAAAGATCTGTGAGTTCACTTTCTAAAATGGCTATAATGCACCTCCTTCCACATTTCATTATAATTATTTTTCCATGAATATTCAGTAGGTATTGCAATTTGAACTAAATATAGAACAGGGAAAGGGTTAAGGCTCTCTGCCAATCCCTATCTTGCTGCTATTCATTATTCTAATGAGTAGCATCAATATAGGGTTTGGTGGAGAAAATATACAATATATCTTGCATAGATTTTCTAATATGCATTCGTATAACGTTTCCATTTCCTGACATAATTCAGTTTGGGTTTAGACGAGACGCTGTGCAGTAAACGGACCTTTCACTCACATGTGCTAAATGTATTACATAATCGCGCACTTATACAGTGTCGTAAAAATTCGTACAGAACGGTTCCATATTTAATATTTAAATTAGGATCACGGTTTTCCTCGCATACAACTTGGAAGAAATCGTTCATCTGAAACTAATAAAGTTCGTTTAGTATAAAGAAGTGACTATTATACTTTTACGTAGACTAACTCTTTACATGGCAGAGGCTTATTTTTATGCATTTGTGTGAGCTATCTGATCAAGGTCTGCTCTGTTTACTTATGGAATAATTAGATGTCATTAAACAGTATTTACTATGGTCAACACATACCTTGTACATAATACCATTATAAACAGTTAGCTACTTAACCCTTTCCCTGCTCTATGTTTATTCCAAATTTCACTACCTACTGAATATTCATGGACAAATAGTTATAATGAAATATGGAAGATGGAACATTGTAGCCATTTTAGAAAGTAAAGAAACAGAACTATCAAATTCTGTTAGCAAACAGAACAGACCCTGATCAGATGGCACCTATATGAGCCATATGATCTGGGTCTTCTCTGTTTAAAAATGCGCGTAAAAGCGTTTATATGAAGGAAAGGGTTAACCGTGTTCAGTATTCATGTAAGAAATAACGCATCATGAATATTAATAAGCCGAACTATTTCAAAGAATTATTAACAAAGGACTTTTTGAAAGTGATATTGAGTGTAGAGTTAGGTCTATATAATTCCACAAGCAAACAGAGCAGACCCCTGACACATGGCTCCTATGGGAGACGTCTGATCTGGGTATACTCTGTTTGCAATCTCTTTCAATAAATCTACCGAAAAGCAGCATTTGGTAGAGAAAAAGGATAATTTTAAAATAGGAGGGAATGGGTTAAATCATGTTCTACTGTGATTGTGGTTTGCAAACACCCCCACGTCTGTTAATACATCTCGCAGTTATTTCCTTCCTGTATCCTTCCTAAAACTTAAACCACACATGGTCAAATTAACTTTTTAGATGTGGGGACAGTGTATTGGCATTTGCAAACAGTGTAGACCAAGATAGAGGTCATCTAGAGTAGCCCTCTGACCAGGGTCTGCACTCTTGCCATTCAACGTCTCCCTGAAATTGGTTCCCTAGCATACTGAATGGACTATATGGTTAAACAATGTGTTTCTACCGCTACTTAAAAGCCCTGTGTACATAAGCCATTATAAAAAAAATCAGCTAATAAATATTCATGATGTCATTATTTCTTACATGGATATTCAACATGGACAGGGTTCAGCAGCTGCTAGAGAGAGACTGCTATAGACAGAATATACTGTATAGTGTTTGCAAAACTAAGAAAACCATCCATGTGGCTTTGCTCAAATGTAAAACGGTAAATCAATATCTATGCAAGTTAAAGCCTTGTCACCTGAACAAACCATCTTCATAATTCATCATGACACACATTCTACAACTCTTAACCCTTTCAATGCTGATTTTTCAGAGTGGGGTAGACCGTCAGTGTACAACTAGAGAATCTACTCAGTATGAATGGTTTGAATTTGCTAGAGGATTTTGAATGACAAACAGTGCAGACACCGATCTAGGAGGCATGTGATCTGGGTCAACACAGTTTTGCAAAAGCCAGTGCATGCATGTCCCACATTCAAGTCGTTAACCCATCTCCTGCTGAGTGCGACCACACTAGTGTTTCAATACAGCGTGGATCCAGATGAAAAGGCCAGTAACTCAGCATCTAATCAGGATCCAAGGTTATTTGACACCCAGTCAATAGTTTATCAAAAGCTCCAATGAACCAAGAGATAGCAAAAGTTAACAAATTTATGCAGAAAGTTTTTTTACAATAGAAGAAGAGTTAACAGTTATGTTCTCCATACTTTAGCAAACACACTCAAAATTGGCCTGTTTTGCATTTAATCATTTTCTTAATGACTACTCACATAAGAAATAATAATATTATGAATATTAATAAGCTGAATTATTATAAATTATTTATAATGGTCTTTGAACAAGGGACTTTGTGGGTATTGCAGAAACTGTAAGATCAGTGCCTTTATTACTCTATAGGCAAATTGAGCAGACACTATTCAAACAGCTCCTGCAGGATCTGGTTCTACTGTGTTTGTAATGAGCAGGTATGTGTTTTTATCAAGTAGACCTAAACAATTAAAAGATAAGCTATCTATATTGTTTATTGCAATGAGCATTTTAATTCTTTTGCAAACAGGAGCCATCTGATCATGGTCTGCTCTGTTTGCTTAAGAAACAATATAGATCTGGTTATACAGTTTCTGCCATGGCTAAAACAGTATTTGTTCATATATATGCCATTAAAATGTCATTAATATAAATGCCTCTTCACATATTTGCAACCAGAGTATACCCAGATCACATGGTTCCAATAAGAGCCGTCTGATCTGCGTCTGCCCTGTTTGCTAATGTAATTTGATAGATCTGCTTCTTTATTTTTAAAATGGCAAAAATGTTTCACCTTCCATATTTCATTATAACTAACGGTATTTTATCCATGAATATTCAGTAAGAATTGAATTTTGTAATAAATATGGAACAGGGAAAGGGTTAATTATGTCAGTAATTCTAACATAAATATTTGTGGAGTAAATGGATAAGAATAAAGCAAGACAAGGGAGCTTTTACAAAACCAGTCATTTATGATTAGTTTTTGACTCCTTGAAAGGTTTACAATACATGTATATGTGTATCTCCCTGTTGCAATCTTTGGGAGTAGTTGTTATAAGTCAATCATCACAATGTTATATATTTACAGTAAAACCTCTCCCACGTGGTCACCCATCAGAAACCTTTATTGTTGGTCTATGACACAAATGACAGTTGAATGATGAATTCACAAAATGTAGACACCTTCATTGAAGCTGCCTGCATTACTGTCTTTCTGCATTTAACAATCACCTATTTTCACCCTTTACTTAATAAGTCTGTCTTTTTAAGCCTTGCAAACTGAGTAGACCCAGACCAGATAGCTCTTAAAGAAGGTGGCTGATCAGTGTCTGCTCTATTTGCTTACATCTTACAGACCTTATTCTGTGCTATTTACCATAGCTATAATTTTTCGTGTTTTTATGTAAAATCTAATACAGGAATTAAATTAATTCATATTTAGTATGGATGGACATATGCATGAATATTTTCTGGTAAAGAGATGTTGTCCCAAATGTTAGCACTTTACTTGATAGAGATTCCTTTTGACCCCTTGCAAACAGAGTAGACCTATATCAGAGTGTTCCTTTAATCAGGGTCTGCTCTGGGTGCTAATGAAGAAATATAGTTTCTGCCATGATGAGAAAAAATCCCTTGTTCATAAGGCCATTATACAAATCCATCTGATTAGTATTCACATATTCATTATTTCTTATATGAATATTCATCAGGTAAAGGATAAAGTGACCATTTCAAAGAGATTCTACTATAAGTACAGTAAAACCTCTATATAACGACCACTTAATTGCATTAATTAGTTGGCATTTAGGGCAGGTGGTTGTTTGAAGCAAGGTGAAAGTAAAACAGAACGCTCCTATAGAAGCGTTCTGTTTTACTTTCACCTTGCTTTAAGCATCCACCTGCTTTTAACACAAAATGCTTGATGTAAATTAGTGGTTGTTAAAGAGAGGTTTTACTGTATATATATAAACTACAGTAAAACTTTCATTATCCAAACACTCAAATAACTATCAGTATTGGTCTTTAAGACAGGTGGCAGCTTAATACAGGGTGAAAGTCAGGCAGAAAGCTCCTATGGAAGTTTTCTGCATGATTTTCACCCTGTTTTAAGCAGCCACCTGCCTAAAATGAGCTCAATTCTTCTACAATGAAATTTCAGATTCTCAAGGCTCTACTGTATTACAAAATCAAACATAATTCATTCACATCATACTTAACTAAAGTACATCAGACAAAGCCTACCATTGCACTTTCCATTAACAATAAATAGTAGCTGTTAGCCAAGCCTACAAGACAAACAAAGGTGCACTTTGATCTAACTGCTGGAATAGAACAAACAAATAGAAATCAGGTCAAATATATGTAAAAGTATTGAAACCTTTACCCTATGAATGTTGGAAAGCATGTGTACTGGCATTTGAAAACAGTGCAGACCCAGGTCAGAGGCTCAAATTATACCCTTTTAATTGAACATACTCTTTTATTAACCCGTTCCTTCATATAAATGCCTTTTTGGATATATGCTAACAGAGTAGTCCCAGATGAGACTGTTCCTGTAGGAGCCGTCTGATCAGGGTCTGCTGTTTGCTTATGAAATTTGAAAGATCTGTTTGTTAAAAATTTGGAATAAATATAGAACAGGGAAAGGGTTAATAAACAATAATGAACCAATCAATTTTGAAAATCCAGCATTCCACGAATTAACTCATTGCACATTAAATAATTGTCCGCAAAAATTGTCACTAGCAGAAGTTATAGAAGTTGTTCCATCAGATCTCTTCAACATGCAGCCAAAGTATCAAACAGTTTCGATCCTGATGAGATGACTGTTGGTGTTTGTTAACCCTTTCATGGATATAAATATTTTTCACACCTTTGCAAACAGAGTAGATCCAGATCAGATGGCTCCTGCAGCAGTCGTCTGATCAGGGTCTACTCTATTTGCTTATGAAATTATAACAGCTCTAACTACAATTTCCACCAAGACCAAAAATTCATATTCATTATTTCTCACATGTAAGTCCTTGTAACCTATAGCCACAGTTTGGAACAATATGAAGTTTCATGTAATCACTGTCAACATATGACCAATAGTTTGGCATTGTAAATTTTTATCCCCATCATTGCAAACAGTAACAAAAGTTAAGTGGCATCTCATTTGGATCCAACGTGTACTCCGACCATACTTTCTTAACCCTTTCTCTCATATACACGCTTTTTCACACATTTGTAAACAGAGAAGACCCAGATCAGACAGCTCTTAGAGGAGCCGTTTGATCAAGGTCTGCTCTGTTTGCTAATGGAATTTGATAGATCTGTTCCTATAGTTTCTAAAATGGATACAAGGTTACATCTTCCATAATTTATTATAACTATTTTGTCCATGAATATTCAATGAGTAATTTGTAATCAACATAGAACAGGGAAAGAGTTGTTATACCATAGGCAAACAGAGCAGACCCTGATCAAATCTGATTAAACAAAAGATTTATCATTTCACTTTAAAATTCAGCTTTCAAAGGCTTAACCCTTTACTCCATAAATACACATTTCTATGCCCTTTGCAAACAGAGCAGACCCAGACCAGAAGGCTCCTGTAGAAGCCGTCTGATTATGGTCTGATCCATTTGCTTATGATATAATATAAATATGATTCTACAGTTTCTGGACTGGCTAAAATATCATGTGACATTATAACAATTAATCTCACTAATATTCAAGATGTCACTTTTTCTTACAGGATTATTCATGTAGTAAAGGGTTAATGTGCATTTGGGAAAACCAGTAGAAAAAATATTGATGTAGCACCTGTAATAAAAAAATATTACAAGCTGATGTGAATACTTGTAATTTCATTGTTCATTAGCTACATGTATGTTTAAAGATTTGTTAATGAATAATTCTTGAATATATATTCCAGAGCAAAAGCATTAAAATTCACATAGAATGAATGATGACTGCCAACACTAAATATATGTGATCCTAAGCTGATGCAATAGAAACGTTCTTGTATGTAGCGGTAATTAAGTCTTGCAATGGCACATACAACTTATGCTTGTACTGATGAATGAAGTTTGATGAGGATAGCAGTAAACTTACTGGACTTATGACCAAGATTAACATTCTGTATGACTATAATGCATATAACCCATTCCCTCATACTCTATTTTTATTTTAGACCCAAACTCTTTGAATAAATCAACTGAAAAGGAGCATTAAGTAGAAAAAAGGAAAATTTTATGATTGTGTAGTTTTGAAACCATTGTGATAAGTAGAGCATTTGCTCCTATGGAGCAAATGCTCTATTTATCACAATACTTTCAAAATGTAACTTTTACAGAGGCGTCATAAGGGAATGGGACAACAATGCAGCTATAAAAATACATTTTCCATTAAAGCCTGACAAGCTACACATCACATAATCACACTAACTTGTGTACAAATAAATAAATAACAATAAACAAACAAGCATCATTAGCCCTTTACCTCATAGATACACCTTTGCAAACAGTGTAGACTCAGATCAGATGGCCATTGTACGAGCCGTCTGGTCAGTGTCTGCTCTGGTTGTTTATGAAATAATATTGATCAGCTTATAAAGTTTCTGCAATGGTAAAAAAAAAATCCCTCATATTGACGGTTTTTGATGCCCGTGTAAAAGTCACTTTTAGAAACCATTGTGAAAAATAGAGCATTTGCTCCTAAGGAGCAAATGCTCTATTTATCACAATGGTTTCAAAACCACAGTGATTTGATCCTATGGAGTAAATGTTCTGTTTATCACAATGGTTTCAAAACTACACAATTCTAAAAATGCTTGTTTACGATAGATATATTCAAAGAAACTGGGTCTAAAAATAGCCAATGAGGGCATACAGTCAATGTTTCTCACATGGACATGAGGTAAAGGGAAAATACAAACAACTGAAGATAATTCACAACAATGTAAAAGCTACACAAACCATACATATCACATTTGTTCTATCACCACAGTCAAACCGAACACTAGAGTCTAAACCTTTATTTAACCCTTTACTCCATAAATAATGATGTCATGAATATTAATTAGTTTAGTTATTACAATGGCATATGAACACAGGAAGTTTTGGCCATGGCAGAAACTGTAGAATCATATCTATGTTATTTCAAAAGCAAACAGCGCAGACCCTGATGAGATGGCTCCTACAGGAGCAATTTGATCTGGGTGTACTAAGTTTGCAAAACCGTAGAAAGGTACATTTATGGAGCAAAGGGTTAACCCTTTCCCTTTTCATTATTCATGTAAGAAATAATGACATAATGAATATTTATTAACTGAATTTTTATCATGATTTATGAATACATATTCTTTACATCGGCAGAAACTATAGAATCGCATTGGTATCATTCCATAAGCAAAACAGAGCAGACCTTGATTAGACATCCTACTGGAGCCATTTGATCTGGGTCTACTCTGTTTGCAAAGGCATGAGAAGGCATTTACATGAGGGAAAGGGTTAAAAAACCAACATTGGATCCAGATCCAGATGAGACATAGATTAATTCAGTATCTCATCAGAATCCAAACTACTCGATATTTGTTGATTTTTTTTAAAAGAAATTAGGATAAAAACATCCTCGAGTATTGAAAAAAACCATTTCAGCTAACGACATTTATATTCATATTGAAACACTTAAACTTCTGTATCACTAACAAACAAATAACAACAGAACATCACTGGAACATGTTTCACTCCTCTGATATGTCTTCTAATGCACATCAATAATGTAAAGCGTACAAATATATGTATCAGTCATTAAAACTGTGTCACAGTATTCTTAGTTTAACAATAGTTTTCATTTATAATTAATTCTATCAAACATATCTCATTTCTGATGTAGAGCAAAAATAACATTATCCCTCTTGAATATTAATGTCAGAAATAACGACACCAGCAATATCTATCAGCTGACTTTTGCAGAGCTCCAGATAAGACGCAATAAATTAAAACATTTTCAAGGATAACTCCTTTATTTCTCCACCAAACTCTATGTTGTGACCACTCTTTAGAATCGTCTATTTGAGACGATTCTAAAGAGTGGTCACAACATAGGGTTGGGTGGAGAAATAACGATTTTAGTACTTTAGTATGCATGTTTATCTGTTGCTCTGTATTCGTAATGGTATATAAGGCAGAAACTTTATAATTCCATTAGCAAACAGATAATACCGTGTTCCTACAGGAGCTGTCTGATCTAGGTCTACTCTGTTTGCATAACGAAAACGATTAATATTACTCCGGTGTGACTACATAAACAATCACACATGATGTACACACAGTCTAACCCTTTCCTCCATGAATATTTATGTAAGAAATAATTATATCATGCATATTAATTAGATTAATTTGTTATAATAGCACATCAACACTTGCATTTTTAGCGATGGCAGAAATGGTAGAATCATATCTATATTATATCATAAGCAAAAAGAGTAGACCCAGATCAGACAGCACCTATAGGAGCCGTCTGATCTGCGTCTACTCTGTTTGTAAAGGCGTAGAAAGGCATATTTGTGGCATAAAGGGTTAAACCATCCCATTTCATGTTGCTTTTAAAATATTTCATTCATATCCAGAGCTCCAGATAATGTGCGTAAATTAAAACATTTTCCAGAATAACTTCCTTATTTCTCTACCAAACCCTCTTTAGAATCGTCTCGAAGAGACACAGGGTTTGGTGGAGAAAGGACCATTTTAGTATGCACGTTTATCTGGAATGCTGCATATCGCAATGTCTAGCTAATTACAGATAGAAGTGCATGATACAAATTGCATTGAAAGATATGAAAGACAAGACAGTAATTATTACATGAAGTAGGAATCTTTCAGACTTAACCCTTTCCCTCATACAGACCACTTTAGGCACCTTTGCAAACAAAGAAGACCCAGATCAGATGGCTCCTATTCGAGCCATCTAATCAGGGTCTGCTTTGTTTGCTCATGGAATAATATAGGTCTAATTTCTAGTTTTTGCCATGGCCAAATTTTCCTATGTTTATTTGCCATCATAAAAAATAATCTATTTTTATAGGCTATTTCTAGACCCAACCTCTGAATAAATCTACCAAAAAGGAGCATTTACTAGAGAAAAGGAAAAGTTTAGAATTGTGTAGTTTTTAAACCATTGTGATAATTTGTGATAATTAGAGCATTTCGAGGGCTTGGTGCAAAACTATTCTAACTCCTTCACTTTGTGAAGGAGTTAGAATAGTTTTGCACCAAGCCCTCGATTTGCTCCTATGGTTTCAAAGAAGGACATTAACAGAGGTGTCGAAAGGCGTCAGTATGAGGGAATGGGATAAGCATAACATTTAGAAATAGACACATTCTTGTAATCATCATAAACATATAAATCAATCATCACATAAACATGAAAACAGACTAGTTGGTGAATTCAGAAAATAAGTTAGAACATCCACTTCACTAACACATACAACACTAATTATCCTATTCAGACAGTGAAACATAGGCAAATAGTGGAGACCTAGGTCAGATAGCTCTAGAGTCTACACTATTATGTCAGGCTAATTTAAACCTTTACTCCATGAAAATTTGTGTAAGAATATATGCTTGTATGAATATTTTATCATGGCATATGAACAGGAAAGGTTTTGGTCATGGCAAAAACTGTACAATTGGATTTATATAATTGCATTATAATAACAGAGCAGACTTTGATCTATAGGGTCTGATCTAGGTCTACTCTGTTTTCAAAGGCATTAAAATGTGTATGAATGGTCCAAACTGACTTATTCAGCATTACACACAAAGAGAAGCCATCATGTCTCCGAAAACTTACGATAAAGTAAAGATCACACAATACAAACACATATACCAAAGTTCTAAACACTGCCTTTCAAAAACAACAGAAATACAAACAGTTCTCAATATGCCAACAGGGTTATAGACCTTGATCAGACTATTACTTGTGATTACATAGGTGAAGATTGGTGGGTCTACCTAACACTTTATGCCATGAATATTTATGTAAGATAAGTGGTTAACACTTTACTCCATAAATACACCTTTCTATGCCTTTGCAAACAAAGCAGACCCAGATCAGATGGCTCCTGAAGGAGCCGTCTGATCTGGGTCTGTTCTGTTTGCTTATGGAATAATATAGATATAATCCTATAGTTTATACTATGGCCTAACATTTCCGTATCCATGTGCCATTATAAAAATTAATCTAATTAATATTCATGATGTCAATTTTTGTTACATCGAAGCTTCTTTTTTAATTTTGTTTAAATTTTTTACATAAATTTGTTTCTCCAAACCAAATGTTTTAATTTACGCATCTTATCTGGAGTTCTGGATAATGCTTTTGGAGTTAACCTCAGCACAAAAAAGAATATAATAAGCAGGTGAACTAACAAAGGTTATTCTAAACAGACAAGATAACTACTATAAGACATTGTACTTGTTCAACAAATATATATTTGGAATGTTAAAATGTGCAGAACAAGAGATTAAACCATACAATATACAGTAGAACCTGTCTTAAGCGACCATTCATTTATTGAACACTTTTAAAAAACAGGTGGTTGTTTAATACAGGGCAAAAGTAATGCAGGAAGCTCCTATAGGAGCTTTCTGCAATACTTTTTTACCTGCATTGAGATACCACCTGCCTTAAAGGTCCATAATTATACCTCTTTTTGACAGTCGCTTAAGACAGGTTCTACTGTACTAGGGATGGGACTGAGTACTCAGTCAAATGTCCCAAGTATTGATTAGCACTTCTAGTACTAGAGTACTCAGAGTCTCACCTAAATTAACCCTTACAATGCTGAATTTTTAAATGAACTATTCCAAAATTCAAACCGGTTAATCTTATGGTCAATATATAGGGATTTTTCCTAAAGAATAGTGTAACATGACAAACAGTGCAGACCCTGATGAGAGGGCTCCTCTAGGAGCCCTCTCATCTGGGTCCACACTGTTTGCAAATGACATTAGTGACTCGTGTTCCGCACTGTAAGGGTTCATAACAAAAGAAAGCCCTTTATTCTATTTAGTTTTCATCAAGATCTATAAAACTGCAACCTTTTGATTATGTTAGTTTGACTTTTAAACTTTTACTCCATGAATATTCATGTAAGGAATAATGGAAATCATGAATATTAATTAGACTAATTTTTATAATAGCACGTGGATAAAGGTATTTTTGGCCATAGATTTTTTTCTCTGTAGAATCAAATTTTGAAACCTCTTGTCGCTAATAATGAATGCTGGTCGATGGGGTCATAATCTCTCTAATTGCCAATCAATTTGCTTATCTAAACATGCTGTAGTAAAGCTAGTGTGGTGTATTAATGGGATGTCTGCAAAACAAACACCACGGGTAATTAGTTTACAGTCACTCAGTCAATGTTTAATGCTTGTGAATAAAATATTCTTTAATCAAAATTAAAAATAATCCAATACATGTAATTTTAAATCTTGCACAGTATAACAGTACAGACAAGTCTGAAGTTATTTTGAGAGTTTTCTGAAGTTAATTTTAAGGTCATCACTGTAATAGGTAAACTGTTGTGTAAATAATAAGAATCAAGAATAATCAGTTATGTTTTACTCTCTTTTTTTTTTTTCAAATAAAGGTGATTTTTTCCAGACATGTCCCATCCCTCCTTCTCAGCTCTAATATATATTTATATTTTAACCCTTATCATTATGTCTTTGCACACAGAGCAGACCCAGATCATATGGCTCCTATAGGAGCCACCTGATCAAAGTCTGCTCTGTTGTTTATGTTATAACATAGATCTGATTCTACTGTTTCTGCCTGAGCCGAAATGTCCCGTGTTCATATGCCATTACAAACACGAATGTCATTTAGTATTCATGTCGTCCTTATTTCTTACATGAATATCCATGGAGGAAAGGGTTAAGAAGAAGATGATAAAAAACAAAAACTATTTGCAGTCATACGTGAATGTAAACTGTTGGGCAGTTTTCCCAACCTAGTGGTGCTATGATGATTGCATAATAAAATACAAACAGACAAAGCGACAACCACATGATCAAAATTTCATTCAAGCTCTCAGCACTAGTAACCTAACAAAGTGTCCATAGGACACAGATGCTCCCATTTTGGTATGACTGTGATGCTATGACAAGGGTTATAACTCAGAGGCATAAATAAGGTGTATAAGTTAAACCTTTCATTAAACCTTTACTCCATGAATATTCATGTAAGAAAAAATGGTGTCATTATATCGTAAGCAAACAGAGCAGACCTTGATCAGACGGCCCCTATAGGAGCTGTCTGATCTGGGTCTCCTCTGTTTGCACAGGTGTAGAAAGCGTATTTATGGAGCAACGGGTTAGATAAGCTCCTTTATATCTCTACCAAATCCATGTTGTTACCACTTTTAATAATCATCTCTTCAAGATAATTCTAAAGAGTAATCACAACTATAACAGGACATTGGTTAAACCCCATTACATGGCTCCCCTTTTTCACTTAGGAACTCGTTGTTACTCACAAGAAATCAGGCATGTACCTGGTCCAAAATTTCCTTGGACGCCAATCTGTAACAGGACAACTGGTGAACAGATTGTGGCCCCACTAGGACTAGAACCCAGAGCCTCTGGCTTATCATGACTGAGCTACCGAGCCACAAAATCAGGGAGAAATGATGAGTTTAGTAATTCTTTTTACATCCCATTATCTTTGGCTTAACTCTAGTGTTATTAAGGCATATTATGACCATGTTTCCCAGGTGTGTAGGTTCACACAATTGACCAGTTTATTCCTCTTTGTCAAATATTCTTGAGAATATTTGACATAAAAAGTGTGATGGACTCACTGACTGATGGATGTAAATGCAAGGAACCTTTCTAAAAGGAAGGCATAAAAACCCTTGTCATAATGCACTTTATAGTTAAATAATAAGTCACTTTAACCCTTTCCCTCATATAAAAGCTTGTTCAGGCCTTTGCAAACAGAGTAGACCAGATCAGACCGCTCCTACCTATAGGAGCTGTCTGATCAGGGTCTGCTGTTTGCTTATGAAATTATAATAGACCGAACTCTACACTGTTTACAGTTTCTTCCAATAGCAAACAATCCAATGTATGCCATTACAAAAATTCAACAAATAACAATTAATAAAGTCATTATTTCTTTCATAAATATTGAACAGGGAAAGAGTAAACTCTTCACACACTAGCTGCAAATCTGTGATTCAGATGAGACCAGTAACTCAACATCTCAATTGGATTCAAATTGTTTGACATCCTAAGTGCATTCCTGAAAAGAATAAAAACAAAAAAAGAACTTTTAGAATTGCATCAGACATGAATATTTGCAGACAACAATAAGTTAGTATGCAAATATTTCAGCACACTGTGAACGATTATGTTGTATTCTTGGCAAACATTTGGATCCTGATGTGACACAGAATAACAAGGCAGCCCACCATGGAAACCAAATCCTGATGTGACACAGAATGACAAGGCAACCCAGCATAGATCCAAACCCTGATGTGACACAGAATGACAAGGCAGCCCAGCATAGATCCAAATCCTGATGTGACACAGAGTAACAAGGCAACCCACCATAGATCCAAATCCTGATGTGACACAGAATGACAAGGCAACCCAGCATAGATCCAAATCCTGACATGACACAGAGTAACAAGACAACCCAGTATTCACTAAATCATTTGCTACTCTAATTGCACTTTCAAACAAATATGGTATATTATTTTAGCTGGAGACAACAACTGCTTATAAGAAAATACCCTAACTACCCTAAGTATTCAGACAAACTTATGCAAATAGTGCAGACCTAGATCAAACTGCTCCATAAGGAGCAGTTTGTATAAGAGTGTTAACTAGTTTCTACTATGTCTGTCTAGTTTAAAGCTATCAAAATGGTGTCAATTTAGATTAACCCTTTCTTCCATAAAAATGCCTTTCTACGCCTTTGCAAACAGAGTAGACCCTGATCAGATGGCTCTTATATGAGCTGTCTGATCAGGGTCTACTCTGTTTGCTTATGATGTAATAAAGATATGATTCTACACTTTATGCCATTGCCAAAAATTATTGTGTCCATATGCTATGATAAATGAATATTCATGGAGTAGAGGGTTAATATAAAGCTGTTTATAGTGTTGGAGAGGGGAGATAGGGGGTCAGAATACTCAGGATAAGTAAGGTACCTTTAGTACAAAAAAACAAGAGCTGTCCGCAGACAGCACGCTCCACTTTCTTTAATGCTGGATAGTGTAGTGGAAGTCTAAGTCAGAAAAGGGAGATAACTATAGCAAAATTAATTCTAGGGTTATCTGCCCTTGTAAATAGGTCCCCCTTGTAATAGCTAACATGTATACCAAAGTTGAACCAAATATCTTGGACAGTTTCTGAGACATAGACCTGAACATAAAACTTAACCAACAATGAAAATTCTAAGTCGAAAAAGGGGCATAACTATGGCAAAATTAATTTTAGGGTTACCTACCCTTGTGAAATGGGTTCCCCTTGTGATAGTAAACATACATACCAAATATGATCCAAATATGTTTGATGGTTTCTGAGAAAAGGACCTTAACAAAAAGGTTAACCAACACTGACGCCAACGAGAGGGTCATGACAATAGCTCCACTTTTTGAAAAAGTGAAGCTAAAAATGGCAGCAGAACAATAAAATTAACCTATTCTCTAAAAGGCTTTTTTCAATAAACCTACCAAAAAGGAGAATTTAGTAGAGAAAAGAAAAATTCTAGAATTGTGAAGTGTTGAAACCATTGTAATAAGTAGAGCATTTGCTTCAATAGAACAAATGCTTGATTTATCATAATGGTTTAACAAAGTGACTTTTACAGAGGCATCAAAAGGCATCAATATGCAAGAATTGATTAATCATCAAACTCTCCATCATCACTATCACTCTCAGGAGAACTTTCTCTAGTAAACATGTTGATTCTGTTCAGACTTTCCACCAACAGCTTCATGTGATCTTCCGACGGTGACTGGAGTGCTCTCGCTTGCTCAGCCCCTTGCTCAGCAGGTGGTTTGGGATTGTCCTTCATTGATTTCAATTTCACGCCCTTCTTTATTAAGGAGAACATCTCTTCCATAGGATCTGCCACTGTAATATATTTCCAAACTGTATATAAATGGCAATTTATTATTTGAATATATTATATTCCTTCACATTAGACTTAGTACTCTAATATCTTCAACCTCTACCGAAAAGGAGTATTTAACAGAGAAAAGGAAAATGTTAGAATTGCGTTGTTGTTTGAAACCATTGTGATAAATAGAGCATTTGCTCCTATAGAGCAAATGCTCTATTTAACACAATGGTTTAAAGAAGTGACTTTTATAGAGGCATAGAAAGGCGTATTTATGGAGGAAAGGGTTATGAGAAGATGGCAATTAAATAATTTGGTCATTGAAATCAATTATTAGCTAGTGTGATCTATTTATGCAGGGGACAAGAACCAACTTTAGAGGGACTACCTACAAATCACTCCTGTGACATTTGATCATACCGTTATTCTAATCAGCTTATAAAGTGATATCATTTACAGAAAATGTTTGTTAAAATCTATTTTCAGCTCCTGTGATCTACTTATGCAGTCGATCAAAACCATTTATATAACTGTTATAGAAGACCTCCTGAGGACCAATATCTACCAAGTTTGGTCATATACTGTTAAGTGGTTAATGACAACATGTTGTTAGGAGAATATGATGTGTAAAAACACTGTTGATGATGCATGATACACAATGACAGATGACAGACACAGGGTGATCTCAGTTGCCATTGTGCAGCTATAACAGTTATATAAATGGGAAAGGGTCAATACCTATACTTTTGTTTTCTTTGACTGTCAATATATAAACCTATTTTCAAGTAATGAATTAACGCAAGAGTCAGTAAACAGGATGTAAACGTGATGACTACAAAGTTACAAATAAGCTCACCTTTGGGTTTCTGGATCTCAGGTCTGTTTGTTGCAGGTCTTAGGGCCTTCAGTCCTCCCTGTATAGCTTTAAGATTTGGAGGTCCAGCTGCCTCTTCTTCCTGTGTGATTTCTCTCTCTGTTACAGGTTTAAGGCCCTTAAGTCCGCTCTGTAAGGCTTTCAGGTCAAGGGTCCCAGCCCCCTGCTCTCCCTGTTTCTTTTTCTGTGTCTCCAAACTACTCTCTGTTTTCTTCAGCTTTGGAATTCCACCAGACATAATATCTGCAGCAGGTGGAGGAGGTGGAGCAGATGGTGGAGGGGGAGGGGGTGGGGGTGGTGGTGGAGGAGGAGGTGGGGGTGGTGGAGGAGGGGGTGGGGCAGTTGAAACTGGCAGAGATGGAGCTGCAGATGATTGGCAGGTTGAATCTCTCTGTGACTGAGAAGACTGGGCAGGACTATCAGACACACTGTTTTGATTATCTTTAGGTTCTCCTTTAACATATATTTTGACAGGGATATCAGCAGGTCCATCTGCCATGTCTTTAGCACCTTTACTATTAGTCCTTGGCTTTGGCACTGGTTTTCTTTCCTTCACTGTATAAGTGGAGTTCAGTTTCTTGTCTGTATTAGACCCTTTTGCCTGTGAGCCACTAGCTTTTGATTTGTCTTTAACATTTTTTGTACTTGAGGGACCAGTCCTGATTGTAGTTTGGAGTAAGTTTTCCTTCTGTTTTCCCTTAGGCTGATATCTAGGAGGCTTGATGGTGGCAGGCGTGGGATATTTCTGAAACAAGGTCAAAGATGTTTGTAAAACATGTATATCCCCCAGACCCCCTGACCTTTGACCTCAACAATAGGGGTCATCTAGTGGTCATGACTAATCACCACAGCAAGTTTTCAGATCCTAAGCCAAACCCTTGAGCAGTTATTGATTGGAAACCATTTCACCAGTTAAGGTCATGGTGACCTTGACCTTTGACATAGTGACCTCAAAAACAATAGGAGTCATCTAGTGATCATGACTAATCACCACAGCAAATTTGAAGATCCTAAGTCAAACCCTTAAGTAGTTATTGATCGGAAACCATTTCACCAGTTAAGGTAATGGTGACCTTGACCTTTGACCTAGTGAGTTGAAAAACAATAGGGGTCATCAAGTGGTCATGACCAACCACCATAGCAAGTTTGAAATCCTATGCCAAACCGTTTATCAGTTATTGATCGGACACCGTTTGATCTACCGATCGACCGACCGACAGACAGGCAGACTGACATGTGCAAAGCAATATACTCCCACTTTTTTCAAAAGGGGGGGTATAATAATGATCAAAACAAAATAAAAATGGGAGAAGAAGACAAGATTTTGTTCTAGTTTTTATCAAAAGTAGATGTTTTTAAGGCAAAGGGGAACAATTTGATAATTTTCACCAGATTTTAGTTTTTCTTGCAATCAGAATATTTCCCCATCAATCCTTTCCCTGTTGCATATTGATGTAAGAAATTAATAGCTGAATTTTTATAATCATTGGCTGTAACATTATGAATATTTATAAAGCTGAATTTTTATTAACGGCATTTAAACCAATTGTTTGACCATGTCAGGAACTGTAGAATTAGATCTTGATAACTATAAACAGACAGAGCAGATTCTGATTAAATGGTTTCTATAGGAACCATCTAATCTGGGTCAACTCTGTTTGCAACAATGTGAAAGGGCAGTAACCCAAGTATATGATGGAAATGGTTAAAGGATGAACATTGAACAATTGATGAGTTAAGACAGGTTTTGCTGTACTTACCATTTTGAAGTTTTTTAACCTATCTATAGTCTTCTTTCTTTGTTCAACTATGAAATCTTGCTTTTTATCCTGGTTTTCTTTCTGTTGAACTCTTCTCTATTGAATATAAAAAAAAATAGAACTCAGTCCCAACTAAAGAAAGCATGAAAATATTAAAAATGTTTTCGCATTCCCAAACAACGCTATCTTTTAACACTTTCCCTGTTCTATATTTATTGCAAATTTCAATACCTACTGAATATTCATGGACAGAATAGTTATAATGAATGGACAAAATAAATATAATGAAATATAGAAGGTAGAACACTAGTCATTTTATAAAGTAAAGAAATAGATATTTCAAGTTCCATCAGCAAACAGAGCAGACCCTGATCTGAGGGCTCCTATAGGTGCCGTCTAATCAGGGTGTACTCTGTTTGCAAATGAATGAAAATGTGTTTAACCCTTTCCCTGATATAAACGTGTTTTCACGCGTTTGCAAACAGAGTAGACCCAGATCAGACGGCTCCTGGAGGAGCCGTCTGATCAGGGTCTACTCTGTTTGCTAATAGAATTTGATAGATCTGTTTCTTTGCTTTCTAAAATGTCCACAATGTTCGATTTTCAATATTTCTTTATAACCATTTTGTTAATGAATATTCAGTAGGTATCGAAATTTGGCCTAACTACAGAACAGGGAAAGGGTTAAAACATGAAGGAAGGGGTTAATACCAACGTTAACCCTTTACTCTATGAATATTCATGTAAGAAACAATGACCTCATGAATATTCATGTACGAAATAATGACATCATGAATATTAATGTAAGCAATAATGACATCACGAATATGAATTTGATTAAGTTTTATAATAGCACATAAACACAGGAAATTTTGGCCACAGTAGAAACTGTAAATTCATGCCTACATTATTTCATAAGCAAACCGCAGACCCTGATCTAGGAGCCCTCTGATCTGGGTCTACTCTGTTTGCAAAGGTGTACAAAGTCGTATTTATGGAGTAAAGGGTTAAGGTCTTTAACAAATAGAAATTCTGGGGAAAAAGGTAAAGTAAATATCAATGTGAACAGTGCTGGTAAAATAAAAAGCCAACCTACCTACCCTATTTCTGGGGTGGCCAAAAAAGACTTTTTCCTTATATACAAAGAGGCTTTGATACTTTATCAAAAGTAGAGTTTTCTGAATCACTTTTTTAAAGTCTAGGAAGCCAGTTAAGTCCAAGAACCCCATAAATATTATTTATCAATAACTACATAAAAACGAAGAGCTTTTTTTTTATCTAATATCTTCTTTAGATCTCCAGTCAACAGCAGTATTTAAGACTTTTAGACATCCTGTATATTCTTAAACATCATGAATATTATTTCGCTACACTTTTATAATGGCATTACCACCCAGGGATTATTTTGCCATGACAGAAACTGCAGAATCGTATCTATATTATTTCATTTATAGCAAACAGAGTAGGCCCTAATCTGATGGTACCTACAGGAGCCATCTAGTCTGAGTCTACTCTGTTTGTAAAGGTGTGAAAAGGCATTTGTTAACATGAAGTAATGCATTAATAGTACAAATACATAGTGGGTTGAGGTAAAATAGAACCTTGTTTTCAGTCTTGTAAACCAGACGGAGGCCTGGAAACAACTTTATTTTACAACACAATATTGTGACCTCTTTTTAGAAACGTGGTGGCAAAATAATGATTTTTAGTATTTTAAACCTGCCCCTGAACTCTTTTTCTCAAACACACAACTTTTGGCACATTTGCAAACTGAGTAGACCCATATCAGACAGCTCCAGTAGGAGCTATCCGATAAGAATCTGCCGTTTGTTTATGGATCTGATTCTGAAGTCATCTGAAAGCTTTGAAGTTCAAGCATTCTGAAGTTCTGTCACGGCCAAATATTTCATTGCTAAATGTATAATTAAAAAATAAGCTCATGAAAATAATGCAGTAATAAGTTCTTAAATAAATCATCATGGGGGAACAGATAATTATGGCTGTGACCACAGATACATGTAATTGCTTACTCGTTGTATGGCATGGTGCTGTTGGAATCTGTCAATTACATCTTGTTTTATTGCCTCCTTGCCCTGCACTCTGTCTCGAAGAGATGCCTGTTAAATACATAATCAAGCACATATGTGTCTGCTCATTAAATAGATGATTCTGATGAGTAGTCATGGTGGAGGTAAAGAATATAGAATTTTAGGGATATTTTGTTTACTCCATGATGTTGAACAAGTTTCATAAAGTTTTTGCATGAATAGTGATGAAGTTTCCTGACGACAACAACAATGTGGACGCCAGAGTTATGACAATAGCTCATATTTTATTCTTCGAAAAATAGACAAGCTAAAAATAGCAGCAGATCAGAATATGAGTTGACATTATTTTTAACAAATAATAAGGTTTATCCCCTTCCTTCATATAAATACACATTTTAATACATTTGCAAACAAAGTAGACCCAGATCAGACAGCTCCTAAAGGAGCCGTCTGTTGGTCTGATCAGGGTCTGCTCTGTTTGTTTTTGACATGATAAAAGATTTGATTCTACGGTTTTTTGTCAAAGCAGAAGATTGCCTTGAAAAATGTACATTATAAAAACTTCAACTAATAAACAGTCATGGTTGTCATAATTTCTTATATGAATATTGTACTCTTTATTTGATAAATATGAGATGACTCCTGTAGGAGGTGTTCAATCAGGGTCTACTCTGTTTGCTTTAATATGGTTTATAATATAGTAAAGATTTGGTTTCACATTTTCTCCCATGGCCAAAATATTCTATGTTTACAGTAAAAACCTCCCTATAATGGCCCCTAAATTATGTTAATTAGTTGGTATTTAGGGAAGGTGGCTGCTTAAAGCAAGGTGAAGGTAAAACAGAACGCTCCTATAGGAGCTTTTATAGGAGCTTTAAACAGCCACCTGTCTTTAACACAAATTAATTGATGCAATTTAGTGGCCGTTATAGAGAGGTTTTACTGTATATGCAATTACAACCATTCATTTAATTAGTATTCATCATGTCATTATTTCTTGCATGAATATTCATCGGGTAAAAGGTTAAAGGGGAAGTCCCTACATTGGAGGCGTTTCAAAATCACCTAAAATATACAAAACTCATTTGTGTATATGCTGAAATGTACTTTATCGCAAGAAACTCCATCCAATTTCCGTTCATAATGACAAAACATCCAAAACATAGCAGATCCCGATTTTACTCCCCGATGTTTTAGTTTTATTCGGGTTGGGTTTTAGTTTCGTAACTGTTAGCCCTATTCTAATTTCTACGACCACTTCCGAGAAAAGCTGTTAGGTAAACAATGGAGGGATCAGTGATCATCGGCAAAACGTGGAAAATTTTAATGGAAAAGGCCGATAATATTGTGTGGTAGAACAAATATTATAAGAATTGATGAAATCGGTTTATTAGTATCACAGGGAGATTTTTCGATATAGATTTAAACTGGCAACCTTCATAATAATGATTGAGCATAACAATTACCAAATTTTATTATATTATTGAAAATATGCATTCATTGTAGGGACTTCCTCTTTCAGCACTTTATCTGAGTGTCAAATTGTTTGGATCCTGAAGAGAAGCAGAGTTCATTCTATCAAAAGTGTGTGTGCAAAAGTTATACCAAACTTAACTATACACATGTGGATGGAAACGTTAAAACAATCACAAAACAATCAAAAGAACCATAAAAACTCCCTACTTTTCATGTTTTTGCAAACATAGACCCAAATCAGAAGACTCATGTAGGAGCTATCAGATCAGGGTCTGGTCTGTTTGCTTATATGTTACAGATATGATTAACTACTGACACTGCAATAATAGAGTCCTCTGATCTTGGTCCGCCCAGTTTGCAAATGCCGGTATGCTAGTTTCCAACATTTAGCTAAAGGTTTAGTAAGGAGGCTTATCTGGAACTACACAGCATTTGCAAATGTCCAAAAGCCTGGGGTTTTTTGTTTGATTTCACCAGTGGCTTAACCCGTTTCTTAATACTGAGGTCTTTTGACGCCTCTGTAAAAGTCCCAGTATGAAACCATTGTGATAAATTTGCTCTATTTACATGTAGCATGTACTAAATGTAGTTTCGAAGGTATGCAATTCTACAATATTCCTTTTTTCTCTTAAATGCTCCCGTTCAGTAAATCTATTTAAAGAGATTGTATCCAAAATAGTCAAGGGGAGAATGGGATATTAAATGGTAGAAACTTGTTAACTTCAAACATTCTCTAGAAAGTAACCCATACTTCCATATATTTTTCGCATCTGAATGAAATACATGATTAGGTTCACTGTTTCTTCAACCTGAATGGCTGGTTTCAAACAATCCTTACTGGTTCTAATAGAAGGCATAAATTATCAATGCTTGCAGATTTTTATCAGTTTCAGATCTGACCTTTTTGGTTCTGAGTTTGGCTCGTCGCATTTGGACGGATTTGAGTTTGTCCCTGATGGTCTTTAGTCGTGGGTCAGTGATCATAAGGGACGGCATGTCTTCCTCATCACTCAATTCCTCAACATCCTCAACAGCATCATAAAACACCACCTGCTCTTCTTTATCTGAAAGACACATGAAAGTAAACCTTCTGTAAAAAAAACTTTATACTAAGAACAGCCTAAGTGTCGATTTTTAAGGATTTTAATCCTTTATTTCATGAATATTCATGTAAGAAAAAATGACATCATGAATATTTATATTCTAAAATTTTATAATGGTATAAGAACACAGAATGCGTGGACATGGCAGACACTGTACAGTAAAACCTCTCTATAACGTCCACTAAATTACATCAAGTATTTTGTTTTAAAGGCAGGGGGCTGCTTAAAGCAAGGTGAAAGTAAAACAGAACGCTCCTATAGGAGCGTTCTCTTTTACTTTCACCTTGCTTTAAGCAGACACCTGCCCTAATATACCAACTAATTAACACAATTTAGTGGCTGCTAAAGAGAGGATTTACAGTATAATCAGAGGTATTTAATTTGATAAGCAAACAGAGCAGTTCATGATCAGACAGCTTATTTTCTACTCTGCTTATAAAGACATAAAAATATGTATCAGGTTAACCCTTTCCCTGTTCTGAATGTAGGTAAAAATGCCATAGGTAAAAATGCCATAGGTAAATATGACATAGGTAAAAATGCCATAGGTAAAAATGCCATAGGTAAAGTGGTAAAAATGCCATAGGTAAAAATGCCAGAGGTAAAAATGCCTAAGGTAAAAATGCGAGAGGTATATAAACATCAATTTGGTAACATTGCATTTTGAAATTAAAAAAGGAAAAGTGTATTGTGTGAAAAAAATTAAAACCATTTTAATATTATATATAAAATCATTTTTATTATTTTAGAATCAGACCCAAAATCAAAGGAACTGAACCATCAATGTACTACAGACTACTTGCAAACTGTGAATTTGAGGGTAAAATATGAGTGGGGATGTCAATTAACCTTTTCCCTCATAATCCCGCATTTCCCTGCACTAGTAAACAGAGAAGACTCAGATCTGACAGCTCCTATAGGAGCTGTCTGATCAGAGTCTGCTCTGTTTGTCTGCACAATGAATTTGATAAATCTAACAGTCTAGTATCTAACATGGCATAATTATTCCACCTTCCTTGATAAAATATAAGATTTTTCTCCATTAATGTTCAGTAGGTATTGGAAATAAAAGTAAATATAGAACAGAAAAAGGGTTAAAGATCAAATCTAATTATGCTGTTCAGATTAAATGCAATGTGTTAAACTTAACCTTTTAATGAGTAAGGTTTGCTGATTTAACCCTTTTCCTCATATAAACGTGTTTTCACGCATTTGCAAACATTGTAGACCCAGATCAGATGGCTCCTATACGAGTCGTCTGATCAGGGTCTGCTCTGTTTGCTAGTGGTATTTGAAAGATCTGATTCTTTACTTTGTGAAATGGCTACAATGTTCCAACTTCCATATTTCATCATAACTATTTTGTCCATTAGTATTCAGTAGGTATTGAAAACGCCGACATACATCATTCATACACTGTTTGTAAGGGGCATTTATAAGAATATGAAGGGATCCAAAAGCATATGTGTAACAGTAATCGTAGGTTGCATTGGTTGGTCCATATGCTGGGCATTTTGACCAAAATTCTGCCCCCACTCCGATCCCTATCATTTTATTCAAGTACATTTGTATATCATTTTAAATAAACAGAACTACTCAAAACGTAAACATAGGGTATAAATACCTGTATGTGCAAAAAAACAATACTATGGCATTTAGACTCTGATTCTTAAATAATAAAAATTATTTTATATATAATATTTAAATGGTTTTAAGTTACCAAATTTGATTATTATGCATAGGTTAGAGCTTATAAACTGCAGTCTTCGAAAATAAGACGGCCAATAACACGAGCAAAGGGAAGCGTTTTAGGCCGTCTTATTTTCGAAGACTGCAGTTTATAAGCTCTAACCGATTCAGTGATTGCCCTACTTTTCAACAGGCTGAGTTTATAAGGCCCGCCCACTGAGCAATGACAAACTTGTATATAGTCACGTGATAATGGTACATCTAAAACCCACATTCGTTTATGCAAAACACTCAGAAAACCCACCAATCAAACAAACGTCGTCTTTGTTAATATTCTCACGTGTTTATGTTTTGAAAATCCTACACAGTGAAACTGATTTCGCGCCTTTTTCTTGTAAACATTGCCATATTCGGCTTTACCACATAATCAAATATTCCCCGTCTATGTGTAAAACAGTTTTACACAATTTTCTGGAGGCAAAATAACAATGGCTGACAACAATCTGTCATTTGACTTATTTAACGAAGATTTGTCTGACTTAACATGCACACAGTTGATGGGTATTCCAACACAGGATTTGCTGCAAAACCAAATACCAGGTAAATTGCTTTTGTAAGATTTGTTTTTCTATTACAACCCCTGGAATTTGATCATGACCTCAGATGGAGAATTAGCACTGAACACGCATTAACATATTTATACACGCGTGCAGGCACGGATTTAGAGGGGGCGGAGCCGGCATACGCCCCCTAATATTGCCCAAACAAATTGTTTTCAGTAATATATTAGATCTAGATCTACTAAAAATCAATAAAATAATGATTTAATCTGACTTTTTTTTTATTTCCCTCACCCACTTACGCTCTTTTTCAACATGTATTACAAACACACTATTTAGTTATATCATGAAACATAAAAATCTAGCCCCCCCCCCCTCCCCCCCCCCCCCCCCCCTCCAAAAGAACATTCTACTCCCCCTCTAACCTGAAATCCTGGATCCGCACCTGGTGTAAATATTTCTTTATTATTATTTTCAGAGGCAACTGCCAACTCAAGCTCTACCAGGCTTGCACCTTCAATATCACCAGAGGAAATTCACAAAAGGCAGCAAGAAGGTGTACCCAAGAAAACGTGTATGAACACACAGTGGGGGATAGGCCTCTGGAGCGAATGGGCCGAAAATCGAAACAAGAGAACAGAAACTGCCCTCGAGCCCGGGTTTCCAATTCCAGTAGATAAACAGGAAATGTCAACCAATGTCTCGCTTTTAGACTACTGGATGCAATGATTTGTACTAGAAATCCGTCGTAAAGACGGAAACCCCTACCCGCCGAATACTTTATATCAAATTGTGTGTGCCATTCAGCGGTATTTAAAATCTGAAGGATACCCGAGTTTGAATTTCTTTAAAAACGATGACAACAATTTTTTCGAATTACGAAAAACACTCGATGTGCGCATGAATGAACTCACGGCATGTGGAATTGGCCTAAATGTAAAACAGGCTGATCTGGTAACCAAAGAAGTTGAACACAGACTTTGGACATCAGGTGTGTTCAGGTTAGAAACGTTGTCTGGCCTTAGCAACGCAGTGTTTTTTTATAATGGTAAAGTTTTTGGCTTCAGAGGATGTCAAGAACACATTGATTGTAAGGCGGAACAGTTTCAAATCGGCTATGACCATGCAAACAAAACGAAATATGTTAGTTTTACACCACGCGTTAGAAAAAACTCTCAGGGTGGACTGCAGCATAGAAAAGTGGATGTTAGCCCAATAGTTCACTATGAGAATGATGCAAATGAGCGTAGTGTTGTTAAAATTTTCGAAAAATACCTTGATTTAATACCAAGAAAAGGTCCTTTTTATTGCAAACCTCTAGGAGGTGTTGACGAAAATGGAAATTTGAGATACAGTTGTGCCTGTATTCCTCAGACACACATCAGAAACACGATGAAGAAGTTATTTCAGGAAGCGAACATTTCTACTGACGGCCGAATCATTAGTAACCACTCTGCACGAGTAATGTTATGCACAGCACTCTATAATGACAAATTTGCTGATAAATCTATTATAAGCAGAAGCAAGCACAGGAGTAGTGCTGTGCAGGCTTATCAGCGAGAAGATTTCAAAACATTAACTGATATTAGCAATACGTTGGATTCACCTCACACCATGGCACCTTGTGAGACACGTTCTGGTCCAAGCGGTCAGAACAATAAGACAGAGACGGCTGTAAGTGCCACAGAGCATTGCGAAGAAGACAATGCACTGACAATATTTATCCCCAAAACTGTGAAAAAAATAATTCTGGTGAAATACGGACGCAAAATCGCAATGGATATTTAAATTATGTGAACCCTTTATCTATAGTAAGTGACCTCTTTTGACCACTTTGTAAGCCGAGAAGACCCAGATCAGACTTCTCCTATGCTGTCTGATCAAACATTCATTATATTATTATCAGAACATTGAAATAAGAATAATTACAAAAGAATACAGGTTTGATTGTTTATGTTTTGTTGAACGGATTACGGTTTCAAATACAGGCTTGCTCTTATTTCCTGATTTATTTGCTTATTTACATTAGTCCTTTTTCAATATCATCCTGCTTCAACAGGTGGGATGTTTCATGATTTATTTGTCCATTTTCTATTGGGTCTATAATTCTGCCTCTCAGTTGTTTGCAATTACATAGTCTTCCTCTCCACGTCTTACACACGTGTACTTGTGTATACTCGGCCACATGTCGATAACGTCATAACAGCAACTCGTTCGATTTGTCTAGGAGTGGGCGGAGTTTTGTTGTGCATGCGCACTAGAAGGTTTGTCTTCGAAAGTTAGAGTCGATTTTATAAAATTTATGAGGATTAGAGTCTGAAAATTTCAAAAATGTGGCTCGTTGATTGGATGGAAAAGTAGGGCAATCACTAAATGATATTATAAAATATTTTTCCACACTATAGTTTTCTTTTTATAAATTCAAAGTAC
The DNA here is from genome assembly GCA_963576725.1 of Azorinus chamasolen. Lineage (NCBI taxonomy): Eukaryota > Metazoa > Mollusca > Bivalvia > Cardiida > Solecurtidae > Azorinus > Azorinus chamasolen. Next base: position 30,938,563 of record OY755239.1, on the reverse strand, counting down.
AATGTTACCAAATTGTTTTATATAGCTCTGACATTTTTACCTATGGCATTTTTACCTATGGCATATTTACCTATGGCATTTTTACCAATGGCATATTTACCTATGGCATTTTTACCGCACACCCCCTGTTCTATGTTTATTCCGAACTGAATATTCATGGACAAATTAGTTACAATGAAATATGGAAGGTGGAACACTAGCCAGTTTAGAAAGTAAAGAAACATCTTTCAAATTCCATTAGCAAACAGAGCAGATCCTGATCAGATGGCTCCTATAGGAGCTGATATGGGTCTACTCTGTTTGCAAATGCGTGAAAATGTGTTTGTATGAAAACACTTCATTCAGGGCATAACATATGCAGAAAGCTCAGGAGCTTTCAGCATTACTGTTGTTCCACATTAACCATTCCCTTATATTGAGGACTTTTGACGACTCTGGGCAAAATCACTTTGTGAAACCATTGTGATAAATAGAGCATTTGGTCCATAGGATTTTCCTTTTCTCTACTTAAAGCTCCTTTTCGGTAGATTAAAGAGGTTGGGTCTAAAAATAGCCTATGAGGTAATGGGTTAAGCAATCACCTGTTCTTGACTCATTATTCCTTTACATGTTTCACATCTTTGTTTATACAAAAATATAGATCTGATTCTACGGTTTCAACCATGGCTAATATTCTTGTGTTCCTATGCCATTATCCTGTTACTCCATAAATACACCTTTCTAGGCCTTTGCAAACAGAGTAGACACAGATCAGATGGCTCCAGTTGGAGCTCCAGGGTCTGATCAGGGTCTTCTCTGTTTGCTTATGATTTAACACAGGTATGATTCTACAGTTTCTGCCCAGGCCAAAAATTCCTGTGTCCATGTCCTATCATAAAAAATACATGTACATGTAGTCTAATTTATATTTGTGATACATTATTTCTTATATGAATATTCATGGAGTAAAGGGTTATAAAAATTCATTTAATTAATATTCATAATGTATCTTACAAAAATATTCATGGTGGAGAGGGTTGCGGAATACATTTCTTTTGAAATTCATTGTAGAGAGATACATGATATAGAGTGAAATGACATTCAATAGGCGGAAAAAAGTCTAATTCTGGCATCTTTTCTAATCCATGATTCTGCTTAATTTATCCAACACTGGTACCATACACAGTACCTTTTATATCCCTGGTAATGGCATCCCTCTGTGTCTTGGCCAGCCTCTCCTCCTCTGCCAGAGTGTCAAGATGAAGGTCATAAATCTTCTGCTGCCAGTCAAACACCTGGTTCTCTAGTCTTTCCAGTTCCTTCTTGATTCCTGGCTTCTCATCCATACTAGCAATCTGGGTACAAAAACATGTGGTTATTGATTAATCATCACAGGTGTTAACCCTTTCCTTCGTATAAACACATTTTCACATGTCTGCAAACAGAGTAGACCCAGATCTGACAGCTCCTATAGAAGCCCTCTGATCAGGGTTTGCTCTGTTTGCTATTAATGGAATTTTATAGATCTGTTTCTTTAGTTTCTAAAATGGCTACAATGTTCCACCTTCCATATTTTGTTATACATGTACATGTAACTATTTTGTCTATTCAGTAGGTGTTGAAATTTGGAATAAATATAGAACAGGGAAACAGTCAATGCAATATAATTTATTCACATTAGTTGATATAAATTAACCGTTAACCTAATGAATATTCATGGTAAAAATAATGAAGCCTTGAATATATATCAGCTCAAGTTTTGTAATGGCATATGAACACAGGGTATTTTGGTACTGATTGAAACTGCAGAACCAGATCTATATAATTACATAAACAAACACAGCAGACCCGGATCAGATGTTTGTTAGACAAACTTAATGGAGCAATTTGCTACTATATAAAGTTACCAAAATGGTGCCAAATTGATTTCTTTGGCCTTACAAATACACGGAGAGAGGAAATTGTGCATCCAGTACTTACAGTGATTAGGGTATATTTATTACAACTTACTATTTCTTTGACTTTGTCCCTCTCTTGTACATATTTTTTCCTTTTGTTGTTCAGATATTGAAGATTTTCTAGTATCATGTCTTCTCTTACTCTGAAATAAAAACAACAAAAAATGTCATAGTTACTTACCCCTTTGAATGTGAGAAACACACCAAATTGTATACAGTAAAACCTCTCTAACGGACGTTAAATTTGGTATAAATATCGTCTTGAAGACAGGTGGTAGCTAGAATTCTGGTTTAGAGGGGTTTTACTGTACCAGTATGTAGAAAGTGTATATCCAGGTCACGGTCTGCACTGTTTTCAATTCAGAATAACTTTCAGGTAAACTTACATTTGTAACTCTATGAGCTTTACCATTATAAATTAATTACAGGATGAATAATCATTTAAAAGTAATGAAATCATGAACAAATATCAGCTCATTTTTTTTATAATGGCATAGGAACACAAGAAGTTTGACCATGACAGAAGCAGTATAATCAATTCTATATTAATCCATGAGCAAACAGAGTAGACCCTGATCTAACAGCTCCTACAGGAGTCATCTGATCTGGTCAAATTTCCTGGTAAAGGCATCAAAAGGGGTATCTATCAGATAAACGGTTAACCCTTTACTCCATGAATATTAATGTAAGAAATAACGACATTGTGAATATTAATTAGATTCATTTTTATAATGGCATACAAATACGATAAATGCTGGCCATGGCAGAAATTGTATAATCATATCTATATTATATCATAAGCAAACAGAGCAGACCCTGATCAAGATGGCTCTTATAGGTCTCTGGGTCTACTCTGTATGCAAAGGCATAGAAAGGTGTATTTATGGAGTAAAGGGTTGACCCTGTATTCCATAGAGACAGCTTTTGGCATCTTTGCAAACAGAGTACACCCAGATAGGCGGCTCCTGTAGGTCTGCTCGGTTTGCTTATAAAAAAAACACAGATCTATTTCTAAACTGTCCGCATTGGTAAAACTCCCTTGCTCATTATAAATATTAAGCTAATTGATATTTCATACAGTCATGAATATTCATGAAGAAAATGGTTAAATAATAATTTATCATACCACTAAGAAAACCCTTAACTGAAAGGGTAAATAAATCATCAAGAAACACATGGCTATGCTCTGAGACATATGTGTCAGGGTCGTATGTGACTTGCTAGATAGAAAAACAGACAGACAGACAGAAAAACCATGCCCTGATGTAAGAACACCAACCAAAATTGGAAATTTCTATTAATGCTTTACTCCATAGATACACATGTTACCACCTATACGAACAGAGGAGAACCAGAACAGATGGTGCTTGCAGGAGCAGACCCATCAGATTATGGTCTGCTCTGTTTGCTTATGGAATAATTCAAAATCTAATTCTGTAGTTTCTGCAATAGCCAAACACTTGCCATCTTCATAGTAATTCAGATCGATTACATACACTTTCCAAAACTGAGCAGGCTGCTGTATTCACTGAAAACACAGGCTGCAGATTTGCATAAGTTCCTATTAATTTCTTTTTCAGCAGATTAAAACCATTTATACAACACTGATAGAAGATCACATCAAGATCATAACTGTGAAGTTTGATCTAATTCAATTCGAAAATCTATTTTCATCTCCATTGAGCTACTTACGCAGCATAATTGCATTTAAGCAACTTCAATAGAGTACCATCTATTGAGCAATCCTGTAGAGTTTGATCAAATTCCATTCAGCAGTTCAAGAATGTCTAAAGAAATTAATCATTGAAATTTATTTTAGCTCCTGTGACATACCTATACAGCTGATTGAAAAAAATAGATAACAGATCTGATTCTATATCTGTGTCCGATATTTCCCAGAGCTCCTTTGTTCAAATGCCATTATAAAATAAAAATGCAGTTAATTAATAATCATGATGGAGTTACTTCTTACATGAATATTCATGGAGTAAAGGGTTAACAAACAGTAAGATACAGTAAAACCTCTCTTTAACGGCCACTTAATTGTCTTAATTAATTGGTATTTAGTGCAGGTGGCTGCTTAAAGCAAGGTGAAAGTAAAACAGAACGCTCCTATAGGAGCGTTCTGTTTTACTTTCACCTTGCTTTAAGCAGCCACCTGCATTTAACACAAACTACTTCATGTAATGCAGTGGCCTTTATAGAGAGGTTTTACTGTAAACAGGCCAAAACTAATAATAGGAGGCTCCCAGTGTAATCTCTGTCAAAACTCTACTGTGCATGGCCATTGTTGTATAATTACCTGAAAAATCTCTCTTGTGCCACCAACTCAAATGACATATGTCCAAACCTTTTCTTATCTTCCTCTAATCGAGTAAGAATACCTGAAACGGTACAAATTTTGTAAGAATACTTAACCCTTCGCTTGCTGAATTTTAAAATACATTTCTCCTTCTTTACCCATGCCCTGTTGTATAATTACATATATCTTCACTGTGTACAAGTGTATCGCTGTGCAATCACTACTGTGGAGTGCACTGGTTGCACAATCAACTTGTAAATAGTGCAGACCCTGATGAGACAGCTCCTGCAGGAGCTGTCTCATCTGGGTCTTCACTATTTACAGGTACGTATATTGACGTGAATAGCAAGCGAAGGGTTAAATTATTACATTTTTTGTTAATTTTAATCTGCAATAAAGACCGCTGGTTTCCATATACATGTACAAAGTATTATTTCATGTATTTGTTTCTTAAAATACTTCATTAAGTTACAAACAATTGGGATTCTGATGAAATGCCTCCACATCACATCTACACATGTAGTTTTCAAATAGTTTCATGACACGGAACAAAACATGCTTGCTAAGAGAAAACACAAAACATACATATATGACATCAGAACACACAGGAAAGTTTACATACACAGATTAAGGGACATACTCAAATCACTAAAATCATCATTTCTCCATCAAACACTACCGTATGTTGTAACCACTCTTCAGAATCCTCCTGAAGAGACAATTCTAAAGAGTGGTCACAAAACAGGGTTTGATGGACAAATGAAGGAGACATTCATCTATGCTACTGTATGTCCACTAGGTAACATACAAAACTGCATTCTGGAAAACACAACCCATTTTACTCATGTTTTATTTTCTTTCTCCTTCACACAAGATTTACTACTTCAACCCTTTCCCTGTTCTATGTTTATTCTAAATTTTAACACCTACAGAATATTCATGGACAAAATAGTTACACTTATAATGAAATATGAAAGGTGGAACATTGTAGCCATTTTAGAAAGTAAAGAAACAGATCTATCAAATTCCATAAGCAAACAGAGCAAACCCTGATCAGGCGGCTCCTACAGGAGCTGTCTGATCTGGGTTTACTCTGTTTGCAGATGCGTGAAAATGTGTTTATATGAAGGAAAGGGTTAACTTAAGACATGTGATGAATAATCAATAATCACTACATGTTTTTGTATCCAGATTGCTAGTATGGATGAGAAGCCAGGAATCAAGAAGGAACTGGAAAGACTAGAGAACCAGGTGTTTGACTGGCAGCAAAAGATTTATGACCTTCACCTTGATACTCTGGCGGAGGAGGAGAGGCTGGCCAAGACACAGAGAGATGCCAAATTCCATTAGCAAACAGAACAGACCCTGATCAGATGGCTCCTCTAGGAGCCATCTGATCTGGGTCTTCTCTGTTTGCAAATGCATGAAAATGTGTTTATGTGTTTTTATGAAGGAAAGGATTAATCCTTTTTACCTCATATGAACTTATATACAATAATCCTTGACTTCATGAATATTACAATGGCCAACGAACAACCAAATTTTATTCATCCATTTCAGACCATGTAAAATCAGATTATTGTTATTGCATAAGCAAACGAAGTAGACCCTGATCAGACAGTTCCTACAGGAGCTGGTTGATCTAGGTCGACCTTGTTGGCGAAGGTGTTAAGAGGCATATCTATGAAGTAAAGGGTTTGAAAAAAGATGGGGAGATGATTTTGAGTAGATGACAAATTAAATCCCATTCCTTACCTTGAAAAACAGATTTAGTTTTGGCATAGTATTTCATGTAAGTATCTTGTATCACATCTAGAGCTTCTTCATAATGCTGCTGCCATTCCATCAATTGACTACAGTACTCCCTCTTTATCCGATCACCAACATTGGGGTTCTGTATCTCTCGCTTTGCCTCCCGCACCCTTTGACAAGCCACTTCCCGAAGATCTAGAAATGGCTGAATCTGGTAATTGTAAATTTCTGCTAGAGCTATATTTAGTTTAAATATTGCTTCGTCTTCTCTCCTGTACACATCTGCCATTTCTGACATCCCACTAACATTTTCACGTTCAAACAAGACATTTTTTAGTTCTTCCTCTGCTAATTTTATAGACTGTTCATAACCTTGTCTCCTTAGTTCACTTATATTCTCAAAATATTCATCATGTCCATGTTCTTCAAACATTGTTGACATTAACAACTGTTCCTTGCATATTTCTAAAGCTATTGGAAAGTACACAGTCTGTAAACTGTCGCAAATTTCATCAATATTCTCGGGTGTCTCCTGGTAACTTACAAATGCCCACAAACCCCGCGCCTCCTCTGGTAGTTCTGGCAGGTTAGGCGACAAGGACGGGTGAACTAAGGATAAAAGATCATGAATACCTCGGAGTTCTTGGAATGAAAAAAGTCCTGTACGACCATGATGCTCCTCTGTATCACTCACAACACGATTTCTTAATCTGAAAACATACCATATACCAATAAGAACAAGATTTAGCTCTTCCATGAAAATATTAACTCTTTCCCTGCTAAATATTCATGTAATAATTAATGCATCATGAATATTTATGAGCTTATGTACACACATTTTGTTTTGCATTGGTAGAAAGTTACTAGAAACTGTAGTCAGATCTATTATAATAGCATAAGCAAACAGAAGAGACCCTGATCAGACGGCTCCAACAGGAGCCATCTGATCTGGATCTACCCTGTTTTCAAAGGTGTTTATATGAGGGAATGGGTTGTACAGGTATACACAGAATCAAGAGATATTTTCTTAACCTTTACAATGCTGAATTTTCAAATCGACTGTTCCAATATTCAAACAGGTCAAACTTATGGTGAAAATTTAGGGATTTATCTACAGAAAAGCGTAACAGTGCAGAACCTGATGAGAGGGCTCCTCTAGGAGCCCTTGCATCTGGGTATTCACAATTGCAAAGGGCATTAGTGACTCATGTCCCACACAGTACGGGTTAATTAGCTGAATTTTTATAATGGCATTATGAACAAGAGGATTTTTTACCATTGCAGAAACTGTAGAATCAGATCTATATGAGTTCTTAACTTTGTCTCATATAAGCATCTTTTCATGCCTTTGCAAACAGAGTAGACCCAGATCAGATGGCTCCTGTAGGATCAAAGTCTGCTTTGTCTGCTTATGAAATTCTACAGTTTTTGTGAAGGTATTAAAATCCTGTGTTCATGTAGCTCTAGTGACACTTTATACAATCTAATTGAAGGTCACCTGCAGATCATTCATGTGACATATGGTGAACCATGAAATCCATTCTGAGAAATCAAGTCAATTGTTTAGGAGGAGGTATCATTTAACCATTTACCTCACAGATATTTATACAAGAATTAACCCATTCCCTCATATTGACGACTTCTGACGACTCTGTAAAAGTCACTTTGTGAAACCATTGTGATAAATAGAGCATTTGCTCCTATAGGAGCAAATGCTCTATTTATCACAATGGTTTCAAACTACAAAAATCTAAAATTTTCCTTTTCTCTAATTGATGCTCCTTTTCGGCAGATTTATTCAAAGAGGTTGTATCTAAAAATAGCCTATGAGGTAAAGGGTTAATGACTTCATGAATGTTCGTCACCTTAGTTCTTATAATTGCCAATTAACCATAACCAAACAGAGCAGATTCATCAGATGGCTCCTACGGGAGCCATCTGATCTGGATCTACTCTGTTTGAAAAGGAGTTAAATGGCATATCTATTTTGTAAGCAAATAAGAGAAGACCTTGATCAGATATAGGGGACATCTGATCTGGGTCTAATCTGTTTGCAAAGGCATCTGTTATCATGACTATATCAAGCGATGGGTTAAAGAAATTGTTGTTTAAAATCTACTTTTAGCTTGTGTGAACTACTTACGCAATAGACTGGAATTATAAATATTACTTTGATAGGGGGTTGCCTGAAGACCATCCTGTGATATTTGGTAGGAATCCATTCAGTGGTTTAAGAAGACATGTCATTTAAAGAAATTGTTCATTAAAGTGTGTTGTTTTTTTCTCCTATGACCTACTTATCCTGAAGACTTGAATGTTTATACATATCTGATAACATGTAGCCAGTAGATCATTCCAACACATTTCAGTGAAACCCAGTTAATGGTTTAGGAGGAGATATCGTTTAAAGAAATTGTTGACCACACATGACAGATGACATAGGACAGGACAACACACGATGAACAGCAACAGACACTGAGAAATCCCAATAGCTCACCTTTGCACTTTGTACCGGGTAAGCTGAAAATAAAACCAGCATGCTAATGGTTAAGTGTCTATTTCTCATGTAACAGTTTCTTCCAAGTTCTCCTAATTGTAAGTTCTACAGTTCAATCCTACCTGACCGTGACAGCTATCTTCCTCTCTATGTCATTCCATGATACTAGAAACAGCAGTCTGGGTGGAATGATATTACAGGCAAAAGGGTCTTCCTTCACAGCTACCCACCCTTCCAAGCTATCTGGCTGGTCAAATGCCCCAGCCACAAACTCACACGCCATCTGAAATACAGATAAAAGTTCATGTATGAGTCATAAACAACACACACAGCCATCCAAACAACACCATGATAAAGAAGTACAGCAAATGTACAAGTCTATCAAAACACAAAAAAGAGACGCTCAAAGACAAAAACAAACAAGCAATAGGTGTAATGGAGCATAAACTCAGATCGAAATGTACACACTCGGTCTACTAGCATCCAAAGCTGGTAGTTGTTACATGCGAGATTCTATGGGAATGTCATGATTTTATTGAAGTTAACAATCTGTAACTAACTAAACTCGGTCCCTTTGCATAGAAATGAACAGCTGATCAGAAACGGGGAGACAAATCTGGAATATATTTTTGCCTGACAAAGACAACTAACCGCTGTTTTGGTGGTTTAGCTGTTCATTATAATAACACTTTCATGATATACTGCTGTCGTTTATGTAAGATAAGATCCACTCAGTAATTGTCTTTCTTACCAGATTTCTTTTGATCGACGTAGTTTCACATTGGCCTTTGTTTTGATTATGTCAGCTGGTTTACGGCAATGATTTTTTATTACTCGCAAAGGACAGTACTGCATATGGAATCATTAAAACGAGAAATATCCCACTTTCTATAAAAAGTGATGAAATAATATAAAATAAAAATGTATAGGTGTCTACAATAAGTTTTCATAATTTATTCCTTCAGTTATCTTTCAAAACACTGGTTCTTAAATGGTCGACAACTATGACATTACAGAAAGCAGACGCCCCATGAAAGTTTATCCTTTGCAACTTTCACGACATGTGAAAATTACAAGCTGCAATTTCTGAAAGACAACATATTCGATTGTGATATATTTTCAACGTAGTTTTCTTCATTTGAATGCATCGGGTAATAATACACTAAATATTCGGATAGATATCCATTATTTACAATTACGTCATTTCACGTGATTTTTCGGCATTAGTCATGACCTACTGTAGTTAACAATTTCCTTCATAGAAACGCATTTTCGCACATTTGCAGAGTAGATCCAAAGCAGAATGCTCCTTTTGATAACATCTAATCAGAGTATGTCCTGTTTGCTTATGAAAATATAATAAATCTGACTACAGTTTCTACCAATACCCAAAAGTCGTGATTTTTCGGCATTAGTCATGACCACGTTAACAATTTCCTTCATAGTTCTAAACGCCTTTTTTCGCACATTCGAGTAGATCCAAATCAGAATGCTCCTAAAGAGAACATCTGATCAGAGTCTATCCCGTTTGCTTATGAAAATACAATACATCTGACTACAGTAAGGTCAGTTTCTACCAATACCCAAAAGTCGTGTAAACGAGGGCCATTTGAAAAGTAGTGACAAGTTGACAACTGTCCAGTACCCTCACTATTTGCACGCGGCGTACGACCCACATCAATGAATTTAGTATTAATTGTTCTGTCCAACTGACCGGAGATAGCACTTAATTAATGCGCAAAGGGAAATTTTATTTGCAGTTGAAAGATGTGAAGTATAGCATACTGGCTGAAAAATGGCTGAATCGCAGAGACATGTCTCTGCTGAATCTAGCTGCAATGTTCGCGAGTTGCAGAGGGCGTATTGTAACGGAGACATATACATGCATACTAGTCTACATAATGTACATGTCTCTGATTGTAAGATTCGTGGACTGCTTGGCATCAGCGCAGCAGAAATTAAAGCTGACTAGGACAAAGTGTGTGTGGACATTGCGCTTCCAAACCGTACTATACCCGGTGGATATCTTTCTTTTTAACTCATTCCCTCCTAGACGGGATATGCTAAAGACTATCCAGTCATTTGATAGTCTTTAGCATATTGAGTCAGACGAGCATCCTATAGGCTGAGGGGCAGAGTAACTGATCCGCCTTCTTTTCAAGCTGTTTAAAAGGATTTTTCTTTGGTGGTTAGGCCTAGATCTACATCTAATAATTAAAAGGACGAACAGGACAATTAAATGAGTGCAATGTAGCCAAAACTCTTGTTCAGTATCAAACTACCATTTAGAATTTAGATCCGTTTAATGGCCATTTAAAAGTAATTAAATAAACTCACCTAATAAGCGAATAGAACACATTTCTGATATATATTAGAAAATATTTCCAAAAACAGATTCGGTCATGTAGTCTGCAATGTAGGCATAAAAGACCATAGGCACTCGATGACAGGAACGAATTAAATCGATGAAATCGATATAAATGAATAAAAAACACTTTGCTTTGTCCAAATCTTACGATAGATTGTCCAAAAACTCAGTTTTTATACAAGCCTGAATTCCCGTGTCATGGTGTATATAAAAAGACGGATCTTGTTGGAGCCGTCTCACCAGGGTCTGTACTGTTTGTTTACGATATGATATACATGTAGATATGATTCTATAGTTTTCCGTCAAGGCCAAAAATCCCGATGTTCATGTAAAAAGTACTTAGTTATAGTTTACTTTCAGTCCGAAGGACCGCTCAGCCGATACTTTCAGTCCGAAGGACCGCTCAGCCGACTGTACATTTACTCCCCTACAATATTGAGCACTGCTAACATATGGCGCAATCATGCAGCCGCAGTACCGGCTAGTGACCCTCACTTGTACCCATTTTAACCCCTGGGTGGAGAGGAGGTGCGGATGGGAGACACTGAAAAGCGTCTCTGGAAATACCGGGAGAGACCGGAATTTGAACCCGGACCTCCGAATTGGTAGTCAAGCGCGTTACCACTAGACCACCGAACACCACGATTCATGTGCCATTATAAAAATGAATCTAATTAACATTCATGATATTAGATCTTACATGGATATTCATGGAGTAACGGGTAAAGAGAGGGTTTACTGCACGTTTATATCAGTTTTACAAAATAACTAGATAGTGACCACAAACCTTTGCCCTGTTCAGTACCTGAAAATGGCTGGAGTGCAACATCACTGAACCAATTTCCTCATGAATATTCTTGCAAGAAATAATCATGCAATGAATATTTATTAGCCGACTTTTTATGATTGCATAGGTACACGTGATGTCTTGGTATTCGTAGAAAGTGAATATATTATTTTTTTTATAAACAAAGAGCATCAGCCGTCTGATCTTGGTCTACAATGTCTGCAAAGGCGCTTATCTGAAGAAAAGGGTTAACCATTTACCCTATGGATATTCATGGATGTCTTATGCCCTTATATAGAGAAAGACCAGCTTTGGTCATAAAACGTGTCTTGACCCCTTCTACAATATACTCTGGTTTGATCTTTCTATGTGTAGCCGGGTAGAGATTATGGTGAAATAAGTTGATAGGCTTTACTGTGTGGCTTGGTAGCTCAGTCGGTAGTGTTGGCATGGTAAGCCAGAGGCACTGGGTTCGAGTCCCAGTCGAGTCACAACTTTTTCACCATGTTGCATTTGGCGCCCAACGTAAATAATCCATAAGGTGATTTGATTTATATGAAGATAATGTGTAATAATAAGTAACTCGTGGAGTGTTCCTTGAGTAAGAATTCGAGACGAATTCTTGTGTAGAGGGTGTGTGTGTTGCCTGGTAGAGATTATGGTGAAATAAGTTGATGGGCTTTACTATGTGGCTTGGTAGCTCAGTCGTTAGAGTGTTGGCATGGTATGCCAGAGGCCCTGGGTTCGAGTCCCAGTCGAGTCACAACTTTTTCACCATGTTACACTATGTGTTATAATAAACGCTTACGTCACGTATATACACTTATTCTGTTATGTTCAATTTACCCAAGCTAGCTCTATCGTCCATTTTGGAGCTCGGACAGACGCACGGACGATCAGAGAGACTTCAAAGTGCCTCGGTCTTGTAGGCAGATGTTTCTATTATACCCAATGATACGCCTGTACTTACCCTACAATGTGTGCAAAATTCAGCTTCTTAAGTTATATAATAAAGGCTTAAGGTCACGTTTATTCTATGTTCTATTCTGTTCATTTTAACCCCCCCCCCCCCAAAAAAAAAAAAAAAACCCACCAAAAAACCCAAAAAAACCCGTACTATCGTCCATTTTAGGGCTCAGACAGGCGCGGGTGGTCAGAGAGACGTCATACCGTTTTTAGCTCTTGTACTCTAAGGTCAATAGTATACATATAAGTAAATATGTGTATCCTAAGATCTCAAGCGGGCTCAAGAAACATGAAACATTCTGCCCTGCCTTATACGCCCTGCTCTGTCAAAAATGTCATTTTTTAAAAAAAAAATCTTGTTTTCTATTTGATTGTCTCCCTTAGACCACTTCTTCGCACTTATTATCTCTACGCGATTCGTGTTGGGGGAAAAACCCGTTTGCTTAAATTCGGTCTTGTTGAATTTTACCTTCTTCCGATTCGATCACGCTTTTGAGAAAATATTGACCAAGCTTCATGGCACGTGGACGCTTTTGAGAATCTATTGACCAAATGTCAAACAAGTTAAAAAGTTTCGCCACCTAGACAAAACATGTTATGTCTGCTCAAATTTGGATCTGTTCGATTTTGACTTCTTCCGATTCGATCAATCTTAAATTGAGAAAATACTGACCGGTCTCATGACAAAAGCTTTTGAGAAAATTTTGACCCGGTCTCATGACAAATGCTTTTGAGAAAATACTGATCCAGTCTCCTGACAAAAGCTTTTGAGAAACTATTGTCCAAGTGTCAAATAGCTTAAATCCAGATGAGACGCTGAGCTACTCGACGTCTCATCTGGACCCAAGCTGTTTGCAAATGCGACTAAGATCACGGATATCGGGATGATGGTTAATTAAAGCAGATATTCGACTTCGATATGTCGCAAGTGAAAACTCAAAGGTAAAAACTTATCTTAATGGGATAGACTGATAGTGAAACTGTAACAAAATTGTCGTGATACTGAGACACGAACGATGGTGATACTGTGAAATAACGACGGCGATACTGTGACAGAACGATTGCGATGCTGTAACATAAAAAATGTGATACTTTGACAGAACGATGGTGATACTGTGACAGCACCATTGCGATACTATGATTGAACTATGGCTATACTGTGACAGTGCAATTGCGATACTATGATTGAACTATGGTGACAACACCATTGCGATACTATGATTGAACTATGGCTATACTGTGACAGTGCCATTGCGATACTATGATTGAACTATGGTGATACCGTGACAGCACCATTGCGATACTATGATTGAACTATGGCTATACTGTGACAGTGCAATTGCGATACTATGATTGAACTATGGTGACAGCACCATTGCGATACTATGATTGACCTATGGTGATAAGAACTGTGACAGCACCATTGCGATACTATGATTGAACTATGGCTATACTGTGACAGTGCCATTGCGATACTATGATTGAACTATGGTGATACTGTGACAGCACCATTGCGATACTATGATTGAACTATGGTGATACTGCGATAGCACCATTGCGATACTATGATTGAACTATGGTAATACTGTGACAGCACCATTGCGATACTATGATTGAACTATGGTAATACTGTGACAGCACCATTGAGATTCTATTATCGAACTATGGTGATACTGCGACAGCACCATTGCGATACTATGATTGAACTATGGTGATACTGTGATAACACCATTGCGATACTATGATTGAACTATGGTGATACTGTGATACAACATCACTATGATCATGCTAGAATGAAACGTTTACATTTAGTGAATTGTATATGTGTCTGTTTTCTAATTATTATGCACGCGTGTGTCTTTGTTTATGTGTGTGTTATCGAAGTGGGGTGGGGTACCTATAATGGAGTGGGATGATAAATGATTGCCGCTGTCAGCATCCATCTGTCGCTCTGTCACCTTTTCACGTCGGCAAGATTTTTTATTAAACTTAAACTTTATTAAACTGGTTTAAATTTTTGTATAAAATATTTTTATTTTTCTAGCCTAGCTGAAACACTATCTGAACAAGAACAAGAACAAGAAGAACTATCCATTCACAGCAAAATATTTACATTCGCGTTGCAATGTCCTTATATAACCTTATTCTAAAAAGAAAGTTGCATTTTCCCATGAACGTTCATTTCAATACTGGTTTGAGTTGAAATATAAGAAATACAATGGAATATAAATATAAGAAATAAATGACATGCTCCCGGTGTTCATGAGGTTATGCAACGCATAGCTTTACGAGCAAAGATTCACGTGAAGCCCTTCGGGCTTCACTAACTTTGCTCGTAAAGCTATGCGTTGCATAACCTCATGAACACCGGAAGCACGTCATTCATTTCTTAATTAGAGGCCCATCAACAAGACAAATTCCTTTAAGCGAACATTTGGAAAAATGCGTAATCAAAACCCTTCAATATGAAATATTTCCCTTTTTTAAATTAAAGACAGATAGTGTTTCAGCTAGGCTAGAAAAAGAAAAATATTTTATACAAAAATTTAAACCAACCCTCAATGCAATTAATTTCTAATTCAAACATTTGTCTGACAGAGTTACCAGTCTTACAGGAAGTAGGGACGTCGACGTCATGACAACAAAGTCATGACGTCATAATATTGCGCCTGATGATCTGATGAAACGCGTCGCGCATTTTTAAGTTATTAATTAAAGATTTTAAAGCCATATAACATTTAGTCTTTTTTAATATGTATATACATGTATATATATATAAAAATGTTGTTTTTTGTCAAAGTGAACCATTCCCTTGAAAAGTGTACTTTATAAAAACAATCATGATGTAATTAATTTTTACTTGAATATTGAACAGGGAAAGGGGATAAATGGTTTTCAACGAATAGTAGCGATTTCATGTCACTACGAGATTGTCTGCGCATACATGGTGGTAACTGTAAACACTGTTTACAACAATCGGAAATCCTCGTACGATAGGATGTAAAGATATGCGAGAAATTTTAACATTTCAATTGCAATTGCTATTGTAGTAAAATCATTTATACCGAATAAAGATAGAGATCTGACTTAGCAATCTGTAATGAGACAGTAACCCGTGCTGTGCGGGACACGAGTTACTAATGCCCTTTCCAAACAGTTTATATCCAGATGAGAGGGCTCTCAAAGGAGCCCTCTCATCAGGGTCTGCACTGTTTGTTGTGTTAGTTTTCTTTAAAAAAAATCCGTAAATATCTACCATAAGCTTGAACTATTTAAATGTTGGAATAATCCATTTGAAAATTCAGCGTTGTAAGGGTTAAGCTTTTACGCCTTTATAAACATAGAAAACACTGATCAGGCGGCTTCTACAAGAGCCTTTGATCTGGGTCTACTTTGCTTTCAAATTCCCATCTCATATGAAACAAACATATAAAAGCAAATCAACAAAGAGGGTGGCATGCCCTTCATGGTAAATTAATTTTTGATACGTAGATAACAAGGCACTGTCCACTAACCTACTTGCTACTGTACGCATATCACACGGAAACAAATCACAAGTTTCTTGTCTAATCGTATAACTGATCAAAGTGATCTATCAATATGAGCCTTGTATAATTAGAGATCTACCAGCATGTATAAATTAGTTTATTGTAAGATACCAACGTGTATGTAAGCAGAGGGGCAGTACATTTTGTAAGATACGGTAATATTCTTGCGAGGTAAGAACGACTTACTCTGATATATCTTCTTTCGATGTGTCTTTCTGATTTCCTCTTTCCTTTTGTCCTAATTCTTTGAATGCGCGGACCGAGTGTACTGGCATTTGCAAACTGTGTAGACCTATATCAGAGGGATAATAGAGGAGTCCTCTAATCAAAGTCTGCACTGTTTGTCATTTAAATTCCTCCAGCAAATCTTAGCCTTCTTATTACATGTAAATATACCCTATCCTTAAACAGCAATGAATCATTTGAATAATTAGCATTCAAGGGTTAACTATCTACAGTGCAACTTCTATGTGTCGACATTCGACGTGTCGACCTTCTCGGTGTTTCGATCTTCTTTCCAAGTCCCGATTTTTTCCCTTATATATTCTCAGAGACATATACATGTATACTGTTTGCTAAGGCTTAGAAAAGCAAGCGTATTCATGGAGTAGAGGATTAAAGTGGTCACAAATAAGTCATTCATGTGTTAAAAACTCCGAATTTAATTTCAGTTTTCAAAATGTCTCTTTGGTTCTGTCAATCGAGCCTTGCTGTTGTCTTATTGACGATGTTGGTTGTAACGCCGTTCTGTCACGGGAAGATGTATAAATCAGCGTGCAGGAAGGTTGATGACAGATGCGTGAATCGTGCTTATCACGAGTACTGTGTTTCACAGGGGTACAAACACTGTTCCCTTGGCTGGTGTTTCACTCGTGAAAAAGAACCGGGTGACTGTTGGTATTTTCCTGCATTCGGAATGTGTATGTAAGTAACGAATCTAAGAATATTAATTTCTTTAATAGTTTTAACCTTTTATTCCATGAATATCCATATAAGAAATAATGACGTCATGAATAAATAATTATTTTTGCCCAGAAACTATAGATTCATGTCTATATTACATCAGAAGACAAAGCAGACCCTGACTAGCAAACAAAGCAGACCCTGACAAGCAAACAAAGCAGACCCTGACTAGCAAATAAAGCAGACCCTGACTAGCAAACAATATACTCAACCAAACCGTATACTTTATGGACTCTACTGATAGCCCCCTACCTGTTGCATACTCATGTAAAAATAATAACATCATGAATATTAATTACATGACTTGTAATTATGATATATGCTCACTGCCTGGACGTTTTAGCCACTGAAGAAACTTGAGAATCATATTCGTAGTATAATTTAGGCAAGCAGAGCAGACACTGACCAGACAGTTCCTACAGGAGCTTCTGATCTGGGTCTTCTTCTAAAGAGTGGTCACAGTATAGGGTTTGGTGGAGAAATGACGAGTTTAGTATTTGGGTACGCCCCCTTATCTTTATAAGTGTTTTATATTTCACGTTACAGGTGCGTATCACATCCTCCCAACCAGCCACATGAAGCCATTGAAACTGATGACGTCAGAGTCTGACCGAAGTATACATGTAAACCGAATACTCTCTCAGAGTTCACTAACACGAAGTTACTTTGCGAAAATAATTTTCGCCGGTTTCAGTTCTCATCACCATTTTCCTCTTCCATTTGTTTTCATATGTTCGATCATTGTATGTTATCTTTTAACTCGTTACTCCATGAATATTCATGTAAGAAATGATGACATCATGAATATCAATTAGATTAACTGTTATAATAGCACACGGAGTCCTATTTGGCCATGGCAGACATTTGCATAAAATCGTATCTATATTATATCATAAACAAACAGAGCAGACCCTGATCATACGGCTCCTACAGGAGTATTCAGATCTGGTTCTGTTTGCAAATGCGTAGAAAATGCGCATTTCTGGAGTAACGGGTTAACTGCCATGTTATATAAGATAAACTGTCCTTATGGACATTTGGAACCCATTAATTATTTTCATGGGAAAACTATAATGAAAACCTAGTGAAAACTATGGACATTGTTCCTTCAATAACCCTCTGATCTGGGTCTACAATGTTTGCCGGTGTCGCGAATACACAGCTTTAAGTTCTGTGTCCTGTAGATGCGACAGATTACTTGTCGTATTATCTAGAAATGAACATGAATGCATATGCCGCCAGCTGACCAGATCATATTCGTAATATAAAAATTTTCAAGGATAACTCCCTTATTTCAACCAAATTCTATGATGTGAACACTCTTTAGAATCCTCTTTTCGAGACGATTCTAAAGAGTGGTCACAACATAGGACTTGACCAGTAGGAAAATGACGGTTTCAGTAAAATATCGATTATTCGATTTCTTTGTATCTAGACCTTTATAAGCAGATGGCTGCGTAATGTATGGCGAAAGTCATACAGAAATATCCATGCATTAAGCTGCCACATGTCTTAAAGATATATAATGATACATGAACGTATTTTTACTATTTTAGTGTTCAAATAATCGAGATTTTTCGGTATTTGAATACGCAACTTTGTCTCTCCAAGCTCTGGGACCGTCCCGCCATATTTGTCCAAAATTCACCGTTTGGAATATTGACAACGCTAGCGACAATTGCCCATTAAATTAGTGGATTGTCTTTAGTTTGAGACCCCTGATGAACAATAATTATGTTCTTTAACTATGGAGAAATTTGTATACTAATTCGTGATCATTCTTTGAAACCATTTGGATACTACAACATACTCCGACATCCCCTCACGAGTCATTTTGGATATTATAACATAATCTTACATCCCCTCACGAGTCAAGCCTCTTGACAATGGATGATAACGCAGAGACTGTCTGTAGTTTTAGCAAAGACACTTGCTAGAAGAATATATCGTAAAAGATTTGTTGACGTTTTGGAAAAGTCGAATAATGTCAACTTTAATTGTTAATTAGTCACGGTACCAGTCACTAAGGTTATTGTCGGCCCACTTTTAAACGGGGTGACTATATGTGCTTACGATTTCTTTGGCTCGTGGTAGGAGCAGTCATTTCTGTAACGTTGAGAAAATGAAAGTTTACTTGATTGGGCAATGCAGATTGCATATACTGATCGATTGAAAGTATGAATAACATATCATTGGTGATGAAATAAAGAATAAACATCTTTTTGTATCATTGCATTAAGAAATGGAATATATTATTGATAATAAATAGCCGATCCTTTCAATTTACTCGCAAAGGACAGTATTCAGAGAGGAATCGTTAAACCTTGAGAAATATCCCATTTTCTGTAAAAAGTGATGAAATAGTATGAAATAAAAATGTATAGGTGTCTACAATAAGTTGTCATTATTTATTCCTTCAGTTATCTTTCAAAACACTGGTTCTTAAATGGTCGACAACTATGACATTACAGCAAGCAGATGCCCCCATTAAAGTTTATTCCTTGCAACTTTCACAACATGTGAAAATTACCAGCTGCAATTTTTGAAAGTCAACATATTCGATGGTGATATATTTTCAAACGTAGTTTTTTTATTTAAATGCATCGGGTAACAATACACTAAATATTCGGATAGATATCCATTATTTACAATTACGTCATTTCACGTGATTTTTCGGCATTAGTCATGACCTAGTTAACAATTTCCTTCATAGAAACGCCCTTTTCGCACATTTGCAGAGTAGATCCAAAGCAGAATGCTCCTATAGAGTATAATCAGAGTATGTCCTGTTTGCTTATGAAAATATAATACATCTGACTACTGTGTACCAGTTTCTACCAATACCCAAAAGTCGTGTGTCATATAACACGAGGGCCATTTGAAAAAGTAGTGACAAGTTGACAACGGTTCAGTATCTTCACCATTTGCGCAACGTCCGACCCACATGGCATATCAATGGATAGAGTATTAATTTTCTGTCCAACTGACCGGAGATGGCACTACATTCAAGTTTATTTGCAGTTAAAGATATAAAATATATGTCATACTGGCTGAAAAATGGCTGAATCTAGCTGCAATTTTCATGAGTTGCAGAGGGCGTATTGTAAGATTAGTGCCCGTTGGATACCACATTCTGAGCAAAAGAGTTGTGGGTAGAGAAAGCTTCCGCCCTGCTCGTCAAATATACAAATAAGGACCCTATTGACGTATCAGAGAAATTGTAACAGTTGATGAGACGTGGCTGTAGTGTACCTTTTTGAGTCTGACAATAAAGAAAATAATACATTGTGCGTGGGGGAGATAATGACAGATCCGTTATTGCTCGACCGAGGAGAAGCGTCAGGCGAGTTAGGACCGAATTATGAACTGTTCTTTTACTCGGATAGAATTTTGACTATTGAAAGCCCCTGTCTCTAAACACAGTAGTGTTACCGGTACATTCTACAAAGTAAAGGTCCTCTCTGTATAGATTAGAGCATTTTTATTTCATACTATGAAATATAGAACTCAAGGAGCGGGATCATTTCAATTCTCCCTTTTCCAGCTATTTCAATGACATTAGACATTCGTGTACCACAAGTTCAAATATGACTGTAACTTTTACAATTTCAATGATAATTTCGTAATTCTTTTGGCTATTGAAAGCCAAAATATTTTACTATTAAATAAATATAATTTGCTGATGGTAACTTATGCATGCAATACAACATTCTAATGCAATATTTTTGTAACACGCATTCTGATTGGTCCACGTGACAAAATTTGAAGCATATTAACCACCGATATACGTCACGTACAATGGCTCCTTCCTCCACTATTTAAATCTAACTGACAAAACTCGCTAGTTTAACATCATTGTTTTGATGCTATGGACTAAAAAGATGGAGATTGGTGATATAATCGAGTGGTTTTATTGAATCACGCCATATTTTGAACTGCATATGGTCAGGTTATCGCTGTGATAGGATGAGTCCGCGATGAACGCAGGTTTGTCAATGACCCAGAAAACACGTAAAATATTGAGAAAATCGTTGTCGAATTTATAATTATGTATTTGATACCGTCAGAAGGTTATACTTACTTGGTAGTATCTTGGCTTTTAGTAGCCGAAATAATTACGAAATAATAATATAAATTGCGAGAGTTACAGACTTGATTGTACTGGAGGTGTCCGTTCTGTCAGTCAGAACCCTTGTTTATTGTATACATGTATTATATATAGACTCCCATGAAGAGGTACATACCCCTATGGTCTTTATTAGATATCTTCAAGAACGCATTATTTCGTTAAGACAGAGTACAAAACACGATAGTGATACTGTGACATAATCAAAGCGTTGCAGATGCTGCAGTATTCTTTGCATGGGAACAATGTTTTGAAATCAAATTTCTGATAGTTGGCATAAAATAGCAGGTCTAGAACGAAATGGATTAGATCTAACACTGTTTCTTGTGAGTGATTCAGTAGCAGCTGATATTTCGGCCGTTTCCCGCTATGCTTATCAAACTGACCACTCGGAGTTGCTTTCGAAGTTATAGGTGTGATTACCTAATCGCTTGCATAAGGTCATCCGACGCGCACTTCTTTATTCATTGAGTATCCTCTGGCAAGATACTTTCATTTACATCATCGCGCAAAGACATTTTAGCCCTTTCTTTGTAGTTGTTTGTTTTATATAATGACACTGTGTTCTAGGTATATACAGTAAAACCAATTTAAGAAGAGTGATCAGGGTCTGCACAGTTTGCTTGAGAAACAATATATATCTGATTCTGCAGACTGTCATGACCAAAACATTCCTGTATTTTTATGCCCTTATAGAAATGTGTCATGGCCAAAAAATCATGTATGTTTATGCCCTTATAGAAAATAATCTAATCTACATGTATAGCCATGGTGTCATTATACCTTACATGAATATTTACACGGTAAAGGGATAATCAGGTCAATGGTTAACCATTTCCCTCATGTAAACACTTGTTCACGCATTTAAAAACAGAGCAGACCCAGATCAGACGGCTCCTATAGGAGCCGTCTGATCAGGGTATGTTCTGTTTACTTGTGACATGATATAGATATGATTTTTTATCAAAGCAAACAATTCCCTTGAAAAGTTTACATTATATAAATTCGGCTTATAAATAATCGTGATGTCATTACTTCTTACTCGAATATTGACAAGGGAAAGGGGATATATGGTTTTCAACGAATAGTGGCGGTTGCATGTCACTTCGAGATTGTATCTGCATACATGGTGATATGGAACGCCATTCTGCCACTAGATACAAAATGCGAAATGCCTTTTGCCAATTATGTAAATTGCTAGGTAAATGTTCCAAATGATGGATGTAAATGACAAATGTGAAGAGCGAAATGCTTATTGCTAAATGCATGTTTGCACTACTGGCATTGAACAATGTCATTTTAAAGTGACTGGGCATTTGCTAAATGTATGTTTATTTACACTAAAGGTTATTGCTTATTGCACTACTAAATTAAACATGTCGCTGTTCATTGATAGTAGTGCAAACATGCATTTAACAATAAGCATTTTGCATTTCGCATTTGTCATTTATATCTATCATTTGGAACATTCAGGTTCTTTCCCTAGCAATTTCCGCAATTGGCAAAAAGCATTTCGCATTTTGCATTTAGCATTTCGCATTTAGCATTTAGCTAATGTGGTGATGACTGTAACACTGTTTACAACAATCGTATAATTCTGATAAAACGATACGATGTAAGGATATGCGAGACATTTTAACATTTCAATTACGCCAATGAATACGTATATCCAATAGAAATTAAGGAGATGATTACAATATCAAACCGGTGCAGGTTAGTATTGTAAATGTAATACATACTGTTTTAAGTGACCAGTTACATCGAATAAATATAGAACTCTGAAATAGCAATCTGCATTGAGACTATGTTTCTTCCTCTTAAGCTTAGGCCTTACTGTGCGGGACACGAGTCACTAATGTCCTTTGCAAACAGTTTAGACCCAGATGAGATGGCCCCTAGAGGAACCCTCTCGTTAGGGTCTGCACTGATTGTTATGTTACACTTTCCTTTAAAAAACCCTAAATATCCACCATGAGCGTGACCTATTTAAATTTTGTTATAGTCCATTTGAAAATTCAGCGTTGTAAGGGTTAAGCTTTTACGCCTTTATAAACATAGAAAACACTGATCAGGCGACTACCACAATAGCCTCTGGTCTGGGTCTACTTTGCTTGCAAATGCGTGAAATGGCGTTTATATGAGGAAAAGGTGTTAACTAATCCTTACAGAAAGGGTCCGCTGTGCATGCTCCATCTCATATGAAATAAACATATAAAAGCTATCAACAAAGAGGGATTTAGAAACGACAGTCACGCCGTTCATGGTAAATTAAAATTTGATACATAGATAACAAGGCATTGTCCACTCACCTACTTGCTACTATGTGCATATCACACGGAAACAAACCACACGTTTCTGTCTAATCGTATAACTGTCTAAGTGATCTGTCAATATGATCATTGTATAATTATTGATCTACCAGCATGTATAAATTAGTTTATTGTAAGATACCAACGTGTATGTAAGCAGAACTGCGGTAAATTTTGTAAGATACGATACTATTCTTTCGTGGTAAGAACGACTTACTATGATATTCCTTTCGGTGTGTCTTTCTGATTTCCTCTTTCCTTTGGTCCTAATTCTTTGAATGCGGGGACCGAGTGTACAGGCATTTGCAAACTGTGTAGACCTATATCAGAGGGATACCAGAGGAGTCCTCTAATCAAAGTCCGCCCTGTTTGTCATTTTAGTTCCTCCAGCAAATCTTAGCCTTCTTACTACATGTAAATAGACCCTGTCGTTCAAGGGTGAACTATCTACAATATCTTATACACCCTTTCCTATTTTCTTCCCTTCTCAGTTTCTCCCTTCTCCCCTCTACCCTCTGAGGTTTCTCCTCATATCTCGCCTCTTCTGTCTCTATCTTCTGTCTGTCTGTCTGTCTCTCTCTCTCCCTTTCTAGCTGCATGTATCTGTCTATCTTTCTTACTCTTTTTCTGTCTGTCTCTATGTCTGTCTCTCTGAGAGAGAGAGAGAGAGAGAGAGAGAGAGAGAGAGAGAGAGAGAGGGGGGGGAGAGAGATCTGGGTTCAGTCCTTTGCATCTAATTATTTAGCATTGTAATACAACTCAAAATCTGACCAATACGATAATTGAGAAGGAATTCTGACTGCAACTCGGAGGTCTGTGACTAGATGAGTCGCCAAAACACGATCGGTGTGACAAGAATCCTGATGAGACATCGAACTATTCTGGATCCAGGCAGTTTAATAAACTTTAATCCATGAATATTCATGTAAGAAGTAATGCCACAAAGCTTATTAATTAGCTGTATTTTTTAAATAGCCCATGACCACACACATATTTAACCAAAACAGGATGTATAGTATAAATCTCTATTATGTCGTCAGCAAGCAGAGCTGTCTGATCTGGATATACCCTGTTTGCCAATGCGTAGAAAAGCAAGCGTATTTATGGGGTAGAGGATTAAAGTTGTCACTAATAAGTCTACTGTGTGTTAAAAAACCCGTACATGTATTTCATTTCAGTTTTCAAAATGTCTCTTTGGTTCTGTCAATCGAGCCTTGCTGTTGTCTTATTGACGATGTTGGTTGTAACGCCGTTCTGTCACGGGAAGATGTATAAATCAGTGTGTGTGAAGGTTGATGACAGATGCGAGAATCGTGCTTATCACGAGTTCTGTGTTTCAAAAGGGTACGACGATTGCTCCCTTAGCTGGTGTTTCACTCAGGAAAAACAACCGGGTGACTGTTGGTATTTTCCTGAATTCGATATGTGTAGGTAAGTAACGAATGTAGGAATATTAATTTCCTTAATGGTTTTAACCATTTATTCCATGAATATCCATATAAGAAATAATGACATCATGAACAATTAATTATTATAACAGCACATGGACACAATACTATTTCTGCCCATGGCAGAAACTATAGAATCATGTCTATATTACATCAGAAGTAAACAGAGTAGACCCTGGTCAGTCGACTCCTGCAGGAGCCGTGTGATATGGACCTACTCTGTTTGATAAGGCATAGAAAGGTGCGTTTATTGAACGGCATTATTACGTTGTCTGATCCGGTGTGTAAAATACGTTTATAGCAGCTACAGGGTTACATGACTCAAAGGTACTTTCGTTTCATCTTCGCTTTGCTTAAGCAATATTTTCTACCTACATTCCACCCCCATCCCTTACCCAACCAAAAAAAAAAGACTTTTACAGAGGCGTCAAAAGATGTTAGTAGGAGGGAATGGGTTTAAGAAATATATGTTATCAAACTCTACAAATAAAGTAGATAACTACTGGCAAATAACAACAGCGCTCTGTTGAACCGCAAATTTCACGCCACCCATTTTTCACACGTGTGAAATTTGCGGCCCCAATTTTCACATAATTTGTGAAAATTGCGTTTTGCTCCTATACCCCCCTTCAAAGCCCGACGCATTTTTCACGTATATGAAAAATGCATCGAGACGATGTGCTAAATTATTCATTTCAAAACACGCAACCCATTTTTCACACGTGAGAATATATTGAAGTTGACAAAATTCTTTGGTCATTTCGGTTATAGACCATGGTCGCGGGAATCGAAATGCCAGATTTGTATTACAACTCAGAAGTTGATTTGGGTGCTTACTCATCATACTTATTTGATTAAAATATAATTATGGGTCACGTGGGCAAAAAGTATTTGGAGTTCCTTGTTAATCCTTTAGCGTTCACATATTTGATATGCATTATGATTGTGTCTGCATTTGATGTCCCCGTGTTGCGGCACATTTTGTTGCCGCTGCACATAGTGTCGCAGGCGGCCATCTCTGCTGAAACAAATGGAACATATTGTCGATGGCGTTAATATGTGCTGAAGTTTTCGGCACATATTAATGCTGAACTGCACAAATTGTCGCCGGCGACAATATGTGCCGAAGGTTGTGGTGCTGTTTAAGGGTATCTCTGCCGACAAAATGTCAAACGCCTTTAACGACAAACAAATTGACGACAGAGAACATACATATGGATGAAACGACAAACAGCCGGGCGGATATGTGATCCTGTCAAAACAGTTGACACAATACAGAACTTTTGATTATCACTGGCGCAATTACACTGTTGTGTCGTAAACCACCGACTACTATAATTTTGATTTCCCGACAAACGACAATATGACAGTGGCGTAACCCTTGTGCACGTATTGTCGCCGGTGCCGACAACTTCGGCACATACTGTCGCCGGCGACAATATGTGCGGCTTGTTTTGACATACAGTGTTGCCGGCGACGATATGTACACCGTCGACAACATGTGCTACAACACCCGGGATATCGAATATCTGGGATAGTTTGTCCCGATCGGCTGCTAGTCTGTCACCCTGGTCATAAATCTAGAATCGTTTGCATATTGGGTGTGTACATTTCTTAAGAAAAGACCTTTCACAATACAAAAAAACGTTTGACCTTATGACCTTCTCCTTGACCTTTGACTTACTATTTTAAAAACTTATTTTGACTGATGAGGAGAAGGGCCATTATAATTTGCGTATGTGATTTTTGATACACTCCATTTGTAGGAATACAAAATATTTGACCTGCTGACCTCTGAATTGATCTTAAGCATACTTAATGAAAAACCTTACCACTGGCTATCACTTCTGAACCATCGAAAATGGGGCTTTCAAACTTGGCACGTATCTTCCTTTTTACAGTATGTAGCGTACATCGTGCGTATATCATGTGTATATCTTTCGTGCGGATATGTTGTACATCTCACGGTTAATATAATGGTTACTATTTCCATTTTATGGGATATTTGATTAATACTTTTTGTACTATGTGTATCATCTAAGGAAAGAAAGTGTTGTTCTTTACTTAAGGTAATAGTAACGTAAGAAACCGTTCATATCGTATCGTTTAGTGTGCGTATATGTATCATACGTGAATAGTATATCATGCGTGATCTATCGTATATCGTGACAACTCATATGCTCACATATTTTGTATCGGACTTGACACACCATCTTTCGGCAATTATTTGAGAGCGAAGAAAAAATTCTTTCTCCGACTCAGCGCTATGTTTCCAGATCACAACTTTGTTTTAAAAGAGATCAACGTAGAAATCTAAACCGAAAGTAGTTTATTTTAGAATTTTCAGCAAATTTAGGAAAAACATTGAAGAAAAATTCCCGCATTGATTGTTTTGAAAATCCTTATATCATTTAGGCTCCTGTGGCGTAATAAGACGTATTGGCGTTTTGGCGTGCCATAACTTGAGCATATATAGAATAGAATATTTTATTTTGACATAAACTGATACTGTTTCTAGTCATACAAATATATATAATAAATAAACAAGTATCACGTGACTAAGTATTGCTATTAAATGTGCAAACATGACATAATTGAATATGCACATTAATTATTAGGAGCTGGACTAACCAAGACGAGTATATCACAGTCTATTGTTATTACAATTTATATACTTAAGGAATTACGCAACTTAAATGCTTCATACAGAAATCTAGCTAACCTTTTTATATCAGAGAGTTGCGTGCATTTCATCAATTCAGTAAATTTAAAAACACTCGGACGTCTATAGTAATACGAATTGATACAGGTTTTACGTATTTCTCTATATGCTGGACAAATAAGTAAGAAATGATATTCATCTTCAATATCTGAGCATTGACAAAAAGTGCAAAGTCGCATGTTTCGATTCTCTCTGTTTTGAGTATATCTGCCAGTAACTATTCTCAAACTACTTACCGAGAGTCTGAACCTAGTGAAAGTTGCTCTCAGTTTTTTGGGCAATATGTTTAGATATTTTTCCATTCCAAATGTCAACTTATAATTGTTATATAACTGAAGAGAGCTGCTGTTTTCTATATCGTTTCTCCATTGTTGGATAAACACGTCAATAACTCTTGATTTAAAAAGTTTGTGAAATTGGTTTAAGTTAACAGCGAACGGGTTATACCATACATATGCAAATCCATAATCTTCAAGCAAATGTTTGATGCTACTTGCCCAGTTTACAATACCACTTTCACAATCATGCACAAGCAATTTATACAATGTTTTGATTAAAATATTTTCAGAGCTGACAATTTTACACCAATATTTAACTATTCGTACAAATCTTGACACATAGAGTGGATATCTTCCAAGTTCTCCATACACACCATTCGTGGAAGTAGACTTACGAACTTGTAATAAAGATTTACAAAATTTGAGATGTACACGTTCAATTGCCTTTGATTTTCCAAAACCCCATAATTCACACGAATAGCTAAGAATAGAACTCACAAATGCATCGAAAAGTTGACATAAAACTTTACTGGATATAGCATAAGAATTACTATTAGATAAAAGAGCATTTAGTGCTTTTAAGCCCTTACCTATCAAAGTTTGCTGATTTAAAACAAAAGTACCTGTATAGTTGAATACAGTGCCTAGATAATTAAAGTCATTCACCGTCTCTAACTCAATATTATTATAAGACCATGCCTCACCGGGCAAAATATTACCTCGTTTTCTAAACACCATTATTTTCGTCTTGTTAGTATTGACCTCTAACTTCCATTTATCGCAAAAATTTGACAGCAAATTTAAACTAGTTTGCAGATCTTCAGGGCTGTTACCTAGTATTACCATATCATCGGCAAACAACATCAAAATGAAAGTTATATCCTCGAACGTTAATCCACTTGTTTGGCTATCTTGTAAAAATAATTCTAGGTCTTCAATGAAGAGAGAAAACAGTATTGGTGAAATTACCTCCCCTTGTTTCAAGCCAACCGCGCATTCGAAAAAGTCAGAGTAAGAGTTACATCCCCTTATACAAGTTTTGACATTATTATACATGTCCCTAATAATCCTCAGCATTTTACCATTAATACCCAATTTATGCAATTTAAACCACAGACCATTTAAATACACACTGTCAAATGCTTTTTAAGATCTACAAATGCACAGTAAAGTCTCCTTTTACTCTTAACAATATTTTGGATAACCGCATTTAAAATAAAAACTGCATCTATAGTAGACCTACCCTTTCGAAATCCAAACTGCGCGTCGCTAAGTACGTTATTGTCTTCAATCCAAGAGGTTAATCTTTTATTTAGAATAGAAGTGAACAATTTAGATAAGCAACTGACCAACGTTATACCTCGATAATTATTAACGTCATCAATATCATTTTTCTTATGTAAAGGGACAATGATACCCTCCGACCACTTCGACGGAAAATGCCCTGAATCTAAAATGGCGTTAAATATATCAACAATGTGTGGACCTATAATATCTATAGATTCAATAAAATATTCATTTAGTAGTTGATCACCCGCATAAGACTTGCCTCTTTTTAATTTACGTACTGCTGTATCTACTTCAGCTAAGGTAATTTTTTTGTCCAACGAATCAATGTTAAAATCCATATTGTCAAAATCGTGATCCCTGCAAAACTGTTCCGATTCTTCATTATAAATATTACTATCATCGATTTGCATATTAGAAAAATATTCATAGAACTGCTCAATAGAGATATTATTATTCATATGCTTATTCTTATTCCTAGAAAATAACTTCCAGAATTCTTTAGGTTGTTTACTTCTTAACCTCTCCAATATCTTTTTACGCTCATGAGCTCTCTTTTTCTTTCTTATAATATTTTTATATGCTGTTTTGCATTCACTCATAGTAATCCTATTTTCGTTACTTTTAAAGCCGTAAAATTATATATGAAGCAAATTGTTTGAATAGTTAGGGTTATAATGACTGCAGGCCAGTCTGTAAGGTGGGCCAGTATGATGATCGTAGGTATATACATGTAAATGGACGTTTGGTCAGCAGCCAAAATTAGCTCATTAGCTCAGACACGGGGTTTTTCGGCCTTGAAAAAACGCACACTACTTCTGCTACCTCTATTCGTGTTATGGCTGCTTTGGTGCACCGTACATTTGCAGCATCAAACCAATCGTAGTATTTATAGGATCTAATGTCAATAGACAGGACACACACAAAATTGGCGCCAAAAGGTTCAAAAAAGGGCCATAAATTGGCCTCGTTTTTTGCTGTTTTTTTTTCGCACAGTACATCATGCCCTTTGTGACCTTCTTTAAATAGACGCGTACTGCCTATCTGGTTGTGCTTATCTGGCACCGAAACAAGAACACAAGCAACGCTGTTTAAAGCTGTCACCCTCACGCAATACCAGTTAACTGGCTTTAGTCTGACAGTACAATGAGAGTTTACTGAAAGTAATTAGACACATCACTGAGAGTGAACTGACAGTAACCTGACAATCCAATGATGGAATATATTATATTTATTACAGTGTTTTATTATTTTGTTTTATTAATTTATTTTGAATTAATCAATTAATCAATACCTTGTTTATTGCGATATTATCATTAATAGTAATAATAATAATAATAATAATAATAATAATAAAATAATAATGATAATAATATTTATTTATTTATTCATTTATTTAT
Organism: Azorinus chamasolen; assembly: GCA_963576725.1. Classification (NCBI taxonomy): domain Eukaryota; kingdom Metazoa; phylum Mollusca; class Bivalvia; order Cardiida; family Solecurtidae; genus Azorinus; species Azorinus chamasolen. The sequence continues at coordinate 30,907,873 of OY755239.1, read as the reverse complement.
TTCGCCACATCACAGCATTACAAAAAATATTATCTTCACTAATTCATTAGTAAGACTTACTGGTAAGATTACCAAAAGCTACTCTACCGTAGACTGTCAGTTTACTCTAATTTAACCTTATTTTCATTTCGGTATACTCTCAGTGCCCTGTCAAATTTTATATATGTATACATGTATTTACAAAACATTCTTATCATCTACGTCGGCTTTATATAGGGTAATTGGATAATTCCTTAAATTATAATTTCTGTCACCATATACTAAAGTGCAGTCGACACTCATTAGCTTGAATTCTTTGCGAACATCACTAAAAGACTTTCAAGAACTCCGTGATAAATGATTTTTATACACACAATACACGGGTACCACATTACGTTTTAAAATTTCTTTTTGGTCAAAAACACTTGCTTTATTTCCATTGTTGAAAATGAAAACATAAGTTTATATACAGACCAGACACTGAGTCGCTCTGCATCTGGTCTGCTTGCAAGTCAAAAAACAGCTCAAATGGCAGGGACTTAGAGTGGATTTCGGCATAAGCAGAAGTTCTACTTAACCGATTTCGAGATAACGAGAGTCGACTCATGGGGCATTACTGTCATAAACATAATCCAGGGACAAAGCTACCCTATCCGATATTTATTCAATGTCCTGATGGCTGTTTAAGATCTCTCGTGCGTAAGCATGTCAACAATAGCTAAACCATCTATTGACATATCTGTGAAAAATGCGTTGGTATTAGTAGGTCTTCAGAAAATGGGGTTAAAGGGGTGCCGAAATTTTCAAAGCACGGTTTTGTTACAAATGGGGCCGCATTTTTCACACGTGTGAAAAATGGGGCCTTAAATTTCACCCGTGTGAAAAATGCGTCAACCCATTTTTCACACGTGTGAAAAATGGGTGGCGTGAAATTTGCGGTTCAACAGCGCTCCTTATAAGATGTATAAATTAAAACATTCAAGAACAACTCCTTTATTTCTCCACCAACCCCCGTACTGTAACTACTCTTTAGAATCGTCTCTTCGAGTATTGTTTTAGTATTTGGGTACGCACCCTTATCTGTAGCTCTGTAACGACAGTCTGTCACAATCTTGACTACTCTACTGATTCGAATTTAACTGATAAATGCAACAACGTCTCGCTAATACAGCCATTCAAAAGAAGTCTTATTTTGACTTTCTTAAAGAGGCGGCAGCATGATGCAGGACAACAGTTTTCTGCATTACCTTTGCCCTGCATTAAGCAACTACAGAAAGCTCTTATAGAAACTTTCTGCGTTACTTTTGTCCTGCATTATACAACTACCTAGCTTTAACCTTTAGCCTGCTTTGGGCGGATGAGTGAATACCTATGCAAACAGTTTGGATCCAGATGAGACGCCGAGTAACTCGGGTCTCTTCAGGATCTCAACTCTGTTTGACACACTGATCGCATTTTGGTAGACAAATTGGTTATAACTTGATTTTTTAAAATGTGGTAGGTGAACAAATAAGTAAGAATGGTTTTCTCAGCAGGCTAAAGGTTAAAGACCCCTATGCTGATTATAGCGTCTCACTGTCCTCACAAATTCTAATTGCCCTGTGCAAGCTTTGACCCTAAACACCAGATATATTAGAAGTACAATAAAACCCCTCTAAACAAGGCGTTAAATTAGTATAAAAATCGGCCTTGGAGACAGGGTTGCATGTAACAGTTTTAACCCATTCTTCCATGGATATTCATGTAGAAATAATGGCGTCATGAATATTAATCACATTAATTGTTATAATAACACATGGACACGGAAATTCTAGCCATGGCAGAAACTGTAGAATCATATCTATCTTACTATGTGTATCATAAGCAAACAGAGCAGACCCTGATCAGACGGCTCCTATAGGAGCCGTCTGATCTGGGTCTACTCTGTTTGCAAAGGCGTAGAAAGGCGTGCTTATGACAAACTCACAGTTATACATGTATGTACAGATACACTGATTATATTCATTTATACGCTGCTCTTTGAATGCGGACAACGAGTTTACTTTTACTTCCATATAAAAGACTTTTCGCGCATTTGCAAATAGAGTAAATACAGATCAGAAGGTTCAATTTGCTTACGGAACAGTATTGATCTGATTATATAGTTTCTGAAATGGCCAAACATGCTCTGTTCATTGGCCAAATGTAGAGACAGTTAATGAATATACATGAAAATATGCATTATTTTAAAATACAGTATCAGCAATGTGGTTAAGAGATCGCAGTAATGAGAATCTACTGTAGGGATTTATATAAATCTGAAATACAGACCTGTAAGTTTCGTAAATTTAAACATTTTTTAAGAATAACTCCTTAATTTCTTTACCAAACCCTATGCTATGACCACTCTGTAGAATCGTCTCAAAGAGACGGTTCTAAAGACTGGTCACAGTATAGGGTTTGGTGGAGAAATGACGATTTTAATAGTATTTGGGTTCGCCCCCTTATCTGTTGTTCTGTAAGTGTTTTATATTTCACGTTGCAGGTGCGTAGCACATGTTCCCAACCAACCAGGCATATCAAGCCATTGAAACTGATGACGTCAGAGTCTGGCCGAAGTAAACCCAATACTCTCTAAGAGTTCACTTACACGAAGTTACTTTGCAAAAATATGTTTCGCCGGTTTCAGTTCTCAGCATCACTTTCCTCTTCCATTTGTTTTCAAATGTAACATTCGTTCTATTATTGTGTGTAATCTATTAACCCGTTACTTCATGAATATTTATGTAAGAAATAAAGCCATCATGAATATGAATTAGATTAACTGTTATAACAGCACATGGACAGAGGCATATTTGGCCATGGCAGAAACTTGCATAGAATCCAATCTATATTATATCATAGGCAAATAGAGCAGACCCTGATCAGATGGCTCATACGGTAGTCGTCAGATCTGGGTCTAATCTGTTTGCAACTTTAGGCGTAAAAAAAGGCGCATTTATGAAGTAAAGGGGTTAACTGCCAGGTAAACTATCCATATAGACATTTGGAACCCATCAATTATTTTCATGGGAAAACTATAGTGAAAACCTCTGACATTGTTCCTTCAATAGCCCTCTGCTCTGGGTCTACAATGTTTGTCGATTTGGAGAATACACAGCTTTAAATTATGTGTCCTGTAGATGAAACAGATTACTTGCCATATTATCTAGAAATGAACATGCACAATCATAGGCGTAGCCAGTGCTTGAAAAATTATACGCACATCGAGGCATGAAGTGCCGAGCGGGGGGGGGGGGGGATAGAGTGTGGGAGGGGGCTTCCCCCGAAAAATAGAAATCTAGAGGTCAAACGGTTGACTGTGGCATGTCTTCGACAATAATTTTCCATGGTAATAACTTGCAACTAAACCCATTTTTTCAAGAATTAGATGTATTTTAAACATGTTAACATGTCCCCCCGGGGAAAATGAGAAATTTAAGTGTCAATTGGTGGGCTATGGCATGACTTGGAAACATAGATCTATTTTGAACAAAGTCTTGCTAACGTACATGTATATCCTTTTTATTTGGAAGTTCGGAATGTACATGTAAGTGCCTAGTTTCAGTGTGGATGCGTAATCCAACCTCGTTATCATCCACAAATGTGTAACCTACAATAAAGAATCTTTCATATGATGTTTTAATAATACTTAATAATGTGTAAATTAACTGTTTAAATCTCCCAGGCGGTCTCGTCAGGCGGTGATGAGATATAAAGGGGCGAACCAACCCCTCGGTGGTTCAAATCGTGTACTAAGTACAGAGAACCGTCAACGTCTAGGATCTGACATCCTAAATCTGCTTTTGGTATCGAGAGTTCCTATATCTAGAAAACGTGCCCCAAGAGAACCGAAAACCCTTTCAGAAGCATTAGAAGTAGAGGCATGAGTGCCTGAAATTTTGCTTTGAAAGGCGTCATATGTTGACGATTTCGTCGTCTCAGAGGAACTTTGATTCGATTATTCGAAATGTTTGTACATGTATATAGAAGAATTTAGACCCTTTTAGGCAGGTGGCTGCTTAATGCATGGGGAAAGTTATACAGAAAGCTCAGAGAGTGTGACTTTCACCATGCATTAAGCAACCACCTGTCTCAAAGATATATAATGATACGTATTTTTACTATTTTAGTGTTCGAATAGGCCTAATCGAGGTTTTCAGTATTTGAATACGCACCTTTGTCTATTCAAGGTCTGGGACCGCCTCGCCATATTTGGCACAACTTCACCGATTGGAATATTAACAACGATAACAACAATTGCTCATTAAATTAGTGAAGTGTCTTCAGTTTGAGACCCCTGACGAACAATATTTTCTTTAACTATGCAGAAATGTGTATACTAATTCGTGATAATTATTTGAAACCATTTGGATACGACACCCCCTCACGATTCATCGGCGCGAGGGCATGAATCACTCGCGTCTAAATGGAACGCTTTCCGCGGAATTTCGCTGGTAGGATGGCTGATTTATTGAGAATTCTGAGAATATTATTGAAGTGTAATTTTTTGTTTTAACAGTATGCATGGAAAAAATACATATACATATATAGTTGGAAACAGGTCGGCGACAGTTTTTATCCCTAGTTAATTGTTTGTGTTTTTGAGAATAAAAATATTATAAAATGATTTCTCCTAATTTTTCCTATGGTAAGGACTGATAAAAACTTTAGTACTGCTCCGGAAAGATTATCAAAGGTAACAGCCGGGCCTAGGCGAGGTACGATGACTAAAACGTTGCGGAAGATAATGCACATTCCAATGTACAGTAAAACCTCTCTATAACGGCCACTAAATTATATCAATTATATTGTGTTAAAGGCAGGTTGCTGCTTAAAGCAAGGTGAAAGTAAAACAGAACGCTCCTATAGGAGCGTTCTGTTTTACTTTCACCTTGCTTTAAGCAGCCACCTGCCCCAGATACCAACTAATTAACACAATTTAGTGGCCGTTATAGAGAGGTTTTACTGTATTTTATTTTGGTTAAATACCGATTTAAAGCTAGTTTTAAGAAATAACGTATATTTGCTTTTTTAAAGTTTGGTCCAATTAAGAGTAAACATCCTACAAAATACGCGGTATAAATAAATGTTTTAATTTATTATCGACTTGAAGTCAGTCACGATATCGATATCATGTCAACCGACAACTTGCACAGAGATCACTCCGTTACGGCGTAACAAAGAAACATTTTGCTTCACAATTTCGAAACAGAAAGAAAGAAAGAAATTTAATGTAATTTGTTATTGAATACTTCATGCATTATGTTTCTAACCAAAGTGTGATCGGATTGTCCTTGATAAACTGACTTGCTGCTTTAAATGACCATATTGAATAGAACGTTAGGATTAGTTCAATGACTGGTCGAAATTAATCTAAAAATAGAACGTAACTCAAAGTACTGAAGGTGCCGTCTGGTCAGGGTCTGCTCTGTTTGCTAATGTAATTTGAAATATACGTTTCTTTACTTTCTAAAATGGTTACACCATTCCACCTTCCATGGTTTATTGTAGCTATTTTATCCATAAATATACAGTAGGTATTGAAATTTGGAATAAAACATTAATCAGCAAGATGGGATTATACCTCACACAACGCAGGGCAAGTGCTGCTGTGGCTGACAGAAATATTCGGCAGGAATAGAAATAACAGTCTGGTCTCCAATTCGCCAGATCTCAGTCACATATCTTTGAAGGACACTATTTACAATCACAAGTCACACACCACTGAGCAGCTAATATCAGCAATTCGCAGAGAAATGAGAAAAAAATCACTATAGAAATGTGCGTAAATGGTATTGAAAATTGAAAAAATACCATCGTAATTACACAAAATGGACGTTATGCACATATAACAAATTTTTGCTGTAAATCTTGTTGGAAAGTTCCATCAATAAATATATTGAAGAAAAGATGACTATACCTACGCTTCTAGTTTAAATACATGTAGGTGTTTAATTTCTAAAATGGTGCGATATCTGTAAACATTCCAAGACGTCGAAATAGTATCATATGTTATGGATCACCATGTATATATGTTTATTTATAAATAAATCTTAGACGGCGAGTTCCGCTGACCAAACATATGCTTTGGAAAGAAAGAAAAAAGTAGGTATTTTAGGCAGGTTGATGTTTTATGAAGCATGGAAGTCGAGCAGAAAGCTCCCATAGAATCTTCTGTATGACCTTCGCCCTGCATGACGCTGCCTTGACCCATTCCCCTCATAGGCTATTTTTAGAACCAACCTCTTTAAAATATATCTACTGAAAAAGAGAAACTTTTAGAATTGTGTAGTTTTAAAATCATTGTGAGGGCATTTGCGTCCTATGGAGCAAATGCTCTATTTATCACAATGGTTTCAAAAAGTGACTTTTACAGATGCGTCTAAAGGCGTCAATATGAGGAAACAGGTTAGTGGCTTTGATACTTATATAAACACCCGGTTTAGAGGGGTTTTACTGTACATGGCGTCGCTTTTGGTAAATTTCAGTGAATGAAAACTCCCCGAAAAAACTGACTCTTATTGCATTGTAGACAGTGTAGATTCAGATCAGATGTTACATTTATGGTGAGATTTAGATTTCATGAAAAAACCCATAGAGAACACATTACTACATGTGCTGATGCGTGATCAACAGTGAAGGTCCTGACGTGGCAATTGAGTCTACACTGTGAGCAATGCAAGAAAAACTTTTTTCCAAGAGAGGGTGGCTTGTTCAACCCTTTGCTCGATGAATACTCATGTAAGAAATAATGATATCATGAATATTAATTAGATTATTTGTTACAATAGAACATGGGCACGGGAAGCTTTTTCCATGGCAGAAACTGTAAAATTAGTGAGTCTGAGTTCGTTCTCAAGCTTTTGATTGGTCAGATTTGAGTTCTCAAGCTTTTGATTGGTCAGATTTGAGCCAAGGACTCAAATCTGACCAATCAAAAACTTGAGAACGAACTCAGACTCAACTAAAAGTTTTATAAGCATGGACCCAGATCTATATTAAAGCATAAGCAAACAGAACAGACCTTGGTCAGATTTGGGGTCTACTCCGTTTGCAAAGGCGTAGAAAGGCGTATTCATGGCGTAAAGAGTTAAATGTTGATACAAGAAACAAAAAGGTTTATTTAGAGTCGGTTCTGTAAACATAATAATATTAGTTTTATAGCTATTTTCCGACAAACAGAGCAAATAAAAATAACAACTAATCAGTAAATAAATAACAACATGATATGATTGCTTTTCGGTTGTAAATAGTTTACGTCATGAAAAAAAGGATTCGGTGCAAGTTTTATTAATTCCGATTCAATCAAGCTTTTTGAGAAACTATTAACTGACTGTCAAACGGTTTAGATCCTGATGAGACACCGAGTTACACGATGTCTCGTTTAGATTCATACATACCAGATCCAGATTGGAGCTGACTGATCACGGTCTACGCAATCTGCTTATGAATTGATATCAGTCTGGCTCAAAACTTTCCTGTGTTCTCGTGATATTTTAAAAATATCATTGAATTAATATTTTTTGTAGATTCTATCATTATTTTTCTGTGTTTACTTTGTTTGCAAAGGTGATAAAATGCCCCTCTGTCAGGTAATGAGTTAATGCAAAAGGAAAACACTATGTAAAGCATTGATTTCATTTTTACGTTAATAAGTAACCATTTATCTTAAATACCGAGAAATAGAAAAATAGTCCACTTACTGTGGGCCAAGGTGAGAATCCCGTGACGAACGAGTATTCTCTGCCAATGATTGATTTATGTGACGTCGTTTCGCAGACCTTCACATAAATGGAACAATGTAAAAAAAAAAAGAACATGGCAACTATAAACTAGAATAATATAATTATCATGTGTATTCCTTATAGTTGTTGTATTCATTAAAATGAAGCTTTTATCAATTCAAACAACGAAAAGGACATACATTGTATCTATAGATCTGGATACAGTTAGAAACATGGAGAAACATCGGCATCAGAGAGACAGACGGACATTATATAAAGCTGAGAGAGAGACAGAGAGAGAGACAGAGACAGAGACAGAGACACAGAGAGAGGGAGAGAGAGAAGCTGTTTCCCTTATTTGTCTGGAACCCGGCGTGGGTTCAATAGGTGTCAATTGCGTAAAACCCCGTGGTCCGAATGCACTCAATGCGGTGAGCTAATTCTGTAACGGGTGATTCCAGTTTCTGGTAGGGATATCGGGATGGGAACTTAGCGATTTAAACTTAACCACGGCATCATTTCTGTCTATTATTTTTACTTATTTCGACAACTTACTATCTTAAATAATATTTTACTAGCTTGCAGCAACTTGGTGAAAATCAGTATATGTTTCAGTATATAATGGAACATCCGCTATAACCCCTCCCCCTCCGTAGACCGGTCTATTTATAGTAAACAAATCTTACACGTTGTATATGACATTCGAGCGGGGTTTCGATTTCGACACACTTTTTCTTGGGAATGGCGTAAATTTTGGAGTGGTAAATTGGGAGCAGTCTGGTGAACCGCAGGCACAAAATGTCGGTTGTTTCTGCTGTCATTGCAATCGAACATTTTGACTCGGCCGAAGAATTTATGGAACAGAATGACAGCAGCGAAATCTCGACGGAAGATGAAGGTATTGAACTGCTTGCTGAGGTAAGCATGCTTTGGGCAACTCTGCGAAACTTTCGTAATTTGTTTGATTAGTTAAGCTACTTCGATACATTTGCATTTATAAAATTACACTCGTTCTAGATATATCCAGAGTAGGCTACATTCTGACATGAGCGTTTTATATGCACATGGCTAAATGGTAACGACACGTGTATGACATGTACATATGTATCTATTTGTATACATAAGGTAGGGCCTAACAGATAGGCCTATAGAAACTTTGTGAAAAAACCCCATTATGTTTAGTAATATGGGCTGTGTTGAGATAATAATAGTTGACAACTAGTCAATTAAGGTAAAATGAAGGACAATGGTCATTCTATTCACAATTATTTCCTGAAGAGTGTGCAATCTGGACTGGACGAGCCGCGAGCCACGATGTCTTGCCTAAACCACAGGTACACGTACACATTCAATTTTATTGAGCCGTTCCACGTGAAATGACGTAGATTCATTAGTCAACAATGTAGATCTATACCCAGTTCAGCTGAAAGCGTTAACCACGCGCCGTTTGATCAGGGTCTACACCTTACGGTGACGGTGTAGATCATGATTTGGTTTTACATGGTTTGCAGAAAACTATTTAGAGCCATTTATGTTATTATCAAATTAACCATTTAAACCTCATTAATATTAGATCTACTGTAATGTAAGAAATAAAGAAATAATAGAAATTGATGAGGTTATACTGGTGTATGAACATAGGGAATTTTGGTCATGACAGAAACTGCACACTCAGATAAACATTGCCGTCCGTCTGCTCTGTGTCTACACTGTTTTCAAAGGCGGCAAAAGCATATCTGACATATATATGACGAGTTAGTTACACACTCACACCATCACCACACATTGTAACTCACACCATCACCACACATACGCGCGCACGCACGCACCACACACACGCGCACGCACGTGGATATTAATTTAAGAGTTTATTACTGTATTAATGTTCGCGGACTGAACTTTTATTATAACAGTGACAGAAACTTTATAATCGGATCTGTATTATTCCGTAAGCAAACATCAGACCCTGAGCAACCGGCGCTTACAGGAGCTGTCTAGTCTGGGTTTACTCTGTTTTCAAAGGCGCGAATAAAATCGCATGTATTGGGGAAAGGGTTAAACTGATCATATGTCGTTAGAATTGTGCATTGGTCCATTGCTCTACCTTTATACACATGCACCAAAAAGAAAATGAGGGAATTCAAGACAGAAATTTCAAAGTTTTATTTAATAAAAAACAGAGACGGCTATACAGTAGAGTCTTTAAAAGTGGCCATCAACTAGAGGTCTAATTATAGTTATGTATAAGGCAGGTGTTAGCTAATGCAGGTCAGAAGTAATGCAGAAAGTTCCTATAAGAGCTTCCTGCATTACTTTTGACTTTGAATTAACCAAACGCCTGTTTTTAAGACTCCTATGTTCAATAAACGAATGACCGCTTAGACCAGGTTCTACTGTAGCCCCATAACGTGGCACATATTGGTAGAATATGGCGAGAATACATCATGTATATGTATGAAGTGCAATAGCCTACTAAAATGGGGCTCAGTTTATGTAGCTTATAATAGCAATATTGCAGAACAGTTTATACCATATTTAATGTTCCACCGCTGTCAACCTGATTCAAAAGCGAAATAACGCGGGCGACATGTAGATAAAACTTTAGAATGATTGATAAACTTTGCACCCTCAAAACTTGGCATTCTTTGCATAAAAACAACAAACACGGCATGTACAATATTGTACTTATTATCTGTCATTCGTATTTCAAATGGTTTGGGTATATCGATAACACATCGTACTTTCTCATACGGATCCAGTCCATTTGGAAATGTAATAGATTCGCCTGTATCATGCTAAGTACAACAAATGGTGCCTTAATACATGTAAACCAGAGCTACAGATAAAACGTGCATACTCAAATACTAAAATCGTCATTTCTCCACTAAACTGCATGTTGTGACCACTCTGTGACAGTCGTCACAACATAGCGTTTGGTGGAGTAAAAAGAAGTTATTATGTCTTTCCTTCCCCCCCCCCCCCACCTTTAGGGGAGGGAGACATGTTGATGTTATGCTTTCTGTCTGTCCGTCCGTCCGTCTGTCTGTCTGTTAAAATTCTTGTGCAGCTAACTCCTCCTACACCATTAGAGGGATTTCCTTCAAACTTTTACATATGAACCAGCTATATGTGAGGATGGTCATGTGGTTTGGAATTTTGGCTGCAATTATTTTGACAGAAGTTATGGCCCTTTGTAGTTTTTCCTTATGTAGAATATATAGCGAAAAAATCTTGTGCAGCTAACTCCTCCTACACTATTTGAGGGATTTACTTCAAACTTTTACATATGAACCAGCTACACGTGAGGATGGTCATGTGGTTTGGAATTTTGGCTGCAACAATTTTGACAGAAGTTATGGCCCTTTGTAGTTTTTCCTTATAGCGAAAAAATCTTGTGCAGCTAACTCCTCCAACACGATTTTCCTTGTATAGAATATATAGCGAAACAATCTTGTGCAACTAACTCCTCCTACACTATTTTAGGGATTTAATTCAAACTTTTACATATGAACCAGCTATATGTGAGGATGGTCATGTGGTTTGGAATTTTGGCTGCAACAATTTTGACAGAAGTTATGGCCCTTTGTAGTTTTTCCTTATAGCGAAAAAATCTTGTGCGGCTAACTCCTCCAACACGATTTTCCTTGTATAGAATATATAGCGAAACAATCTTGTGCAACTAACTCCTCCTACACTATTTTAGGGATTTAATTCAAACTTTTACATATGAACCAGCTATATGTGAGGATGGTCATGTAGTTTGGAATTTTGGCTGCAACAATTTTGACAGAAGTTTGGATTTTTTTCAAATATGAAATCTATCGGGAAAACTAGTGTTTATAGATGTCTACAAAAGTTTACAGATAACCAATCTATATGTGATGCACAACCAATCTGTATGTATATATAAGTGACGCACAACCAAACTATATCTATATGTGAAATCTATATGTGAAGGTGGTCATGTGATTTTGAATTAAGCTTGATTATCAAAATTATTATTATTATTATTATTACTACGACTACTACTACTACTACTACTACTACTACTACTACTACTACTACTACTACTACCTACTACTACTACTACTACTACTACTACTACTACTACTACTACTACTACCTACTACTACTACTACTACTACTACTACTACTACTACTACTACTACTACTACTACTACAGTAAAACCTCTCTATAACGGCCACTAAATTACATCGACTAGTTTGTGTTAAAGGCGGTGGCTGCTTAAAGCAATGTGAAAGTAAAACCGTACGCTCCTATAGGAGCGTTCTGTTTTACTTTCACATTGATTTAAGCAACCCCCTGCTCTACATACAAACTAATTAACACAATTTAGTGGCCGTAATAGAGAGGTTTTACTGTTTAATTGAGTTTGAGTCTGTTTGTATTACTGCTGATAGAGGATACAGTAGAACCTGTCCTAAGCGACCTTTCATTTATTAAACACACGAGTCTTAAAACAGATAGTGGTTGCTTAATGCAGGGCAAAATAATGGATTTTGATGGCATGAAAGGGGATCCATTCTGCAACCTTGATCATATACCTCAAATACTTACCTTTAAACGCATTTGCTAACAGAATAGACCCAGATCAGACAGCTCCTGTATGATCCGTCTGATCAGAATCTGCCGTTTACTTGTGAAAAACATCCGCGTGCATAAAACATATTAGCAGACCTTGATCAGAGAAGGCTCCTTTACGAGCGTTTTGATCTTGGTCTACCCCGTTTGCAAATGCACGAAAAGGCGTCTCTATGTTGTAAAGAGTTAAGACACATGGTAGCTTAATCCAGGAGGAACCTTCCCAGGACGAATGTTTTCCATATAAGTATGATGTTTGTGTTACTTTCATTAAAAAATAAGCGATCAACCGCAGTAGAATATGTCTTAAGCCTTTCGTTTATTGAACGTAGTCCTGAGTGTTAAAAAGCAGGTGGTTGCTTAATGCAAGGCATAAATAATGCAGAAAGCTCCTATCTGAGCTTTCTATATTCATTTTTAACCTGCATTAAGCTATCACATGCCTTACATTAACCTGCATTACGTCATGTTTGCAGTAGACGCATTTCGGGGCACAGACGGGAATGTGTATGCACTGTCAACAGTTTGTTTGCGATTTAATTACGTTTGACTAAATAGACCCCCCAACACACAGAGCTACATGTACCTGCTAAGGACTCTTTTGGAGCCAAATAATTTCTGTCTGCAAACATTGTCGTCTGCTTTAAGACTTGAGTATCAAATGGACTTTTCTCCATTTTTTGTTCTCAGAAACATAAGGGGAGTTTCAAACAGTTTGGGATCCTTGTGAAACACCGAGTTTCTAGGCGTCTGATCTGGACCCGAACTGTGTGCTGGGTTAATCATGGCAACAAGCCTTACGACGTGGTGGTGAAAGAGTTAATTAACTATTTCCATGTCTTCTAAACAGTGGTCACAGTATAGGGTTTGGTGGGGATTCTTGAAAATGTTAAATTTACGCGTCTTATCTGGAACTTTAATTTCTAATACTTCTTTTGAAGTAAATCCGGTGTGCTAAACAGGTTTGATCCTTGTGACGCAACGAGTCACGAAGCTTCTCATCTGGATCCAAACCGTTTCCGTATTTGCCAACTAGTGTGGTCGCCAGTGCCAGATAATATGTTATGCTAAATAAATCGTGCTGTATATGCGACATGACAATGATATCTTTTAAAAAATCATAACCAAATTACAGTAACAATCATAACCAAAATAGAGCAACAATCATTACCGAAATATAGAGCAACACTCATAACCAAAAATAGAGCAACAATCATTACCAAAAAAAAAATAGAGCAACTATCATAACCAAAATAGAGCAACAATCATTACCAAAATATAGAGCAACACTCATAACCAAAATAGAGCAATAATCATTACCAAAATATAGAGCAACTATCATAACTAAAATAGAGCAACAATCATTACCAAAAAATATAGAGCAACAATTATAACCAAAATATAGAGCAACAATTATAACCAAAATAGAGCAACAATTATAACCAAATTAAAGCAACAATTTTACCACATTGGAGCAAAATTGATAACCAACATAGAGGAAACTTGAATTAACTTGACCCTTTACTCTACAGATACTCCTTTTTACGCATTTTGAAAACAGAGTTGATCCATATTAGACACTTCCTGTAGGAGCTGTCTGTTAATGCTCTGTTCGGTTGGCTTATATGTTGCATTATTATCCGATTCTCTTCTATCGTGGAAATAAATTGCCTTATTTATAATTTGGTAAAACCATATATTTGATTAATGATCAAAATGGACGGAATCTGGCATGGATATTCGTAGAGTAAAGGGTTAGATTAAGGTCACTTAAGGGTTGTCATGGTACAGTTTATATGCCTGTTCGTGTATTTCGTGTATTTATGTTGTTTATATTTCTGTTTCGAAGAAAAGTCGAGCTATTGTGATCACTTGGTCGTAGGCGTCATTGTCGTTGGCGTCGTTGTCGTCGTCGGCGTGCAAAAACTTTAATATAGCTCATAACTCGAAAAGTATGAGGTATCAACAACATGACACTTCAAAGGTTAGTAGATATCATTGAGGGGAAGGCCCCTACATATGAACCATAACTCTTGATTTTAAAATTTGGGAGTTATGGCCCTTTATTTTTAGCTCACCAGAGCACAAAGTGCTCAGGGTGAGCTTTTGTGATCGCCTGATGTCCGTCGTCGTGCGGTGTGCGTCGTTCGTCGTCAGTTGTCAACAATTTGAACCTTTAAAAATCTTCTCCTCTGAATCTACAGGGTTCTGAACTTTCATCTTTGGCACATAGCAGCATATGTAGGTCCTCTACAAAAGTTATATAAATTATGCCCCTGTGGTCAAAATTGGCCCCATCCCAGAGGTGCATTGTTTTCAAAAGAAACATATAGTGACCGTTAGATCCTCCAAGCTTGTTAATTCGTCTGTTCAGCGAGTTGAAAGCTGGTTAGTTGATTTGGGAATGTCATATCGGACCGGCGTGTAACTCGGGGTCGTAAGGTGGTTGTTGTGCATGATCAACAACCTCTCTGCGACTGAAATGGGTCGCACGACAGGAAACGATTACTAACGATTACTGAAGACCACCCGCGATTATCAGGGACTTGTCGTGCGACCTTCGTACAAATATCGGTGACCAGAGGTCGCTAGCTATCGTAAACATGTCTTTAAAAGTGCCCGTAAGGCATAATGGGACTTTGTCCTAAGGTGGTTGTTATGCACGAACAACCTCTCTACGACTGAAACTGATCGCACGATTGGAAAAGATTACCAACGATTACTGAAGACCACCAGCGATTATCAGTGACTTGTCGTGCGACCTTCGTACGAATGTCGGCGACCAGAGGTATCTAGCAACCGTAAGCAGGTCTTAAGTTGTCGTAAGGCCTAGCGGGACTGGGTCCTTAGAGGTATTAGGTAATCGTGCGTACGAAGGTCTCCAACAATCTTTAGCTGGTCGTTGGAGATCTTCCCTAAAAACGTATGACTGTCAGCGACCTTTTTACAATTACCTACGGCTGCCGTGCGATCACCAGCGACTGGCTTAAGATTACCCGCAACTAGGCATAGACCACGTGACCACACATCACGTCGAAAGTGATTGTGGAATTTTCGTACGATTACCAGTGCCTTGGCGCATGATCGTAAGATGTACCTGTCGTACGATGGTCGCAGAAGCATCGTCAATGTGACTGCGAAGCATTTATTTGAATTTAGTCGCCGACAATCGCAGACGATCGCCGGTTTCAGAGGTCACCAGTGGTATTTAACGACCACAAGCGCTAGTGAGACTGTAGCCTAACGATCGCAAGCGCTAGTGAGACTAACCTAACAATCGCAAGCGCTAGTGGGATTGTAGCCTTAAAGGGGATGTCCCTACATTTGACGCGTTTCATAAACAATTAAAATATTCAAAACTCATTTGTTTATATGCTGAAAAGTAGTATATCACAAAAAGCCCCATCCAATTACCGTTTATAATGACAAAACATCCATGTGTTTGATATCGCTGATCCCGGTTTTACTCCCCGATGTTTCAGTTTTATTCGGGTTGAGTTTTAGTTTCGTAACTGTTCGCCCTATTCGCGATTCTCCGACCACTTCCGAGAAAGCTATTACGTAAACAATGGAGAGATCGGGTGATCATCGGCAAAACGCGGAAGAATTTACGGAAAAGGTCGATAATATTGTGTTGTAGAACAAAAATTATCAGTTATTGATGAAATCGGTTTATTTGTATCACATGGGCATTTTTCGATATAAGTTCAAATTGGGAACCTTCATAATAATGACAGAGCATAACAAATACCAAGTTTTATGATATTATTGAAAATATGCGATCATTGTAGGGACCTCCTCTTTAACGACATGGTGCCCGCAAAGAGTGATATTGCGACAAACACACGGTGTACAATAAGCCTGTGTGAAGACAAGAGTTTGGATATTGCACATATTGCGTCTGTTATCAGGATCAAAGCCATTGTTTCTAAACATGTAACTTTGTAGAGGTCCAGATAAGATGCGTAAATTTAAACATTTTCAAGTATAGCTCCTTTATTTCTCCACCAAACCCTATAATATGACCACTGTTTATAATCACCTCTTCGAGACGAGTCTAAACAGTGGTCACAATATAGTGCTTGGTGGAGACATGACGATTTTAGTATTTTGGTACGTACCGTTATCTGTAGCCCTGTACAGTAAGAACGGTGCTTACTACTGATAATGTTTGCTCAGTATACGTAATATAATTTGGCTGGACATATTGACCAAACTTTGTTTTGCAAGCTTTCATGGCGACAAAGCTCGAAATTGTCTCAATGGATCAATGCTTAGTTCAATGTTTATTACTTTAGAAATGTCCTCTCTGTAACTTTAGTATGGAATAAAGTAGAGCTATCAAACAATATACACCGAATGTTTGCATGCAGACAAAAGTTTGAATTACATTTTTGTTGACCGGCGGACGTGGTCGAGTGGTTAACGCGCCCGCGCTACAGGACCAGGGATCCAATGTTCGACCCCCACAGGATCAAGTCCTTCGGCTGATACTTTATAGTCCGAGGTCCGATGTATCAGGCATCTGAAAAAACAGAGTAATAAGAGTAGGGCATTGCGCCAAGGTTTCTCTGTATCTGCTCCCCTCTTTTTAGGGTGCCCAATTAACCCGTAGTTGGTAGAAACGGACGTAATCAACACAAACCAAACGTCTTTGTGGTTTGGGGGATCAATGTCAAGGTCACGTTGCCGGAATAGAGAATCTGGTTTTGCTCAATAACTATACTGAAAGGACCCATTAATAGAATTTACACAGCATCACACACATACACTTTTGATATCAATTAATATTCCCCATTTGTCTACAGTAGAACCTGTTTTAAACGGCCATTCATTTACTGAACATAGGAGCCTAAACAAGCAGGTCGTTGCTTGATGCAGGGCAAACGTAATACAGAAAGCTCATATAGGAGCTTTCTGTATTACTTTTGACATGCATTAAGCTACCCCTGTCTTACAGACCCCTAATTAGACCTTTTTATGACCGCTTAAGTAAGCCTTAAGAGAGGTTCTACTTTACATCCAACTCAAGGTGATGACTATATAGGGATGCCCTTTAGAGTAGTCTCGGATGGGGGACGATGGATTGTTTTACAATACATGCTTGTTCATATTACCATATATAATACGCAGTAGCACATTTGCAAACAGGATAGGCACAGGTCAGACAGGTCATCTAGGAGCTAACTGATGATTGGTCTACTCTGTTTGCTTATGATCGGATACTATAATGTGTCGGGGCCAAACATTCCAGTATGCATATCCTATTAGTAAAACTTTTGTCCTTTCGGCCATAGTCTCCTGTAGTTTAGAGTCCTGCTGAAATGCATGTTAACCCTATCCCTGATGAATATCCATGTGAGAAATATTGACATCATAAATATGTTTAACTGAATTTTATAATGGCATATGTACACTTAAATATTTGGTATTTATAGAAACTGTAGTCAGCTCATTTATGATTTCATAAGCAAATCGAACAGATTCTGTTCAGACGGCTCCTATGAGAGCCGTCTGATCTAGTTCTACTCTGTTTGCAAGGCGTGTAAAAGTATGTATATGAACAGAAGGAAAGGATGAAAGAGCCATGGTGTCATGTATACTTATTTACAATCCAGAACAAAGACTCGCCAACCGACTCCCAGTCAACATCGGATGTCAGCCCGTCGCTGTGCGACTCGGGATTGTCCGAAATTGATACGGTGACGGGTCTCGATTTCAAATGTCTGGAAAGCGTCCTTGAATGGCCATCCAAAGAGCCTTACTCGGACCGTGACGATATGGAGTGTAAATATGACGTCATCCCTGACCACATTGGCTTTGAGGAGTATGTAGACGACATTTTCCAACACAGATTAAGCGTCGAAGAAAAATACCATGCCCCTTCCTGTCTTGACAACCAACCAGAGGTATATGGAATTTCTTCTAAACATTTTTATGTTAATTCATTCACTCCTACTGACGCTTTTTGACGCCTCCGTAAAAAGTTGGGGGTCTAAAAAATCCATTGTGATAAGTAGAGCATTAAATTGCTCCATAGCAAATGCTCTAATGCTCTCAATGGTTTCAAACAACACAATTCTAAAAGTGTCCTTTTCTCTAGTAAATGATCCTTTCCGGTAGATTTGTTCAAAGAAAAAGAAATTTATCGTGTTGTTGCAGTTAGTACAATATATTATTTGTCAAAAAAGACGGAGAACATTTGCATGAGGCATTCGAAATAAGATCTATTTTAGTCTTGCACTAACGCTCATTACGTCGTGGCAATGCTAACCTCCATCGTTTCCAAATATTTTAGAGTAATCAGACTATTGCAGTGTCATCAAGCGTTTTTTGAGCTTGTCTGTTTTTCGAAGAAAAATACGGACTTTGCCTTAAAAAACCCGACTTCCGCGTTGTCGTCGTCCGGAACCATTAACGTTAGCTATTACTTTTTTACTATTCATGCAAATCTTAAGAAACTTCACACACTTGTTCACCATTACAAGGGCTACCTTCTAACAAAGAACCATAACTCTGTAATGCTTTTTTACAAAATCATGCCCCGTTATGAACTTAGGAATTAAAAAATTACGATGTCTGTCGTTTTGAAACCGTAACCAGCAGGAATCACATATTTTACACGTGAATACCTTGTTGCAAGGCCTTTCCATCAATGTTATATGTTTTGGCTTGTGACTGTTGAACTTTGACATACTTTTTAAAACTTTAATAAAAACAAAACAACTTAAAATTGGCCATTGTTTTAAAACTATTCAAGCAAATCTTATGCAAATTCTTATCTTTTCACCATCACAAAGGCTACGCTCTGATTAAGGGTCATAACTTTGGAAGACCTGTTTTACAAAATTATGCCGCTTTATGGACTTTGGAAATAAATACATAAAATGTCTGGACAGACAAGCGTTGGTGCTCTTGTTTTCTAAAGTTTCATTTTATCTATGATCATGTGACTGTATATATGTAATGTTGATGTTTACTGTGAATAAAGCATCTATCTCCGTCAAGCTTTGCCGGACTTGGTGTGTTCGTCCATATAATTGTGGTGTACAGTTTCGTAATAAATGGGAACCATTAATATGCGATAGATAGGAGAATATGTTGCTCATTAGGGGCATAACTAAGATGCGTGTTTTCAACTTTTTTTCAAGAATAAATAATTTATTTCTCCATCAGTGACTGTATTTTAAATACTACTGTCCATGTATGGCACATTGAGATATGGTTTTCATTTAGCTTTCACCAGCTATACGAGGCTCACTGGTCCAGTGGATGACATCTACACACCACGAATTCAAACTATGCCAAGACACGCTCTATCTGGCTGTCAACATACTGGACAGAGTTCTTGACGTCATGCAAGTAGCACGTGACTGCATTGAACTGCTCGGCATCACTTGTTTATTAATAGCGAGTAAACAGGCAAGTGAAAATGGCATATATTATAATTACATCAAATTTCACTCCCCAGTAAATATGTGTCTTGTGTGTATATCTGCACAATAAAATTCTGCATGACGCTATACGGACAAAATGCCTTGTTAGGCGGTATACGTTTTAGTGCACATATTAATGAAATATGCTCGGCTTAACATTTCTGACTCAACATGTCCGTGTAATAATAATTTGGTTGTTGTTTACGACACCAGTAACCTGTAACTGCATAGATATTCATGTTAAAGTAATGCTGCATTTTATTCCCCTGTCATATAATGGCTGGGTCGTATAGAGTTGCCCCCTTCCGTCCCACTGTTATTCCGGCCATTCCATCCCATTGTCATAATGATTTCCGTGACTTAGAGATGCCAGTTTTGGCCCATGGATACACCTTTTTGTTACAGAATGTTGCATACCATTCTCAAATCTCTGTGACCTCGACATTGACCCCAGACCTTAAACTTAAAAGAACGTTGTCCATTTTTCTTTGTTCGAAGCATTACTCACTTTCAGTTTTCACAAGGAATGCCAAATGTGTTAAATGGATTAATCTTGGGATCGCCAAATGCTGTGTACCATCTTCAGAACTCTGTGACCTTGACCTTTCATGTTGAACTTCAGAAATCTTTGTCTGAAGCATTACTCTTTTCCAATTTGCACAAAGAATGCTAAATTTGTTTTGTGGATGGTTTATGGAATTATGCATTACGTTTTTTAGAACATTGTTACCTTGATCTTGACCTCTGACCTGAAGCTTGAAAAAACTTTGTCAGAAGCGTTACTGTTTTCTAATTTGACGAATGAATGTCCAATTTGTTTGTGAATTCAATAAATGCAGGTTTATTCCACGGGCAAACTGAAAATAGCAGACAAGACGGCTCTTGTAGGAGCTGTCTGATATCAGTTTGCTCAGTTTTCAAAATCATGCAATAGCTTATCTGTTAAGTCAGAGGTCTAGATAAGATGCATAAAATAAAATATTGTCAAGAATAAATTCTTGGTGAAAAGGGTGAAAATCATGCAGAAAACTTCTATAACATCAGACAGTTGACAGCTTTGTGCATGTCTTTAAACCTTTCAACCTGCATTAAGCAGTCTGAAATACTGGCACTGCAACATCAACTAACTTGTTGTTCCAGTTTATGGCTCTGGTCACACTCTTATATACACACCTTTATTTATGACTCTGGCTACACTCTTATATACACACCTTTATTTGTGGCTCTGGCTACACTCTTATTTACACACCTGTATTTGTGGCTCTGGCCACACTCTTATATACACACCTTTATTTATGGCTCTGGTTACACTCTTATTTACACACCTTTATTTGTGGCTCTGGCTACACTCTTATTTACACACCTTTATTTGTGGCTCTGGCTACACTCTTATTTACACACCTTTGTTTATAGCTCTGGCTACACTCTTATTTACACACCTTTATTTATGGCTCTGGCTACACTCTTATTTACACACCTGTATTTGTGGCTCTGGCTACTCTGATATACACACCATTATTTATGGCTCTTGCTACACTCTTATATACACATCTTTATTTGTGGCTCTTGGCACACTCTTATTTACACACCTTTTATGGCTCTGGCTACTCTTATATACACACCTTAATTTATGGCACTGGCTACACACAACACACCTTTATGTATGGCTCTGGCTACACTCTATTTACACACCTTTATTTAACCCATACAGTGCGGGACACGAGTCACTAATGCACATTGCAAACAGTGTAGACCCAGATGAGAGGGCTCCTAGTGGAGGAGCCCTCTCATCAGGGTCTGCACTGGTTGTCATGTTACACTTTTCTTTAGAAAAATCCCAAAATATTCATCTTAAGCTTGACCTGTTTTAATTTTGGAATAGTCCATTTGAAGACTCCGCGTTGTAAGGGTTAAGAGCCATACTGTTATTTACATACCTTTATTTGTGACTCTGGCCACACTCGTATTTACACACCTTTATTTATGGCTCTGGCTACACTCTTATTACACACCTTTATTTATGGCTCTGGCTACACTCTTAAGTGCTTAACCCTTTACCCCATTACCATTAATGTAAGAAATAATGACACTATGTATATTAATTATACAATATGTTTCATAAGTGCACATTAACGCACGAATGTTTGGCCATTGCAGAGAACTGTACAATCATATTTTTATTATGTGATAAGCAAACAGAGCAGACCCTGATCAGACGGCTCCTACAATAGCATATGATCAGAGTCTGCTCTGTTTGCAAAGGCGTAGAAATGTGTATTTATGAGGTAAAGGGTTAATGCTTTTTCCAGAATGAAATCATTCCACCTGAAATTAACGATCTCCTGGCAAAGTGTACAGAGCCGTACTCTCGAGAACAGGTGAGACAACTCGAGATGATTGTTCTCATGGCAACCAGTTTTGACCTGCTGCCGCCCACCTCGCAGCAGTTCCTTGAATACTTTGCCTCCTCCCGCATAGCTGAATCTGAAGGTGACGACGAACAAATAAACAGACTGAAGTAAGACATTTATTTGTATTCGTTTTTATACCCAAAAATAAACTAAAATGTGGGAGACATTTAGTGTTGCACTTGTCTGTCCATACATATAATGTTGCAAAATTCTTGTAGAAAGGACTCCTTTGACACCGTTATGAGAATTGTTTCAAACTGTCACGGATGGTCAATATCAATGAACAGCTGCATTTTCTGCTTAAACCTTTACTCCATGAATACGCCTTTGCAAACAGTAGATCCAGATCAGACAGCTCCTTTATGGGCTGTCTGATCATGGTCTGCTTTGTTGGCTTATAATATAATATAGATATGATTCTACAGTTTCTGCTAATAAAAAGAAAAACCCTGTGTCTATGTGCTATTGTAACAAATTAATCAAATTAATATTTATGTCGTCATTATTTATATAATTCGTGAAGTAGTGAAATTAGCAAAGTGTTGGAATTCTTGTCATATGGATATAATTCTAGTTAGTTCAGAATCGAAATATTACCGAAGTCTTTCAAGTAAAACTTACAAAGAGCTTCTTCTCTGTAACTACAAGTCCAATTTCAAAATTATGAAACAGGTGGATTGTCTACAATATTATGTTCTTGTGATACAAAAAAATGATATTTTTACACCAATGTTTCTTGGTCGGTGTCAGCTAAATTATTAAAACTATATTTATATAGGACTACAGGGTTTCCCCAGGATGTTAGGAAGGCATGTTATTTTGAGTGCTAGGGGCAGGAGGATTCCCCTTCCTGCCAAGCGCTGTCGCGAATTATTTAAAAGAAAAATGAGGTTATCATGGTGAATATTTTCCATTTTTAGGATATAAAGTAAAAGCTATAAAAGGGCTCAAGTTAAAAAAATATTGCATATGTTTGTACAAAAACAGAATATGCAACAAACATAAATACAACCACAACACCACCTTCCTTGCACGAAACTGTTTAACGTGTTCTATTGCTCAAGATCAATTTCAATTATAACAGTAAAGACATTCTTGTTCTTTCAAATATACTGATGGTTTATTACATCTTTTTAAAACAACATAAATTAATAGTTTCATTTTTAGATTTAGTAAATCACAAATTGATCATTTTTGTGCAAGTAGATCTGACAATGTATACTGAATCAGTCTTAATTTCTTAAAACTTCTGGTCTGAAATAGATTTGGATAATTCACTCATCACACATTTAAACGTCTGTGCTTGGTTGCTGTCCACATTTTCACAGCCTCTTCGTATAGAAAATCCAATGTTGGAGGACCTTTGATGGAAAACATCAGAAGGGACTTAAGGTTGATGTTCGTGAGGCTGGTAGTGTAGATACTCCTCTCTCAAAGTCTGAAAAAAATGTGAAGCTTGTGAAAAGTCTGATCAACATGTGACATGGAAGTAACAACATGAGACCATCAAAACCAATATCAGATATAGATGTACCCCCCCCCCCCCCCCCCCCCACGGAAAAACAACAAACAACAAAAACAACCCAGAACAAAATAATATATACTTATATATATGTGAAATTAAACAGATTCAATACCTTTTTTCCAGACAATTTTGCATAATATAAAGTCAGGATCTATAGACCTGGATCTAAACACTTGTTTGCAAACTGTAGATCTACCTTGATCAGTCGGTTCCTAAAGGAGTCATCTGATCTGGTTCAACTCTGTTTGCAATGGTGTATTTATGGAGATTTATACCGAAGAGTCAGCAGTCAGTGTAGGCATTACATCGTGTAACAAATTTAATTGACATTACAAGCATTGCCAAAATGGGCAGTGCTACTATCTATGTATCACCTGGGTCCATGCTTATAAAACTTTTAGTTGAGTCTGAGTTCGTTCTCAAGTTTTTGATTGATCAGTGTCACAAAGTTTAGTTGGGCTTAGGGCTCTCATGCTTTGATGGACTCTCTGCGCTTTGATTCTTTTTAACAGTGTGTATATTGGGTATAATGATAAAGCCATTCACCTGTAGCACAGGCAATCCATGCATGTACAGGTGTACTCTGGGCAGTTTATACACAGTAGTGGGAGCGGTCAGACGTGCTTTTGAGAAGTGGACATTAGAGAAAATATTGTAAGTTCCCCTCCCCTTGTCCAGTAGTTTAGGGCTTTGCATTGTTACTTTTGTCATTCGCGTGGATTGTGGATTTAGTTTAAAGGGACAGTTTGGTTAGTTTCCCCCTTTCCTTTATTTTAGGTGGCCTTTGGTAGACTGACATTGTTTAACGGGGAAAGGTGCCTGGATAGAGAACGTGTCATAATGCGACACTGTGAATACTGAGACCCTTTTTATATTACTCCCAAGATGTTTCTGTATAGCGGATATTTTAGTGTGAAGATATTTTATATTGATATTACCTTTTGATGACAGTATTACATATGCGTGAATTTGCGTGCAACACGTGATATGGTGCAGACTGAACAGTGGTCATAGTTATCCTATATGTGAAGTTATATGAGTAGTAGAACCTAAGTGGTAATGTGCATACCTGTGTGGTCGAGACAGTGACTCAGAATCCTGTGTGGAGAATAAATCTGTAGTGTTTAGTTAACCTGTGTGGTTAGAGATAGAGACTCATTATCCTGTGTGGAGTGCCAATTAGTATATAATAGTTAACCTGTGTGGTTAGAGACAGAGACTCATTTTCCTGTGTGGAGTGCAATTTAATTAGTTAGCCTGTGTGGTAATAGTGAAACATTACATTAACCTGTGTGGTTAGACGAATAGTTAATGTTGGACCTGTGTGGTCATTTCTTAGATAGTACATCTGAACACGTGGTTGAGATTTTAAAGTGAAACTTATGTTTGTGATATGATATGAGAATTATGTGTTTATATGAATATATGATATAATATATATGCACATCTTGAATAGTCTTTGAATCTGACTCCATAACAACTAAAGAATTCGGAATCACATAGTCTTCCTCATAAATAGAGGGAAACTTGTGACAATCAGATTTGAGCCTCTGGCTCAAATCTGACCAATTAAAAGCTTGTGAACTCAAATCTGACCAATCAAAAGCTTGAGAACGATCTCGGACTCATCTAAAAAGCTTTATAAGCATGGACCCAGAGTCAAAATTGTTTGTCACTATGATTGTGTCATAAAAAAAGGCTGTACGAAAGTATGCTTTAACATCTAAACGTACAAATATGAGTCATGCAAGAAACACCATATACAGAACAAACAGCCGCCCGAACAGCAACACAAGAAAACACAGCAAATGTACATAACTAGCAAAAACATGAAGAGACGCACAAAGACAAAACAAACAATAGGGAAGATGGAAAAATTCACTGGGGGTGTTAAACCGGTTTTGGGGCGCCCAATCTCACACTTATTCCATCCCCACCCTAAAAGACAAACAGTGTAAATAAACGTACCCCCTCTCCGACTAATCTTCAACAACAGCGATGGCAAATACAGTGGCAAAGTGAACGTAAAACAAAAACATTTAAGTGAAGCAAACTGTATCCACCTATCGCGGGTGTACTCAATGATTGAGCTGCAAACAGAGTAACTGTAGAAAAGTAATAAAGGTACGACAAAAACGAAATAGTACAGATGTCCAACATCCTCCTTCCGTTTCCGGATTTAAGAGGTCGCTATCATAGAGTACTAAACCTTTCTTGTGGGCGTACATGCAAAGAGGCCAGCGTGATTACCAACTATAAAAGGGTTGACAACCAGACATGCAGTATGTTCAGGGTTGCCACAAGTCAGGGAAAAGTCCGGGAAATTTAATTTTTTTCAAGGTCAGGGAATTTTGAGAAATGTCAGCGAAATTTGAAAATATAGGCAAATGTCAGGGAATTGTCAGGGAAATTTGAAAAAAAAAACATGAGAATGAAGGTAATATACTTTAAAGTTTCATAATGCATTTACAGAAATTATGACGGAACCCCCAAATTTTGCAATGTAATGTGTCTGGAAAATTTAAAATTATGTCAGGGAATTGTCAGGGAATTTTGTTTCCTCTGGTTTGTGGCAACCCTGATGTTGTAGTACTATAGGATCAAATCCCTTTTAAACGAATATATTCCCTCATGGTAGGAGCAGTATGTTCTGTAACGTGGGGGAATTGAAAGTTTGCTTGATTGGGCAATGCTAATACTTTGTACTTGAATATAACTTCATTTCAAGCATTTGATTGGTCAGGTTTTGGGTTAAAAGTCAAAAGCTGACCAATCAGATACTCTGTTTCAAACAAACAAGCTAACAATTAGCTTTATAATTTATAATTTTATGTCAGTGATGGGATGTTTGTGTGTTCTTCAGACTAGCTCGTGCTGTGGGTCGGTGTCTACTGGAGTTGTCGCTACAGGAGTACGAGTTCTGCCAGTTCCAGCCCTCACTGCTAGCCCACTGTGTCTGGAAGGCTGCCGTTGAATACATGAAAACCTCAGACAAGAATCACTTTCCTTTGGGCATGCGCACAAACTACTCACTAGTCAAATATGACTTGTGTTTAGCAGAAGTACATCTATTTATAAACAATATACGTCAGCTCTGCCCAGATATGAAGTCGCTGTACAGAAAATATCTGAATCTTTATAGAAGCAAATGAAACAAAAAGACTATATAATCTTCAATGTTTAATAATGTGGAACATTTTATCCTTGTTCTGCTCAGTAAAACCCGACTGCCATTTGTGAAAAGTTTTGATTCAGATTAGATGCTAAATAGCTCTACGTTGCACTAGTCTTGCCAGGAAGTAAGGAAAGGTCTTCGAATCCTAGTTTGATTAGATATCGTTTTATATGGCAAGAGTTTAGTTAGGTATCGTCTTATACAACAAGAGTTCGATTAGATATCGTGTTATACAGCAAGAGTTTGATTAGATATTGCGTTATACAGCAAGAGTTTGATTAGATATTGCGTTATACAGCAATAGTTTGATTAGCTATCGTGTTATACAGGAAGAGTTTTATTAGATATCGTGTTATACAGCAAGAGTTTGATTAGATATCGTGTTATACAGTAACATAAAGAGTAACCCATGTGAATGCTGGATTTCAAAGAAGGATTGATCCATCATTGTTATAGTTTGAAAGATCTTGAATGACAGACAGTGCAGACCCTGATCAAAGGGCTTCTCTAGGAACCCTCTGACCTGGGTCACATTGTTTGCAAATAATGCCAGTATAAGTATACCATTAATAGCAAATGGAATCATACATAGCTCTATGCTTGTATACATATGATGGGACCACACCAAAACCTTTATGCTTCAAGTACCTGCCAGGGAGACATAGACAAGTACTACTTCTGTTTGACTGATTGACTGTTGGATTACTTTTATCCTGCATGTACGACCTGGGAGACCAGGACAAATACTTCTTCTGTTTGGCCATTGTAGAGCCGTGGTACTAAATAGGTTTGAGTAGATTCAGAAGAATGACTTAAATATATACACACTCTCACTGCTATACGGCTGATTGTCAATTGACACAGAATATTCAAATTGAAATGGTCCATTAGTGTATACTACAGTACCCGTTCTGTATGAACGGCTCAGTTAGCTAGAGGACTTTGAATGACAAAACAGTGGAGACTGTGTCCCGGTCTACCCTGGCTGCATATGCGAGCTAATTCATTCATTTCTCTGATTGAACGGGTTAATGCTCAGTATCATACATCTAGATCAAAAGTCAGCGCTATAGACTGGCTGTCATTTAGAGGCATAAATGCTTTACAAACAACTGTTGATTCTTCAGTTTTCCTTAAAAACATATAACTAGTTTGGATCCTGATGATACACTATAGTATCCTTTTGATCCAAGAGGACTGAATAACAAAACAGTGCAGACTGTGTCCTGGGTTTACCCTGGCCGCATATGAGAGCTAATTCATTTCTCACATTGAATGGGTTAATGCTCCTAGCAAAGTGTTGTTTTTGATGCCCAATTCATTCTTGACACTATGTTGTTTTTCTTTCATAATTTACATAAAAACTATTGCAGTAAAATACAGATTGATTCTTTGTAAATATGACCTTTAGAGTCCATATATTTGGTAGTAACATTGGTCATAATTAGACAATGATATAGACATTAACATTGAGGGCAGGAAATGAAAGGTTATGGTCATTATGTACATGAACAAAATGGATTTCCAGTTTCTGATCAATAACTGATAAAACTGTTTACATAGACATATGTAGATGATCCCTATAAGTTTTGAAAGGTCAGGGTGGAGCGTTGAGGTCAAACTTCTAAAACATTGACCATGGTTATAATGCTTGAGATATAAGAGATAGGGGCTTCATACATGCTGTATACATTCGTGTAATAAAACTGATTTTTTAGAGGAGCCATTCTAAACTTCAAGGTCATCTTTCTGTTTGGTAGACCAAATGGTTTCCAATCAATAACTGTTCAACCTTATTTGGGGGCATACATGCTTTATAAACATCTCTTGATTCTTCAGTTTTCCTTAAAAACATATTACCACAGCTGCTCTAAAGGTTCATTTTGCTATAAGCGGTTGAATTGTGTATCACTGTAAGAAGCTACAAAATAAAGAATCAACATTTTCCATCTCTCAGAGACATAGATAAAGAGATTTATTTCAAAAGCTGAACTATGTTCTACACCAAAGCATATACGTCGTGTATGTTGTAACAACTTGTTAGGTAAGTCTCAAAGAGATGATTCTAAGTAGTGGCTACAGCACATTGTTTGGTGAAAAAATAGAGAGGTCATTCTTGATGTTATTTACAAAATCTCATCTTTGTCTCTATTTGTTTCTATTTGTGTATTTGTGCAGACTCGGGTATTTTATCCCCCCCCCCCCCCGGATCAAAAAGGGAGGGGGCATATTGTTTTGACCCGTCTGTTGGTTGGTTGGTTTGTGGTCAACTTTAACGTTGGCAATAATTTTGTAGCTATTACACATACAAACTTCAAACTTGGCATGCATGTGCAACTTATAGAGGCAAACGTTTTAGGGGTGACTTATTAAGGTCAAGATCATATGTCAAAGTTCAAATTATGGGTCAAATTTATATTGGTGATAATGGGGGGCATGGTGTTTCACAAACCAATCTTTTTTTTTCAAAATGAAATATGTAACTGTGATATATTTGATATAGTGTTTGTGTTTTTGTTTTGTACATTGTTTAATTATAGGTTATTCTACAATACTACAGTTGAACCCCTCTTTAGTGACTAGTAAATGAATAACAGTAATGGCCTTTAAAACATTTGGTTGCTTAATGCAGGGCAAAAGTAATGCAAAAAGCTCCCCAGGAGCCTTTTGCATAACTTTCGTCCAGCATTAAGCTACCACCTGCTCCCTTGCTCCAGAATTAGACCTGTATTGTTTATTTTTTATGGTCTCTACAGAGGGATGTTACTGTATATTTCCACAGAAAGTGCTATTTTTCATTCCAGGTTTATTAATTTTCTGTTGTATATATATATAATACAATACAGTATCTTGGGTATATTTGTGGTTGTGAGTCAGGTGTGATGTCAATATGTTTTTCGACTATGTGAGTAAGCCCTTTACTCCATGAATATTCATGTAAGAAGTAACGACACCATGAATATTAATTAGAATATAATACTAGCACACTGACACTGGAAGTTATAGCCATGGCAGAAACTGTAGAATCGTATCTATATTATATCATGAGCAAACAGAACAGACCCTGATAAGACGTCTGCTACGGGAGCCGTCTGATCTGGGGATATGCCTTTACAAAGGCGTAGAAAGGCGTATGTATGGAGTAAAGAGTTGAGAATTAAAATTAAGGTTTGAAGGTCTTCCTAATTTGTTCTCCAGTCTTTAATTTGAATATTATGAAATATTCAAAGGTATAAATGGAGTTGACTTTTATAAATCAAGGTATTGCATACTTGCTTTCTTGCATTGAAAGCCAATCATGATAATGTTCTATAACCTAATATTCAAATTATGCTTTAACCCTTTACACCATGAATATTCATTTAAGAAATAATGGCAATAATAATATTTGTTGTATTAACTGTTTTAATAGCACATGACAGAAACTGTAGAATCATATCTACATTATATCATAAGCAAAAAGAGTAGACCCTGATCAGACGGCACTTAAAGGAACCGTATGATCTGGGTCTACTCTGTTTGTTGAGGCATAGACAAACCTATCTATTTAAACTGTTTATGGAGTAAATGGTTAACTCGTTCACTGCCAAAGTTTGTTAACAGTCTTCATCTGCTACAGTTTTCCTTAAAATTTCCCGCCTTTTCTTTTTAAACCTTTACTAAAGTAATGAACAGTTTGGATCCTGATGAAACGTTGAGTTACTCGACGTCTCCTCTGGATCCAAACTGTTTGCAAAGATTATCACAGATGCGGCATTGGCAGCGAAATTAATGACTAAAATATAGCTTTTATAGCTAAAACATTACGAAAAGTTGTATCTAGTTTTTTGTTACAACTATCAAGGGGAAGTGTGTAGGAAATCAAATCCTATAGGGCCTATCTACATGACTTTTGACCTGCATTAAGCAACCACCTGCCTTACAGACCCATAACTAGACCTGCTGATAGCCACTTACCTCAGGTTCTACTGTAGGCATTTGTTGTGAGTACCAAAAAGGTAGATGTTAAATATACCGGGCTTGTATAGCCAGTGTTGCCCTACATAGCGGGCTTGTATAGCCAGTGTTGCCCTACATAGCGGGCTTGTATAGCCAGTGTTGCCCTACATAGCGGGCTTGTTTAGCCAGTGTTGCCCTACATAGCGGGCTTGTATAGCCAGTGTTACCCTACATAGCGGGCTTGTATAACCAGTGTTGCCCTACATAGCGGGCTTGTATATCCAGTGTTGCCCTTTCGTTCTAGTATTAATATAGTAAAACCTCTCTAAACCGGATATTCAATTTAGTATAAATATCGGTCTTGGAGACAGGTGGTAGCTTAATGCAGGATGAAAGTCGTGCAGAAAGCTCCTAGAGGAGCTTTCTGCATGACTTTCACCATGCATTAAGCAACAACCTGCCTAAAAGTATCTAAATTCTTCTCAACTAGAATTTAGAGGGGTTTTACTGTATGCGATTTCACTATTTCTTTATTTGTCGAGTTTGCGATAAAGATTTCCTTTATATCCGTACATCCTCTTCTGTATACACTTTTGTTTTTCATAGATGTATGTAAATTGATTATCACTGATAACTTTGTGATAGCTTGGAATATTCAGGATGATATCTTGTCCATTATGTACATGCATATATGTCACGTTTGTGCAAAAGTTTATAAAAACACATATGGTTCATGTGTTCGTTTGATTTCTCATTTCTACCCGATATTAACCCTTTAAATTTGGAAAACGGGTCACCAAGTCCTTTGCAAACAGTGTAGACCCAGATGAGAGGGCTCCTAGATTCTAGGAGCCCTCTCATCAGGCCCTGCACTGTTTGTCATGTTACACTTTCTTTAGAAACAATCCCTAAATATTCATCGTAATCTTGGTGTGGTTTGAATATTGGAATTGTCCGTTTGAAAATTCCGCATTGAGAGAGTTAAGAGCAACTTTGGTTTTCAGTAGGTAGTTAGTTGAATCTAATCCCTCACACAGACGTATTTTGACGCCTCTGTAATCCACTCCCTCCTACAGACGTATTTTGATGCCTCTGTAATCCTTTCCCTCGTGCAGACGTATTTTGACGCCTCTGAAAAAGTCATGTTTGAAACCATCGTGATAAATGGAGCATTTGCTAGAAATGTTGTAGTTATGAAACTATTGCGATAAATCATTTGCTCCAATGCTCTATCACAATAGTTTCAAAACTACAAAATTCTAAACGTTTCCTTTTCTCAAGTATATGCTCCTTTTCGGTAGATTTGTTCACGGAGATTTGGTCTAATAATAAGTCTAGGAGGGAATGAGTTCAAGACCAGTACTATTAAGACCAGTACTATCAAGACCAGTACTATTAAGACCAGTACTATAGTTTGCTGTACATATATTTGGACGGGTTCACTAAGCAATACAGATTGAAATGTGTTATCGATTATTATTAGTACAACTCTTCACCAGCACCATTGTATGACAACTGTCAGACCACTCTCGTCAGTTTTATTTGCATATATCTGGGCGTTTTCGAATTTTGATGAAGTTTAGCTGAGAAGCAAATAGCTACGAAAATCAGACCAGACAACTAGAACCCCAGCATCTCATCTGGATCTATTCCGTCTGCAGACACCAGTCTCGTCGCAATTAACACGATAATGGATAGACATACCAGAGGTTAATAAATGGATGTCAGGCGTCAGGTGGGACAATACAGACAAACAAAGACAGGCTGCCATCCGAACACTTTCCATAATGACCAGCAGCCAGAAGCAAAGAGCTATCTGAAAGCCACCAATTTTAATAAAGTTATTTAGTGTTTACCTTTCAATTAAAAACATTTTTAAATCAAATCTGTAATGCTACACGTAAAGTTGTGTAATGCGAAGCGTATATAATTACTCTGTTTAATCTGAATCACAAATCGCCGGCTTGTTATTATGCCGTCGCCATATGTAATGAAATTTATTGTGAGAATTTAATTTCCGTAGTTAAGCCTACACTAGGTGGAGGCGCCCGGGAAAGGGCCGCGGGCAGGCGAAAGGCAATCCGAAGCTTGGGTATGGTGCCCGGGATTCAAATCTTGCTCTTGATGAGGACTGGGTTAATTGCTAAGTGTTATGTTCAATTGTTAAGTGATGATGAAATTAAATGTTGGCATACATTTAGAATAAGGTATGTCGTCTGTGGTTGTAAGAGCTATTTGATTGTTGAATGCGAAACTATGCCAGATTTGTGAAGTTTCAGACCGAGCTATGGCGGTGTATGGTCTGTATTCTATGAAGCCGTGATCTGAAAAATCAATCTGCTCAATCCAGTAAGATTATTTTAACCATTTCACTGTTGAATATTAATGTCAATTAATGACATCACGAATATTTATTAGCTACATTTTTATAATGGCATATTCACAAATGGATTTTGGTATTGGTAGCAACTGTAAAGTCGGGGTTATTGTAATTCCGTGCGCAAACAGAACAGACCCAGATCAGACGACGCCTACATACCCCGTCAGATCCCTCTCTCTGTGTTTGCAAAGGCAACATAAACATATGAGGGAATGGTTATACTTTTCAACGCCAAATTTCCAGACCGGAATAGCTCATCAGTGCATAACCAAATCCCTCCGAGACCATTTCAGTCCCAACCCTTTGAATAAATCTACCGAAAAGGAGCATTAACTATAGAAAAGGAAACAAAATAGAATTTTGTAGTTTGAAACCATTGTGATAAATAAGGCATTTGCTCCTATAGGAGCAAATGCTCTATTTATCACAATGGTTTCAAAATGTGATTTTTACAGAGGCGCCAAAATGCGTCACTAGGAGGGAATGTGTTAAATAGAGCCCATTCAATATGAAAGGCTTAAACTTGTTAGAGGATTTTGAATGGCAAACAGTGTCAACATTGATCAGAGGGATCCTCTAGGAGCCCTCTGATCAGGGTCTACACTGCCAAAAAAGCTCAGACATCTGGTGACACTAGTCACCATTTTATTGGTAAGTTCACTGACAATGTGCGTACTCATACCTTTACCTGGTGAATATTCATGTAAAACATAATGACATCATAAATATTCATTAGATTTTTTTAAAAAATGACACGTGGTTACTCTAAACAGTAAAACCTCTCTTGACAGGGCGTTAAATTCAGTATAAATATCAGTCTTGGGCACAGGTGGCAGCTTAATGTAGGGTGACAAAAATCATACATAAAGCTTCTCTAGGCGCTTTCTGCATGACTTTCAGCTTGTATTAAGCAACCCCCTGCTAAAAAGTATCTAATTTCTTCTCTTCTAAAATTCTGGTTCAGGAGGTTTCTACTGTAATGCAAAAACGTTTTTCACTGCTTTTAATGTGCCTATCAATAAGTCCGTAAAATCGAACACATTTGTAGTTTGTCTAACCCTTTCAACTCCGAATTATCAAAGTGGTATCGCCCATCAGTGTTAAACTATAGAGTCAATTCGCAATGAAAGTTTAAAACTTGCTAGAGGAGTTTTTAGCCTTCCATGGGCGGATGAGTGAATACCTATGCAAACAGTTTGGATCCTGATGAGACGACGAGTAATAAAATAATTAAATTAATATTTAAAATGGGCGGACTGGTACATGAATATTCATCAGATAATGCTTAACCAATGAACTGTCGCTTGGATGATGTCTTCGTTACACTTGATGGATGTAAGTCATTAGTTAATTTGACAGCATCTCAATCATATCGCGACATCCAGCTAATCATAGGTGGAGGAAAACCCAGACGTTTCCCCGTGCATGGAACACATTGCAATGTTTCTTGTACAGAAGAACACCCAGGTAGAACCACTGACCTACCGCGAGCCAGCCAGAAGGCTTCATCACATAAAAAAAACCAATCCAAAATTGGTAGGCCTATAAACGTGTCTGTAGAACTAATATCTAGGTAGAAGTGTTGCCCCTTACAACACAGAAATAAGTTGCTATAGCGAAGCTTGTAGATGAACCGGGCTATATGGATAGTGAATACAGTTGAACTCGAATTTCAAGGGACCATACAAATTAATTCGAGATAACAGAGGTGCGAGTCATCATATTTATAATCTGACCAATATCTCAAGTTTACAGCTTAATGCAGGTCTAGAGTAATGCTGTAGGAGTTTTCGGCATTACTTTCGACATGCATTAAGCTGTCACGTGTGTTTCTAGATATGTGTAGTGACACATTTCAGAACAATTCTATATTGTAAATTTTGGAAGGATCGAACTTTTAGTTCGAGTTAGCTCGAAGTTATCCGAGTTCGAGATATCGAAGTTCAACTGTATATAAAAGAACGAAAAAAGCAACATTTGAAATATGAAATTGGTGCATTATCCAGTAACGGGCTAATGTTCATATCAACATTCAGATTGTTCTTGTTCGGTAACAAAATGTTAAATTGTCATTTAATCCATTCCCTCATACTGGCGACTTTTGATGACTCTGTAAAAGACATTTTGTGAAACCATTGTGATAAATAGAGCATTTACTTCTATAGCAAATGCTCTTTTTTTCACAATGGTTTCAAACTACAAAATTCTAAAAAAATCCTTTTTTCTAGTTAATGCTCCTTTTCTGTAGATTTATTCAAAGAGGTAACTAAAACTAGCCTATGGCAGAAAGGGTTAAAACGTTAAACCCATATCACGCTATTTGTGACCTGACTCACATTTGCCAACGGATTGGATCCAGTTGAGACGCTGGGTAACTCGGCTTCTCCTCTATATCCAAGCCGTCTGGTACCCGGGCAACAGTTTTTCAAACTTTTGATCAAATTGACGGTAATCAAAGTTGCACACAATCCAAATTACGGAGACTATATATCCACAGCTGGGTACGGTTTAATGACGTAATTCCATGTGCCAAAACAGCATTTAGAACCAGAAACAGCACCTGTACAAACTGATTTAAACATATAATTGGCACTGTTTAACAGATAAAAATGTCAAATGTTGATGACAAATGTTGAAGTATAATCTAACAACAATCGTTCTCAAAGTTTAATTTTTATTTCTTAACCCTAAGCCTATTGAAAACCCTTATGGCTGCTCAAACTGTGATCTGCTACAGATTTAACTTGTTATCGATTAATTACAACTTTTAAGAAACTACTGGCTGTGTGTCAAACACCTTGATTCGGATGAGACACCGATATACTTGGCGTCTGATCAAGATCCAATCTGTTTGACACCGAGTTACTTGTCGTCTCATCTAGATCCAAGCTGTTTGCAATGAAAATCAGGTCGCGCTTAACTCATTCCCCAATATGGACGCCGTTTGACGCCTCTGTATAAGTCGCTTATTGAAACCATTGTGATAAATAGAGCATTTGCCCCATATAATAGGAGCAAATGCTCAATTTATCACAATGGTTTAAAAGCAGCACATTTCTATGTTTCCCTTTTTTCTAGTAAATGCTCCTTTTCAATAGATTTAGGTTGGGTCTAGAAATAGATAATGGGTTAACAGACAAATGGTTAAAACGTGCATCCTGTTTGAAATAAAGTACACCTCCCATCCAGTAATACCGGATATGAAACGTCTAATTATGAGTTTGTCAGGAAATCTCCTCAACAAACACTAAACCCTTATACAACTGACAGTGACATCACTCGTATTTTCCAGCCGCTTGGATCCAGATGAGACGCCGATTAACTCGGCGCCTTCACAAGGATCCAAGCTATTTGACACTCGGTCAAAAGTTTCTCAAAAGCTTGTGTCATGACAGTTTGGTCATTAGTTTCTTAAAAGCGTGTTCAAAACGGAATTAGCTAAACTCATATCAGATCCAAATTTGAGCAGACATTTTTTAACAGTGGGATAAGGGTTTAAGAAGCTTTAACATGCGAAGAAAACATCTTTGCCTCATGAGTATCAATATTTGTATGCTCTATATCTGCAAATCTACTTTCTCCACAAATGACGTCGACCAACCTCCAGGCAATGCTAATAATATACCACACACAACGCGCAGCACCGCACATGTAGCATATAGGTAATACGATTACAGCATATTAAAACAAAAAGTACAAAACAACTCAATGACTGCAATCAGTTAAAACCCTAAATTGTGCAAACAAGTTATTAAAAATCCTCCATAATTGTTGCTGAATATCTATAGTTCACGTGCAGTCCCGTGCCTGGCTGCCAAAGGCTCAAAGCTCTCAGGGCCTGCTGACCAAATATCAACTGTTCATGTCAATGTTACGTTAAACTCTATGTAGCACTGGACCTTTGTTGAAAGCAGGATACAAAACAAAAGAAAGCAAGTCCGTTTCCTGTCCTTTTTTTGGTTTGCACTAAACACGTGTATAATCATATAGACAGATAAAATTTAATGAATAAAGATATAAAGGTTCGAATTTAAATACAATTCACCGTGATTCAGAAACTAATACATTTAGCGAATCTTATTGTAATTAGTCATCTCCCATCCACATGCGAGCAAATAAAAACCATTCAGTTAAGTAATTCCGTTTAACGAGGTGAATCTATTCTATTCTAAAATGCACTGTTGTTTTCTGTTTCTATTACGAATGTCGTCGTCTTTGACATTAGATTTCCCTTATCTTGACGGAGATGTTCGCCGTGCTCCATCTTACGGGGTTTACATATCTCATTGTACATGTATTCGTTTCGCTTGTTCTTCTGTGGACGCTTTTAACAGTCGAAATCTCATTTTAACTGAAAAGCTGCTTAAGCAAGGATATAGATTTCATAAACTAAGAAAAACATTATCTAAATTTAATCATCGAAATCTCTCTTATTGGTAAGTATAAGTGCAATCTTAAGGCGCTCCTGCGACACGGTAATTCACGTCCTGAATTTTATGGTGATGTGATCTACAAACTTCGTAACATTATTGGGCCATTTTCTCACTTTGTTCATCAAATATGTTAAATAGTCAGTAAAAAAAAGGTATGGTCCTATAGAAGTACTTCATACTGCGTGTCTGGTTGTCAACCCTTTTACAGCTGGCAATCACACTGTCCTCTTTCTATGCACGTCGACAGGAAAGGCGTAGTACTCTATGAAGACGCCCTCTAAAATCCGGAAACGGAAGGAGGACGGTGGTTCATTGTTCTCGGTTTTTGTCGTACGCTTTATTGCTTTTCTACAGTAACTCTGTTTGCAGCTCAATCATTGAGTACACTAGCGATAGGTGGGTCCAGTTTGTTTCACTTAAATATGTTTTCGTTTTACATGCAATTTACCACTGTTTTTGCCATTGCGGATGTTGTCTTTTAGGGTGGGGATGGAATAAGTGTGATGTTGGGCGCCCCTAAACCGGTTTAACCCCCCAAGTAACAATTGTCACTGACCGTTCCAAGGCGGTACTTCCATCTTCCATCTACTGTTTATTTTGTCTTTGTGCGTCTCTGGGTTTTTTTTAAATATATATGCACATTTGCTGTACTTTCTTGTATTGGTGCTGTTCGGGCGGCTGTGAATTTTTATGTGGTGTTTCCTGCTGCATGACCCATACATGTACTTTATTCCTTTACGTTGTTAATATTAATGTAAGAAGCAATTGCATCATTAATATTAATTAGCTGAATTTTTTAATAACGGTTTATTAACACTAGATGTGTTTTCGCCATGGCAGACGCTGTAAAATTAGACCTACAGTAAAACCTCTCTATAACGACCACTAAATCGTGTTAATTAGTTGGTATTTAGGACAGGTGGCTGCTTAAAGAAAGATGAAAGTAAAACAGAACGCTCCTATAGGAGCGTTCTGTTTTACTTTCACCTTGCTTTAAGCAGCAACTTGCCTTTAACACAAAATATTTTATGTAATTAAGTGATTCTAAGACTAATATTGACCATATTTAGTGATATAGTTATAAATGAGATAAAACACTTAATGTGAAAGGCATAGACTTGGACCATTTATAATGGAAACCCCCGTATTTCAGTATAGTGAAGCATCATCTCTGCACCGGACTTTCAAATAAGTACCATTGCCGGTCATTAAGACAGATCGCGACTTAACCCTTCTCTTGCTGAATTTTAAAATACATTTCTCCTTCTTTACCCATGCCCTGTTGTATATTTACATATATAGTCACTGTGTACAAGTATTTCGCTGTGCAATCACTGCTGTGGAGTGCACAGGTTGCATAATCAACTTGTAAATAGTGCAGACCCTGATGAGACAGCTCCTGCAGGAGCTGTCTCATCTGGGTATACACTATTTACTGGTAGGTATATTGACGTGAATAGCAAGCGAAGGGTTAATGCAGAGTGCAAATCATACATACGGCTCCTCCGAGAGCATTCTGCTTGACTTTCACTTTGCAGTAAGTATCCACTAGTCTAGAAATATATAAATAATTCTTTACTAAAAGTCTGATTTAGAGAAGATCTTCTGTAACCGCTTGCCAACATTGTAATGATCTTTTATTTGTTAATGATTTTCAAGCGCTTGTATGGATTTTCGATACCCTAACATTAATGTAAGAAGTAAAAACAGCTGCTTTGTATCAACGCTATTTAAAATTGATTAAGAGCACTTGAAATTAACTTCGGTGTAAAATCGAGCTATTATTCCGTAAAAGGGTGTCAAACAAATGATGATTTTTTCATACAGTTTGTCTTTGTGCGCAGTATGGAGGGCTGAAAGGGCGATCATTCTTTATGGCTGCTCAGTGGTTAGACTTCTTGTTTGTATAAAAAGGCCATCAGTAGACTGGCGCGTGCTCCTGGAGCCAAAACCTACACAATTTGAATTATCCCCGTACTTAGTGCAGTTGCCAAATATTTGATCAGCGAATCAAGTAGGG
Source organism: Azorinus chamasolen (assembly GCA_963576725.1). NCBI lineage: Eukaryota > Metazoa > Mollusca > Bivalvia > Cardiida > Solecurtidae > Azorinus > Azorinus chamasolen. The sequence continues at coordinate 30,868,227 of OY755239.1, read as the reverse complement.
ATTGAATGGTAGAAGTTCTGTTCTCTATAATTACATTAACTCTTTGAAAGTCTTTCTTGGCGGAATTGGAGAATATTAAACGTTACAGTTTATAAATCTCACATAAAGGCATTTAACGATATAAGAAAATTCGATATAAGAAAATTCTGATATGTTGTGTCTTTAGTTCTTTAGGTTTTCTATCAGTCTGTTTAGTAGAGAGAATACATACTGTGAATACGAGTACTATAGAAATATGTCACTGAAGTGTTGCAGAAGTGGTATATTTAATTTTTTTTTAAAAAGTAACAAGACAATTCTGCACACAAATGTCAAATTACATAGTTAAAACAATTTTTACAGGGAACAATTACATAGTTAAAACAATTTTTACAGGGAACATCATGACAATAGCTAGGGTAAAATTAATTAAGTGGACATTCATTCATAAATTTGATATGACTAACAAAGAAGATATTGCCTAAGGCAGCTAAAGGAAGATGGTTTCTTAATACTGGTAAAGGATATTAGTATCTAAAGGTAGATAAAGGAATGTAATATCTAAAGGTAGATAAAGGAAGGTAGTACATGTACCTAAAGGTAGATAAAGGAATGTAGCATCTAAAGGTAGATAAAGGAATGTAATATCTGAAGGTAGATAAAGGAAGATAGTATCTAAAGGTAGATAAAGGAATAGGTAAAAGAATACAGTATCTAAATGCAGGTAAAGGAATGTAATATCTAGAGGCAGGTAAATGAAGAACATAACTAAAGGTAGGAAAACGAAGGTAGTATCTAAAGGTAGGTAAATGAAGGTAGTATTTAAAGGCAGATGAGGAATACAGTATCTAAAGTTGGATAAAAAGGGAGTTTCTATAGGCAGGTAAATAATATAATATCTAAAGGTATGTGAAGAAAGGTAGAATCTAAAGGCAGGTAAATGAAGGTAGTATCTAAAGGCAGGAAGATGAATGTAATATCTAAATACAGGTAAAGGAATGTAGTACCCTATAAAGGCATGTAGCTAAAGGTAGATATAGGAATGTAGCATCTAAACGTAGGTAAAGGAATGTAATATCTAAAGGTAGATAAAGGAAGTTAGTAACTAAAGGTAGGTAAAGGAATGTAGCATCTAAAGGTAGATTAAGGAAGGTGGTATCCGAAGAAGTATCTAAAGGCGTGTGAATGAATGTAGTTTCTAAAGGCAGGTAGATGAATGTAATATCTAAATACAGGTAAAGGAATGTAGTACCCTATAAAGGCATGTAGCTAAAGGTAGATATAGGAATGTAGCATCTAAACGTAGGTAAAGGAATGTAATATCTAAAGGTAGATAAAGGAAGTTAGTAACTAAAGGTAGGTAAAGGAATGTAGCATCTAAAGGTAGATTAAGGAAGGTGGTATCCGAAGAAGTAGCTAAAGGTGTGTGAATGAATGTAGTTTCTAAAGGCAGGTAGATGAATGTAATATCTAAATACAGGTAAAGGAATGTAGTTCCCTATAAAGGCATGTAGTTGTGGGTAATATCTTCTGAACTTAGATATATACTGTATCCAGAGGTCTATATATGCGTACAGATGCGTACATTTCAACATTTTCAAGAATATATCCTTTATTTCTCCACCAAACCCTTTACTGTGACCACTCTTTAGAATCGTGTCTTCGAGACGATTCTAAAGGGTGGTCACAGTAAAGGTTTAGTGGAGAATTGACGATGTCTTCCATTAATGATATTGCAATTATTTGTTAATGAACTCTTTAAATGCCTTTGCAAACAGAGTAGACCCAGAATCACACGGCTCATGTAGGAACCGTCTGATCAACGTTTGCTCTGTTTGCTTATCAAATCACATATATACCTGATTCTACTAGTTTCTGCCCTGGTTAAACGTCATTGAAAATTATCTAATTGATATTAAGTATTTCATTATTTCTTATATGAATATTCATGAGAAAAGGTGTTAAAGACTTATGTTTTTCGGCCACAAAAATTGCACCGCCTTTTCTCTTCTCTGAAGTTTATTCGCTCTTGGACCTTCAAACCCTTTCGGCGCCGACATCCTAATTGTCGTCTACAACCCAATTTCGTTGAAACATTTTTGTGAAAAGAAGAACTGAGATATATAGATGAAAATGTTAAGGGAATAAATCATAGACACAGATCTAGAGGCTGAGGCAAACAGTGAAGTGCCTGATCGACACATTGAAAAGGCGGCGTCTGGTCTGGGACTGCACTTTTTGTCATAGTGCATTTTGGCGACATCGGCGGTGACAGGATTAATGCAGAAATCAGATGAAGGTATTTGTTTCAAATAAGACTATTCGTTACAAATATATCATCTTATATTTGTACGGACTGTTCTTTTAGAATGGTCCGATTGGGTCAAAATGACAATATAAAATATAGCAATACTCTTCTATAGGACCCGTCTGAACTTGGTCTACTCTGTTTGCAAAGGCGTCAACAAGCTTATTTATGGAGTAAACGGTTAGATGCTTGAACGTGATGTAAGTACAGTAGAACCGGTCTTCAGTGACCCTCAAAAAGAGGTATAATTATGGAGAAGTAACACAGGTGTCAGCTTAATGCAGGTCAAAAGTAATGCAAATATGTCCTATAGGAGCTTTCTGTAGTACCTTTGGCCTGCATTAAACAACCACCTGTTTACTGACCACATAAATAACATTGATTCCTGACATCAAGATCACTACAGAGAAAGAGGAAAACGGCTCATTGGCATTTCTTGATACCAACACAATCAGACAAGTTCACGGATCCATCAAAACCACAGTTATCAGAAAGGCAACTCGTACTGACCAATATTTAGATTTTGAATCAGTTCACCCAGAGGAACATAAACTGGGGGTCATAAGAACATTGCATCAAAGAGCCGAAATGGTGACATCAGACCAGAACGACCTAGAGTCAGAAATAAAGCACTTGAACAAAGCTCTTAGTGTGTGCAAGTATCCGCCATGGGCCATTACAAAGGTTTCGAGATGTCTCAAGAAGAATAAGGGCAAAAACAAGAAACAAGACCCCCGAAAGAAGGACACTAAATCCAACATAGTGTTACCCTATATGAAAGGGAAATCTGAGACGCTAAAACGTATTTTCCACAAACATAAGAGCAATGTTTGTTTCAAACCCCAAAGCACTTCAAGACAACTCCTAGTACATCCCAAGGATAAAGCTAAGAAACAAGACATCTGTGGACCCATTTATCACATAAAATGCGAGGGACATAACAATACTCCATGTGGTAAAGATTATATAGGAAAGAAACCTGAAAGCTCGTTTTATGGAACATCGCAGACCTAGCACAAGTCAGAGTAGTAAGGTATCACGTCACATTAACCAAGACTGCCCAGGACAGTCAGTGAAATTAGACTCTGTAAATATATTGGACCGTGAACCTTCCTAGTTTGAACGGGGGTCAAAGAGGCTATATACATCAGAGCGCACCAGCCGGCGCTGAACAGGGACGGGGGCCGTTTCAACCTGCCGCACGTGTACGACACGGTGTTAACATCGCTCAGAACTCCCTCGAGCGATGTTAACTCCCAATAACATCAGTGTGCTGACGAAGGCCGAAGTACTCGGTCGAAAGCTCCAGGTATGCTTTCAAATTTAAATTGTGTGTGAGATCTAAAAGTTTTAAAACATTCAGTATAAGAAACAAACGTTGTTCAATTTTTGAATTTCAAATTAACAAACTTTACTCTACTTATGACAAAATAATGGCTAAATAAAATTGAAATACAGTTAAAACCTACATCAGATGAAATTTACTATAGAGGAACAGGATGTGCTTACCGCAAGGTGACAGTCATACAGACAGGTATCTTCTGCTTTCTGCACGACTTTCACCCTGCGGTGAACGGCCACCTTTTTCAAAGAGCGATTATGATATATATATTTTAATGTTTGGATTATCGAGGTCTTACTGTACTATACAGCTGTCCAGATAAGATGTATCGAGGTCTTACTGTATTATACAGATGTCCAGATAAGATGCGTAAATTAAAACATTTTCAAGAATAACTCCATTATTTCTCCACCAAACCCTATGTTGTGACCACAGTATAGGGTTTGGTAGAAAAATGACGATTTAAGTATTTGGGTACGCGCACTTATCTGTAGCTCAGTGTACATACAAGTACAATGAGGCGAACTTTCGTCTATCTGGTATTTATTAATGAACAACAATGCATGAGTTATATTTGTATGTGTATAGTTTATCATACATCATATTTATGCAATAGACTAGGATGCAATACAGGCCAGTCCATTGTTATACCTTTGGATACACCACTCACTGACTATTTCAAAGCTTAACCCATTCCTCATATTGACGCCTTTTGACGCCACAGTAAAATCACTTTCTGAAACCATTGTGATAAATAGAGCAAATGCTCTATTTATCGCAATGGTTTCAAGACTACAAAATTCTAAAATTGTCCTTTTTTCCAGTAAATGCTCCTTTTGGGTATATTTATTTAAAGAGGTAGGAACTTAAAATAGTTTGTGAGGGAATTGGTGAACCTTTCAACGCTGAAATGTCAGAGTTGAATATCCCAGCAGTATTTAACTATTGAGTCCATGCAGTATGAAATACTTAAACTTGCTAGACGAATTTATTTTGTTGACAAACAGTACAGACCCTGATCAAAGGGCTCCTCTTGGAGCCCTCTGATCTGGGACTACATTGTTTGCAAATGCCACTACATGCATGTCCCCTATTCAAATGGTTTTGCTATAAACAAGATTCCAGTGTGATCTATTCACAAAAGTCTGTTTTATCATTAACTCTCTGTTTGGAAAGTTCAACTAAGTTCATGTTTGGTTTACAAAGGACACTTTACACATATTAGGAACTTATTTAATGATTGAAAGTCTCTAAAACTGTAAAAGAACTTAATTAATTTGTATCAATACATATATAATACAATTTGCCAATGAACCAATAGCGTATTAGAATCGAAATTCAAAAGAAATCAAACTACACAACTAACGTATTGAGGGAATCCAGCCCGGAATGTAGTTTTACTGATGACATAATCAGAGAGGGAATAAGTTAATTGAGAGAAACTCAAAAACCGATTAAGTCAGATAGAATGCATTCGTTTATTGCATATTATACAAAAAATATCATATCAAATATTCTAATCTTTCTCCAATCGAACATGTCTGTAACCAGGCGCCTGGTTTATTTGAACTTCACAAATGAGCAATTTCATGGTTAATAAATTGTTTTATTATATTTGAAGATCCATCTGATAAAGGTAACCTTTCAAAGCACAAATAAAAAAGACTTCATTTCACCCTCTCTTACATACAAAATGATATCTTTGCCAAGCTATCCTGACGTTCAGGTATGATAATATTCAAGTGATTGGAACAAGGTGTTTAGCCAACCTTTATCAGTCTGGCCAAACCATTGTCAACTGAAGTAAACATCAGTTGTGATATTTTCGAGTATTGTAAGTACGAATTATGTTCTCTTTATATACATGATACATCAAATTGAGTATGGGTCCCAGAGATATGACAAATTACTAACATGTGTATCATCGGGAATCAGCAGTATACAAATGCCACCACCATTTAGCTATCAGCATTCTAAAGGTGATACGAGGTATACGTCTTAATTAAAATCCAAATTTAGGCTCAGAGTATATTTGCGGCGTTATCTACTGACATATCTTAATTAATTCGATTAAAAGGAGTTAGAAGAGGACTATTTTGATTGATGATCAATTAGAACTTATTGTACAGTCGAAAAATTGAGTTGAATGAAACTGTCATGTACTTGCACTCCATTAGCGACAGTCAAATGTACAATATTAGTTACAAAACTGAATTTGACATGGATAAAAAAGAAAATGAAAACGTCGAAATAACTTGAGTGAACTCAATTTATTCAATGACCGGTGTTATTTTACATAAAGCGTGGTGCGGAACATTGCAATGCACGTGTGCCAGTTTGAAAACAAAATCACAATAGCGCGCATTTGCATGCATGTAGCAGACTATTTACGTTGCACATTTCAAACAACTGTTTATGTCAACTTTAACAAATTATCTTAAATTTAATTTAACCTTTTACGAGAGTAATGTTCCTGTAAGAAAGAATGGTGATGATATTTAGTTGATGTTATTTAGTTGATGTTATTTAGTTGATGTGATTTAGTTGATGTTATTTAGTCGATGTTATTTAGTTGATGTTATTTAATTGATGTTATTTAGTTTATTTTATAATAGCATATGAACACTTGTATGTTTGGTTTAATCACAAACTGCAAAATCATATACAGTTGAACTTCGATATCTCGAACTTCAAGGGACCAAACAAATGACTTCGAGATACGAGTTATCCGATTTCTAATCTGGACAAAAAAAAACAAGTTCACAGCTTAATGCAGATCTAAAGCAATGCTGAAAGCTCATTACTTTAGACCTGCCTTAAGCTGTCACGTGTATTTATAGATATGCATAGTGGTATATTTTAGAGCAATTGTGTATTGTAAATTTCGGAATGGCCGATCTTTTAGTTCGAGTTATCCTGAAATTCGAGTTATCTGATTTCGAAATATCGAGGTTCAACTGTATATTTATTTCCATAAGCAACGAAAGTAAATCCTGATCAGACGGTTCCTACAGGAGTCGTCTGATCTGAGTCTAAATTGTTTGCAAAGCCGTCAAAAGGGCAACTCTATCATTAAACGCATATTTGCAATAAAATTATTGAGCTGGTTATGTTCATTTATTCTTATGACGGATTCTATGATAAACCGTTTCCGTGGATATTTGTCATTTTCTGTTGTACAATAAGATATCATCGGCCTATTTCAAACAGTTACGAAACTGAAACACAACCTGAATTAATACTAATACAATGGTGAAACATCGACATTATTTAACCCATTACCTTATAGGCTATTTTTAGATCCAACCACTTTGAATAAATCTACCGAAAAGGAGCATTAACTAGAGAAAAGGAAATTTTTAGAATTTTGTAGTTTGAAACCATTGTGATAAATAGAGCATTTGTTCCTATAGGAGCAAATGCTCTATTTATCACAATGGTTTCAACAGGTGACTTTGCAGAGTCGTAAAAAGGCGTCAATATGAGGGAATAGGTTAAAACATGTTGCATGTAGAGACTATCACTTGTATGTACTTAACTTCATGTAACGTTGTTTTAGATTGTTATAATTATGGAATTTTTTTTAATTAAAAAAATTGTGCTCGACAAATAGTTTATCTGAAATGCTGTCCTTTCTCGGAATATCTGCAAAGAATCGCTCAGGTTTGTTCTTGAACGCGAGAATAAAAACCGCTGCCAAGGTAACTGATTACAGTAAGATCTCCTATATACGACCACTCTCAGTATAAAGCTGGGTCTTTAAAACTTTAATGCTAAACAAACATTATGCAGAAAGCTCATATAGGAGTTTTCTGTCTAACCTTTGCCATGCATTAAGCATTCACCTGCTGTTAAAGACTCTTATGTTAATACATTTTGTGATGGAATTAGTAAGAATCTACTGTAGTTTTAAGGGCAGTTACAGAAACAGATAGAAAAAATAACAATCTTTACCATAAACCTAACTTTTAAAACGTCTAGTTGTTACTTATACGATATTATTTAACCCTGAACTCCATATTCCAAAAATAAAGACACCTTTAATACCTATTAACTGTGTGTTTTTTATAATGGCACTACGAAAATCGGAAAGTTTTATCATAGAATAATGTAGAGTCAGGTCTATATTTACTACAATAAAACCTCTCTTAACCGGAATTCTAGATGAGAAGAATTTGGATATTTTTAGGCAGTTGGCTGCTTAATGCAGGGTGAAAGTCACGCAGAAAGCTCCTAGAGGATCATTCTGCATGCCTTTCATTCTGCATTAAGCTGCCACCTGTCTCCAAGACCGATATTTATACTAAATTTAACGTCCGGTTTAGAGAGGTCTTACTGTATTTCATAATCAAACACAACATATCCTGGGTATACTCAACTGCAAAGGTGTAAAAAGATTGAGTAAAGAGCTAAGTGTGTGTGTGTGTGTTTACACTTCGATGAAAAATCGATTTGCAACATCAAAGCCTACCCAATTTGCTTCAAATGCAGTAGTAGTAAAATTGGAACTACGCTCAGCAAAATTTCTAATTGGTCACACGATATTTAGACGAAAATATTGAACGGTTGTATGCAAATGTACTTTGCCTAAAAGGAAGAAAAATTCATTTCGAAAAGGGTTATCATCGAAAGGGTATGCGTATGTCAACGTGTATGTAGAGTTTAAGAAATATATATTAATTAGTTTTAAAACTATTTAAGATTAACGGATGTATTCAGAATTCTAACATGAAATGCTTAACAAATGAATATAACTAAATATTCGTATGTTTGTTTTTAATTCTGCTTCGTAGTACTGGACTCTGGTTTAAGATTTCAAAGAATATTCGGAAAGATATACTCTTGGTGCTGTTCAAGACATTTTCAATAGTGTGTTTATCTTGTATCGGGGTATACGTCGCATAACGATATATCAGTCATATCACGATGTTCACCAAAAGGCCCCTGATGTTTTCCGTACATGAAACAAATTGCGTTGTTTGGGCACAGAGGTCAGCCGAGTAGAACCATTGACCTACCGCAAGCCAACTTGAAGGCTTCCTCACATGAAAACTCGACATGCCCAGGTCGGGATTCGAATCACAGTAGAGAGGGGCTAAGTGATTGTCAGTCGAAACAATCAGTTCTGTATGACAATGTTAGTATAGTTGAGAAAAACAGGGGATCATCATACTAAAGATCGTACGACAGAAAGTAACTGGAAGTCACGATCGTCATATGTTAGAAGTTACGATCATTTTTGTCGTACGAGGCAAGTCTAAATGGTTGGCTTGTGAGTAGTAGCGGTTGTGTAAATTTGGACTAAGGGCAATCGTAGTTGTACGATCTTTAGTAACACGAGTCCCAGAACTTTAACCCTTTCCCTATTCTATATGTATTCCAAATTTCAATACCTAATTAATATTCAAGGACAAAATACTGAAAATAGTTATGATGAAATAAGGAAGGTGGAACACTGTAGTCATTTTAGATAGTCAAGAAACATATATTTCAAATTACACTAGCAAACAGAGCAGACCCTGATCAGACGGCTCCTGAGCTGGGCCTACTCTGTTTGCTATTGGATGAAAACTCGTTTATATGAAGGAAAGGGTTAATACGATATAGAGTTTACTACTACTAGGGTTTTATTTTTACAATAGTAACAAAAGACCCTCCATTATTTTATTTCGACATTGATCATTATTGCGATTTAACGAAATAACTTATATGTCCATATTTGTTATCACATGATAAGAAATGCGTCAAACCCATTTCCAGACCTAGAAATGTCATTCCGTGTTAATTATACCTTTCATCGACTTCGCCAAATCCAATCCGTGATGGGCCACTTGCAGTAATGAAGTCTGTGCTCTTCTCTGATTGGGTGATCATGTCATTCAGACGTTTGGCTGTGGTTTTCGGACGCTGCAGGAAGTCTTTGTCACCGCCCGCTTTGTAAACGTTTTCAAAGAACGTCAAATCAGATTTAGAGCGTTTGATGATCTCTCAATAGAGCCATAACAATATATTGAATTATAAAGATGTTCCCTTTCGTGTAAAATGGGCAAATTAGTTATCCTGGACCTCATAATCGGATTTCAGGCATACGGGGACTCGTAAGATTATTTTACTGCGTGAGTTTTGGCGGAGTAGGGTGGTTTATTTATTTGTCACGTAAATTAGTCGAGAAAAACGACAAATCTAATCCACATCATCACGATACAATAATCAGCTCAAGCAGCAAAAGAGAAAATTTATAAGGAATTATATAAACTTGATGACAAGTCGACAAAAACGTTTCAAAGTGTAGAAACAGTCAATGAAAGAGTTTGAAAGCTGGTCTCTGAGGAAACAGGACATTTTACAATGTGCTGTCAATTATTTTTGACGAATATTCAACATTTTTATGTCAACAGACACGAATATACTAATTAACCACTCATATTTTTATTCCCAAAATGGACTTAGAGTTATTTTGGACAGCTTAAAAGGAACGAACATTTCAGTGAACAAACTCTGTAATAAGAAAAGAACGGTAAGCCTTTTCGTATAACACAAACTGACGGATATATTGACGGATATATTGATGAACTTTGAAAGTTTAAATACAGACAAGTTTCGGCACTATAGAAATTTCTTAAATGGCTGTTACGTCACTCAGTGGTCATTACCCCGGTTTTCACAGTATTGACGCTTTGTTAGGGGTACAAGAATCAACGATGTTTGGACAGGAATTTATGCGGAAGTTGCAGGGCAACATGAGGAATCGTTCGGAAGGAAATGTTCACAGAGTTTCAAAGGACGTACAGAGAGAGCGTTTAGACAACACTCCAGAAGGGAAGGTGCAACACACAGGTAATACAAATTATTACTGGAGTGATTTCGAAGGACTTTTATATTTTAGGAAGGCAGAGAGCTGCATATAAAAGACTTATTGATTAATCAGAATCTTAAGTTTTGGAGAATACTTAAATATTTACTTTGTGCTTGAATATTCATGTAAGAAATTATGACATCATGGGTATTAATTAGATTGATTTTATAACGGCGCAAGAACACGTCAATATTTGGCCATAACAGAAACTTCAGAACCATATCTATATTATTTCTTAGGCAAACAGAGCAGACCCTGATAAGACGGCTCATACAGGAGCCGTCCGATCTTGGTCTAATCAAAGGCACGGAAAGGCGTATTAATGAAGTAAAGGGTTGAACCATATTTTGTTTAGAATTCTCAAGTATCGGTATGCTTTTATGTAGAGCTCAGAAAGATACTAATTGCTATTATTGTTGTTTTTTCTTTAGCTCTTATACTATACTGTAGAAAAATATCAGTAGAAAGTATAAATTCTGATATGAAGCAAGCTTTTCTAACCTGTGATTTATTTAAGCTTTTAACTCTTTTGGCGCCAAATTTAAAAGTGTCGTCTGCAATAATAATAATTTCATATTAAATATAATTCTAAACTCAATAATAAAGGTATATTAGTAAAACATTTGTTTTTAAAAACCTGTATGCTTGGGCTAAAATAATACAGAAAACAGTGAAGTCCCAGGTCAGATGCCGCCTTGAAAAGGTAGCATTTGACCTGGGACTGCACTGTTTTCAATGGTGCCAACAGGCGACATTGGCGCCGAAAGAGTTAAGAAACTACTGACCGAGTGTCAACAGCTTGGAGTTACTCGGCATCTCACCTGGATCCAAGTCGTTTGAAAATTACAGTTAGGTCGCGTTTGGCAGGATAAGGGTTACTTTGTTTATTCTTTTCATATAGAGCTCCAGATAAGATGAGTGAATTTAAACATTTTCAACAATAGCGCCTTTATTTCTCCACTGAACCCTATACTGCTGCCACTCTTTAGAATGGTCTCTTCGAGACGATTCTAAAGAGTGGTCACAGTATAGGGTTTGGTAGAGAAATGGCGATTTGAATGTTTGGGTACGCACCTTTATCTGTAGCTCTGTAACAGTTATTTTTTTTATTTTTGAAAGACATACTCTCTGTTTGATTTAGACTAATATATATTACATGTATTGAAATTGTCATTCTCCTATTTCAAAGTGAAACTGCTATTTCAGTATTAGAACAATCCGTTAACACAACTTGAATGGATATAACATAAATAATTACAGATGAACTTATTTATCATCGTATACGTTTGTCATAGCATCATTACAAATGTATATATATACGGTGTTCGAAAGAAGATTGCATCCGTTTCTATGTGGTCAAACAGAAACTATTCCTGTATATATATATCAATGTATATATCATTGCTATTTTACACCCAACATTGCTGTTATGCACCTGACATTGCTATGTTTGCTATTATACACCCAGCATTGCTATTATGCACCTAACATTGCTAGTATACATCCAGCATTGCTATTCTGGACCTAACATTGCTATGTTTGCTATTATACACTTAGCATTGCTATTATAATCTGCTATTGAGATAATTGCATTTTCATTTCGCAGAAGTAAAGCTTCCCAGTCTCCCTTCCAACATATACACATAAACCATACCGTTTTCATGTAGAACATTTTATTTTAATAATTATATTGCCAGTTTATAGTTGCAGAGTTTGGCCAAGCATATTCACAATTTATTGGCGCTGCATTCTTCATGTTCTTATGATAAAAACAAATGCCAATCAAATGACAAGATGACAAACGGTATGTGACATCCTCTGCGGATGAATCAAAGAACATGACGAGTATTTTGGAACAATTTCGTCCTGTTTTTTCTTTTTTATAAGACCTCATTATGGAGAGTGTGGAGCAAAGCTAACGTCAGCCATTTTTGAACGAATATCAGAAGTGTGTGACGTTTTTATCGAGATTTGTTGACACGTTACGTATCAAGCAATACAGAGTTAAAAAAAAAATGGAAAAAATAAACACAATATTTCAAGGGCATAGCGCAAACCAATTGTAACTATTGGACAAAACGGTGATGTCCTCTGCAAACAGTCTATTTAATCATTTCCTCCATTAATGCGCCTTTTCACGCCTTTGCAAACAGGGTAGACCCAGATCAGATGGCTCCTATAGGAGCCGTCTGAACAGGGTCTGCTCTGTTTGCTTATGATATTAAACAGATATGAGTCTACAGTTTCTGCCGTGGCCAAACGGTCCTGTGTCTATGTTCTATTACAACAAAGTAATCCAATTAATGTTCATGACGTCATTATTTCTAACATGAATAGTCATTGAGTAAATGGTTAACAGTTAAAAAGCTTACCACAGAGTAACACTGTGTCTCATCAGATACAAACTGTTTGACACTTTCATCATGAATCTTGAGAGAAACATTTGTTTGCACAAATCCCTCGATCTCTAAGAGTGGAAAAGTGTTCTTTTGTTATGAATAAAAACAATAAAATCATAATAAAACATTTCAAATATAATGTTTAACAGTTAGCTTTATATATATTGGGCTAAGCGAACCACATCAACTGAGGACAGACCCTTATAACAGTGACTACTCTTGATCTTCACTGTCCAGAGTCTTATATAAGAGGAATATTGTGCAAAAATATACAATTATATTGTCATATGCGATTCCAAAATATTCAGTATATGGTTTGGTTGAGAAATGAGATTATAAAACTTTCTGTTTAAGTCTGGGTTCATTACTGGTCCGATTTTGAATAGGCTCCCAATTTGACGAATCAGACACTTGAGAATAAATTCAGAATAAGACACAGAAGTTTTATAACATCAAGGTCCAATGTTATAAAACTTCTTAGTCTGAGTCTGAGATCATTCTCAAGTATCTGATTGGTCAGATGCTTGAGAATGATCTCAGACTCAAGCAAAAGGTTCTCTGACCTCTGGATCAGTTCTCCTCTTATCTATAGCTAGGGGTTATTTCCATCCAATGTGTAGCAAACATCTTTTCTCGTTGTGCCGTTAATTTCTACTATGTTCAAACAGCATCTGATGTCAAATTGGCTTCAGATTTTGCTGCTTTCAATAGCTATCCATGCATAGCCTAAGGGCTTAGATGCACAAGGACAGACACTCAAGAAATATAATTGGTGCATAAAAAGTTGTTCAAATATGACCATTATCGTGGGTAAAAGTAGTTTTCGAATTTATGCTAACACTTTAGATCCAGACCAGACGCGGTATTGGAGTGTGACTTCTGTACAAGGTATACACTGTTTTCTAGAATAGCATATACATTACAGAAGTCGCAAGTGGTTGACAAACTGTGAAGAGCCTGATCAAACGCCACATAGAATCATATGTTAGGGGTCCACACAATAAAATATACATGTACAGTAAAACCTCTCTATAACGACCACTAGATTACCTCAAGTATTTTGTGTTAAAGGCAGGTGGATACTTAAAGCAAGTTGAAAGTAAAACAGAACGCTCCTATAGGCAACCACCTGCCCAAAGTACCAAGTAATTAACACAATTTAATGGTCGTTATAGAGAGGTTTTACTGTACATAATTCACATATTTGTTTATCAATAACAGAAATTATATGCGTGAAGATGCTTTATTTTCCATGTATGTTTATCATACAGAGAGTAGTGTGTGTCTGGTTGCTTTACTTCGTAAATATTTAAAACATAGTAAATTACTTTGAAATATTGTAAAACCCCTTCTAAACCCAACGTTCAATTTAGAATAAATATCGGTCTTGAAGACAGATGGCAGCTTAACGCAGAGTGAAAGCCTTGTAGAAAACTCCTCTATGAGCTTTCTGCATTACTTTCATCCTGCATAAAAGTATCTACATTCTTCTCTACTAGAATTCCGGTTTAGAGGGGTTTTACTGTAATAGTAATATGGACACATTCGAAAATGTAACTTGCAGTCCTAACCCTTTGAAAACGGAATACATTATACATGTACCTTATATTCAGAATACTGCAGATATTGTGGTAATTTGATTTGCATTTTTCGCCAGTTTATTTGCTCTTACAACGCTGAATTTTCAAATGGGCTATTCCAAAATGCATTGAATATTGAGGGATATTTCTAAAGAAAAAGTGTAAAATGGCAAACAGTGCAGACCCTCATGAGAGGACTCCTCTAGGAGCCCTCTCATCTAGGCCTACACAGTTTACAAAGGACATGAGTGACTCGTGTCCCGTACTGTAAGGGTTAAGCTGTCTGCTTCCAAACTGTTAATTTATTAAAAATGTATTTAGATAAGGAAATTTTAGTTGCCTTTTCAAAAAATATAGAAGAAAGAAAACATGACAGTATGTGTCGAGGACAGATTAATCATTTTGTAAATCCTTTTCTTGCTATGCCCAGCTTGATTGACATTTGAAAACAGCTTGCTTGGGTCCAAATGAGACGCCAAGTAAATCGGCCTCTCATCAGAATCCAGGCTATTTCAAACTTGAACAACAGTTGTTCTAAAGCTTGAACGAAACTAGACCATAGTAGAAACAATGCACCAGATCAGTGTTCAAGTGGACAATATTTTTACAGCACGACAAGGGTCATAGCATAGGATCATATGGCGCCTGTCATACATTGTATGAACATCATTGGTCATTAGACGGGCGAACGCGTTCTTCAATCCAAAACGCCCTTCGTTGTAATAAGTTTATCTAATTAAATTACTCCTTTTCACATCTCTGTTAGTTCAAATAAGTATTTTAATTGGATAAGAATGAGCATGAATAGAGCGGTCCAGAATGGTACGTATATTGCCATTGTCATCTTCAGAAGTCATTTCAAAAATGACCAATCTTTAATATTCATACAAGGGTTTTAACCCGCTTTAATTAAAATCAAAATATTTATTTAGAGACCCGAGGGGAGGTTTCAAAGCTAAATCAAATTCTCAAGACTTGAAGTGTCTTTTTGTGTCGACAGTGGTATAATATTGCTTCATAAGCGGTTGATAATTGATTCATACTCTATTATTGACATAGACGCAGAAGTATGGGTCGTGTATGATAGTTAGACAACCTGTACAACTGGGTAAAACGACATCTTCCTACAATCTTTTGCTTCAACGTTGAATGTTCAGGTTGAAATGGGTCGTATAGAGTCCATTCAGGATGAGAGGTTAACCCTTTCCCTGTTCTGTATTTAGGCCAAATTTCAACACCTACTGAATATTCATTACCAAAATAGTTAAAAAGAAATATGGAAGGTGTTACATTATAGACATTTTAGAAAGCAAAGAAACAAATCTATCAAATTCCATTAGCAAACAGAGCAGACCCTGATCAGACGGCTCCTCTAGGAGCCGTCTGATCTGGGTCTACTCTGTTTGCAAATGCGTGAAAACACGTTTATATGAGGGAAAGGGTTAACCCTTTACTCCATAAATATTCAAGTAAGAGATAATCACGTCATGAATATTAGATTAATTTGTTATAACAGCACACGGAAACAGGAATGTTTGGTCATGGCAGAAACTGTAAAATCAAATCTATATTATCATATATCCTGTAATAGTTGTCTGATCTGAGTCTTCTCTGTTTGCAAAGGCATAGAAGGGCGTATTTAAGAGGTAAAGGGATAATATTTCTAGAGGAATGATAAACAGTGCATACATTAATCAGAGGGATCCTGTATGAGCCCTTTGATCTTGATCTACACTGTTTATAAATGACAGTTTATGTGTGTCCCGCATTCAAAGGATTCACCCATTTGCTCCCAATGGAGTCTCCCATATTTATATATTGGATTAGTCCAGTTTTTATCTAAGGGGTGCCTGGCCTAAATTTTCATTTTCGTTTTGTGTTATATTGAAATTCCTATTAGCAAACAGTGTAGACTCTGATCAGACGCCGCATTATGCGGCGTCTGATCAGAGTCTACACTGTTTGCCTACGTCCCATATATGGGATCGTGGGAACAAATGGGTTAATGCAAGCTGCACACAATTTTACCATGCCAAACATTTTGTTTGTTTCTAAATTGATGTTTTTTTATTGATTTAGATACAAACCAATTAAACATATGCGGAGCACTTAAAGGATCCTAGTTACAATGACTTTATATATACATGTATATACATGTATTTAAATTTTCAAAAACGATGTTCTCAACTTTTAGAACATATTTTATGAATGGGCTAGAGCTAAATGACGATGCTTATTTTGGCTTGAAGTTCTCAACTTTATACGTGTATATCTGTCTCTATGTAAATAGTATTGTGATTTTATAAACAGATGAATGGGAATGTTTCATAGGAACTGTCACAGTTTGGTGATCATTGATGAGTAGTCCACCCCACCCCATCCACATCCTTGTTGACGATATAAGTCTATGTGGGTGAAATATCGCCATTATGATTCATTGTCTAATATATATATTACCATTTCCTTCATATAAACGTGTTTTCACGCATTTGCAAAGGATTGTAAAGGAGCCGTCTGATCAGGGTCTACTCTGTTTGCTAATTGTATATGGAAGACCTGTTTCTCTGCTTTCTTAATTGGCTATAATGTTCCACCTTCCATATTTCATTATAACTACTTTGTTCATGAATGTTCAGCATGTATTAAAATTTTGAATAACCATAGAACAGGGGAAAGGATTGACTAGGATATACACGAACAGTGTAGGCCCAAATCAGAGGACTCCTGAATAAGCATTTTGATCTGTACCAAATAATGCAAACAGATTTCACAAGCATATATTTATTTACGTGAGAAGTGAACATCTTGCATAAGCCAAATTTGGACAGGTTTACCATATATAATGGGAACACAGTAAACCCCCTCTAAACCGGAATTAAATTTAGAATAAAAATCGGTCTTGGAAACGTATGGCAGCTTAATGCATGGTGAAAGTCTTAAGTTGCTCTAAGAGTCTTCTACATGATTTCACCCTGGATTAAGCAGCCATCTGCCTGAAAGTATCTAAATTCTTCTCTACTAGAATTCAGGTTTAGAGCGGTTCACTGTAAATGGGTTAACTGAAATATTTAATTAGAAAATTTACAACATGGACTCTTGCTTTGCCAAACCGTGTAGACTCACACCACAATTTTCCTATCACGCGGGACCTGTCGAAATAGGTCGCCGCATACTTCATTCTCAGTGTTGTTATATTTTCTGGTTCTTCGGGATCACGTATTCAATGCTATTGAGTACCGCTTCAGCCGATGCTATAGGGGCGTGAGCAGTTTTGCACTTTTAATTACTGCTCATGAACAGACTCCATACAATATAGTATGGATTTGTTATGAATATTTATTGGCTTAATTTCTATAATGGCACGTGATGTTTTGGTATTGGTAGAAACTGTAGTGTCCGATTTGTTATAATTTCATAAGCAAACAGAGCAGACCCTGATGCAAAGGCACAAACATAACAGAAATTACATTTTTGGCAGACACCAGTTTCCCATCAAGATACACGTTCATTACATTCTACACAGGTCGGATAATGAAAATCTGCAGTTGCTGCTGACTGTTAATTATTTAACCCTTTCCTTGATCAATATTCATGAATATTTATTAGTTGATGTGTTATAAAGTAAACTTTTAAAGAAAATTGTTGCTTTGATAAAATCTATATCACGTCATAAGCAAACAGAGCAGACCCTGACCAGAAGGCTCCTAAATGAGCCGTCTGATCTGGATCTACTCTGTTTGCAAATGCGTAAAAAGCTTTGTATGAGGAAAAGGGTTAGTTGATGGTGATGTATTGTGACTCCACTGCACGGGGTTAGATCCAGATCAGGCGGACCCTGTAGGAGCCGTCTGTTCTGGGTATGCTCTGTTGCTTATGATTATACAGCTTCTTGCTCATGCTTAAAATAGCGCAACAATACTACAAAAGAGTGCGACATTTAGCTTTGACATATAGCGGCATTACAATTTGTTGCGTCAGCCTTGCAACACATTTATAACGTCAAGTGCGACATTTAGCGTCGGTGCGACATTTAACGTTGCTACATTGCCTTTATAATTATTAAATTGATTTAATATTCATATACACTTTTACATGGATATTCACGAGTTAACTCATTCCCTCCTAGAAGGCATTTAGACCCAACTTTTTTTAACAAATCTACTGGAAAGGATTATTTTCTTGAAAAAAAAAAGGATTTTATTTAGAATCATATAGTTTTGAAACCTGGCTTTATAATGAGGTCAAAAGGCGTCTGTAGGATTCTGTGGGTCAACCCATAACTCCATCATGGGATGGTTAAAAGGTTACCTAGTGTATCTAGTAGGCGCTTCACGTCAGATAAGGAAGCTGTTACTTTGTAGAGTCGTTCAGTTGTGTGTTGTTGATATCATTTATTTTTTAACTCTTTAGTTCATAGGGACGCTTTTTATACCATTGCAAACAAAGTAGACCCACATCGCACGGCTCCTTCAGGACCCGTGATATATGGGCCTGCTCTGTTTGCTTATAGACAATGATCACCAAGATTTCACGTGTTCATATGACATAAACTTTCATGAAATTTACCCTTCGCTTGCTATTCACGTCAATTTACCTACATGTAAATAGTGAAGACCCAGATAAGACAGCTCCTGCAGGAGCTGTCTCATCAGGGTCTGCACTATTTACAAGTTGATTGTGCAACCAGTGCACTCCACAGCAGTGATTGCACAGCGAAATACTTCTACACAGTGAAGATATATGTAATCATACAACAGGGCATGGGTAAAGAAGGAGAAATGTATTATAGACAATAATATAAATCTGATTCTGCAGTTTCTGCAATCACCAAGAGTTTACGTGTTCATATCACATAAACTTTCGTGCAATTAAAAGTTACGATATATTTATTCCACGTGCATATTCATGAAGAAAATGATTAATGAATATTCATATAAGTAATTTTTATTTTATAAATAATTCTTAACTGAATATTTCAAATAGCATATGTACAAGGGAATATTTGACAGAAACAGGTCTATAACTATTCTATTAACAAACAGAAAGTATTTTTTCAGAAAGTGTCTATACGAGTTACTTGATCTTAGTCTACTTTGTTTGCAAATGTGAAAAAAAATCGTTTTTATTTAGTAAAGATTGAAAGGATTGAAATATGAATTAACCATTTACCTTGTCCCTACAGGGGTCGTCTGGTCGTAGTCTAGTCTGTTTGCAAAGACACCGATAGGCGTATCTTCAAGATAAATGTTACCGCGTGAAATATAACAATATACAATAGAACCCCTCTAATGCGACCACTTAAAGAATAACCATGGATGTCTTTATAAGCAGATGGTTGCTTAACTGCAGTACGAAAGTTATGCAGAAAGCTCCTATAGGAGCTTTCTGCATAACGTTCATCCGGCATTAAGCTACTACCTGCCTATGTCACCCAGAATTATGCCCCTCTTTGGTGGTCGCATTAGCGGGGGTTTGTAGTAACATTTCAAAACGAGAGATTTTGTACATATTGCCTTGAAACAATTTTGCTTTTATGTTATGCTGAATTTCACACAAATAATTGTGAATAGCCGTCAATTTTAGTAGCAGTTCATTAGCATGCTAGAAGATATTTCACTAATTTATATTTTAACTATCGTAATTTTATCAATGGCATAGGGTTTTCTCATTGTTTATGTAATTGTTGTTCAACAAAAACTATTTCGAAAGTAAAAGTCACCATATATATGTATGATACATAGTAGTGGCATTCAAGGCAGATCCTATTTTGTTTAAAAAAAAATAGAAACAATAAAATAAGCATTGTATTTTCAGATCAGCAGAGTCAAAGTCAATGTCACAAAAATCATGATGCGAAAAAGAGGGACAAAATTGCACAAGAGATCGCAGATTCCGAAGCGCGCAAGAAGACAAGGAGAAACCGTACTACTTTCACGACGTACCAACTTCACGAGCTAGAGAGAGCATTTGAGAAATCACATTACCCGGATGTATACAGTCGAGAAGAATTAGCGCTAAAAATAAACTTACCGGAAGTCAGAGTGCAGGTAAATATCCAACTTATATTAGAGCCGTTCATTGGCATTTATTTAGTAACACACGTCCAGTCACAGTGTCATGGAAAGCGCTGGTAAATTGCTCGACTGGTGTTTTTTTAAACGTATTATTGTTAGACATGAATACACTTAAAACATCAGTCTAATTCTTGCTAAATTAATACCCCGGGGACATATATGTTTAACACAACTCGGTTTAACTATTTGGGCTCAAAAATTCTAATTGTCGTCTGCAACTCTCTTTTGTGAAGATAGTTCGATTAAATGAAGAGGAAAGGGAAACATGCATACATGTATATAGAAATAGAGGTAGATACTAACTGAAGTCCCTGATCGGAAACCCGACTGCATTAAAAAAAATTATTTTGGCTCGATCAATGATTTTGAGTATTAGCTCAGCACTTTACTCTGTATATATACACATTTTAAAGCCTTTGTATATAAAGTAGTCCCACATCAGACGGCAACTGTTTGCTAATGAAACAATGTAGATCTTAACGGAGCCGACAAATCAGGGTCCGCTCTGACTGACAATGGGATTATATAGATTTTATTATACAGTTTGTTCTGAGGCAAAAAAAGCCAGCATATGCTCATATACTATTACAAAACAAAAAGTTGATTAATAACGATAATGTCGTCATTTCTTACATGAATACCCGTGAAAGTACTGATGAAAAGTGCCGAAGAACACAAATATAAACTTGTTCCTAAAACTGGGACAACATGCAGAAAAGGTGAACAGTGGATACATTCGTTACTAGAGCAACTCATCTGGTGATCTATAATGGACATAACTATACTAAAGAAAACATCGGTCTAAAGTGGCCATCACCATAACTGATACCAACATACCAACAGTTTATTGGTACGGTGTTATTCCTGCCCTGGGTCCAAGGTTATAAAACTTGTGAGTCTGAGTCCGAGATCATTCTCAAGTATCTGGTTAGATTCAGATGCCTGGGAATGATCTCAGACTCAGGCAAACAGTTTTATAACTTCGGGGCTTGCTAAACAATAATACTGTCTGCCCACACGTTTATCTGATGTTGTTACCAGTTCATTGTCTTGGCTTGGATCCCGATCAGACGCTGAATTACATATTAGTACAGTAAACCCCTCTAAACCGGGCGTAAAGTGTAGTATAAATATCGGTTTAGGAAAACAGGTGGCAGTTTAATGCAGGGTCAGAAAGCTCCTCTATGAGTTTTCTGCATGACTTTCGCCCTGCATTAAGCTGCTGAAAAGTACCGGTATCTGAATTCTTCTTTACTAGAATTCCGGTTTAGAGAGATTTACTGTACTGTCATTTTTAACATTTACAAAACACTCCCGGTACCCCCGGCGATCCAGTATGTGGGTTTATCACATGCCACTGCTTGTGTGTAGTTCATTAACCCGCTTAGCGCTTTAGTTTCAGAGCGAAATAACCCATCGGTGTTTAACTATAGAGTTTACTCAGTATAAAGAGATAATCTTTTACAGGATTTCGATGGAAAATTGTGTATATCCTGATCAGAAGGTTCCTCTTGAAGCCATCTGATCTGGGTCTACACTGTTTGCAAATGCCAGTGCACGTGTGTCCCACATTCAAAGGGTTAACCCATTACCCCATAGGCTATTTTAGATACAACCTGTTTAAATTAATCTACCGAAAAGGAGCATTAATTAGAGAAAAGGAAAATTTTAGAATTTTGTAGTTTGAAACCATTATTTATCACAATGGTTTCACAAAGTGACTTTTACAGTGTCGTCAAAAGTTGTCAATATGAGGGAATGGGTTAACTAGAATGATACCCTAAAATAAGTGTCAATATCTATCTTTAAGACAGGTGGCAACTTAATGCTGGGTGAAAGTCATACAGACAGCTCGTCTGGGAGTTGTCTGTGTGACTTTCATCCTGCATTAAGCAGCTTTCTTCCTAAAACGTTCTTAATTATTCATTACTAATGTTTCAATTTATCGAGAGTTTACTGTATGCGCTAAACAAGTTTCTGTTATTTGTGGTCATGTTGTTTGTGCTATTACGTGAAGACAAGAATCTAAACGTCGTTGTCATTTGTAATACACTTGTTCTTGACTTGATCTTTTACAATTTCAAGAGCCGGTTTGACCCTTTATGTTAATTCAAATTGTATTATTGCTAGACATGAATACACTAAATATCAGTCTAACTCTTACCAAAATAATATCTCGGGGACAATTATTAACAATACTCAATTTAGCTCTTTCGGTTCCAACGTTCTAATTGTCGCCTTCAACCTTCTTTTGTTTACTTGATGAATACTCATGAAAGAAGTAATGACCCTATGAATATCAACTATATGTTTTTTATGATGTCATATAAACGCAGGAAAATTTGGTCGTTGCAGAAACTGCTGAATCTAAGGTCTAAGGTCTAATAAATATATTCTGAAAATGGGTGATCCTTTGAAAGCAAAAGTAGAAATGCAAAAAGAGAAAATTGCAGACTCGGTTTTATTGAGTCTGTTCAAGAGTAGTAATTAAAAGTGCAACACTACTCACGCCCCCTAGCTCCGGCTTAAGCAGTATTCAATTTTCAAAACTAATAACATGAAAACTAATGATCCCGAAGGACCAAAAAATATAACAACACTGAGAAAGTTCATTGTTCATGATAGGTCCTTGTAAATACGCCAATAATGCGTGGTTTTCTAGAAATATTTAAATCAGACGATAGTATTGTATATTGATTGCTGTAGATAAATAATGCATTTAGAAAATCTGATTATTTAAATGTTTAAGAGCTCCAGATAAAGGTTCGTACCCAAGTACTAAAATCGTCATTTCTCCACCAAGCCCTATACTGTGACCTCCCTTTAGATTCGTCTCTTAATAATACGTTAATATCTAAAAGGTAACACAACTGTACAAAATAAAGTTTCTGTATGCTTTTACGACGGACATGGTGTTAAAGTTGAAAATAGATAACGAGGAAGGGCATAATGTCTATAGAAGTTCAACGGGAATTCAAAATAACAGTTGGTTAGGATAATGCTACTTTCACAAAGAGGAATACTTTTATAAGATTTGAATCCTTATGTGTGTTTAGTGGTTCTAATTACGAATAAATAGATCGTCTAGTATATTAACATTTATTTATATATTATCTGCATATTTCATTAAAACAAGGACATACACATACAAAGAGAATCTTGATTTTGAGTCAAGTTTACAACTAATAACATGAGCTATAATAACCTATTTACTGACAGTATATCAATGTAAATCAACGAACTAAGGGCCTGTGGATGAAAGAATTAAACAAAGAAGTTGAATAAACATAATTATGTACAATGAGTACTTCAATAAAAGACAGTCAAAGTGTAAATTGGAAACTTTTAATTTCGTGTCAAATACTTCATACTACTTCTACAGATCGGAACAATGTTAATTAAGGATTAGATACCGCTTGGTAATTAAATGACTGCCTTTATGAAAGAATAAGATATTAGACAACGCAATGAAGATATAATACATTTACAGAAATATTAGTAATTTTGGTCAGGATACTTTAGTACCAGAGGTCAAACATTGCATACACACGTGTTTCCTTCCCATACCAAAACTGTTACCAACCAAAACGAACCAGAAGGGTTTATTCGTGCCTTTAACGCGAATTCGCTGGTAGATTTAAATAGTCAAAGCGCCTGGTATGTTAATACAATGCATGCCTTATATTTCGATTTTTATTCAGTTGTATTAATGAAACCTGGCGTAATAACTATTAATATATGCACTTACCAGTCTGTTGCTCTAACGCTAAGTATCGAAACAGGAGCCAATATATGTATTCTTTATTTACGTCAATGTACATAATCACAGTAAATACATCAACTCATAACCAATACAAAGTGAACAATGCCATTCATTTGAATTATAAGAGACTATCACAGTTACTATCATAGTATGTATCTTAGTACTAATGCCATGCAATAGAATAATACTGCTATGCAAACTGTCAGTGTTTCACAGGAAACAACAGCAATATAAAACCTAGCTTAAATGAAACATTTTTTTTAAATCGGACCAGTCAATACAAGCACCCTGGTGTTAATATTATCTGCAACTTAAGACTTGTTATGCTGCTTACTGATCTGCCGACATACATTGATTTGAAATAATACTGTAAGCACACTAATAGCACTAACCAAAACGTTGTTGACCCCTTCAACAAATTAAATTAGTTTCAGACATCACGAGTATGGTTCTTTGACAAACATCGCGAGTATGGTCCGTTGACGTGTCTGCTTCTTTCCCGTGTCTTGAGTATACAAAAAACTAAAATGGCCAAATGAAGTCTACTTTATATTAACATTTTTGCTGCCAATGTCCCATCTGTGATTACCTATGCAAACAGCTTGGATCCAAATGAGATGCCGCCAAATATCGCTGCCAAAGTTTGTCTAACTCTCTATTTTGATACAGTAATGGAAAGAAATAAACTCTGATTAACTAGGTACATATGGTCATAAACTTTCCCGGCACTGACAATATAGAACAGAACTTCAGCATGAAAGTTGCATAATGGTTGCTAGTAAAGTAAAAGTAAAATAGCTAGCTATAGTTGCCAGTATAAAATATTTGAAATCCATATGATGTGTTTATGTTGAAAGTAATTGAAGCTACATTATGTCTGCTAGTAAATATGAGGGCATCCCTATGTAAGTGGCATATTAAAAATTCTGAAAGGGGGTGATGATCCCCGAGAGCAAAAATTGCAACACATAAAGAGAAAATTGCAGACTCGGTTTTATTGAGTCCGTTTTATTAAGTTGTACGTCTATTTTTGCACTTGTAAGTCTTCTTATTTTAATTTGCCAGCAAATACTATAAAACCTTAGTTAGTTACTGTACTTTTTTCTAGGGATAGTATCACACTATCACACGGATCCAATTGGCGACAAGAATGGCATTACATATTCATGCCCGAATGCTATCGCGTCCAGGTATATATACCATGTAATATCTCTCAGGTTATCACAGTTCTCGCGGCCAGGTGTATATACCATGCAATATATCTCAGTTTATCACATGTCTTGCCAGTATACGGCATGTGATATCTGAAATATGTCTAAATTCCTATACCATTTTTTTTGTCTAAATTCCTATACAACAAAATATGTCTAATTCTTGTACTACAAAATCTCTCGCCGGCCGGTCATGTCATTTAAGCCTGACCCACTAATTGCAAACAAGATAAAATGGATAAGAATCAGATGAAGTAGACGGCATATAATAATTAATGTTCCCAGGCAATTACAACTGAAAATAGAAAATGCATTGTGGTTACATGTTTAATATGAAAGCAAGATGATGTCTGCAAAAAACTTAAGAGTATAAAATGTAACAATAAGATGATGCATATATACATACTTCTATCGATGCAGTTGGCATATTTCTGATTATTTGGGGATAGTTTTGCTTTTATTCTTTCTTGAAGATATCTAGGAGTCAGAAACATAAACCTTTCAGCCATGGTCAAAATTGTAGTTGAATCATTTGGGGAAGAGAGAGAGAGAGAGAGAGAGAGAGAGAGAGAGAGAGAGAGAGAGAGAGAGAGAGAGAGAGGGGGGGGAGAGATTTCTTAAATTGGACATCTGGTGTTTTTGCAGCTGAGTTATCTTATCTGTATTTGTCATCAGAGATTAAAACCTCGGCCATTTGGATCTTCTTTCCATATAATAGTATCTAGATTGTGTAGAGTTGTACATAAGGGTTAACCTATCAATAAGGTCAATCAGCGACAAGTGTGATCGCGTCCGAGTATATAGACCGTGCAACATCCCACACATGCAACACTGGCAGCAAAGAATTTAAGAAGGACCATAATTGTAGGATTCTTTTATGTATACTTAACTGTATGCAGTAATTAACCTTTTACATTCCGCTGTAAAATAAAATCTGCGCAGATTTGCATATGGTGCAATTTCGAATACTTCCCGATTTGATAATGCTTTTGAGAAACTATGGACCAAGTGCCATAACACACATGATTGAGGAACTATGGACTAAACAAGTTACCCGACGTCTAATCTGGATCCAAACTAATAGCAAATGCGAATCAGGTCATGTAGAGGAGTAGAGGTTAATCGACAAATAGTTGAGTTGGACACAAGACTGTACCACCGTCTCATATTCCGTACAAAATAACGATAGGGAAGATTTGCTGAATCATGAAAACTAATTGGCGGTATGTGCGGTGTGTTGTATTACTGGCTGAGATTTGCATTTGGGTCATTTGATATTATTTGAAAATCATTTATAAAATGGTATGGTATATGAAAATATCAACAGCACAATTGTCTGTGAACAATAATATTTACCAGTAGTCATCTACAAACCTGGCGTGGAATCGCTAAGAGAATATGGACGGGACTTAACTACTGCATTCACTCATTTATTCATCTTATGATTTACCTCATGAATATTCATATAAGAAATGGCATCGCTCATTAGCTGTATTCTAACTTCTAATAATGATATTGGAATAATTCTGAAAGTGGGGGATCCTTCGAAAGCCAAAGTAGCAATGTGAAAAGAGATAATTTTAGACTCGGTTTAATTGAATCTATTCATGAGTACTAATTAAAAGTGCAACACTACTCACGCCCCCTACCACCGGCTTAAGCAGTATTCAAATTTCAAAACTAATAACATCAAAACTAAAAGAAATATTTTGGCCATCGCGGAAACTGTAAAATAAGATCTATTAAAGCAAACCGAACAGACCCTGATAAGGTCTGGGGCTACTCTGCAAAGGAATGATAATGCGTGACTGATAAGTAATTAAAACAGAAAAGACTTATATATTTAAGCAATATAAAAAATAATTAAAAGCTTTTGACAAGAATGAACACTGTGACAAATGACAATTTGTTTGTTTGACATTGCTTTGACGGCACTGCGACGCAAAAAGACCATAAAGCGCCGATAATGAGATATTTTACGTTTAACATATTTATAAACGTCTTATTACAATACAATGTCTCAGAGACGACCACTTAAGAGATGTCTAAGTTTTAGACAGGTTGTAGCTTAATGCAAGTCAAACCATACGGCAAAAACTCCCGTACGAGCTTTTTGCATTACCTTCGTTTTGCATTAAACAACAATTTGCTGGTAGAAATCTAATGTTTATTTACGAAGTATTCCCTGCAAAAATGTTTTACCGTGTATGTAATTCCTTAACCCTTTCGGCGCCAAATTTCTAATTGTCGTCTGCTATGCGATTTTGGTTCAGTCATTTGGTAAATTAAGGAAATGAGATAAATAAATGCAAATTTCAAAGGAATAAAGCGCAGATATAGAAAAAAGAGTTTGAGACAAAAAGTGAAGTTCCTGATCAGTCTGATCTGGAACTGCACTATTTGTCGTGGTGCATTTATGCGGCATCGGCGGTGAAAGGGTTAAATGCGGAAGACACATGTACTGTCATTTGCGAACAATGTAGACCCATATCAGATGGCTCCTAGAGGAGCTGATCAGGGTCTGCACAGTTTGTCATGCAGAATTCTATAACACGGTTGAGTCATTCATACTGAGTGGACTATCAACATTACTCTGACACTATAGCGTTCAAGGGGTTTATGAAACAATGGGAACTTCTGTTCAAATCTTATTAAATGTTCGTTCACTTTAATAAATGTCTTTTGTACTTATTCAACATAATGTTCGTAATTCGTAATTGCGGACATAAAAATAATATTTCTTCCTGTATATTAATCGTAGGGAAAGACACAATAATATAAGAACATTAAAATATCACCTAATTTACGTTCTGCAACATATTACCATGTTCATCTCTTATATTTATTCTTTGTAACTATTTTGTCATATAGAGATTTGTATAGACATGCGCTTGCATCGTAAAAGCTAGCTGTGTTTACACATATATACATGCATATATACGTATATTCCATAAGCACATATAGCAGACCCTGATCAGACAGCAAAAGCGTAAACATGCGTATATAGAGAGTTTAGGGTTACACATACACCGTCACCATGTTATTACACTTTTCTAAATCAAAGTAGTAGTCAAGTGTAAGATAGTTGAATAGTAACACCGTGGAATCACTTGCCCGTTTAACTGAAGATCGTACGGCCAAACTTATCCTAATTTCGGACAATCGCTACTACTCGGACATTTCCATTTGCGATTGTCGTATGTTAGACCTTACGACAATTTCAGTCGTACGATGTTTAGTAAAACGGGCCTCTAGTAATTGTCTTTTAGGCGAACGTGGCGCTGGCATGAGATAAAACTACACGCTTTCTGACAGTACAAATGTTTGGCCTGTCCGCTTTCTGATTTCTGTGTTGATCTCATGACAAAAGGCTTGGTCATCAAATCAGGCAAAGCGAACACTAATAAACTAATGGGTTCATAATGAGCCTGTCTAACACCCTTTACAGCTCATCAGAAACTGTCTTAGTCGCTCCATCAGCCAATCACTTCATTTTCCTCTTGTCTCATTTCAAGAGTAAATAATCGTGTCTTATACAGTAATTTCGTAAAAAGGCGTTGATAATGAAATTTATTTTGTGCATCTCGAATTCCAAATTAAATTCAGCGGCGGTAATAATATAAATTTGCAAAATCCTCCCTAATTTATCGAGGGCCGGTCACAATTGGTCCTTCTTGCAACGTCAAACATTCTTATTCACGGTGGCTAACCGTGAATACAGCAGCTGTATTCACGCAGTGCAATCAGCCTGCGGGCAGCGGTGTCGAACACAATGGAACACGATCGAGGATCAAAAATGTATCAGGTTTAGAGGACATCAATTAGCGTTTGAAAGCTAAACAGTCGGAAAATGGCTTTTGGTTTGTAAGAGTTTATAATGAGTCTTAAGTGGATCTCACAAGATAGTTATTTACACGTGATAGCATCATCGTCGAATAATTAATTCGCTGAAAGGAATCGCCGGGAATCCCATCAAAATGATGAACGAAACGAGCATAATAGACTCAATGCGCCTACCATGACTATCCTTTAGTATGCTGGGTCTATAACAGTCTGTATATATTACTGTTTCTTGTATCTTATGTCTTGTATCAATAAGGTCCGTTTCGTAGTATATTACTCTGTGAAAGGTAGACTATATGTTTCAAACATTCTTCATCGGCTGGAGATAATCCGTGTCCTCGTTTGGAGCTGATCTGTTTTCTCCAATACATGTTTAAGATTAATTGGCTAAAGATTAAGCGCTCAAATGCATGTGCTTAATTATAGTAATAAGCGTATCATAATTAATTCACAGAAATCTGTGCTAATTTGGTAATGATTTAAAAGCGTAACGAATGAGATGCTAGCGATGTACGAGGTTGTATATATTAGCTGAAGATATTGGCTTAGCCATTTACTATATGAATACTCATGTAAGAACTAATGACACCGTGAACATTAATTAGATGAATTGTTATAAATTAATAGCACATGGACACAGAACCTTTTAACCATGGCAGAAACTGCAGAATCATATCAATATTATATCATAAGCTAACAGAGCAGACCCCTGGTCAAACCTCTCCTAGGAGCCGTCTGATCTGGGTCTACTCTGTTTGAAAAAGGTATAGAAAGGCGTATTTATGGAGTAAAGGGTTAAACATGGAATGTAACATTCTTATATAATTGGCAAACTTATCAATAGTCATAATTAATTTGTAAATTTGACGTTTAGGTTTTACATACTTGCCTTTCCATACATTTACTAAAACGTTTCTCTGTCTGTCTACTCGTTTACTTAGGACTGGTTAGCTGTTCTATGCAGATTACCTGTGCGTTCCCCAAAGCGTGCTAAGAATTTGGTTAATCTGTTTTGTCAAAATGCATTCGAATATCAATGTTTATTCCGAGAATTTAAGGTTTTGAATATTTGAATGACGGCATTACAGGAAAAAGCACTTGCGGGGAAACACTATAAAATATATATGCACTGCACACTTATTTTTATTAACTCTTCTCTGCTGTGAAAACAAAGTGTCTGCTCAATGTTGGAACTGGTGCAGTACTGACTACTTCCGATTCAATCAAATTTGTCAGAAAATACTGACCGTGTGTCAAACAGCTTGGAGCTGTAGGAGCTGTCTGATCTGGATCTGCTGTTTGTTTATGAATTTTAAAGTTTGGGTCTGACTGAATTTTCTGGCTAAACACTTTTACCTCTGAATAGGGGATCTCTGCTGCTTGTTTATGGATTTTAAAGTTTGGGCCTGACTGAATTTTCTTGCCAAACAACTTTACCTTTGAAAAGGGAATTTTTTAAATCAAAATTGGGAAAAACACACTTTCTGTCATTGGGAACATAGCCCAATAACGGCTATAAAATCACTTGAAAAAAGCCCTGATTTCCACTGAAAATGAAATCAGAGGTTCAAACAGTTTGGATCCCGAATTGCTCGCCGTCTCATCTTGCGATATCATATGTTAACCGCATATGTTTTAGTTAGGACAGCTTTGCACTCATTTCTCCGATTTCGTCATATAACCGGGGAAAATTTATTCGACAATATACGAACAATATCCTTCAGTTTTTCTCAGATTTTTCCGAACGTGTGTCCCTCTTTTTAAAAGATATAATAAACCATTTAATTTTATGTTCAGGTATGGTTCCAAAACAGACGAGCAAAATGGCGCAGGCAAGAAAAGCTAGAAAACGCAGGATTCAAACTAACGGAATCGTTCCCTATGTCCGCTATTACTGGAAGGAATCCGAATGCATCACTGACCTTTGACCCTTGGATTACTTCACCGGTCGGTGCAAACACGTGCGGCGTCAATCCCGTGTCACATGGACAAATGGCGTCATCACCTTCACCCCCAAATGTCACGGCATATACGTCATTTCTGTCCAATCCAACATTTACCGGAAACACGCACGTAAACTCTGCTATTCACAGTTTACTCGGTGGAATTGGAAGACTGGATGAAAATGATCCAAGAAACTCGAGCATCGCCTCTCTGCGACTGCGAGCAAGAGAGCACATGGAACATATTGAGCGAAAATACCATGTGTAATCTATGCTTTGTTCACATTCTGATATATAAGACAATCTTAGATTCAATTTACACACGTTCGATCGGTTCCCAGCTTCAATCATTTTGGTAGAAGATGGGAACCAAGAATTTATATTTCTATAATGTACTGAGCATGTGCATGTTATTTAAATTCGTACGCTTGAAACATTACTGTATGCATACGTGATTCATTAGAGAAAGATTATTTTGCCTTATATTATCAAAGATTGGAACTTCTGTTTAACCCTTTTCCTTGTAGAGTTTTACAGACATGAGTAGATCAAGATCTGATTACTCCTGTTGTAGCCGTCTGATATATATGTAGTAAAACCCCGCTAATACCACCACCTAAAAGAGGTATAAGTCTGGGTGCTAGATACAGGTGGTAGCTTAATGCAGGATAAAAGTATAGGAACGTTCTGCATTACGTTTGTCCTGCATTAAGCAACCACCTGCTTATAAAGACACCCATGTTTATTAATTAAGTGGTCGCATTAGATGGGTTCTACTATATATAATATATAAAAATCAAATACTAACATTTCAAAATCAGTAGTTTTGTGGGATAATAATTCAGTTGCACACTATGGTTCGACAGAATGTCGCATTGGCGATTTCTTGCATGAACCGTTTCTTGTCGTATTTGCAAACAGATTGAATCCAGATGAGACGCTAAGTAACTCGGCGTTGCAATAGGATCAAAGCCGTTTGATATTTGTTCAACAGTTTCTGAAAAACGTGTGTTATGAAGTAATTATTTTCTCAAAATTTTATTGAATCGGAATTGTATTTATTGTATGTTGAGCAGACATTTTCACACCGGGGTAAGACTTAGTGCTTGACTAATGGTTTTACTGCTTGATAACGAACTGTTGATAGTGAACAGACATGGGATCTTTCAGAGCAGAATAATTATTAGTGCTCCTGTGTGTAGTTTACTGCGTTATTCAGTTCTGCATTCAGCTACACAATATCATTGGCTGCTTTTGAGTGGCGCGAATAAATATGAGCCAGCTGTTTGATGAAATGTTTAATGCAAACAGTGTAGAGTCAAATCAGATAGTTTTACTATGATCAGGTATCTGATAACATTGTACGCTAAATGGAAAGATAGAGAATAAATCATTACACAGAGGTCCAGATAAGATGCGTAAATAAAAACACTTTCAAAAATAGCTCCTTTATTTCTCCACCAAACCCTATACTGTGACCACTCTTTAGAATCGTCTCTTTGAGATGATTCTAAAGAGTGGTTGCAGTATAGGGTTTGGTTGAGAAATGACGATTTTAGTAGTTGAGTACGCAGCTTTATCTGTAGCTCTGATTAATTTACATATTCCAATGAGAGATACACAGTGTAGACCGCTACCAGACGCCGTGTCAGAGACGCGACTGATTCATGATTGATACGAAGTGTAGACCGCTACCAGACGCCGTGTCAGAGACGCGACTGATTCATGAGAGATAATGTACGAAGTGTAGACCGCTACCAGACGCCGTGTCAGAGACGCGACTGATTCATGATTGATACGCAGTGTAGACCGCTACCAGACGCCGTGTCAGAGACGCGACTTGTCCGAGTGCACATTGTTTGCAATGCAATAAGCATGCTTTTCCCAGAGAGCGATTGATAGGCTGCTGCATATGTATCGCCATTGTTGGAAATGTTGTCTTATTTTGAATGTATGTTTTTTGTCTTAATTCTTTCTACGAGAGGCTTTCTACACATGTTTGCAAAATGTACTGTCGCAGATCAGACAGCCCCAATAGGGTTTGTTTGATTAGGGTACGTACTGCTTGAACGTGGGATCTTTTAAGCCCGAGTGTAAAAATCATTCATATAGATTAGCATCAGTATATACATACCTGAATAGTAAGTGCTAGAATAAATATGCATCAACATTATTTATGGAGTAAATGGTTAAAGCAAAACATACAATCAAAAGACTCTTTTAGTGTTTCACAATATATGCATGTATGTAAACAGTTGTTGAATGTGTAATATTATGCTATGTGTGTTGGTCAGATATTTATATACATTTGAACCAAGGCCACAATGACCACTTAATGAATAGAAATGTGTATCCTTAAAAGCAGGTGGTTGCTTAATACAGGATGCAAGTCATACAGAAAGCTCCAATAGGAGTTTTCTGTATGACTTTCATCCTGCATTAAGCTACCAACTGACTCAGACTTGTGCCGGTTTTAGGTGGTCACTGTAGAGTGGGTTTACTGTAGTAATGAACCAGTAGCTATACTAGTGTGAAATAGACATAGACGTTGCGAGAAAATGTTAACCATCACATATGTACGCATTTGTAAACAGAGTAGACCCGTGTCTGACGGCTCATTTTGGAACTGTCTGGTCAAAATCCGCTCTCTTTGCTTATTGAATTATAAAAATCTTATTCTACAGTTTCTGCCGTGGCCAAACTGTCTGTGTTCATATGCACCCTAATTAATATTCACGGTGTCAGTATTTCTTACATGAACATTCATCATTCACATTGGTTAGATGTGTAGCACAACTGAAATATTAAGAAGCATGGGTAGGGTGTGGACAACCACTGAAGTTGTCTAGTAGTAGTTGATGAGGAAACATCGAGAGCTATGGTGATTTGTATTAAGAAATATTGGCCACTTGATACAAAACATGTATGGCATGATAACTATTTGCTGAATGGAATATCTTAATGATATGAATTATTGGCCCTTCTTTTGCTAAGCGCAACCTGACTGACATTTTCGAAAATCTTGGAATCCAGATGTGACGCCGAAAAACCCGACGTCTCTTTAAGATCCACTCAGAGAGTGAAAACTTTTAACTAATCGGATTCGGATAAAGTTTAACATGTCTTAAGCGGCCATCAAACACTGGTCTAAGTATGGGTATTTAAGGCATGTGGTAGCTTAATGCAGTCAAACGTAATGCAGAAAGCTCCTATATGAGCTTTCTGCATAACCATTGCCTTGCATTCAGCAATCACTTGCTTTTCAAGACTCCCATGTTCAATAAATGAATGACCGTTTAAGACAGGTTCTACTATAAACAGATCAAGATGGTTTTTTATGGGAATGGTTAAGCTCGTTCAATGAAATCACGTGATTCACAAATGCTCGTATTATGATATTCCATTAAACGCCAACAATCCAAATATTTCAATAAGGTTTTAGTTTAAATAACGAACCCTCTACTCCAAGAATATTCAATATAAAAAATAATGACATCGTGAATATGGAGTAACTGTTTTTTTAAACTGAAAGAATGAATAAGGGATATCATGACAGAAACTGTTAAATCAGATCTATATTACTTCACAAACAAACAAACAATACAGACCCTGTCCAGATGGCTCATAAAGGAGTCTTCTGATCTTGGTCTGTTTCGTTTGCAAATGTGTTAAAATGCGTATTTATGGAATAAATGTTTGGCATTGGATTCTTCTTAAACGATGGCTGATTCTCGCCTGATTCAATACTGTTTATATGCTGTAGGCTGTATGTTCAATACAGGTTTTGACCCTGTCCCTGTTCTACGTGTATTCCAATTTTCAATACCTACCGAATAATCAAGAACAAAATAGTTATAATGAAATATCGAAGATGGATCATTATAAAGAAACAGATCTTTCAAATTCCATTAGCGAAACGAGCAGACCCTGATCATACGATTCCTATAGGAGCCGTCTGATCTGGGTCTACTCTGTTTGCAAATGCGTGAAAAGGGCGTTTCTATGAAGGTTACAGGTGTTAACAATCATCCCGCTATCCGTGACTTGACTCGCATTTGCAAACAGCTTGGATCCAGATCAGATGCCAAGCCATTTGGCGTCTCATCAGGAGCCAAACTGTTTGATATCCCACCAACAGTTTCTCAAAAGCTTAATCGAATCGGAAGTAGTCAAATAGCATCCATATTTATGACAATGTATTATTGTTTTTTTACAGCGGGATATTAGTTATACATATACAGCGTTACAGATAAGGTTTTGATGCAATTGGGTATTTACTCCTTGACTTTTTACAGATTTTTATTGGGTATTGGCAATTTTCGTAATTGGGTATTATTCATATTCTCATTAGGTATTCTAATTTTTTTTGCTTTTTGCTATATATATTTATTTGCTTTGTGTTACTCATTTTTTGAAAAACAATTGCTTTTTCCACAATTTTAATTGGGTAAATACCCCAATACTCCCCTTATCTGTAACCCTGATATAGAGGAGAGTCAACAGATAAGGCAATATAGTAGAACCTGTCTTAAGTGGCCACCAAAAAGAGGTTTGATAATGGATCTGTAAGGCAGGTGGTAGCTTAATGCAGGTCAAATGTAATGCAGAAAGCTCCTATAGGAGCTTTCTGCGTTACATTTACCCTGCATTAAGCAACCACCTGTATGTTTGGATTCCTCTGTTCAATAAATGAATGACCGGTTAAGACAGGTCCTACTGTAACTGTCGTTATGTATAAAGTCACAAATTAAAGTGTGCCATATAATTGCAGATATTAATGAGCTAGTAAGATGCTAGAATGAATTGTAATGTTATGCAATAAAATCATCGTATACCATTGAAGAAGCAATTTGTGGTCTATGCTTCGTGTGAAAGGGAAACACAGTGGAGCTGTCTGCAAGACTTTCACCCTGCAAAAAAGTTGCGATCCGTCTTAAAGACTAATACCGGTACA
Organism: Azorinus chamasolen; assembly: GCA_963576725.1. Taxonomy (NCBI): domain Eukaryota; kingdom Metazoa; phylum Mollusca; class Bivalvia; order Cardiida; family Solecurtidae; genus Azorinus; species Azorinus chamasolen. The sequence goes on along the minus strand of OY755239.1, from coordinate 30,831,975 downwards.
TTGTAGTTATATATATATATATACGTGTCTTTGGAACAGAGAGGTTTTACTTTATTCTGCTTTTTCAGTTTTAAACGCTATTCAGTATTGAAAGGGATTGATTTCCACGCATTACCCTACCTTTTTCGATTTGTTGTTCTACTTTGTGTTGTAATAAAAAGCAGGAAGACTTTCATTATGACTTAAATTTACCCGTACAAAATCGGAAAACTGAATCCTAAAGGAGTAGTCTGAGCTGGGTCTTCTCTGTTTGCAAATGTGTGAAAAGGGAAACTGCTATTACTAGTACATTGTATTTTAATATCACATATCTTCGATGCACCCCGAGTGAATTCTGTTTGTTTTCTTTTGTTCGGCATGTTTCTACGTATTTTCCTGTCGGGGAGATTTTCGTCAATGTAAATTTTAACGTTTGCCCTTTCCCTTATATAGACGCTGTTTGGCACATTTACAGACATAGTAGACAATGACCAGAAAGCTCTTGTAGAGGGTGTCTGATCAGAGTTAGTCCTGTTTGCTTATGGATTTCTGAAGCTCATTGTTAATTAATATGTAATTACAAAACTTCGGTCCATGGATATTCATACAGTAATAAAATCTTAAATTAATATTCACGAGGAAATGGTTAATGTCACATACAACCACACTTTCCCAGGATGGGTTTAATTTGATGTTATCTTAATTAATTACACAATGAATCATTTCTGAAGTCTCATTGAGCGTATTCAGTTGTCGCCCAAAAGCAAATATTTGACCTACTACTAATGTCAAAAAGATTGCATACAACGATGTATTTGGTGTCACAGAAAAAATGAAAAAGCATATGTGACTTCGTATTTCCATTAACCATTGTTACTATGGCTACTGTTTGGGTTTTCGTATACACTCATTTTGTCATTTTCGGGTCCTTTAGGTCCAAGTCAACGGAAACGTCACCAAAGAGTCAACAAACCATTTGTGTCGCCCCTTTGGATCATGTACTCTTCAGTCGGGAGATTCTTTGGTGTGGAGACCGTTTCCGGTACAAACCAGCGATTTCCACGTCTACCTTTCACTAGTCAAACAAACCGTCCTTTCAACCATTAGACAAATTTAACAGGATAACACAAAACATCATCTCTTTCGTCCCTAATTTGTCTAGAGACGGCTCCAATAAATTGGTACCCAATAGGTAAGCTATCTCGAGTGTTTAAGCAGTTTTGCAAAGGAGGTTTTCTAGAGGCGGGTCGCCGACTCTCGTCTGTTTAAAATAACAGACGACAGGGCGCCTAAATAGACAAATTGATATTCATTCTACATCGCCATACAGAGAGGTACAATTACCCACAATTCATCGAGGGTGCTCAAAACGCCTGAAGTATTTCAATTTCTTGACACATGCTTTTTAGTCATTGAAACCGCCTCGTGCTGGTAATGAAGATGTTACGCATCGTCCATAGAGCTAAGACCGGCAAAAGTAAATAGGACGATTGTCAAAAAAGATAATTTAATCAAACTGGCCAAGTCGCAGCATGGCCCCTATTCAAAGAGTCTTTATTAAAACTGAATATGAGCACGGTATAATGATATCGAGGAACACCCATGGGCTCACCAGGGTTGGGGCTTCACAAATTACGACCATAGACGAGAAGAACTCAAACGAGTGTTGAATTAAATTAAGTGAAAATTGCTACGTAACAGAATAGCCCTACATCGGTAAATTATGATGTAGGTTGGTGTCTTTTTTTTTGACAAATAAAAAAGGCCAATGAATGGTGCATTGTATTTTTAGTTAAAAGGTGTATTGAAAATGTCTTATTTATATAATCAACATATTCGTGCCTAGTTGGTTGCACAGCAAAAGTCTCATTGAAAGATACAATGCTGGTAGATAGGTGCATACCTGACTGAGCACAGTAAACCCCTCTAAACCAGACGTTAAATAGTATAAACATCGGTATTGGAGACAGATGGCAGCTTAACGCAGGGTGAATGTCATGCAGAAAGCTCCTTCAGAAGCTTTCTGCAAGACTTTCACACTGCATTAAGCAGCCACCTGTCAATGAAATATCTAATTTTTTCACTACTAAACTTCCGGTCTAGTGGGGTTTTACTGTAATCAACATGTGTGTGCCTAGTTGATTGTACAGCAAATGTCTCCCTGAAGGATACAATGCTGGTAGACAGCAGCATACGTAATTGAGTACATGAACTCGTGTCTAGTACAGAACAATATCTGTCTAGTACAGTACAATCTCTGTCTAGTACAGTACAATATCTGTCTAGTACAGTACATTCTCTGTCTAGTACAGTACAATATCTGTCTAGTACAGTACAATCTCTGTCTAGTACAGTACAATATCTGTCTAATACAGTACAATCTCTGTCTAGTACAGTACAATATCTGTCTAGTACAGTACAATCTGTCTAGTACAGTACAATTTCTGTCTAGTACAGTACAATATCTGTCTAATACAGTACAATCTCTGTCTAGTACAGTACAATATCTGTCTAGTACAATACAATCTTTCTAGTACAGTACAATCTCTGTCTAGTACAGTACAATCTCTGTCTAGTACAGTACAATCTCTGTCTAGTACAGTACAGTATCTGTCTAGTACAGTACAATCTGTCTAGTACAATACAATATGTCTAGTACAGTACAATCTGTCTAGTACAGTACAATCTCTGTCTAGTACAGTACAATATATGTCTAGTACAGTACAATGTCTGTTTAGTACAGTACAATATTCTAGTACAGTACAATCTCTGTCTAGTACAGTACAATCTGTCTAGTACAATACAATCTGTCTAGTACAGTACAATCTTTGTCTAGTACAGTAAATCTATGTCTAGTACAGTACAATCTGTCTAGTACAGTACAATATCTGTCTAGTACAATACAATATCTGTCTAGTACAGTACAATCTGTCTGTACAGTACAATCTGTCTAGTACAGTACAATATCTGTCTAGTACAGTACAATCTGTCTAGTACAGTATACAATCTCTGTCTAGTACAGTACTATCTCTTTCTAGTACAGTACAATATCTGTCTAGTACAGTACAATCTGTCTAGTACAGTATACAATCTCTGTCTAGTACAGTACAATCTCTGTCTAGTACAGTATAATAACGCTAATACGACCAATCAAAGGAAGTATAATTGTGGATTTTAAAAACGGGCGGTAGTTTTTTACAGGACAAATGATATTCAGAAAGCTCCTATAAGAGGTCTCTGCATTACCGTTGTTCTGCATTAGGCAACTACCTATGTTTACTCACTGCTATGTTGATTAATTGTTTGGTCGCATTAGCGAGACTTTGCTGTTTTTTGGTCTATTATGATTAAACTGAATGCATGACATTGGCATTTTGTCGATCTATTGACAACATTATCGACAAAAGCGTCGAACAGCTTATGTCCGGATCAGATGTTGAGGTCGCATGAATTGACCCAGAACAAACACGTCTGCAATAGGAGTAAAAAAAATTCTAAACTAGTCACGTAAAATTGGCATAACTGTAAGTATTACTCACAGAGATCCTGATAAGATGCGCAAATTAAAACATTTTCAAGAATAACTCCTTTAGTTCTCCACCAAACCCAATGTTGTGACCACTCTTTTGAATCGTCTTAAACTCTATGTTGTGACCACTCTTTAGAATCGTTTTGAAGAGACGATTCTAAAGAGTGGTCACAACATAGGGTTTGGTGGAGAAATGACAATTTTAGTATTTGAGTATGCAAGTTTATCTGTTGTTCTGTATTAAAGCGTTCACCTAAAATAGGCATACTTATAGGTGTTAAAAGCACGCGGTAGCTTAATGCAGGAATAACTTTATGCAGACAACTCGTACAGGTGCTTTCATCATTACTTTCCTTCTGCATTAAGCAAATGCCTGCTTAAAAACACCAATTTGTATTCTTTAAGTGGTCGTTTTAAAGGGAATCTGCTTTATGAGTTAGGTTGCAAGTTACAGTAAAACCCCTCTAAACTGGACGATTGAATTAGCATCAATATCGATTTTTAAGATAGGTGGCAGCTTAATGCAGGGTGAAAGTCAGACAGAAAGCTCCACTAGGAGCGTTCTGTATGACTTTCGCCCTGCATTAAGCAGCCACCTGCCTAAACATATCTAAATTCTTCTCTAATAGAATTCCGGTTTAGAGGGGTTTTACTGTAATCTACTTCTTTATAATCTCAGGAGTGATTATTCTTTCACACTATGGTGCCATAAACTAAGGTACTAAAACTTTCTTTTTCGACGATAGTTATTCTGTTTATAAATTTGCATATTAAATTTTGTCAATAACTGAAAAGCCGTAAGTTAAATATCTTCTTTTGTGGTGTTGTGATTTGGGTGTAAAATATCAAAAGTATTTTCAATACCATTTGTTTGAGTTTTCTAAAATTCTTCAAAGAAACTCCGCACACAAGTTGATTGATATCATAAATCAAAACGAATTTCAAGGGCGAAAAACGGCAATAAGTAAAATCTAGCAGCGTAATTCAAAGGTGATTGCATTGTTGAAATACTTAAGAATTTAGTCACAATATTCATATTCATGTTTTCCTAAAGATAGAATTAGTTCACAGTAATGGCAATTTTAAATACAAAATATGTATTTGGAAATTGAAATATTACTATGAATCATCAAATAAGACGAAATATAACTATCGCACAGTTGACATGAGTCAGTATGTGATCTTTTCACAACTTTAAAAATGTAGAACATAATAATACAAAAGAAATAATATAAATCAACACTTTGATGATTAATGGTTTCTGATTTGTTTTAGTTTCTGTGATGGAAATGTTTGTCTGATCAAAATATATGATACAGTTCTAACCCGCTCTACAAAGGTGTCGCTCAAATATATTAACTCATTCTCTCCTAGGCTAGTTTTAGACCCAACCTCTTTGAATGTATCTACCGAAAAGGAGCATTTACTAGAGGAAAGGAAAGATTTAGAATTTTGTAGTTTTAAACCATTGTGATAAATAGAGCATTTGCTCCTATAGGGGCAAACGCCTAATTATCACAATGGTTTCATAAAATGACTTCTATAGATGCGCAAAAATGCGTCACTAGGGGATAATGGGTTAAAAATGATTCTTGGTACCTTTGCAAACAGAACAGACCCAGATCATACACCATAAGCTAATACAGTATACCATGGTCAGACAGATCCTATAGGAGCTGTCTTATTAGGGTATACATGTACTTTATTTGCTTTTAGAATGATAAACAGTAAAACCCCTCTAATGCGACCACCTAAAAGATGTATACTTATTGGTGGTAGAGGCAGGTGGTAGCTTAATGCAGGACAAAAGTAATGCAGGACGCTCCTAGAGGAGCATTCTGCATTATTTTTGTCCTGCATTAAGCAACCATCTGCTTATAACGGCACCCATGTTTATTCATTAAGTGGTCGCATCGGAGGGGTTCTACTGTAGATCTAATTCTGAAGTTTCTGTTATAGCCAACATATTCCTTGTTAATGTATAACTATAACAAGAGCCGCGTGCGGCGTCAACGCTCGTCTGATTTAGTGCTTGTCCACTAAAACAATTAACGACAATAAATCCAACATTTTGAAATCAAGAGTTAGGGTTCTTATGTAGGGACCGTTACCTCAATGAGATCTGCCAACCTATGAAGTTTCATGTTGATATATCTTAATGTTTTTCGAGTAATGAGCTACATTAAAGTTTTTGCACGCCGACGACGCCGACAACTACGACCAGAAAGCTCCTCTGGGATATATGCAGTAAACCGCCTCTAAACCGAACGTTACATTTAGTACAAATACCTGCTTAATGCAAGGCGAAATTCATGCAGAAAGTTCCTCTAGGAGTTTTCTGTGTGACTTTAACCCTGCATTAATCAGCCACCTGTCGAAGAGTGTCTTAATTCTTCTCTACTAAAATTCCTGTTTAGAGGGATTTTACTGTATCTGCATTTACTGTGACAGAAAACAACTCTCAAAGTACATTTTTTTATATTTCGAATATTGACACATACGTTACATCATCTATTTTAACTAAGGTATGTTTACATTTTGACTAGACTTCCTCATACATGTGCTCAATATTTAACTTCTACTGTTAACCCTAAACCTGATAAATATTCATGTAAGAAGCAATGACATCATGAATATCAATTTGATTTTTTATAATCGTATTGTGAATGAGGGGAATTTTTAGCATGGCACAAACTGTACGACTATGTTTATATTATTTCATAAGCAAACAGAGCTGATCCTGATCAGGTGGATCGTGCAGGATCGTTGTCTGATTTTGATCTACTCTGTTTGCAAAGTCGCCCAGGATCCATGCTTATAAAGCTTTTTAGTTGAGTCTGAGTTTGTTCTCAAGCTTTTGATTGGTCAGATTTGCCAATCAAAAGCTTGAGAACAAACTCAGACTCAACTAAAAGTTTTATAAGCATGGAACCAGATGCTATTTATGAGGTAAATGGTTAACCTTATACTGCTGACAGAATAATGTCAATTCAAACAGCAGTTTGTCGCATTCAAACGTTATTTCTGTTCGGAATTGAAGAAAACGTGCAGGCTGATCTACCAAACTCTCTCCCGTATGTGACCGCTACTCATTAGAATTGCCAAGGGAATGCGAGTCTAATGAGTAGCGGCGATATATCTAACCCTTTCCTCATCTAAACGTGTTTTCACGCATTTGCAAACAGAGTAAAGCCAGATCAGACGGCTCCTATAGGAGGTCTGATTTTAACCCTTTAACTTCCATTTAACAGTAGAACTTGTCGTAAGCAACCATTCATTTATTGAATACTCTTTATACAATCATGTTAAATTGATGAAGGTAATCAACTAGCCCTATAATTCCGCTCTCTGCAACCTTACACGTGCAGTAAAACCTCTCAATAACGGCCACTAAACTACATCAAGTATTTTGTGTTAAAGACAGGTGGTTGCTTAAAGCAAGGCGAAAGTAAAACAGAACGCTCCTTTTGGAGCGTTCTGTTTTACTTTCACCTTGTTTGAGGCAGCCACCTGCCATAATATACCAATAAATGAACACAATTTAGTGGCCGTTATAGAGAGGTTTTACTGTATTTGCAAACAGCATGTATCCAGATGAGACGCCAAGCTGTTTGACATTCAATATTTTCTCAAAAACTTGATCGTAGTGAAAATTGCACTAGATTCAAAACTCACCCCCCCCCCCCCCCCCCCAATTTATGATCGAAGTATGCAAAACTAGCCTAAAACTATCTATTTATCTATACCCGATTTTCCCTATCGGGTCTATATATGTATTGAAAGGGTCTATCGGGTCTATATATGTATTGCTGTAAGACTTTGAAAAACATGACTGTTGTATTTTCCGCCGCAGACCTGACCTAGTTAGCTACCTTTCAATACATATATAGACAAAGTAGGAAAATAAATTCGGGTCGTGTTTTTCTTGTTTTTCGGAGTGGTTTGGGATACAAATAGATAGTTTTAGGTTAGTTTTGCATACTTCGATCATAAATTGGGGCGAGGGGCGTGGGTGAGTCCCAGCATGTGCCGGACACTCTTGAGTTAAACAAGTAAAAGCGCTACATTCTCACATTCGAATAAAGGAAGAATCCATCTCTGTTTCATACATAATTCAGACATTCTGGGGAATACAAATCATTCTATTTACATTTGTACAAGTTTGAAATTCGACCACTTAAACAATCTAATAAAGTTTGTCGAATATCCTCCATGACTTTCAGAAGCGTGTCTTCCATAACTGTCCGAAGCTTGTGTAAGATCCTTTATGACTTTCCGAAGCTTGTTGAATATCCTCCATGACTTTCCGAAGCATGTCGAAGATCCTCCATAACTTTCCGAAGTTTGTCGCAGACTCTCTATGACTTTCCAAGGCTTGTCGAAGGTCGGTTAGATGATGCGACGGACAATAATGATGTACAGTAAAAAATGACAGTACAGTAAAATATCTCTAAAGTAACCACTAAAAGGGAGTATAGTCACTGGAAGGCATACCATAATTGTTCTGCTTTAAACCTTTCCCTGTTCTACGTTTATTTCAAATTCCAATACCTACTGAATATTCATGGACAAAACAGTAACGATGAAATATGGAAGGTGGAACATTAAAGCCATTTTTGAAAGTAAAGAAACAGGCCTACCAAGTTCAGTTAGCAAACAGAGCAGAGGCCCTGATCAGACGGCTCCTATAGGAGATCTGATTTTAACCCTTTTACTTCCATTTAACAGTAGAACCTGTCATTAGCAACCATTCATTTATTGAACCCAGGAGTCTTAAACAACAAATGGTAGCTTAATGCAGGGCAAATGTAATGCAGAAATCCCCAATAGAAGCATTCTGTATTATCTTTGTCCTGCATTAAGTCTTAAAGAACCACACTTAAACCTCTTTTAATAGTCGCTTAAGCCATTCCCTCATATTGACGACTTTTGACGACTCTGTAAAAGTCACTTTGTGAAACCATTGTGATAAATAGAGCATTTGATCCTATAGGAGCAAATGTTCTATTTATCACAATGGTTTCAAACTACAAAAATCTAAAATTTTATATTTCTCTAGTTAATGTTCCTTTTCGGTAGATTTATTCAAAGAGATTGTATCTAAAAATAGCCTATTAGGTAATGGGTTAAGACAGGTTCCACTGTAAAACTCCTTCCAGGATCCTCCAATATAAGACTATAATGTTTACATATGATTCATGTATGACATCATGGAATAACAATTTAAAACCCATCCACTTCTCATAGTAGAGGGCTCCTGCAAAGACATGTCCTGATGACAACCGTTCATATTGATTGGTCTATCAAACAGTGCAGACCCTGATTAGAGGGATGCTTCAGGCACCCTCTGATCAGGGTCTACACCGTTTGCCTATGTTCCTAGTATGGGATCACGAATGTTTATGGATTAAAATGTTTCTACTGTGCACGTATAAGATCACAATTATATACAAATCACACCGCCTGAACATGTTTCATTTTGTCTATGAACAAACACTATACACAAACTTCGCCGCAAACACGAATCGTCTAGGTTCAAGCAGGTTCTGGTTCTCGGTCCAGATCTGGGTCTACATCTTCATTATTGGCAGTGGTTTTCTTCTTTGATTTATTCTTCCTTCGTCGTTTGGGTTTAGGTGGATCTGTTGGTTGTGCGTTTAATGGACCCGCTGCTTCCTCCAACATAGCGGGTGGGATATATTCTGGGACAAAGAGATAACATTGAAACATATAGTACAGTAAAATCTCTCTAGAGCTGCTGTTGATTGAACAAACGCTGATGTCATTAAAAGCACTAGGGTGTTCGCCGCAATAGGACACACAGTACAACATTTTCAAACAGTTTGTATCTAGACGAGAAGGCGAGTATTTCTGTATGATCCAAACTTGCCCCCCCCCCCCACACACACACACACACACTGATTATGTTTTTACAAAGAACCTGAGGATAATCCCACTTTCAAACCTGATGTAGACAATCATACATGTACATGTATTAGTAAATCAAATTAATATGGCGGCGAAAGGTTAATGCAGCATTAAGGTAATGTAATGCTGGAGGTTTCTGCAAACACTTCGTCCTTTATCTGGGTCTATGTTGTTTGCAAACTTTCCTTGTCTATTGTATATCTAAATAATATACCTGTAAATCTTTTTCACTGAGCAATGACCAAAACCTAATACACAATAATTTAAACCAAGATTAGTTAAAAAATATGCTTTCATTATCTGCAATGCATTGTCGCCTGAAAATATGTCGCCTTCATTTTGTTTCAATATTCTTCCTTTTTATGTTTAACCTGTAGCCTGCTGTGCAAATTAATTTTGCAGAATGTTTCACCTACTACATTTTCAAATATCAAGCTATAATCAATTTTCCTACCAATATGCAATCAGGATGTCAAACAGTTTGGATCCTGATGAGACGTCAAGTTACTCGGCGTCTCATCTGGATTCAAACTGTTTGCATAGGTATTCACTCATCCGCACATAGCAGGCTAAAGGTTAAATAATCATAACAATAGTTTTTATTCGTATGTACAACAACGGTAATGCAGACCGTGTTTGGATTTACGGTTTACATACTACATTCGTATTTGGGTTATTGCAGATTCACCGTTGGCAGGTTCCTTCGTTAACGAAACATCTCATTCAATGATATCAGTGACGAGAGCATAAAATGAATGACGACAGAATGACAGTATACAGGGTGGCCCAGAAAAATAATGCAACCCAATTTCAAAACCTTATAACTCTAAAAGTATTAAACCGATAGATTAGTTTCATATACCAGATTTTAGGTAAAATAGTGGTACAAAGTTGTATAAATTATCAGCTTCAATTATTTTATATTTTATGAGATATTGCGAAAATACTTAAGGCACCCTGTTTTAGATTTTCCCAGAAATAGGATTATGGATATAATAAGTACATTTGAAAATAACTTAGCATTTTATCTCATTTATTCATCGCAAAATGTGTCACCAATGTTTATTAAAACAAAATAACTTGTAACAAATGTAAAGTTCTGTAATACACTTGTAAAATTTTACATTTAAAAGAAAATATAACAGCTTAATAAGTCCGTCAAATGTGATCTCATTTAATTAACTTAGGCCCTACTAAATTTGTATCAGAGAAATACTTAAAGTATTACATGTAGTAACACGTTATACCAGTAACGTAGTTTATAAGGCACTTGTTGTAAAATACATTTGTATAATTGGAAAAGTAGTAAAGTCAAGCAGGCAAAGCCACATGCAAGACGCAACCACCACCAAAACACCGATAGACAGCATGACACACACACACACACCCAAACGCACACGCACACACACACACTAAATGAACACAGAAAACACCAAAAGACACACAAGAACCAGGGACAAACGTTCCACAACATGAACAAACCACAAGCACAAAGACGCAATGCAAACAAAAGGAAGGGTGACAAAGAGAGTACCGCCTTGGCACGGTCAGCAGCAAAAACACCACTGGGGGTTTAAACCGGTTTACGGACGTCCTAACCTCACACTTCTCTCAAAGTCACCCTAGCTTTACAAATATTGTAAATAAAGGTATCCCCGCTGGACTTACCCACAACATAGACGACGGTGAACACAGGACAACATGTAAAACATAGCATAATAACTGTGACAATCCGTCAAATATGTACTCAATGACTTTGCTGAAGTCAGAGCACCTGCAGGTAAGCCGTTAAGGGCACGACAGGGAAAAAATAATACATGAGTCTGGTAAGCTCCTCCTGTATCCAAGTTTAAGAGTATACCATCATAGAGTACTACCCTCGGCCTGTCATCGCGCAAGCAAAGAGGGAAGCGTAGCTACCGACTGTAAAAGGGTCGATAACCAAACATGCAGTGTGTTGCAATATAATAGGATCATAACCTTTCTTTTTAAATTTTTTAATGCGTTTTATAAACAAATCATGAAAATGGATATGACCCCGAATTTTCCTAAGTTTGTAGATAACATCCCCATAAAATTCTGGTTGAGAAATGCCTTGTCGCAGTAACGTCCGTAGATTGCAATTATATTTACTAATGAGAGGTAAATTTCGATAATAAAATTTAGAAAAGGTTTTCCGAAGTTTGTGATATCTGTAACCTTGCTTAAGAAGTTTATCAGTTATAACTAAATTACGTCTGTTAAAATCTTCAAGCAAAGAACAGGCTCGGGCAAACCTAATAAGTTGAGAAATATAAACACCATAAGATGTAGAACGTGGCACATCCCCATCTAGAAAAGGATAATTAACAATTTTAAAATTAAAATCTTCTCTTTTATCGTATACTTTGGACGAAACTTTATCATTTGTAATTGAAAGATTCAAATCTAGAAATGAAGCATTAATGTCAGATTGATTAGCTTTGTTTAAAGACAGTTCTTTTGGGTAGATTGAAGAAACCATAGTATCAAAATAAGGATTATCTAAATTCAAAATATCGTCTAAATACCTTGAAGTTTTATTAAAAGCATTAACAATATCGGTCTGTGTATCAGGTTTTAAGCTAAGCATAAAATGTTCAGTTTCCAAACTTTCCACAAGCACGACCCTCTACCTAAGCACCATTTAGATTCAAACAGGTTTGAGCCCATTTGGGCATCGAACACACAGTCCTTCTTGTCATTCTTGTTTGCTGCAGTGCAATTATCTTGCTAGCTATGATGCAACGACCACGAAAGTTGTTCCCAAGGAGGCTCATTTGTCTTGGATAACCTCGGGAATGGCCACTTCGATCTCCTGATCTGACATCACTTGATTTTTCCTTTGGAGTTATTTAAAGGATAAGGTTTATAAAAAATGCCAGCAATTCTGAATGTCCTTCATGCTTGAATAAGGCGCGAGATAACTGCTCTCAGCCTCTGCAGTGCACAAGGATGATAAGAAAGGCTGTGTGTTCTATGCGCAAACGGGCTCAAACCTGTTTGAATCTAAATGGTGCTTGAATCTAAATGGTGCTTAGGTAGAGGGTCGTGCTGGTGGAAACTGAACATTATACAAATGTATTTTACAGCAAGTGCTTTATAAACTGTGCTATTGGTATAACATAATATTATATGTAATACTTTAAGTATTTCTGTGATACAAATTTACTAGGACTTCAAATGGGATCACATTTGATGGACTTATTAAGCTGTTATATTTTCCTTTAAATGTAGTATTTTACAAGTGTATTACAGAACTTTACAATTGTTACAAGTTAATTTGTTTCAATAAACATTGGTGACACATTTTGCGGTGAATAAATGAGATAAAATTCTAAGTTCTTTTCAAATGCACTTTTAACATCCATGATCCTATTTCTGGGAAAATTGAAAACAGGGTGCCTTAAGTATTTACGCAATATCTAAAAAATTAAAGTAGCATTTAGATTGTAATTTGACACAAATGTGAACCACTGTTGTACCTAAACACTGGTATATAAAACGTGTCTCTCGGTTGAATAACCTTAGAGTAATAAGGAATTGAAATTGGGTTGCATTTTTTCTGGGACACCCTGTAGAAGATGAGTGGATAAAATGCGGAATACCACTACACTGGTAGACATGGGTCACATGTTGTATCGAAGATAAACGGATAAACCCATTTGTTCCCACGATCCCATATATGGGACATAGGCAAACAGTGTAGACTCTGATCAGACGCCACATAATGCGGCGTCTGATCAAAGTCTACACTGTTTGCTGATAGGAATTTCAGTATAAAACAAAACGAAATTTTGACCAGGCACCCCTTAGATAAAAATGGACTAATCCAACATATAAGCATGGAATAATCCACTGGGAGCAAATGGGTTAATGTTACATCTGTAGAAACTGTCACATATTTGTTGAAGATGAATGGATAAAGTGCGGACTAATTTTACATCTGTAAGCAATGTCAGATATTTATGAAAGATGGATGGATGGAATGCGGATTACCGTTACATCTGTAGACAAGGTCAGACCAAATGATCATCTCCTGGGAGAAGCAGAATACACCAAGGCGACCTCCTAGCAGCTCGAAGTCGTACACGTTACCGGAGTCCGCTACCAGTTGCGTCTCCTCAAACAGGAATATTCTGGAAAGTATAGCTAATTGAGGTAAAGAAGATATAGCAAACCCACTCAAAAGCGATTACAAAATACTGTAAAGCCTCCCTAAAACGGCCAGTATTAATATATGTGCCTTAAGCTCCTATTAGAGCTTTCTGTATAACTTGCATAACTTTTGATCAGTATTAAGCTTCGTCCTGTCCAGAATTATACTTCTTTTGAGAGGTCGTTTTACACTCGCCTTGTTCTATGTTTATTACAAATTTCAATACCTACTGAATAGTCATGGATAAAAATAGTGATAATGACCCTGATCATACGGCTCCTATAGGAGCCGTCTGATCTGGGTCTTCTCTATTTTCAAATGCGTGAAAACGAGTTTATACGAAGGAAAGGGTTAAGTGTGACATTACTATATAGGTCAAATTCTTGGTCAAAGAAGCAGGTTGCAGCCTAATGTAGAAAGTTGTGCAAAAAGCTACTACATGTAAAAGATCTACTATGGCATTACATTCGTTCTGCATTAATCAATCACCCGTTTTTAAAGACGAGAATAATTAGTTATTTAGTGGTCACTGCAGAGGGGTTCTACTGTACTTACAAATGGCCATCCAATTAACGAACACGAAGATATTTAAATGCAGGTTATATGTAATGAATTTCCATGCAAGACTCCATCCATTATGTATTATTTTATTAAATAGATAGAAGCTTTAGTAGAAGCTGTTTTAAGCGGCTGTTCAGTTATTGAACATAGGAGTCATGAAAAGCAGTTGAAACCTCATTCCAGCCAACATTTCTTGGGTATGTAGAAGTTTTCTGCATTACTTTCGACCTGCATTAAGCTACTACATGCCTAACATACCCATACTACTTCTTTTTGAGTGCCGCTTAACCCATTCCCTCATATTGACGACTTTTGACGACTCTGTAAACGTCACTTTGTGAAACCATTGTGATAAATAGAGCATTTGCTCCTATAGGAGCAAATGCTCTATTTATCGCAATGGTTTCAAACTACAAAATTCTAAAATAAATCCTTTTCTCTAGTTAATGCTCCTTTTCGGTAGATTTATTCAAATAGGTTGTATCTAAAAATAACCCATGAGGTAAAGGGTTAAGAAAGTGTCTGTTGTATATCATAATCAATTTACATGTACATTATTGCCGGGCAAACAGTATAGAAGCATAACTCTGTAATACAGTAGCAAACACAGCAGACTCCGATCAGACAGCTTCTACAGGGACTACCCGATATATGTCTTCTCTCTTTAGATACGTTATCTTATCTTTTCTGGGGCCCTTCGTGTATCTACACATTGCAGCATAACCTCTCTATAGCAGTCATTCATATAAAAAGGTGGGTCTTTAACCCTATCCTAAAAGAATATTAATTCAAGAATTTATTACTGAGCGGATACTGACTGGCTGATTTTAATAATGACCTGATAACGAGGATATTTTTTACTGTAACCGCAACTTAAAAATTTGATTTATAAGCAAACGGGACAAACTCTGATCAGACAGATCCTGAAGGAGCCGCCTGATCTGGGTCTACTCTGTTTGCAAATGTGCTGAAAGTCGTCTATACGAGAGCAAGCGTTAAAAGTAGTTGGCAACTGCAGGTAGGTTTAACTGACCTCATCAGTCCAAGTCTTGGTCTGTGGATCAGCTCCCATCTGTATGCCACCCTCTCCTTCCAGCCAACATTTCTTGGGTCTGTCCATAGCAGCTTCACCTACAACCAGGCCATCAATTTGTATAGCAAACCTTTCTTAAACGGAAAAGAAGTCTTATAGTAGTCATTAATCCATTACACCATACATGTATATACACTGCGTTACACATTGCAACAGAGTAGATCCGGATCAGAGGTTCCTGTAGGGGTCTTCTGGTCAAGGTCTACTCTTGTTGCTTATGGAATTATATAGATCTGGTTCTACAGTTACTATCATGTCCAAAACATCCTTTGTTAATATACTTTTACATTAATACATGTAATTAATATTCAGGATATCATTATTTCTTGAATATTCATGAAGCCAATGGTTAAGGCATGGACAACTCAAAGACGTAGAAATGCAATGCATAATGGAGTTTTCTCTCTTCGTTTTGCATAAACAGCAATCTGTTTCTAGTAAATCTCTGGTGTGCTTTCATTAACATGTTGCTGGTTTTCTACAAAGCATAATGTTGCAGAACATCCTCATCAAAACATCGCCTGTCTTTCGTCACACGAATAAAACATTTACATACAGTTTGGATCCAGTATGAAACAATCGTTAACCCATTCCCTGATACTGACGTATGTTGACGCCTCTGTAAAAGTCACTTTTTGAAACTATTGTGATAAATAGAGCATTTGCTCAATAGGAGCAAAAGTTCCATTTACCACAATGGTTTCAAAACTACACGTTTCTAAAAGTTTCCTAAAATGCTCCTCTGTGGTAGATTTACTTCAAGATGATTGATCTGAGATAGCCCTAAAATGCTATGATTCCCATGGTAATCAAACCCATATCCGTACTCACCTGGTCGTCCGTGTCACCGGTGTGCCACAAAGCATTCCGCATGAGTTCTCCGGGCCCAGTGTTTGATTTAACCCTCTTAAGCTGGATCCCTGGTTCTGCCACAGCGCGGAATGGGGTAGAGTGCCAGTATGTCTGTCGTGCTTTCTTCCACATAACAGTGTAAAAACTGGCACTGTCTTGGTAGCTGCAAGATCATAACAAAGCATTCTTTTAGTGACATCTATTCTAAATCGTTTACTCCATGAATATTCATGTAACAAATAATGACGTCATGAATACTAATTACCTGAACTTTGATAATGACAAATGAAACAAGAGAATTTCTGACCGCGGCTGAAACTGTAGTATTAGATATACAGTAAAGTTCTCTATAACAGCCACTTAATTATGTTAATTAGTTGATATTTAGGGCAGGTGGCTGCTTAAAGCAAGGTGACAGTAAAACAGAACGCTCCTATAGGAGCGTTCTGTTTTACTTTCTCCTTGCTTTAAGCAACCACCTGTCTTTAACACAAAATATATATGTTTTGTCCATGAATATTCAGAAGGTATTGAAATTGAGAATAAACATAAAACAGGGTAAGGGTTAATGCTGTCATCCACTTATGATGAACAACAGAAATCTAATCTTGAGTTTATTTTGGATGGATAATAACATGGACAAAACCAATTTTGCAGTCACAGGACAGGGTGATAGCCACAGCCGGCGGATTCTTGTATTCATCCTGACAGGTTGAGGTGGGGTTTTTTATTTGATTTTCCCGTGTTTGTTGGTACAATGCCAGCCCGTTTGACTCTCGCTGTGAGAAGCAAATCGTTTCGCCATTTGTTTACATTTGACAAACGATGCCGTAAAATCATTTCCGGTTTTATGTAGGACTAGATCTAGAGCCGAGGGGTCAAACATATTATAACGCACGTAAGCGTCGGCTTTTGTAGGATGGATATATTTGAATTATTATAAATCGCATCCGTTGTCGACCCTTTTAACAAAATCTAATAATAACAGGATGAGATAGAGCGCCCGGAGTAATCGAATCGACAGGGAAAAAATGGCCGCCATTGAGACACCCTGTTACGGTCCTGTACATCCCGGCAAGGTGATCAATCAGAACCGATACTTTTATCTGACGGATAATAAGTGTATGTAACAAATAAAATCTTAGTTCTTAATCAAATTTCCACTGAAGTCACAAATGTCCAGGTTTTACTGTCAAACAAACAAAGATATATTGGTCGTCCTAACTAAGCTCCATGGGTTCATTATTCCAGGACATACGTCTTTAAGACTTCTTCGTTTGCTGTTGTCATATGATATGGTATGTTTTATTTGCAAAAGACATACATGTCCATCAGCATTATATAATACATAGTAAAAACAAGTAATGACGGGCAGTCATTCATAATATGTAATGCTAAATGTGCCTTATTAACAAACACCATGGTTAATAAATGACGAGTACACTCAATATGACAAAACAAAACAGTGCGGACCAAGATCAGGGGACTTCATAGGAGCCCTCTGATCCGGGTCTACCGCTTACACATCGCAAGTGCACTCATTAGAAGTGCAAGGTTCATAACTGACGAGTACATCGCTAAGGTGTTAATGTACTGGGAAAGCACAAAGTATTAGGTTTAGTTGCGGCGTGTGGCTTTTCCGTTACGATACAAGATTAAATGCTTTGTAAACATAAATACTTAAATTTCTAATTTCTTTCTTGTTCCTGGAGGTGAGCAGTTCGATTAGTATTGGGATGTTGGGTCTCTGCCAATAATATTTGTTAATGTAAGTAGACCTTAAGCAGCTATATTTTCTACATTGAAATAAAAAATGAAATTCATCTTCGAGTTCGTGACACTCTAAACACTTTCTGTTGTTAAGAGGCACGGGCTTAGGCTTTTTATATCGACCTTTCTCTACTTCTAATTTGTGTGAAGATAATCTCAATTTAGTTAATGCTATTCTAAACTTTGTAAATGTTACATGATTCAGGTAGTCTTGAAAGCCAAAATTGGAAAATAATATGTAAAAACGAGCTTTTGGCGAGCTCTCTAATCTAGCCTGCCAATTCTGCATCATGTTGTCTTTCAATCTTTATTTGAAAACAGACAGAAAATACGAGCTATTTCCGACTCCCTGAAATAACCAAACTTCATAAAAACCTAATTCTGACAGCATCTTTTTCACAAGGGAAGCCCAATTATCTTTTCTTGGCATTTTTTCAATGTCATTTACAAGTGTAATATATGCACATTTTATGTATTTTGTATCCGAACACTGTACAATTTTCAACCAATAATTTACTATTCTTAGGAAACGATTGTACTGCAATGGAAGACGCCCTAATTCCCCATATACCATATCTGTTTGCGTACTTTGCTTTACGTGTAATAATCGTTTACAAAATTGTAGATGTACTTTCTCGATTTTGTCAGCCTTACAAAATCCCCAGACTTCACAACCATAACAAAGAATTGGACTAACAAGTTTGCCAAAAAGTTCTAGGTAATGTTTCAAAGGTATTCCCTTAAAATTGTGCAAATATTTATTCAGTTTAAAAATTGCCTTCTGTGCTTGTCCGGACAGAGTAGCTTGTGCCTCAGAAAATGCCCCTCCAGTTGTGAATACAACCTCTAGAAAAACAAATTTGCTTACAATTACCAATTTGCTATTACCATAAAAGAAACTAATATCCCGCCTTGGTAACCCCCCTTTTCTGAACACCATACATTTTGTTTTAGAAGTATTCACAGTCAGTTTCCATTTCATACAGTAATTTTCAAGAATATTAAGACCTTTCTGTAGACCTTCTGCAGATTCTGACATCACTATGATATCATCGGCATACATCAGTATGAAAAGTTTGAACATATCAAGCTCGACTCCATCGGCTCCCTTTAGTGAAAATTCTTGTTCCAGGTCATTTAGATACATTGAAAACAGGAAAGGTGAGAGAGATTCCCCCTGTCGTACTCCTAAATTACAAACAAAATCGTCGCTGAGCATATTTTCATATTTGACTTTGGCCTTGATTTCAGAATACATCGATTTAATAACATTAAGAATATTTCCCCGGACTCCTGATTTAATCAATTTCAACCACAGATTTTCCCGTACTACATAGTCAAACGCCTTCGTAAAATCTACGAAGGAACAAAAAAGTTTTTTACCATTGTTTAATTGATGTGTAATAACACTATGCAATATGAAAACATTATCTACCGTGCCCATATTTCGTCGAAATCCTGCTTGAGCCTCTATGTAAACATTATATTCTTCAGTCCAACAGTTCAAACGTGAATTCAAAATACGTGTGAAAAGTTTGCCGAGGCAGCTCAGTAGCGTAATTCCTCGGTAATTTTCCACATTATCAATACTAGATTTCTTGTGAATTGGTACTATATAGCCTTCAGACCAAACTTTGGGGAAATAACCCGCATTTAGAATTCTATTAAAAAGTTCATGTAAGTATTTTACAATATGGTGGTTACTGTGTTTAAATATCTCATTTATATATAAATCAGGTCCTCCTGACTTACCGTTCTTTAGATCCCTAATAGACTTAGTAATATCTTCTTGAGAAATCTCTGAATTTAGCTCATCGAACATTATTTGGAATTCGCCATTAATATACCTGTCATTAAAATACAGAACATCCTCATCCGGTTGATAAAAATCACTCTCCGGATTATTAATAGCTTTAAAATAAATTTCAAAATCTCGAGATGACAGTTGTTTAGACTTATTTTGCATATACACCCCTTTTAACATCTTCCAGTACATCTTTGCGTTTTTGGTCTTTGCTTCAAGTAGTTTTTCTGTTTTATTTTTATCAAAATTATTTCTACTTTGCCTCAGGGTTCGCTTATATACGGAACGTGCCCTAACTAAATCCTCTCTATTATTTTCTGAAGGATCTGATCTAAAACTGTTTAAATGCTGATAGAAAGTGTCTCTGTATTCTTCACACTTGTCATTAAACCAAGGCTGCTTTCTGTCTGTTCTGCTCTGTTTATTACCAGTAACGGTGTCCGAATGAAGTTTCTTCTTAAAAACCAGATCGCAGCGGGATTGCAAAAGATTATTAAATTCTGACAAATTTTTATCAATACTTTCACCATCGTTTGCAGTTTTTACATTATCTGTTAAGCCTGAGATTTCATTTATAAAACCATCCGAATCGATCGAATTCAAAAATTGATCTTTTTTATCTTCATCAAACTTATATTTGTACTGAATCTTTGTAAAATTCTGGTATTTGTTTTCTACAACAATTTCCTGTTCTACAAAATTAGTATATGATTTAAGAGTAAATGTTATAAGACAGTGATCCGAAATGATATTTGGATCGTGCACTGCAAATTCAGACACCAAATCTAGCATATTTTCGCTTATCAACACATAATCAACCAGAGACTGACCTTTAGTTCCCACATATGTACAATTACCTATTGACTTGTCATCGCCAAAACGACCATTCAATATACGAATGCTCGTTTCTTTGCACAAACTAGTTAAAAATCTGCCATATTCATTCACAACCGAATCCTTTGAGTGCCTTGTTGGCAATTGTAAATCAAATGTATAATCATCTGGCAAAACATCTGCTTGTAAAAATACATCATTTTCAACAAAATCATACAATGTGCCACTTCTTGCATTAAAGTCACCACAAACCAAGAAATTACAATGATTTTCTGCAAGACTTTCAATTTCGACTATATCATTGTAAATTTTGTCAAAGCTTGATAATTTATCATTTTGCGCCTCACTGCTGGATCCCTGTGGGGGGTTATAGCAAAGACATAGAAAAAAATCACCATTTAGGCCAAATGCACCACTGTCTAAATGTAACCAAAGAATATTATCCAGCATATTGTCAGTTACCAATTTGTCACGGACATAAATTACAACTCCGCCAGAATCTCTCTTTGCATTAAATGATCTTTTTCTATGTAACGCAAAATGTTTAAATCCTTCATATTCAATATCGCTCAATTCATTTGTCCAACTTTCTACAAACATAATCAAGTCACACTTGTCGAAAATATCAGCTATTTCCTTACTGTTCAGTTTGTTTGGGAGCGACTGTACATTTAACAATGCAAATCGAGTACACACCGCGCTGTCCTATGTATGTGACACCCGCTTACCCGTGTCAGAGGTTATAGTTTCACCTGCCTCGTGCGAAATCCCCTCACTACTCACCAACGGTATCGTGTCATCTGTGTTTGCACACTCTGTATGTTTATTAGAAGAAATTTGCTGTGTCGTGTTATTCGGACTGGATTTACATGTTGCACTTGGATTTAACAATGACTGTGATTGTGAATTATGTTCATCAATGGATAATTGAGAGGATATATGCTGAATCGTGTCATTCTGTGAAGAAGACACACCGTGTGTTGCACACGGTTGTGTTTTCTGCACAGAATTGCCATTCACACTCACAGGTATGTTTGATCTTTTCACTTGTTTACTTTGCGCACTGTGCGATTGTTTTACATTATTGTTCTGTTCATCACCGCTTATGAACTTTCGTTGAGTCTGATCGCGATCTCGATCGCTGTCGGATTCAGTGTCTGCATTATAGGCTTGATCCTGGTAGGCTGGGAGTTTCGGATTTTGACCCTGATCACGCTGACGTTCTGTCTGCGGGTTGCTGCTGCGGGGTGGTTTACTAGTAACGTTTCGATTTGGCACAGCTGACTGTGTATAGCCCGTGTCTTGGGTGTAATCGAAGGATGAACGCTCATGCATTAGCTCGTACCAGCCAGGAAATTCATCTATTACTGTTTTTCCGTCGATTTCCACTCTTGCCGGATACTTCAAGGCAACTTTAGATCGCGGGTTATCTTGGCGCAGTTTCTTGAAGTCATTCCAGATGCGTCGCCTTGCTGCCGCAACCTCAGACGGATAATCACGGTCAATAGCGAACTCCGAGCCATTGAACTTGGCCGCCTGATCAAAAACGTAGTCTGCATCTTCCTTATTTCGAAATGATACCAGAATAGGTCGTCGCACGACGTCGTTCCTACGTTTGGCCCTCTTAACCGGCCCAACATACCACCCTACTCGATGTACGTTTACTATACACAGCTGTCTGGGGTCTATCTCCAGCCAGTCATGTATCACATCGTTCACTAGGTCATGCAGGTTCTCATTTCTCGTGTCTTTGAAACCTCGTAGAATTATGTTATTTTGTTTTTGTCTTGTTTCAATGTCAATTTGTCTGTATGCGAGTGTCCTAATATGTCTGGAATTAATGTCTATACCACGCTTTGTTTCGCGTAGTTCTTCGTCATGTTTGTTTACTCTCGACCGCAGTCCGTATATTTCTTGCTGAGCCCCTTGAATATATAACAGTTTCTTAAATATTGCACTGAGTTGATCATCTTTAGACAAGCTCTCAAAAGTTTCTAGTTCTACACTACCTGTACGGTTTCTCTTACGTTTTCTCTCACGATGAACCTGCCATTCGTCGGCATTGCCTGGCTGACCCCACCCACCAGCTTCGTACGGGTTGCTCGTTTCGACATTGAAAACAAGTCCATTTTCGGTCTCAGCATCACTTTCTGACAGCATGTCTTCAATATTTACCTCACTCATGACTAATTTAATGTTTTTGTACGTTTTTCAAAATTACTTTTGAAGAAATGTCCATGTAAAAATTAATTTCTAGGTCTTGCGATTTTCACCACGTCATCACTATAGCCCGCCATTACTATCTTCTTAAAGCAATGTACACGTTATTTACCTCATCTGTAAATTGTTACACATCTTACATAAAATCCTTTGACATCTGCCGAATTGAAATGGCACACGGATACAGTACAACCCCTCTAAACCTGAATTCTAGTAGAGAAGAATTTATATATTTTAGGCAGGTTGCTGCTTAGTGCAGGGTGAAAGTCAAGCAGAAAGTGCCTAGAGGTTTAACTGTATTGGCGAACATTTCAAAATGGCGTATGATCAGGGTCAGTTCTGCTTACTTCCGTATTGAATGAATATAATCCCTTCTACAGAGGAAAATAGGAGTTAACCTTTACTCCGCTGTAAAACGTTTTTAACATTTTTGAAAACATTAAATTCAAAAACATATTTGACTACCATCGATTCGATCAAACCTTTGAGAAACTGGTGATTGAGTGTTATGCCACAGGGTCTTTGTAGAAACTATTGACCAAGTGTCAAACAGCTCGACGGGTCATCTGTGTCCAAGCTGTTTGCAAATGCGATGCAACTAGCAGCTAGCTTGATAAGGGTAAACCATGCATTGTTCGAGGTAATCATTTTCCTATGACCTCGGGCATTTACTTTGTAATTTTACGGTTCTGTGTGTCTGTTTCTCGAATTACAGTAAAACCTCTCTATAACGGCCACTAAATTACATCAAGGATTTTATGTTAAAGGCAGGTGGCTGTTTAAAGCAATGTGAAAGTAAACATAACGCGTTCTGTTTTACTTTCATATTGCTTTAAGCAACCACCTGCCCTAAATACCAACTAATTAACACAATTAAGTGGCCGTTATCGAGAGGTTTTACTGTATTCTATAACCTGTGCTGGTCCGGACGAATGTGTCATTACCTTTACAGATAGTTTATATCCGGACGAATCGTCCTAACATTCAGCATCTCACCGTGATATCTAAAACATGACCCATATTCGCCAACATTCTGAGTCTAAATTTGAGACTCAGGCACAAAAGCTACACATTTAGAATAAGATATTATTTAGAATAAGATATTATTATAAGTTCACATTGTTTAAAATATATGTATATTTCCCCCCAATGTAGCTACTTGTTCACAAACAAATTTTATACAAACCATTTTAAACAAAGATAAACTTACAATAATATCTAAATTCGGAAACTTTCTGAAAATTCGTAGAGGGCAAAGAAAACCCGTACCTGAATATGAAACCTGCATAGTCATCATCGACGTCAGTGTTGACAAAGAAAGTGCCACTGAAATCAACACCACTGAACCCGTTGTAACCTAGATGAACGGAACAAAAACTAACTTGATACCGACACTATCAGTACTCGAATCATTGATAACTCTTATTGCACTGTGAAAAAAGTCTGCTCAAATTAAGTTCTCGTGCAATGTTGTCTATTTCCGATTCAATTAAACTTTCAAGAAACTTTTGACCAGGTGTCAACCAGCTTGGATCCTGATGTTACGTAAAAGGAACCATGTTGTACAAGTATAATAGGGAGATGTTATCAACTAGGCTGGATGAAAAACAAGCTGAATTGAAACATATGTACAAGTAATTTACATTGATTCACTAGTTGATAGTGCTGATTAAGAAGAAACAGACTAAATATGGTTCGTACTTTTATATGTACCGGTGTTTGTATATTTGTATTTATCACCGCTACTTTTATAAATATTATCATCATTATTAGTAGTACTAGTAGTAGTTTTAGTATTAGTATTAGTATTTAATAATAATAGTAAACAATCATCATCATCATCATCATCATCAGCATCATCATCATCATCATCATCATCATCATCATCACCATCTGTTTGTCAAGGTCGTTATAGCAACGTTACAAGCATGATGTTTCCAACTTACTGACAGCTATTCCTGGGTCACTGTTCAGCGTCTGTACAATCTCAGCGCCCTGAAAAACATACAAACAAGGAATAAACCCTTTACGCCATGAACATTCATGTAAGAAATAATAAATATAAGATAAATGAATGGTATATGAGCAGACGATGTTTTGGCCATGACAGAAACTGCAGAATTAGTTCTATATCAATACATAAACAAACAGAGCAGACCCTGACGAGATCATAGAGGAGCCGTCTGATCAGTGTCTAATCTTTTTGCAAATATACTAAGTGGTTTAACCCTTTTGAATGCTGAAATCTAAATGGAATTGTCCATCATTGCTTACCAGCAGAGTCGATTCAGTATGAAAGCATTTAATTTGCGAAATTATTGTGAATGCCAATCAGAGGAGACTCTGATCAGAAGACTCATACATAAACCCTTTGGCCTGGGCCTTCACTGTATGCAAATGCCAGTTATTTGTGCACAAAGGGTAAAGGTATGATAGAAACTAATTATTAGAAAAGTTATCATACATTTACCCAGCTTTAGTATAAAAGTGTTAACCCTATTCCCACTATGCTCGACACGCATTTACAAATAGCTTGCACCCTAGTCAGACGTCGAGTAATTAAGAAGTACCTGTATGTGAATATCTGATGATCTTCGTCTTTTTAAAAAAGATACTCACCTCATTCAGAATAATCCAGTTTGGGTCTATTTGGGAGTCGCCAACGGGGTCCAGAATGATTGTCTGGAAGGCCCGGAAGTCCGTGGCGTACAGATCGCCGTTGTCGGGACACACATCAAAATTGTCAGGGTAACCATCGCCGTCATTGTCACCTTCACAAACATCACCAATACCGTCACCTAACACAATACAGTAAAACCTGTCTATAACGACCACTAAATTACATCAAGTATTTTGTGTTAATAGCAAGTGGCTGCTTAAAGCAAGGTGAAAGTAAAACAGAACGCTCCTACAGGAGCATTCTGTTTTACTTTCACCTTGCTTTATGCAGCCACCTGCCCTAAATACCAACTAATTAACACACTTCAGTGGCCGTTATAGAGAATTTTTACTGTACATATGTACAGTAAAATATACACAACCCTTCATACAAACGCTTGCTGGTGCCTTTTCAAACAGAATAGATCCAGATCAGACGGCCACTGACATGAAGTCTGCTCTGTTTGCTTTTAGAATAATAACCGATCTGACTGTACTGTATCTACTGGAACCAAAGCCACATCCTCTGTACGTTATAAAAAAAGCTAATAAATATTCATGATGACATTATTTCTTACATGAATAGTCAACAGGGAAAG
This sequence comes from Azorinus chamasolen, assembly GCA_963576725.1. Classification (NCBI taxonomy): domain Eukaryota; kingdom Metazoa; phylum Mollusca; class Bivalvia; order Cardiida; family Solecurtidae; genus Azorinus; species Azorinus chamasolen. The sequence goes on along the minus strand of OY755239.1, from coordinate 30,805,971 downwards.
GGTAAACCCTTTACCAATAGCATACTGAGTAAAATTTGTTTTGTTCCAAAACGCAGTCTTGCTATTAAATATTAATCAAAATGTCTGATTCTCTCTCAGTACAAACAGTACAACTAAACAGGCGAGTGAACATGATGAATTAGAAGACCACTGTTCGGTCCTCATGTGCATGAAATACTAAAGTCAGCAGACAATATGAATCTGACGCAAAAAGGGGTCCAAACTGCCTTTTTCCATTTTTAACAACAATTCTATTATCCGCATTAAAATATATACATGTATATATATCACTGTTATCAATCAATTTCTGCATCGTACCGTTGTCATCCAGTTGATCAGGATTTGAAACAAACGGGCAATTGTCTTCGTCGTCCGGAATATTGTCGTTGTCGTCATCCTCATCGCATGCGTCCCCCTCTCCGTCCTTGTCTGTGTCACGCTGGTCCGAGTTCAGGACAAGTGGACAGTTGTCCACGGTGTCCTGGTGACCGTCCTTGTCGCTGGAAACAGGAAATAGTAGCTCTCTTAAAATTTACCGGCTAGGAACGACTTGAAAGGTATTTGCAAACAGAGTACATCCAAATCAGGCGGCTTCTGTAGGATATATCTGATCAGGGTCTCCTCTGTTTGCTTATGGAATTATATATATCTGATTCTTTAGTGTTCTGTGTGACTAACAATTACTGTGCCTAAATGCCATTATACAAAAATAATTTAATTGATATTCGTGATGTAATTATGTTTACATGGATATTCATGAATATGCATGATGTCATCATGTTTTCATGGATGGTCATTATGTTTTCATGGATATTCTTGATGAAAATGGTTAATAAGGCACATTTAGGGACAGCTTAACCCTTTCGCTGCCAAACTCTGTCGTCTGCTAACTTTGTCGTCTGCTAAAAATGTTCATTCTTTTGAGTTTCTTCATTTTTGTTTCAAAAACATAATAACAGTAGCAAACAGTTTGGATCCTGATGAGACGCCGAGTTACTCGGCGTCTCATCAGGATCTAAACTGTTTGCATAGCGAAAGGGTTAACGTAAACAGTTGAACTTCAATATCTCTAACTTCAAAGGAACATACCAATTACAGTAAAACCTCGATTATTCGAATTTTCGTTATAAACGAATTTAGACCCTTTTAGGCAGGTGGCTGCTTAATGCATGATGAAAGTCATGCAGAAAGCTCCTAGAGGAGCTTTCTGCATGACTTTCACCATGCATTAAGCTGCCACCTGTCTTAAAGATCGATAATAATTCGTATTTTAGTGTTCGGATAATCGAGGTTTTACTGTACTTCGAATTAACAGAAGATCGTGTCATCCGAATCTAATCTTCTAAAGCGAAAAAGCTTAATGTAGGTATAAAGTAATGCTGAAAGCTCCCGTAGGAGATTTCAGCATTACTTTCGACATGTATGAAGCTGCCACATGTGTTTCCAGATATGCATATACATTTTAGAACAAGTTTGTGTCGTAAAGTTTGGAAGGACAGAACTTTTACTTCGATTTTGCCCGGAGTTCAAATTATCCGAAGTTCAAGTGTAAATATATGTAAGCAAAATCTTAAAAATAACAGGAAGCAGCAATGCTTATATTTAGCAGGCTCGATGTAGTATTAGGAACAAAGCTGTTTGAGTAACTAAACGTTTATTTACAAGAAATAGAGGGGTGAACATCTAAATTTAGAACTGATTGTATGTGGCATTTCCCTCCGACGAGAGCGTGCACACCAAACCAATTGAACGGACCAATCAATGTTTACGCTTGATAGTGCAGTGCCAGTATATGAAGCTATCCCTTAAGTGCGGCATCTAACTGTACATATTTGCAAATAGTATAGACTCAGATCAATGTGTTCCTGAGGAATCCTTTAATCAAGGTCTGTTTGTCATAAAATAATTTCCTTCATTGATACAGTTTAACATTTTCCTTCATATAAACGCCTTTTCATGCACCTGCAAACAGAGTAATACCCAATCAGACGACTCCTATAGGAATTTGACGGAATTTAACGGAATTTGATAGCTCCGTTTCGTTAGTTTCTAAAATGACTACACTGTTCCATCTTCAATATCTCATTATAACTATTTTGTCCATGAATATTCTGTAGGTATTGAAATTTGGAATGCATATAGAACAGGGAAAGGGTTAATACATTTTGTTTAATCAGTTTTCAGAAAGGGAGGCGCTAGTTTAATTACTGAGCAGGTTAAGGGTTAAACTGTCTGTACTTTACTGACACTAGTATTACTTTATTCAGTTTCAATCTGGTCTGTATACGAAGTGTCCTCAAGATCCAAACTGTTTGAAACCACGAATTCACTTCTACTGAGAAATTGAATACATGCTGTACATTAACCCTTTCGCTGCCAATGCCGGATCTGTGATTACCTATGCAAACAGTTTGGATCCAGATGAGACGCCGAGTAACTCGGCGTCTCATCAGGATCCAAACTGTTTGTTACTGTTACTATGTATTTGAAACAAAAATGAAGAAAATCAAAAGAATGAAAATTCGTAGCAGACGAAAAAGTTAGCAGACGACAGAGTTTGGCAGCGTTTTGGCAGAGTTTCTAAACTGGAAGCTCAGATGGGTATCAATGTCATTCTGTACGACAGGCTGCAGCTTAATGAAAGGTGAAAGTCGTACAGAAAGATTTCAAAAAGTAGTAGTCAACTGGAGTAAAAACGTCTTAATTCTTCTTTACTAAAATTCCAGTTTAGAGAGGTTTTCTAGACTTTGAAATATGAAGTAGTTGAAACTTTGTGCAAGCAAAATCGCATACTAAATGTTGAATACGTACCTGTCATCATCTGTATCACAAACATCTCCAACCAAGTCATTGTCGGCGTCCGCCTGAAAATATCATAATAGGGAAAGGATTTTAAACATATTTAACCCATAAATATGCCTTTCTACGCCTTTACAAAAAGAGTAGACCCAGACGAAAGGGCTCCTATAGGAGCTGTCTGAACAGGCTCTGCTCTGTTTGCTTATGATATAATCTAGATATGATTCTACTGTTTCTGTCATATCCAAACAATCCTATGTCCACATGCTAATATAACAATCTCTGTGTGTATCTAATCACTATTCCTGACGTCACTATTTCTAACATGAATATTCATGGGGTAAAGGGTAAGACTACGAGTTAGTACATGATTACCTTTGCAAACGGTTTGAATCATGACTCAACACAAAGTTACTTGACGTCCCATCAGCATCCAAACTGTTTGACACTCTCGTTACTCTCTTAACCCATTACCTCATAGGCTATTTTTAGACCGAACCTCTTTGAAAAATCTACCGAAAAGGATCATTAACTAGAGAAAAGGAAAATTTTAGAATTCTGTAGTTTGAAACCATGGTGATAAATACAGCACTTGCTCCTGTAGGAGCAAATGCTCTATTTATCACAATGGTTTCACAAAGTGACTTTTACATAGTCATCAAAAGTCGTCAATATGTGGAAATGGGTTAATAAATAAATATAGATATACGGGATAAATGTTTATTCAATGACACATATATTGTATTACAGTAGCACCTGTCTTAAGGGACCATCAAGAATAGGTCTAAGTATGGCTCTGTAAGACAGATGGCTGCTTAATACAAGTCAAAAGTAATGCAGAACTCTCTTATAGGATATTTCTGCATTATTTTTGTCCTGCATTAAGCAACCACCTGCTATCTAAGATTCCTGTGTCCAATTAACGGTAGTTAACTCTCTGCTCACCAGATAGATCATATGTATTCCGTTTCCTTTCAGTGTCAGACAGCGTGGATCCACATGAGACACGGAATTAATCAGTGCACCGTTTCAAAGCGTGATTAGGTTTTAAACAAAAAACGTACTTCATACTGCTTTTTAAGACCCCTGTGTTAAATACATGAGTAGACCAAGATCATGTTTCCCCGGGGTAATGTAGAATTGTGTAGTTTTGAAATCATTGTGATAAACCTATAGGAGCAAATGCTCTATTTATCACACAATGGTTACAAAAGGTGATTTTTTACAGTGGCGTCGAAAGGCGTCAATATGAGGGAATGGGTGAAAGCTTACATGACAAGACAGAACCCCTACCCTTTAGCCTTCGAGTTTTGTTCTATTTTTCCCATAATAATGTTTTCACTTTCAGGTTGATGTTACACTTCTGCCTATCGGTAGTTACGCCCCTAACATCTAAATAAGAGAAGCAATCGTATCGATGAAACAATTTGCTGAGCCTAAAGAGTTTAGATTTGTGTTCAGATAATAGTGCAGACCTTACTCAACAGATAAACATCGCACCTGTAATGTTTAACTTTGTAACCTTTGCAGCATTTCATTTTTTAATATGACACTCGAGAGTGGTCCGTTTCGACGACAGTGACTGCGTTGATATACGCTATGTGCACACATGTTCCCTAGTATATGTTCTCTCGTGAGGCGAAATCATTGTGATAAATAGAGCATTTGCTCCTATAGGAGCAAATGCTCTATTTATCACAATGGTTTCTTTCTCAATAGATACACCAGGCAACAAATAAACTCAGTATGTACTTCGATTTGCTGACATCCGCTCTTTTATTCATAATATTATTATTCATTAGAAAGAGATATGTGCAAACAGTGAAGATCACGTCCAGAGGACTCCTGCTCTGTCAGGGTCCATAGTTTGCAGACAAGATTGAAAAACGCACTTCACTGAGAAAATTGGATTTGGACGAGAAAGGTGCGCTGCATGAAGAGCAAATGTCTTTCATTTCCTCTTTGTTATCATTTCAACCTCCCAAAACTTCCTCTCTCGTTCTCAAACATGCTTGAGTGTAAGACTGAGGTACAGTTTCACGCAGTCCCTTACAAACCTGATTTATATTTTCCAGGGTTGGACAGTTATCACTACAAACCTGATTTATATTTTCCAGGGTTGGGCAGTTATCACACACGTCTCCAATCGAGTCCCTGTCTGTATCAACCTGATTGGGGTTAAAAGTCTTAGGACAGTTGTCCTCATCGTTCAGAATTCCTGCAAGTATATGATTTACCACCATTAACCCCTGTCAAGCAGCCATTTTATTAGTAGAAATAAGTAAGTAATACAGAAAGATCCAGCAGGAGCTTGCTACTTAAATAATGTTCGACCTGCATGAAGCTATCACCTGCCTTAATTTCAGATTTAGACCTCTTTTTGTGGTTGCTTTGAATGTTTTTTACTGTATTTATTCCACATCTGGTGGAATTATCCAAGTTTAATTGCAGCACGTGACCTTATAAATACCATTGCTTATGAACACAGTTGTGTATAGAACATTGTTAACACACATTATAATACAACCTCCCTAAACAGGACGTTAAATTGAATATAAATATAGTGGTCTTGGAGACAGGTGGCAGCTTAATGCAGGGTGAAAGTTAATCAGAAAGGAGCTTTCTGCGTGACTTTCACCCTGCATTAAGCAGTCACCTGCCTAAAAGTATCTGAATTCTTCTCTACTAGAATTTCGGTTTAGGGAGGTTTAACTGTATTATCCAACAGTCATATGATAGTCAAAAATAGGCTCAATGTTTGTTATCGCCTGAGTTAAATTAAAATTTGATAAAATGCATGTAGGTCTCTACTACCGATAATGAGACATTCGCACTTAACATCTGCCGTTTAACAAAGTGAAGGGATATTTAAACGGGAACAGCACAGCGAAAGTCACATGTGTACACGTCGTTTGAATATATCTTAAAGTCTTCCGGGTATCCATTTACCTTGTCCTTTAAGACAATTAAAGTACATGTTAATTATCCAAACGTCTTAATTGAGATACACATTTCAGAATAAATCATTTTTTCTCAGAAATGGTGTCGTTCACTTCTGTTTGTTATTTGTTTTGTAGATTTGCTGTTTAATTTGTACCCTGAAATACGTGAAATTGTGCATACAGGTATTTAACACTTTCCTTCATATAAACGCCTTTTCACACATTTGAAAACAGAATAGACCCAGATGAGATGGTCCCTATTGGAGCCGTCCTATCAGGGCCTGCTTTGTTTACTAATGGAATTTTATAGATGTGTTTCTTAAGTTTCTAAAATGGCTACAATATTACACCTTCCATATTTCATTATAACAGGGAAATGGGTGAATCTCATGTGCCACTGATGCCCCAACTCCTTCAGTGGCAAGTGTCCCTTGTCATGCGATACCTGTGTGTAATAAATTATTGATATACAGGTGTCCGGGTATCATTATCTGTCGATCTCTTTGGATCTGTTGACCATCCCTCGGGATATAGTACAGTAAACCCCTCTAAAATTCTAATACAGAAGAATTTAGATACGTTTAGGCAGGTGGCTGCTTAATACAGGATGAAAGTCATGCAGAAAGCTCCTAGCGGAGCTTTCTGCATGACTTTCACCCTGAATTCAGCTGCCATATGTCTCCAAGACTGATATTTACACTAAATTCAATTTCCGGTTTATAGGGGTTTTGTTGTGTTTGATATTCTCTCTAAAGCGGACGTTCAAATTAGTATCAATGCCAGTCTGTAAGACAGTTAGCAAACTCGTTTGTGTCGTCTTCAATGATAATTTCATATTAAATATAATTCTAAACTAAATAGTAAAGGTATATCAGTAAAACATTTGTTTTTAAAAACCTGCATGCTTGGGCTAAAATAATACAGAAAACAGTGAAGTCCCAGGTCAGATGCCGCCTGTTAATGCAGAGTGAAAGTCTACAGAACGCTCAAAAAGGGAGCTCTCCACATGATATTCACTCTGCATTAAGTAACGACCTGTCTGAGGGGTTTTACTATACATGAAAATATTACATCAACCCTACAGGACATAACTCTCTAGTAACTAACTGAGGTAAATAATTGATTTTGAAATGCATGACACACGCTTGGCACCACTAATTGTTTTCTCACCGTCATTGTCCATATCCGGGTCACAGGCGTCACCAATCCCGTCATTGTCCGTGTCTTCTTGAGTGATATTCGGAACATCCGGACAGTTATCGCAAGCGTCTCCGGTCTCGTCCGGATCTTGTTCTGTATTCTCTTGGCCGGGGTTCACAACGAATGGGCAGTTGTCCTGTGGTGATATATACGGTTAAGGTATTCGGTCAACCATTATAAATACCGCTGTCAATTGTACACTCAATGAAAATAGAAAACAAATGAAACACTTATTCTCACTGAGAATATGTGATGTGCTCTTCGAATAGCGACTGTCCCTAAAATGATAGTGCCTACAATAAACCCATATTTTCAATAACATCATAAAACTTGGCATTTGTTTTTGTACAATCATTATTATGATTATCGTCAATTGAACTTATATCGAAACATGCGCCTGTGATACAAATAAATCGTTTTTATCGATACTTATATGCTTTGTTATGTTTTGTTCTGCATACAAAATACTATCGCCCTATGTCGAACAGTTAATGAAACTCAAACACAACCCGAATAAATACTAAGGCATTGCTGAATAATATTGGGCCTTCAATATCAAACACTTGAAAGTTTTATCGCCGCTGGCGTTTATTCGATTTGTTTTCTTGTGATATAGCAGTGAATAAACAAATGGTTGATGTATCTTAGGCAATTTAAAACACGTTGCAAGTAGAGACTACCCGTTTACATGTTGATCAATTTATGATGCCATATACTTACATACACGTAACCAAATAATTGATTCGAGTACTTTCGAAAACAAATAATTTAAAACCCTTACACTTAGTAGAATCTTACCCCACCCACATCACACCATATCATTTCTACCAAACCGAATAACTAGCGATAATGCTGGCACTGAAAAAGTGGACATTCCAATAAATGAAAAATACAGACGGGGCACACCTAGATCTGCTGCGACAAATAAACCAATCCTCGCCATTTCTGGTGTTAATCCTCACCTCATGCATATTCAGATGAGAAATGGTGGCATCATGATCATGGAATAACTGATTTTTATAATGGTCACACGAATGTTTTTACCAATTCTCCTCTACTAGAATTTCGGTTTAGAAGGTTTTTTATAGTACTCACTGGCGTGTTAGGTACGCCATCGTCATCTTTGTCCGGGTCGCAGGCATCCCCCACACCGTCATTGTCCGCGTCCTCTTGACCGCTGTTGGGCACATTCTTACAGTTATCCTAATGTATAAGAATGAAACAACTTAAACCTTTACTCCAAGAATATTCATGTAAGAAGTAATAACACCATGAATATGCATGTAAGAAGTAATAACACCATGAATATTCAATCAACTGATTGTTTATAATAGCACTATGAACATGGATTTTCATTATGACAGAAATTATAGAATCAGAGTTTAAGTCCCGGTTGATCCCGGGTCCCGGGTTTTAGGCATGCCAGTCGACGTATTATACCAGTCCTCGTTGTTCGAGTCTCTCCGCTAATCTCGTCACATGTGCACACTATTGGACTGATAAAGTTGTTCAAGTGGTTAACTGTAAAGTTGGTGTTTAATGGAATAACTTCTGTGGTAAGCTTACGTTGGCCTTTTCATACGATAACAAATTTACATTCTCTTTTTTTGCATTGACGTAGTTATGTACGTCTGTGATTTTAATTTAAATTCCTAAGAATGTGATATAGTTTTAGAAATCCTAAATGTTTGTAAACAAAACACCATTTGCGATTTATCACCGTGTTATGTATGCGTTTTCTGTGCAGTCTTTACCACTTTCACCGCCAGTCGCCTGGTACACATGGTCTGGTACACATGACCTGGTGCACATGGTCTGGTATACATGGCCTGGTACGCATGTCCTGGTACACATGGCCTGGTACACATGACCTGGTACACATGGTCCGGTAGACATGGCTTGGTACGCGTGACCTGGTATACATTGCCTGGTACATATGGCCTGTTACACATTACCTGGTACACATGGCCTGGTGCACATGATCTGGTACACATGGCCTCGTCTGGTACACATGGTCTGGTACAAAGAATTTATACGTGATTACCTTTGCAAAGAGTCCGGATCCAGATGACAAGCCGTGTAACTCAGAGTCTCATCTGGATCCAAACTGTTTGATCCACCACTGATGTGAACAAAGGAAAATCCTCTTTGAAACTTAATACTTGTAAACGAGAATTATTTGTCACCAAAGGACGACGTTTGACAACTTTGTCAATAGAACTGACCCGTAGTAGAGGCTCGTGTAGGAGCTGTCTTATCAGTGGTCTGCTCTGTTAGCTTATGGAATAATAACGCTCTATTTCTGCAGTGTCAGCCATGGTAAAAATCACTTGTTCATGGTGTCATTATAACAATTCAACTACAATAGAATCTCTCTTAACCCTTTACTCCATGAATATTTATGTAATGTGATAATGACATCATGTATATTAATTAGATTAGCTGTTATAGTGGACACAGGAATGTTTGGCTATGGCATATACTGTAGTATCATATCTATATCATATTATAAGCAAACAGAGCAGACCCTAATTAGACGGCTCCCTGTACTATGTTTGCAAAGGCGTAGAAGGGCTTATTTATGCAGAAAAGGGCTAAGCGGTCATTATAAACATGTCATATTATGGGTCTGTAATGCAGGTTGTAGCTTAATGCAGGTCAAAAGAAATTTGGAGTAAACATAGAACAGAGAAAATGTTAAATAAACACTGACATATGCTCTTATCTCAGGTACACGACAATATCAGTTAAGGTACACACTGAAATGGGTTACAAGCTAAACCAGGTTGTATATATGCCTATGAATATACATAGCCATGTCCCAGTTAACAGACCTTCTTAAACTAGGACACATTTTATATTCTCTATTCTTCTTTTAAGTTTTAAAACGGAGCATTGCTTTGAATTAATTATTCGTGAACGAGATTTTGTGTCTGAAGGATTTATCTAGTAAGTTCGATGTGTCTGTTTATGCCTCCGTCCGTAGATGATAGTCGGGGGCATTATGGTTTGCACCCGTCTGTCCGTCCGTCCGTCCGTCCGTCACGCTTTTACGTGCAGTTGATTGTCACAGTTTTTGTCACAGTGTTTTCATTGCCTTATATCTCACTAACCACTATAGCCATTGGCATGGAATTGCATATACACATTAACCACAATCCATATTTTCATTGCGCACCTAGCCCATGCTGCCCGCAAGCCCAAGGTCACGGTCAAATGACTTAGAAACTTTAAGTGCAGCTAGGCAAGCACCACCATGGGGGCATCGCTGTGTCTTTCAGGAACAATTTTCTAGTTTGGACTTTGTATACATTTTCTGTGTACATTAAAACTTGTCTTAAGCAACCATTAAAACGACCTCTAATTCTGGTTTGTTAAGGCATGTGGTAGTTTAATGCAGGTCAAAAGTAATGCCAAAAGCTCCTGTTGGAGTTTTCTGCATTACGTTTGTCCTGCATTAAGCATCTTTTTTAAAAAGCGTATATTGGTTCAATAAAGAGTCGCTTAAGACATGTTCTATTGTACTTTGAATATCTTGTATCACACCTCACAAAGTCAGATTGCATTGATTTTTTATCTTTATTTATCCAAATGTATTAAAATATTAGAACAATATAAAAAAAATATTATATTTTAAATACTAAACTCGTCAATTATCCATCAAGCTATGTTGTGTGACTACTCTTTAGAATCGTCTCTGCTAGTAGTCACAACATAGGGATTGGTGGAGAAAGAAGGATATACATGTATTATTAAAATAAATTTAATATTTCTCCCCTGGTGCATTATGGTGTATTTGATATGAGTATATACAGTAAAACCCCTCAAAACCGGAATTACAGTATAGAAGAATTAAGATACTTTTAGGCATTAAGCTGCCATCTGTCTCAAACACTGATATTTATGATAAACTGAACGTTCGGTTTAGAGGGATTTTACTGTATAAGTACATTTTGAAACAGCTGCTCGTTCCTTTTGATGGTCCCTGTAGACTCGTTGACCATATTCAAACATTGAGCACTTTTCTACTTTCAGGGAAAATGTTTGAAGGAGTTTACCATGGTTTTGCAGTGTTTTACGAAATACTTGCATTAACGTGTGTGTGGTTACCGAAAGAAGTGTTTATGCTGTTCCTTGGGAAGTATATATTCAAGTCAATAGACGAACGGTTTGATGCCGACAACAGATATTTTATGCAAGACTATGATCCGTCTGCTTACCATGGTGCAAATTACTGTCTTGGCTATATAACCCAGTGCTACAGAGCTCGGTACTTGGATATTTGGAAAGATGCTAAACTCGGAGAAAAAGCGCCAAATCCACAAGTTGTCTCCCTTGATGGCAGGCAGGTTTTGCGTTTATTCAGCTTTCATAAAACAGGGAGGCCACTCGTGCTGAACTTTGGTAGTTGCACGTGACCTCCCTTTGCTGCAGCGCTCTCCACGTTTAATACTGTTGTTGATGAGTACTGTGACAAAGCCGATTTCGTAATCATCTATATCGAAGAAGCGCATGCAAGTGATGGGTGGCAGTTTGCAGGTAACCGCTTTCAAATAGCGAAACACCGATCGGCAGACCACCGCCATAAAGCAGCGTCTCAGCTTCTGACCCTTGACCCTCATTGTGACGTAGTCGTTGATACAATGGCGGACGAGGCAAATAAAGCATATGGCGGACTGTATGAACGTTTGTACATTATACTGGATGGTATAGTTGTGTATGAAGGACAAAGGGGTCCAATGGGATATCACGTGAAAGATGTTGAAGATTGGCTTGCTAAGCATTTCAACTCCTAGACCTCTTGACAAACACCCACCGTACCAATGAAGGTCAAATGAGATTGGTTGAACCCTTATACTGATGTGAAAAAATAATGTCTGCTCAAATTTTGTTCTGTTACAATTTTGACTACTTCCGATTCGATCAAGCTTTTGAAAAACTGCTGACAATGTGTCAAACAAATTGGATTATGATGAGACGCCATGTTACTTGGCGTCTCATCTGGGTCCATACTGTTTGCAAATGCCATCATTGAATTGACCCTTAGATTTGTAGTTACAGTATGTTTGCGGCCTTTGCCCCAAGCCATCGACTTGTGTATATATAATTCCAAAAAGTAGTTTACGGCGAGTCATGAAACGGTATAGGATGGTTGATCTTCATACATGTACATTGCTTGCACACAGTGACACTAGAGCTATAGGCCATGCCATTGGTTATACGAAACCTACACAACCTTAATTATTCGAAATGACAAATACATGTACAGACAAATAGTGCAGGCGCTGACCAAACTATTTGATCAGGGTATACTGTGTTGGCTACTCTAAAGTTAAAGTTACTACGATGGTGCCAAATTGAAATACAGTAAAACCTCTCTATAACGACCACTAAATTACTCCAAGTATTTTGTGTTAAAAACAGGTGGCTGCTTAAAGCAAGATGAAAGTAAAACAGAACGCTCCTATAGGAGCGTTCTGTTTTACTTTCACCTTGCTTTAAGCAGCCACCTGCCCTATATACCAACTAATTAACACAATTTAGTGGTCGTTATAGAGAGGTTTTACTGTACAGCATAACTCCTCTAAAGCGATCGCTTAATGAACAGACATTTCGGTCTCAGTATAAAACCTACTTTGGTGGTCGCATTAGAGAGGGGTTAATGTATTCAGCTTTACCCCACCTCTGATATTCTTTTGGTGAAATCCGTGTGTGTGATTGGTTGAATTCTGTCACGTTATCGAAAAGTAAAACTTATACACGGTCACTAGAAATTCAATACACAGTCAGTAGAAACTCAATACATGGTCAGTAACTAGGTTACTTCCCCTGCCAGCGTAGAACCCAAACTTGAGGTAATGGATGCATGGTTACTGAGTAAATTAGATTATATTTTAAAGTTAAATACACAACGGATTTTTGTATTGGATTTGTTTTCCGTTATGAATTTGGTTAACTTGATTAAGACTGTGCCGAATTGATGTTGGGGCGAATTGACACGGTACAGTTACAGTAAGAGTTGTCGTTAGTTTGTTTACAAAATGGCGAAACGCTTTGCTTCCTTAGATGCAGACGAGATTGAGAAAAAGAATCAACTGGGCACTGATAGAATATAGACTCGGCTTCGCCTCGACGGGTATACCATTTACTAACCAAATATCATCCCGTACCCGGTCACTACATGACTATGTAACTAATAATGCAAATTGATGGAATGTGGGGATCGGGTGTCTGAATACTGTAGAAACTGTCTTTAGCGACATACATGTATGTTTATATTCATTGATTGCAATGAACGATAAGACGTATCTATACTCAAACCTCAATACATGTTTCAAACGTATTTGTACACGTTAGTATTTGGTTATGCAATAATTGTTTTTATTTTTGTGTTGCTACATATAATTGATTATATTAATACTTTTTTGTGTCACCTGCCAAGAGGCAATGTGTCAAATAGGGATCACTTCTCTGTCGTCTTTCTGTCCGTCTGTCTGTCTGTATGTCTGTCTGTTTGTATGCCTGTCCGTCACACTTTCCTTTTCTTATTCTAACAATTCTCCCAGCAGGTGACACATGTGTTCCTTTGAACACTCTTGTATAATATCATACCTGTATTTGCTTATTGTGAGTGATTTAATATTTGTTTTAATATTTGTTTTATTCCTGTCAGTCACAACTATTATTCGTACAAGCATGCGATATCAATGACTATGTCAGTTAAAATGTGCAAGTAATTGGTATATGATGCTTTATCGCTATGGTTGATCAATAATGACTGGGACTGAGTGTAGATACATTTAGGCATGTGCAATTATATACTAAAATAAACCTTTTAAAAAAAACAACCAACGTTTTGTCCCCAACTGAATCTACATTCATTATTCATGTACAGAACAATAAGACCATGAGTATTAATTAATTTAACAAATTATCCCCTAGTGACGCATTTTTGCGCATCTATAGAGTTACTTTATGAAATCATTGTGATAAACAGAGCATGTGCTCCTATAGGAGCAAATGCTCTATTTATCACAATGGTTTCAAACTACAAAAATCTAAATGTTTCCTTTCCTCTAGTTAAAGCTACTTTTCGGTAGATACATTCAAAGAGGTTGGGTCTAAAAATAGTCTAGGAGAGAATGAGTTAATTAGATGAATTACTATAATGGTATATGAACGCAGGATATGTTCGACTAAACTTTAAAGCTGAAACTGTAGAATCATATACAGTAGAATATATCATAAATGGCCATCAAAAAGAGGTCTAATTATGAGTCTGTAAGGCAGGTGGTAGGTTAATGCAGGTAAAAAGTAATGCAAAAAGCTCCTATAGGAGCTTTCTGCATTACTTTTATCCTACATTAAACAACAACCCGCTTTTCAAGACTTCCACGTTCAATAAATCGGACAGTTTCTACTGTACATGTGTATATATATAATTTCATATGCAAACAGAGCAGACCCTGATCGGACGACTCCTAGGATGTCGGCGAAGTCACATATGCCTCGGTCGTAGACTTCTGTCATTAAAAACGGTTGCGGTCCCAACGATTATGGCAACGATGTCGTTATTTGTGAAATTGTTTGTGTCATCCCGCTATGGGACGGGTTAGCTGTTTTCACTGTTTCCAATTTTCAACGTCGATACATTTATAAAAAGAAAAGATTATTCTAATTTTAATGCATTCCTTATTTTCTGCTGGATCTAATCATTGGCTACCTAATTTAGACAAATAAAATATTTTGTTTTAAACAAAAAAATGATATGATCGGATTGTCGGAATAGAACGAGGATTTCTGATTGATATATTGAGTCCGCATATGAAATACTGTCATCAAGCATTTTAAATCGAAGCAGTACCTGTATCTACCAACACTTCGTTATGCCCCCAGCAACACACTGCTTATATACAGTAGAACCTGCCTACAATGGCATCCAAAATTAGTCCTAAGTATTGGGTTAAATACAGGTGGTAGCTTAATGCAGAACATAAGTTATGCATACAGTTCCTCTTGCCAGAAATATTTGAGTTCGAGCTGCACATATCATACTCACACATCTACAAATATCGTACTCACACGTCTACACATATACTCACACGTCTACACATATACTCACGCATCTACAGATATACTCACGCATCTACGCATATACTCACACGTCTACATCTATACTCATACGTCTACACATATACTCATACATCTACACATATACTCACACGTCTACACATATACTCACACGTCTACATCTATACTCATACATCTACATATATACTCACACGTCTACACATATACTCACACTTCTACACATATACTCACACGTCTACACCGCTTGTCCGTACACTGTAGCCCATCATCCGGTCTTCCATCAATGTCTGTATCCCGGCCACACTGTTTCCCATCTCCTGCATACCCAACGGCGCACTTAAATAATGGAAAGGTGACACTGTGAATACTGGTAATTATCAAGGCTTGAACTTCATCAACTCATTCTGAAATTCAAGAATAATCTAAAAAAATGTTTGCTTATTACGGTAGCCACCTACTACCATTCTGATAGAAAACTTGGGTTTGAGTGTTTGAGTGAGTGAGTGAGTAATGACACTGCGACTTTTAATTATATTTAAATATTTCGCTGACATGAGCGATTCTGTGATTGTTTTTACAAAGAGTCTGGATCCAGATGAGATGCCAAGTATCTCACAGTCTCGTCAGGGCCCAATCTCATATAATATACTTTGGTTTCGATGAGCAAAACGAAGGGAAAATAAATTTTCCTGACGAAAATCCAGTAAAATAGTTTTTAGCATTCTGAGCAAAGTTTCGTCAGAAGCAAACGTTGTCTACATTATTTCTCAAAGCGAAAGTTTCCAAAAGACGTGGTTTGTGTGTCAACCAGTTTGGATCCTCGAGACAGAGCTACAGATAAAGGTGCGTACCCACATACCAAAATCCCTATACTGTGACTACTCTTTAGAAACATCTCTTCGAGACGGTTCTAAAGCGTGGTCACAGTATATAGTTTAGTGGAGAAATAAAGGAGTTATTGTTGAAAATGTTTAGATTTACGTATCTTTACGCATATCTCTGCTGTAGACGATCATTTAGTCGATGTCTCATCTGACCATGCGGTTTCCAATGACACAAGTGACGCAAATGACGATACATACGTGTTCCGTATTGCCCTACTGGTGTGTGTTAAAGGTTATTTGTACAAAACGTATGACTGTAAGACTAAGACAGACAGTAATATATACCTGGCATATAAAACCCTCTTCAAGAATTTTCGGTAAGCACCTTGCATATTCGTTACATTCGGACAAGTCCGGACACACCGTTACTCTCCGAAGACATCCAATTGACTGATTTCCGGCGTAACCCTCTAAGCATTCACCACACTCGAACGAGCCCTGTCGTTACAAAAATAAGTAAATTGTCAGAACAGTAAAACCTCTAAATAGCGACAACTGAATGAAAGAAACATTGATTGGCTAATATATAATTATAGGGAAAGTTTACCTCTTACCACATATCTAAAGACGCCATTAAAACCTTTGCAAACAGAGCAGACCCAGCTTAGACTGCTCTGTTTGCTTATAAATGCTATTGATTTGATTATATAGTTGCTGTCATTGTAAAAATATCCATTGTTCCTAATGACATTATATAAAATACAGCCATCTAAAAGTCATAAATTAATCTTTATTTATTCATGCCAATCATTATTTCTTGCATGAATATTCATGAGGTAAGGGATTAGCTGTATGGTATTTTAAGATATTGAACTTATTTAAACCGACTGCATTTAAACAGGTTTTAAAAAAGAGGCTACATTCTGGTACGCTGGCGGCGATTTTGAAATTACCTATTAACACAGTTTGAATCAACTGTAATATCTGTTTATAGCAACCACACAATTAAAGTCTAGTTTTGGTTTTAATTATCCCACTCCGTCATACTAACTCCATTTGACGCCTCTATAAAAGTCACGATTTGAAACCACTGTGATAAATAAAGCATTTTCTCTAATGCTCGATTTATCACAATGTTTTTAAAAACTACATAATATTAATAGTCTTCTTTTTTCTAGTAACTGCTCCTCTCCAGTAGATTTATTCAAAGACTTTGGGTCTTAACATAGTCTGAAAGTGAGAGAATGGATTAACTCATTCACTCCTAGGCTATTTTTAGACCCAGCCTCTTTGAATGTATCTACCAAAAAGGAGCATTAATTAGAGGAAAGGAAAAATTTCGAATTTTGTAATTTGAAACCATTGTGATAAATAGAGCATTTGATCCTATAGGAGCAAATGCTCTATTTATCACAATGGTTTCATAAAGTGACTTTTATAGATGCGCAGAAATGCGTCACTATGGGATAATGTGTTAAGATATGTGGTTGCTGAATACAGGATGAAAGTTATATAGAAAACTCCTCTGTAGAAGTCACTTTTTGAAACCATTGTAATAAATATATTCATCACAATGTTTTCAAAAGCACAGAATTCTAAAAGTTCCTTTCTTCTTATAAATGCTCCTTTTCGGCAGATTTATTCAAAGAGAATTGACCTGAAAAATAGCCTATGAGAGAATGGATGAGGGACGTGTGATAGCTTAATACAGGACGAAAAGTATAAAAAAAAAATCCTCTAGGAGTCTGGCATTAACACTTTCCATCATATAAACGTATTTATTTACATGCATCTGCAAACATAGAAGACCAGGATCTGACGGCTCCTAGATGAGCCGTCGGATCAAGGTCTGCTCTGCTTGCTAATGGAATTTGAAAGATATGTTTCTTTACTTTCTAAAATGGCTGCCACCTGCCTTACAGGCCAATAATTTGTCCTCTTTTTGATGACCGCTTAAGACAGGTTCTGCTGTATCATGTATTTGCCGACAACGGTTTCTTAACATTCTTAAACTCTATGACAAATTAACAACACACTCAACACATCTAGTAATACATGAAACAATTCCGAATACATGTATATCGTTGTTGTCAATGCAAAAAAGAGTTTACCAGTTATTTTTACATGCATGTTATGCTACAGTAAAACCTCTCTATAACGGCCACTAAATTACGAGTACATCAGGTATTTTGTGTTAAATGCAGGTGGCTTCTTAAAGCAAGGTGAAAGTAAAACAGAACGCTCCTATAGGAGCGTTCTGTTTTACTATCACCTTGCTTTAAGCAGCCATCTGCCCTAAATACCTATTGATTAACACAATTTAGTGGCCGTTGTAGAGAGGTTTTACTGTATATACAATGTACTTGGCTATCCTGTCGCAAGAAAAAAGTGACACGCATTTGTCTCTCAATGAGCGGATCATTGCATAGATAAAGTGTATAAATTTAACATATATTTCAAGAATAGCTCCATTATTTCTCCTCCAAACCCTATGTCGCAACCACTCTTTAGAATCGTCGCAAGATTGTAAAGAGTGGTCGCAATGTAGGGTTTGGTGGTAAAGTATTTGCAATAGGCTGTTTGTGTCTATGGTTGTGATTACTATTGCTCACCCTCGTGTTGTAACACTGGGAGTTCGGTACACATGGTCCACTGGGAGGATCTAGGGCACATTCATCAACGTCTCTGCATTCCTGAAACGTAGTATGTGAGTATTAATATGAGAAAAAAGTAACTTCTGACAAATGAAGACATTGTACATGTAGACCTGACTTCGAAGTTGAAGTATGTTATGTGTGCGGCTTATATTGAAGTTGAAATGCAAGTTTGTTACAAATATGATCTGTATTGTGTTGGTAACGTATTATGGTAACAGTTTACAAAACATATGTTGATATCTACACTTCTAACGCCCTTTGGTGTTGAGCACTAAAGCGTGTTACTCATTTGGACCGCACTACGTTGTCATTGTATTATTATAAAATATTACAAACATACGTTGATGTGTACACTCCTAGCGCACTTTGGTGGTGATCACTATTGTGAGTGATGCAAGTGGACCGCACTATGTTGTCAACATACTATGATAAAACTTTATATCTACACTGTTAACGACCTTTGGTGTTGAACACCGAGTTACGCATGTGCACCGCAATATGCTGTCAGTGTACCGTGATAAATTTTTCAAACATACGTTGATGTGTACACTATTGACGCACATTAAAGTGAGTTACGCATGCGGTCCGCACTACATTGTCAGCGTACTATGCTATTATTTTTACAAATATAAGTTGATGTTTACACTATTAGCACACATTGGTAGAGGGCACTAAAGTGAGTTACGTGTGTTGACCGCACTATGCTGCCAATGTACTACTATAAAAACCTTAGCCTAAATACGTTGATTTGTACACTATTAATATACATTTTGTACTTTTGTGCTGATCACTAAAGCTAGCAGCATGCAGACTGCACTACCTTGTCAATGTACTGAGATAAAATATCACCAAATACATTGATGTTTACATTATTAACGCACTTTGATATTGTATTACATTTTCTTATTTAATTATCATAGCTTTCACTGTTACTGTCAACTGCAGAATTGCCAGTAGAGTATTGATGGAATCTTAATGATAGTTATATAAACAATTCAAGTCAAGTAATATTTATTTAAAGCCGCAGGTGTTCAATAAAAGTAATAACACAAGCTATGCAGATCTTTTAAACCGACTGATTGGGTGGGGTTTGTTAGGTTTACAAATGGCTGTCTGTCCGTCTGCCATTCCGATCAAGAAATCACATATAAGAGAACTTAGGTTATGTTTATTTCGTGATAACAGCACGACACTTTGTGAAAATTACTATAACGAAAGATGAAGTATGGTTAGATTTATTAGAAGACTCCAGTAGATTGGATGAACAAGTAGCACTATGATCTCGTATTAACCCATTCCATCATACTGACCTCTTTTGACGACTCTGTAGAAGTCACTTTGTGAAGCCATTGTGATAAATAGAGCATTTGCTCCTATAAGAGCAAATGTTCGATTTATCACAATGGTTTCAAACTACAAAATTCTAAAAATTTCTTTTCTCTAGTTAATGCTCCTTTTCGGTAGATTTATTCAAAGAGGTTGTATCTAAAAATAGCCTATGAGGTAATGGGTTAACAAGGGAGTTTTTATCCCGATAAGCCTGAGTGACTTACAGTATTCCCTGTCTACAGTGCCCACCCAAACTAAGTCTAATTGTGAGTTTTACTACGGGTGCTTGCTTAATACAGCACGAAAGTTATGCGGAAAACTCAAATATGAGCTGGCTGTACTATTTTGTCATGCATTAAGCAACCATCTGCTTTAAATATGTATTCTTTATTCTTCATTTTATGCACTTGTATGTACAGCATGGCTCCAAATAAGTCATTCGTTGCTACTGGCGAATCTGTGGTGGCAAACAGTTTTGATCTAGATAAGACACCGAGTATGATCCGCTAGATCTCGGCCAGTCGCTTTTATAAGGTTCGTAGAAACTCTTTGTGAAATACTTACAAGCTAACGCTGACTTTGTGATAACCTGTTAAAACAGGTTAGATCCAGATGAGATGCCGAATAACTCGGCGTCGTCTCATCAGGATCCAAACCATCTGATACTTAGATATAAAAATAAAGAAAAGTGAGAAAATCAACAATGAAAATTGACAAATAGTGCAGATCACAATACGTGGCAAAGAAAGATTTATGAACCCAGTCCAAAGTTGGATTGACTGCACGGTACTCTGTTCTCCTGGAAGTCTAACACACATTCGGGTTTTGGTCTTCAACACCAAATATAGCTTTACACTATATACAGTAGAACCTGTCTTAAGCGGCCATTATAACGATGTGTTTGTAAGGCAGGTGGTTGCTTAATGCAGGTGAAAAGTAATACAGAAAGCTCCTATAGGAGCTTTCTGTATTACTTTTGCCCTGCATTAAGCAACCACCTGCTTTTGAACACTACTATGTTCAATAAATGAATGACCAATTAGGAAAGGTCCTTCTGTAGTACATTATTACATTTGACATTGCACATTGACATACTACCAATACAGTGTACCTGTTTCAACGTTTTGGCCTCTTCATATCCTGAACCCTCAATCGGTGGTCCATCATAGCCGACTGGACAATCGTTACACCGGAAACCACCCGCGCTATTCACGCATGCGCTCTTATTGAAACACGGGTTATACTGGACGCACTGCAAGAGAACGGAAGTGGTGAAGAAGGCTCCCCTAAAAGTTCGTCCAAACAGCAACTTTCGATAGCACTGAAATATTCAGTGCCACGAAGACCACAGGTACCAGGCGCGTGACCATTTCATAAATACTACTGACAAACATCTTCAAATACGTTTAGACATACTATTTTGACAGGAAAAAAGTTTTGCAAAAATATTTTTTCGTATAGTATAATACTACATGGTAAATGGTACATGGGGAAAAAAGAATGTCAAAGTATGATGTATAAACGTATTTGAAGATGTTTGTCAGTAGTATTTATGAAATGGTCACGCGCCTCGCACCTGTGACGAAGACGGGTCTGTGATACCATTTGCAAACAGTTTGGATCCTGATGAGACGCCCAGTAACTCGGCGTCTAATTAGGATCCAATCTGTTTGACACTGTGTTTACCTTTTTATAAAGAAATTGAACAATCTGCATTAACCATTTACCTGATTAATATGCATGAAAACAAATAATGACATCATAAAAAAATTGTAATGGCACATGAACAAAGGACATTTTGGCCATGACCGAAACTGAAGAATCAGATCTATATCATTTCATAAACAAGCAGAGCAGATCCACGGCTCCTACAGGGGCATTTCGTGTGCTTTTTTAAAGACAAGACATACATACACTTCCATTCAATGCGATATCCAACGAATTGGTAGTTCTGGATTGTTGTTGTTGTTTCCAAAAAATAAACATTGAAATATAACCTTTCAAATAATTTTGAAAGTGATGCGAATCCGTCATATACATATTGTTTGCTAAATAAATCACTATCTATACATTATACATGTATTGGTATAACATGCCTCATCTTGGTCTTCACAGTGTGTGCCATTGCCATCGTAACCGGAAGGACATGACCCGCAACGAAACCCATCCACAGTGTCCAAACACCGTACCCCTGGGAAACATGGGCTCGTCTCACAGCCAGGTTTGGCCTCGCGGCAGTTGCCCCTTCGTCCGTCACCAGTGAAACCCGGTGGACAAGGTCCACAGCGGTAACCATTGGCAACGTCATAACATTGCACACCTAGAGAGAAAATGATAGCATTTATACATGTATCACTGTAGCAGAGGCTCTGAATTTCTCCAATTGTACTTTAGGGAAATCGACACAGGAACTGGGCCACAGGAAATTTGTCTTCATATCTTGAAATCTCTCTAGACACAGACACCATACATGATTAGGCGCTACACTGTTTGTCACGTTAGTTATCAGATATTTATGAGTGTATATACAAAAAGATCGTTCAACTGAAAGTATCGTAAGTTCTACTTCCATTTGTGATCAACTTCGTATGTATTTTTGTCGGTTGAAGGTGGCCTTAAATTGTTGCAAACTAGAATGTGCGATAAATTCAGATATGTGAATAGTAGCGATTTCCGTAAATTACGACGACTTTGGGTCGTGTCATGACAAAATCAGCATTTCTAACATTTAAACAATGCAGACCTAGACCAGCCACCTCTTATGTGCTGTTTGACACACGCCAGTATCTACAGTATTTTATATGCAGCATATTAAACGGTGCCAATGCTTATCAGATGTTGTGTAGATGATAATGTGTTCTATTTGGGTATACACTTTTAGCATGTTATTAAGATTTGTGTTGTCATGGTGTGTCTTATATTATAAACCTTAAAATAAAAAGACACGATGTGTGCAAAACACAGTCAGTAGATAAAGTTTAGAGAAATGCGATCAACTCTCGTGTTTCTTTTCACTTAGATTGGTCCTAGCGCATTTTGTTCAGCTACGAAAGGCATCGATTTCTGTCAAAATGAAGAAACAAATTGCTCTTATAGACGCCTATTTACAAAACAAAAATAGGGGATAGTCTCCAATCCAATTCTTATTTTTCTGAGTTAGAGTAAACAATAATTATTGAATATTAACTATCTAATTCTTGTACTGAATGTATAAAATAAGGA
This sequence comes from Azorinus chamasolen, assembly GCA_963576725.1. Lineage (NCBI taxonomy): Eukaryota > Metazoa > Mollusca > Bivalvia > Cardiida > Solecurtidae > Azorinus > Azorinus chamasolen. The sequence continues at coordinate 30,782,907 of OY755239.1, read as the reverse complement.
AATGTATTGATATAGTGAAAAGAATAAGATCTGTAACAAAGGGGGCCATTTCGTGGGTCTGCCTGGTCTAAAAGGTCAAACAAATTGATTGGGTCGATTTAGTGTTATATTATATACGGCAGTCTAATTCTGAGTGTTAAAGGTAGGTGGTAGCTTAATGCAGGACGACAGTTCTACAGAAATCTCCTTACAGGAACTTTCTGCACTAGTGTAGTCCTGCATTAAACAACCACCTGCTTTTAAATACACCTATGTATGTAGGTATTCATTACGTGGTCGCTTTACAAAGATTTCACTATACAGTAAAACCTCTCTAAACCGGAATTCTAGTTGAGAAGAATTTAGATACGTTTAGGCAGGTGACTGCTTAATGCAGGGTGAAAGTCATGCAGAAAGCTCCTCTAGGAGCTTTCTGCATGACTTTTACCCTGCATTAGGGTGTCACCTGTCTTCCAGACCAATATTTAAGCTCAGTTGGACGTCCGGTTTAGAGATGTTTTACTGTATTTGAATAACCAGCATGTGGATATTTGTGGTCAATAAATCCGTTAACCCTTTCCTCTGTTCTATGTTTATTCCAAATTTCAGTACCTACTGAATATTCATGGACGAAATAGATATAATGACATATGGTAGGTGGACCATTGTAGCCCTTTTAGAAACTAAAACAAAAACGGATATTTCAAATTCCATTAGCACAGAGAGTAGACCCTGATCAGACGGCCCCTACAGGGGCCGTCTGAGCAGGGCCTGCTCTGTTTACAAAGGTGTGAAAACGAGTTCATGTGAAGTAATACTCAAGTATAAGTAAAAAACGTTCAGACCTTTAAAACACGGATTGTCAGTGCAGGTTGGAATTTTGGCACATCTCAGTCCATCGCCATAATAGCCATGTGGGCAGTCACCGCACCTATAGCCACGGTCCGTGTCCTCGCAACGTACTCCGGCATAGCACGGGTTATCTCGACACGTGGTAATAGGCTGAGGAGCTGGCACTATAAATAAAGTAAGATATGTTCACAAATTGGTAACATTTTTCTCAGTCATTAATCCATTCCCTCATACTGACGCCTTCGACCTGGGGCTCGTCCTTACACAGACATAGGTGTGGAATAGTGTGAATCCTCTGCTTTGTTCCAATCTAATTTCTTTAGTATGAATTGAATTTTTTTTGTCTATATAAAATTGTTTTCGTGGTAATTAATTCCAACGGTATAATAAGTTTGTCAAACACTTTGAAGTAACTCGGCGTCTCAAAAGAAACCAAACTGTGAGCACGTGTAATCACGGATAGTGCTAAAGATAAAAACCAATCCCATCGCATGTTTAATATTCGTAAAACAACAATAAATATTACGTTACCTCGTTCTGAGCGGCGACACATGTCGCACTGTCGCAAAGTATCAGACAGTTGTCTCGTCTCACGAGTCTAGAAGAGAAATAATATGTAGTAGGACATATTTTAACCCTTTACTCCATAAATACGCCTTTCTATGCCTTTGCAAACAGTGTAGACTCAGATCAGAGGCTCCTAGAAGAGCCATCTGATCAGGGTCGGCTTTGTTTGCTTATAATATAATATAGACATGATTCTACAGTTTCTGCCATTGCCAACAATTAAGGTGTCAATGCCGTATTATAACAAATTGATTTAATTAATATTCATGACGTCATCATTTCTGACAGAAATATCCATGGAGTAAAGGGTTAAACATTTACTCAATGCATATTCATGTAAGAATTAATGAATTTGTGAATTTATGATTAGCTGACGTTTGATAATGTCATTAGGAATATGGGAATAGTAGATCATACCAAACACTGTAGTACGTAATAAGGGAAACATACCAAACACTGTAGTACGTAATAAGGGAATGGTTGACCATACCAAACACTGTAGTACGTAATATGGGAATGGTTGACCATACCAAACACTGTAGTACGCAATAAGGGAATGGTTGACCATACCAAACACTGTAGTACGCAATAAGGGAATGGTTGACAATACCAAACACTGTAGTACGTAATATGGGAATGGTTGACCATACCAAACACTGTAGTACGCAATAAGGGAATGGTTGACCATACCAAACACTGTAGTACGCAATAAGGGAATGGTTCACCATACCAAACACTGTAGTACGCAATAAGGGAATGGTTGACCATACCAAACACTGTAGTACGCAATAAGGGAATGGTTGACCATACCAAACACTGTAGTACGTAATATGGGAATGGTTGACCATACCAAACACTGTAGTACGCAATAAGGGAATGGTTGACCATACCAAACACTGTAGTACGCAATAAGGGAATGGTTGACAATACCAAACACTGTAGTACGTAATATGGGAATGGTTGACCATACCAAACACTGTAGTACGCAATATGGGAATGGTTGCCCATACCAAACACTGTAGTACGCAATAAGGGAATGGTTGACCATACCAAACACTGTAGTACGTAATATGGGAATGGTTGACCATACCAAACACTGTAGTACGCAATAAGGGAATGGTTGACCATACCAAACACTGTAGTACGTAATATGGGAATGGTTGACCATACCAAACACTGTAGTACGTAATAAGGGAATAGTTGACCATACCAAACACTGTAGTACGCAATATGGGAATGGTTGACCATACCAAACACTGTAGTACGTAATAAGGGAATGGTTGACCATACCAAACACTGTAGTACGCAATAAGGGAATGGTTGACCATACCAAACACTGTAGTACGTAATAAGGGAATAGTTGACCATACCAAACACTGTAGTACGCAATATGGGAATGGTTGACCATACCAAACACTGTAGTACGTAATATGGGAATGGTTGACCATACCAAACACTGTAGTACGCAATATGGGAATGGTTGACCATACCAAACACTGTAGTACGCAATATGGGAATGGTTGACCATACCAAACACTGTAGTACGCAATATGGGAATGGTTGACCATACCAAACACTGTAGTACGCAATATGGGAATGGTTGACCATACCAAACACTGTAGTACGCAATAAGGGAATGGTTGACCATACCAAACACTGTAGTACGCAATAAGGGAATGGTTGACCATACCAAACACTGTAGTACGCAATAAGGGAATGGTTGACCATACCAAACACTGTAGTACGTAATAAGGGAATAGTTGACCATACCAAACACTGTAGTACGCAATATGGGAATGGTTGACCATACCAAACACTGTAGTACGTAATATGGGAATGGTTGACCATACCAAACACTGTAGTACGCAATATGGGAATGGTTGACCATACCAAACACTGTAGTACGCAATATGGGAATGGTTGACCATACCAAACACTGTAGTACGCAATATGGGAATGGTTGACCATACCAAACACTGTAGTACGCAATATGGGAATGGTTGACCATACCAAACACTGTAGTACGCAATAAGGGAATGGTTGACCATACCAAACACTGTAGTACGCAATAAGGGAATGGTTGACCATACCAAACACTGTAGTACGCAATAAGGGAATGGTTCACCATACCAAACACTGTAGTACGCAATATGGGAATGGTTGACCATACCAAACACTGTAGTACGCAATATGGGAATGGTTGACCATACCAAACACTGTAGTACGCAATAAGGGAATGGTTCACCATACCAAACACTGTAGTACGCAATAAGGGAATGGTTGACCATACCAAACACTGTAGTACGTAATAAGGGAATAGTTGACCATACCAAACACTGTAGTACGCAATATGGGAATGGTTGACCATACCAAACACTGTAGTACGTAATATGGGAATGGTTGACCATACCAAACACTGTAGTACGCAATATGGGAATGGTTGACCATACCAAACACTGTAGTACGCAATATGGGAATGGTTGACCATACCAAACACTGTAGTACGCAATATGGGAATGGTTGACCATACCAAACACTGTAGTACGCAATATGGGAATGGTTGACCATACCAAACACTGTAGTACGCAATAAGGGAATGGTTGACCATACCAAACACTGTAGTACGCAATAAGGGAATGGTTGACCATACCAAACACTGTAGTACGCAATAAGGGAATGGTTGACCATACCAAACACTGTAGTACGTAATAAGGGAATAGTTGACCATACCAAACACTGTAGTACGCAATATGGGAATGGTTGACCATACCAAACACTGTAGTACGTAATATGGGAATGGTTGACCATACCAAACACTGTAGTACGCAATATGGGAATGGTTGACCATACCAAACACTGTAGTACGCAATATGGGAATGGTTGACCATACCAAACACTGTAGTACGCAATATGGGAATGGTTGACCATACCAAACACTGTAGTACGCAATATGGGAATGGTTGACCATACCAAACACTGTAGTACGCAATAAGGGAATGGTTGACCATACCAAACACTGTAGTACGCAATAAGGGAATGGTTGACCATACCAAACACTGTAGTACGCAATAAGGGAATGGTTCACCATACCAAACACTGTAGTACGCAATATGGGAATGGTTGACCATACCAAACACTGTAGTACGCAATATGGGAATGGTTGACCATACCAAACACTGTAGTACGCAATAAGGGAATGGTTCACCATACCAAACACTGTAGTACGCAATAAGGGAATGGTTGACCATACCAAAAACTGTAGTACGCAATATGGGAATGGTTGACCATACCAAACACTGTAGTACGCAATAAGGGAATGGTTGACCATACCAAACACTGTAGTACGCAATAAGGGAATGGTTGACCATACCAAACACTGTAGTACGCAATAAGGGAATGGTTGACCATACCAAACACTGTAGTACGCAATAAGGGAAATGGTTGACCATACCAAACACTGTAGTACGCAATAAGGGAATGGTTGACCATACCAAAAACTGTAGTACGCAATAATGGAATGGTTGACCATACCAAACACTGTAGTACGCAATAAGGGAATGGTTGACCATACCAAACACTGTAGTACGCAATAAGGGAATGGTTGACCATACAAACACTGTAGTACGCAATAAGGGAATGGTTGACCATACCAAACACTGTAGTACGCAATAATGGAATAGTTGACCATACCAAACACTGTAGTACGCAATAAGGGAATGGTTCACCATACCAAACACTGTAGTACGCAATAAGGGAATGGTTGACCATACCAAACACTGTAGTACGCAATAAGGGAATGGTTGACCATACCAAACACTGTAGTACGCAATAAGACAATGGTTGACCATACCAAACACTGTAGTACGCAATAAGGGAATGGTTGACCATACCAAAAACTGTAGTACGCAATAAGGGAATGGTTGACCATACCAAACACTGTAGTACGCAATAAGGGAATGGTTGACCATACCAAAAACTGTAGTACGCAATAAGGGAATGGTTGACCATACCAAACACTGTAGTACGCAATAAGGGAATGGTTGACCATACCAAACACTGTAGTACGCAATAAGGGAATGGTTGACCATACCAAACACTGTAGTACGCAATAAGGGAATGGTTGACCATACCAAACACTGTAGTACGCAATAAGGGAATAGTTGACCATACCAAACACTGTAGTACGCAATAAGGGAATGGTTCACCATACCAAACACTGTAGTACGCAATAAGGGAATAGTTGACCATACCAAACACTGTAGTACGCAATAAGGGAATGGTTCACCATACCAAACACTGTAGTACGCAATAAGGGAATGGTTCACCATACCAAACACTGTAGTACGCAATAAGGGAATGGTTTACCATACCAAACACTAGTACGCAATAAGGGAATGGTTGACCATACCAAACACTGTAGTACACAATAAGGGAATGGTTTACCATACCAAACACTATAGTACGCAATATGGGAATGGTTGACCATATCAAACACTGTAGTACGCAATAAGGGAATGGTTGACCATATCAAACACTGTAGTACGCAATAAGGGAATGGTTGACCATACCAAACACTGTAGTACGCAATAAGGGAATGGTTGACCATACCAAACACTGTAGTACGCAATAAGGGAATAGTTGACCATATCAAACACTGTAGTACGCAATAAGGGAATGGTTGACCATACCAAACACTGTAGTACGCAATAAGGGAATGGTTGACCATACCAAACACTGTAGTACGCAATAGGTTTCATTCGATAACCAAAACGCAGGCCCTGATCAGAAGGCTCCTACAGGAGTCTGTTCTATTCATGTACATGTATATATATGGCGTACAAGCACTTGCTTAACCCTTTCCTCCATATAAATAGAATACCCTTGATTAGCTTTGAGGACAGGTGGCTGCTTGATACAGGATAGGAATAGTGCGTTTAGCTCCAAAAGGAGCTTTCTGTATTGTTTTTGCCCTGCATTGGGCGGATGCCTGGTACTTCAGCTGGCGGTCGTCTAATACAGGATTGTCTGTACTTGATTTACATGTATATCATTTATATTTTGTTTGCTTCCTGTAAAGGAAATGTATATTTCTCACTATAATCTTAAAATTATGTATGTATTGTAGGCTAAAGAACATTCTTGTAATGTTTAATGCTGAAATAAAATGTATTGTATTGTATTGTTTCCAGCATTAAACGGGTAATGAAGATATTTATAAATACATGTGTATGTGTCTTAAAATCAGGTGGCTACTCGACACGTATCAAAATATGGGAGCTTTTTGCGTTACTTTTTGTGCTGCATTTATGTAACACCGGCTTCAAAGGCCCGCAGGCTTTACGTGAGTAGCGGTGGTGTATGAAATTAAAGTACATTTTAGACAGACATCTTGTTTTTCAAAGCATTGTGAACATACACAATGTTTAAATTTGCAGTTTTTTTAACATCAGTCTCAAATCCCTCTAAACCGGGTATTAAAAACACAGGGGGCCATTTCGTGGTCTACATGGTCTAAAAAGTAAAAATAATTATTGGGTCGATTTAGTGTTATATTATATATAACACTAAATCGACCCAATCATATTTCTTTTACTTTTTATGGCCCCTGTGGTTAAAAATAGCATCCGTGCCGGTATTTCAGACAGGTGGTAGCTTAATGCCGGTTGAAAATCACACAAATAGCTCCCAAAGGTTATTCCTGTATGATTTTCACTCTGCTTTAAGTAGCCACTTGTCTAAAAGGCCTAAATTGCTCTTAATTAAACGTCCTGTGTAGAGTGTTGTTTCTGTACAAGTGTATACTAGCTCTGGTTTTGATGTATACTGTTGGAAAGTGACCGTCAAGCTGAACTTGTATGTTCTATGACTAAAATGTGTTTTCTCGATCTTACCTGTAGTTGCATATCTCTCTGTAGACTTCTTACCACCACTGTTAAGTCTCTGAGGGACTGTGTTAGGGTGTGGAATATAGGATCTGGAAATTAATATTCAAACGTACACCATCCTTTACCTGTAGATATGCCTTTCAACCCTCTCCTTCATATACATGTAAACGCCTTTCAAACCATTGCGAAGAGAGAAGACCCAGCTCAGACAGCTCCTATAGGAGCCGTCTGATCAGGCTCTGTTGTTTGCTTATGAAATTATATAACATCCCACACATGTTCTACATGTATCTTCCGATCACAGAGCTCCAGATAAGATGCATACATTAAAACAATTTGAAGACCAACTTTTTCATTTCTCCACCAAACCCTATGTTGCGATCACTCTTTAGAATCGTCTCGATTCTAAATAGTGGTCATAGCATAGGGTTTGGTGGAGAAATGACGGTTTTAGTATTTGAGTACACACCTTTATCTGTAGCTCTGAATCCGTTCAAAGTTTGGAGACAATTCTAACCAAGTGTCAAACAGCTTGGATCCTGGTGAGATGTCGAGTTACTCCACACCTCATCAGGATCCAATCTATTTGAATGTACCAGTCAAGTCTCGTTTAGCATGGTATAGGTAAAATATGTCAAAATTATGCAAGCATTGTCGTGTTTAGTTTAGTTTAAACATATTTTATTTCTGGAAGGTACATAAATCCACTTATCACTATATTAAGAAAAAAGGATTGGATCGAAAGCAATATGCTTATTAGGATCCTCAATCTGCAATGGTGGACATTTTCTAACATATGCTGTGTACAATTCAAACTAAACTACAAAAGGAACATATTACAAGAATACGTGAAAGAGTAGAAACACAAGTTCTCGATAGACAATAGGATTATCGTCTGTGAAAATAAACTCGAATAAAGAGGGAAGGAATAAGTAAGAAAACGTGATATAAAGGTGGTCAACAAGATGGAGGTCGTGGGCTGTCTGGAGACGGGAGTGCGTATGGCAATGGCTATCCTTAAGTCGTGTTTCATTCCAAAAGCATGATGCCAAACAGTTTTAATCTTGATTAGACGGCGAGATATTTAAAGTCTCTTTCGGAATGCATATGAGAAGAGGAGGCCTCCGTGGTCGAATGATTATGGTCTTCGACTGACAATCCCGGCCTGGGCATTTGGAATTTTCATGCGAGGAAGCCTTCCAGCTGACTTGCGGTTGGTCGACCGTTCTACCCGGGTGTTTTACTGTGGTAACGCGCTTGACTATCAGTCCGGAGGTCCGGGGTTCAAATCCCGGTCCCTCCCGGAAATTTCTGAGACGCTTTTCAGTGTCTCCCGCCCGCACATCCTCTCCACCCAGGGGTTAAAATGGGTACCTGTGAGGGTCACTCGCCGGTACTGCGGCTGCATGATTGCGCCATATGTTAGCAGTGATCAATATTGTAGGTCAATGACTCAATGACCAGGGGAGTAAATGTACAATCGGCTGGGCGGTCATTCGGACTGAAAGTAGACTATAACTAGGTACTTTACTTTTTTCTACTGGGTGCGAAACAATGCATTTTGTTCCGCTCACAGAAAAAAACAACACGAAGGGGTCTTGCTCCACCTGTAATTAGCTGGGAGTCTCATTATGATTGAAATACCGTTAAAGCGACGTAAACCCCTAATACATGTACAAACAAACAAACACACCCATTCAAAATGCATGTATCTCCCACTGTAGGGATGGTTTAGATGTGAAGTATGATCTGAAGCCAGCTACGAAAACTAGATCAATACTGATAGTGAGGCTGTATATCTTTAATTAGAGCATACGAGTGCAGTGGCATAATGGCTGATAACCATTTTCCCTTATGAATATTCATGTAGGACATATTGTTACTGTGAATAGTTATTAGTTGAATTTTCATGATGGTACACATGTATACGAAAATGGCATTTTGGGAACAGAAACTGTAAACAAACAGAGCAGACCCTGATCACACGTGTCCTATAGGAGTTGTCTGGTCTGGGTCTACGATGTATGCAAAGGAGTGACAAGAAGTCTCTATCAGACGGTGCAGTGTGTGCCGTATAAACTGTTGAAGACAAATCAGTTATCATATACACCATTCGACTGTTTACTGTGATTTGGATTTAATCCAGAAATACTGTTTCTTTCTCTCAAATTTAACTATTTCGATATATGTGTTAAACGAACCTGTCTCTTGTCTGGTGTTTGATGTTCGGTGGTGTGATTGTGATGATGGGTTAACTCTCACGTTGGTGCCGACTTCCGCTCTGTCGTACAGGTTCTGCAGGTTCCGGTTTCGGATCCACTCAGGCAGCATGGGTAAAGTGGAAATAGGAATGTCCTCAGTTGGGTCACAGTCCATGAATTTCAACATGGTTTGTAAACTTATCAGCGAATAAACGTTGAAATTATCGGTCTTACCCTGAAAACGTTCACAAGATTAATTGATATTCTGCATTCCGGGCAGTTGTTTTATACAAATATTGTTTACATTATACGGATTTATATATATTGGTCTCTAACACATTGTGTTACAGTGCCTTCTTTTCAATTCTACGCGATTTATTACTTTTAAAATACAAAATAAATCATCTTTGATTTGTTTTACTAAAAATCAACAATAATATACAGTAAAACCCCACTAATGCGACCACCAAAAAGGGGCATAATTCACAGTGGCAAGGGCAGGTGGTTGCTTAATGCAGGACGAAAGTTATGCAGAAAGCTCCTATAGGAGCTTTCTGCATAACTTTCGTCCTGCATTAAGCAACCACCTGCTTATGAAAACAGCCATGTTTGTTTAAGTGGTCGCATTAAGTGGTCGCATTAAGTGGTCGCATTAGCGGGGTTCTACTGTATATACCAAACAGTTTTAACCCTTTCGGTGCCAACTTTCTAATTGTCGTCTACAATCCAAGTTTGTTAAATCATGCAGTTAAATAAGGAAATGAGATAAATAAATGCAAATTTCAAAGGAATAAAGCATATATATAGAAATAGAGATTGAGACAAATAGTGAAGTCCCTGATTAGACGCCGCCTTGAAAAGGCGGCGTTTGATCTGGGATTGCACTATTTGTCGTGGTGCATTTATGCGACTGCGGCGGTGAAAGGGTTAAGAACTCGCATGAGGCGCAAATCCGTATCCTCGCGTTTTGCTTTTGCTAAAGTAGCTTATACAGATATTTATATATTAAAACAGACATGTTTTTACAGATTGAGAAGAGTTAACAGTGCTTTACACTGGGTGCATTCAAGAACCACGCCTCAGAGAGAGTATTTCTGTATTGTAGGTCTTGTTATTCTGTATTCTTATTCTCCTTTCGTGGTGACATCATTTCAGGATAACATGTATCGGGCATTTAACGTGCAGTCTGTCAAAGTACACTCTTTTCAGCGTACACGTACTTACATATTTCCCACCTGATGAGGCTTCTTAAATTGTTGTATTTACTTTACTTTAATTTTGTATTTATTAGTTGACAGGAGTTATCCCCCTTTACAAAATACTAACAGAAGGTTTACTTACGAGAGTTATCCTCCCTTTAAGTGCTTCTCGGAGGGGCACCTCGGTAGTTTCTTCTCCAACAAGTACACAGTCTATGTACAAGCGCAATTTGTTCGTGTCCTTGTTTAGTTCTCCCATGTGCAGCATCATAGTGTGTTGGCCGGGTGGCAGTGAACGAAGAGGAAACGAAACTTGGTACCGGCGCTGGTCAGGCGTCCAGACAACAACGATTACTGGAATTGTCAGTATTCGTGTAAGAAACGCAGCAGGTTGCACGTACATTTTTTCCACGAATATCAAATCCAAACTAATATTTCAGAAACGTTAAATCACATTTCAGCAATAGAATATGATAAAAGCATTTATTCTACAGACGTAATTAAACTTAATTAATGTCCATGCATCATAAATAGATACGAATCTAAGACTTTACTTCCACTTCCGTTCTCAAAAATGTCCGAAATAGTTCCCGTCAAAAATGATAAATTCTCTGCAGTTAGTGTCAGCAGGTTATGTAATGCTTTGTATCTTATTCCTGTGACACAGTAATTGGTGGACAAAAACTGCAGCCGGTCAATTATCGTTTCAGCTGTCCTACCCAAACCGGTATAATCCTCCGTGGTTGTATTCACAGTCAGTTTGCCCACAGGTGGCAGTATCGATATTTATACAGAACAACTGATAAATGTTCGTACTCAAATGCTAAAATCGCTATTTCTACACCAAACCATATGTTGTGACCACTTTTTATAATCGTCTAGAAGAGATAATTCTAAAGAGTGGTCGCAAAATAGGGTTTGGTGGAGAAATTAAGAAGTTATGCTTGAAATTGTTTTAATTTACATATCTTATCTGGACCTCTGTATATATTTGGAAATTAATACTGGGACCTGCATACCACAAACCACCTATATACAACAAACTTCTCTAAACTGAACTTTTATTAAAGAAGAATTTAGATCTTTTTAGTAAGGTCGTTGCTTAATGCAAGTTGGGAGTTGTGCAGAAAGATCCTTTGGGAGCGTTCTGCATCACTTTCAATCTGAATTAAGCTGTCCCCTGTCTGAGAGGCCAACATTGACACTTATTAGAGTGTTAGCTTAGATATGTTTACTTTTAAGCAATTTTGATAAACATATTACTTTGCATTTAAATTGTAAATTTAAAAAAGGTTTGCATCTCCTAGTTATCATTTATATATTAACTCGCATTGTTGTTGTTGTTTTTTGAGTAATTCAATAACTGGTGAAGATGGAAATAAAACCCAACTACCTTTAGTTCTAGGTATAAAACCCAACTACCATTATACTAGTTCTAGGTATAAAACCCAACTACCCTTGGTCCTAGGTATAAAACTCAAGTACCCTTATACTAGTTCTAGGTGTAAAACTCAAGTACCCTTAGTCCTAGGTATAAAACTCAAGTACCCTTATACTAGTTCTAGGTGTAAAACCCAACTACCCTTAGTTCTAGGTATAAAACCCAACTACCCTTAGTTCTAGGTATAAAATCCAACTACCCTTAGTTCTAGGTATAAATCCCAGCTACCCTTATACTAGTTCTAGGTATAAAACCCAACTACCCTTAGTTCTAGATATAAAACCCAACTACCATTATACTAGTTCTAGCCTCTAGGTATAAAACCCAACTACCCTTAGTTCTAGGTATAAAGCCCAACTACCCTTAGTTCTAGGTATAACACCCAACTACCCTTATACTAGTTCTAGACTCTAGGTATAAAATCCAACTACCCTAAGTTCTAGGTATAAAACCCAACTACCCTTATACTAGTTGTAGCCTCTAGGTATAAAACCCAACTACCCTTAGTTCTAGGTATAAACCCAACTACCCTAAATTATAGGTATAAAGCCCAACTACCCTTATTCTAGGTATAAAACCCAACTACCCTTATACTAGTTCTAGCCTCTAGGTATAAAACCCAGCTACCCTTAGTTCTGGGTATAAAACCCAACTACCCTTAGTTTTAGGTATAAACCCCAATTTCCCTTAGTTTTACGTATAAAACCCAGCTACCCTTAGTTTATAGACTTTGTAAATGTTTTGAATGCTGATTATTTTTTGGAATGGATTCATCACCGCTTAATGGTAAACTCCGTCCAGTATAAAAATGAGGACTTTAAATGACAGTGTAAACCTGAAGTTTCGAATTGAAATAGTCCTTCATTGTTTGACGATACAATAAACAGTGTAGACCCCGATCAGACGGCTCCTATAGGAGCCGTCTGATCGGGGCATGCTCTGTTTGGTTATGAAATAATATAGACATGATTCCACAATTTTCCACTATTAAAATAATCTAATTAATACTCGTGTAGTTATTATTTCTTACACGAATATTCATGGAGTAAAGTGTTATTAAAGGATCCAGCAGGGTACATTACATGTACAAACTCAGTGTGATACGGCTACCTGTGATGTCGCTATAAATGACATCGATGCAAGTCTTTTAATCTGACTTGGCGTTGTGTTTTATCACATACAATGTTTTGCCATTTTTGCTGAGTGTTTGTCATTCCATCGGGTCATTTGTTTAAAAGTCATGGTGTTTGAGGTAAACGGGGCGTTTGATGGACGGGAACACAGCTATTCGGTATGTACACAGCCCCAAACAAATGGAACTGTCATTGGAAATAGGCCAGAGCTCCTTTTGTTACCCTTTGGGGTCACTGTGGTGGTTACTTTAACTTGAATTATTTCAACGCTGAAGTTTCAAGGTGGAATAGCTCATAGAGTCCATAAACTATAGCGTCTACTCAGTTTGAAAGTCTTAAATTTGCTAGATGCCCGCACAGACCCTTATCAGTGGGCTTCTCTGATCTGGGTCTACATTGTTTGCAAATGCCAGTACATGCTTGTCTAGCTTTTAATGGGTTAATTCTTCCGCTACCAAATATTGTCGTCTGCAAAATTTGTCGTCTAATACAATTTTCACGTGTTTGATTGTCTTCTTTTTTTTCTTTTAAAAAAAAACATAATCACAGTAACAAACAGTTTGGATCCTGATGAGACGTCGAGTTACCCGGCGTCTCATCTGGATCCAAACTGTTTGCATAGGTAATCACAGATGTGACATTGGCAGTGAAAGAGATAAGCCCTACCGATCAATGCTCGCGTTCGATTATTGTCAACGTTTTATTCCAAATTTATTCAGTAAAATCTTCTCTTCATTGGCCAATTAAAAATGGTACAAGTCTTCACCCTTAGTATGGTGAGAAAATTATATCCGTTCAAACATTCTATTCGTTAAATGTTTGAGAAACTGTTGATTGAGTATCAACTATTTTGGATCATGATGAGACGCTGAGTTACTCGGCGTCTCTTGTAGATTCAAGCTGTTTGCAAATGCGAGTCAAGTCGTGTTTAGCAGGCAAAGGGTTAACCCTTTCCTTCATATAAACGTATTTTCACGTATTTGCAAGCAGAGTAGGCCCAGATCAGACGGCTTCATTAGGAGCCGTCTGATCAGGGCCTGCTCTGTTTGCTAATGGGATGTGATATATATGTGCCTTTACTTTCTAAAATAACTACAATGTTCCTTCTTCCATATCTCATTATAACAATCTTCCCATGAATATTCAGTAGGTATTGGAATTTGGAATAGATATAGAACAGGGAAAGGTTAAACAGTTACCTTATAGGTCAAACCATACTATTATACAGATTCAGCTAATGATTATTCATGTAGACAAATATTTGTTACATGCATATTCAGGAAAAGTTATGCAGTAATCTGTCAAAAATACATGTATTTAGCTTTTAAAGAAATTATGCTGCACATGTAGCATAATCTGCAAGCTTCGGTTGCTGTGTAATATCTGATAATAGTTTTGGATATTAACTTTTTATCATTTTTCAAATATTTAGTGACAACAACTGCAACCTTAAAGACAGAATAAAATCGTTCTTAACCCACCAAACTGGAATTTTGATTAAGAACAATTTAGGACTTTTTAGGCAGGTGGCGTTATTCTGCACTGAGCTACCATGTGTTTAAAGGGGTTTTACTGTACGTGATGAAATCGTCTGTTTTGTATAGTAAACGTAGATCAGAGGCCCCTGTGGGGGCTTTCTAATCAGGATCTGTTCTGTTTGCATATAATATATGTGGCGTATTAAATTGATTTATCTTATACGTGTACCCCAATTGTTCTTAACTAATCGACCACTCAGTCTCCCCTCTCCGCAGGTTTGTAAAGCCGAATAAGTCATTTTGCACCAGTTTGAATACTCTTAATTGGACTGACATAGTAGCCACTAATGTAGACCTTGATCACATTGCTACTTGGCAATATGATCTGGGTCTTCACTATTTCCCCAAGTTCTTATTCTTAATAGTGTATTTTGTACGGTATTTAATCTAATATCTATAGCGAGGCGGAGATTTTCATGAATATTGATCAAGTAAAGGGTTAATGACTGTTTATTAGTTGTTACCGACCGGAGGCCACACCGGTGTCCCATGTGATCTGGAGGGAGCGGTCTGGGGTTTGAGCATTTCTCCGTAACTGGTTGGCGAGCATCATTATCTCAGATTTCCGGGTCTTCACTTGTCCCATCAAGTAGAGATCGGAGTTCAGAAAAAAGGCATCTGACATCTCCTCATCGGAAACTGTAAATGTAAAACAGAATAGTTTCATAAGCACTTGCATACTCCGTGTTATAGCTACTCTCAGCAGTACATATGCGAAACATTATCTATTTGGAGTTACCATACCATTCGTACTGCACTCTCCAAAACTCAGGAACGACAACTCTATATAGCGATCAAAACAATGGTATACAAATACTGTAGAACCTGCCTTAAGCTGCCATCAAAAAGATTATGTAATTATGGGTCTGTTAGGCTGATGGTAGCTTAATGCAGTGCAAAAGTAGAAGCTTGCTGTATTACTATTGACCTACATTAAGCTTTCAGCATTACTTTTGACGTGCATTAAGCAACCACCTGCTTTTTAACTCGTGTATGTTCAATAAATGAATGGCCGCTTAAGACAGGTTCTACTAAGAAGGGGGTTATTTGTTTTCACTTCTGTAGCATGTCGAGCAAACGTTCGTTGATAGATTTCGGTGCATACTTTATTCCATTTCTTTGTAAACGCACGAACCACTGTGGTGTAAGCTGTAAAAACCGTTTGAGTCTTGAAACTCGACGTTTCATATCGAGGGCTTGGTGCAAAACTATTCTAACTCCTTCACTAAGGAGTTAGAATAGTTTTGCACCAAGCCCTCGATATGGATTCAAATTGTTCGCAAAGGTAAATGTCGTCAAGTATTGGACTTTAGCATGTTTAATCATTTCCCTGATATATATTTATTACAAATTTCAATACCTACTGAACATTCATGGACAAAACAGTTGAATGGAATATGGAAGGTTTAACATTGTAGTCATTTTAGAAATGGAAGAAACAGATCCATCAAATTACATTTGCAAACAGAGCAGACCCTGATCAGACGGCTTTTAGGGGATCCGTCTGGCCTGGGTCTACTCTGTTTGCAAATGCGTGAAAATACGTTTATATGAAGGAAGGATTAATCCTTTCACCGCCAAATAAGTTTCGTCTACTAAGATTATCTTAGTCTGCTTTAGGTTTCAAATCGAAGCTGTCTTAACATAACTGTTACAGCCTGGGGATAGCTGTCTACTACATAACTATAGCGTCAAACAGCTTGGATTCTGATCAGACACCGAGTTACTCGGCGTATTTACAAAACAGCTTGGATCCAGACAAAGCGTCGAGTAATTTGGTGTCTCATCAAGATCCAAGCTATTTTGACTTTTGTTCAATTGTTTCTGAAAAACTTGATTGAATCGGAAGTAGTCAATATTGCACGAGATTCAGGTTTGAGCAGACATTATTTTTTTTACAGTTTACGAAATCACTAAAATACCCAATTCTGGGTGGTAAAGACAGGTGGTTGTTCAATGCAGACAAACACCTTATACAGCAACCAGCTTTCTGAAAACAATTTCGTCTTGCGTTGAGCAACCACCTGCTTTCAAAGATCACTGTAGTTATAACTATGTACGCCTTAAATTAGCATATGTTTTGTAAACAGGGTGAACAGAGTAGACCCTGAGTAGACAGAGTATACATTGATCAGACGTCTCCTATAGGAGCCGACTGATCAGGGCTAACTGTGTTTGCTTATAACATAGGTATAATTCTACATTTTCTGCCATGACCAAACATACCTGTAGTCATATGCTATTATAAATATTAATCTTTTAAATATTCATTCTGTTATTTCTAACATGAATATTCCTTTAGTAAATGGTTGATATAGGGGCGCTCTATATACAGGCTCTATTATATTTCATTATTGATATTGTTCGTGGTCGCAATTTACTGAATAGCAGTATCCATTGACCTCAGTATCCTCATATTGACGACCTTTGGCGATTCTGTAAAAGTCACTTTGTGAAACCATTGTGATAAATAGATCATTTGCTCCTATAGGAGCAAATGCTCTATTTATTACAATGGTTTCAAACTACAAAATTCTAAAAAAAATCCTTTTCTGTAGTTAATGCTCCTTTTTAGTAGATTTATTCAAAGAGGTTGGATCTAAAAATAACCTATGGAGGAATGGGTTAACTATGTTATGTGAACCTTTAACACGCTACCATCGACTTCTTGAAAACCATTACAAACAGTTTGGATCCAGATGGGATGTCAAATATTGAACAGTGTCTCATGGTTCAAATGATTGACATCCGTAATGCGCGTATACGGAAAAAGATAAAATATGCTTTTAAAAATTATAAATACAAAACCGGTCGTACTTTAAACAGACCAACATTTACTTATCAAATTAAAACTTGAAAAGAAACATGAAAACTCTAAAAGAGAAAGGTTCCCACGGGCATTAAACAGCGCGTGACTCGTAACAGATCAAGTGTGTTACACATGGCTCAAAGCGTTATGTAAACATTATGTACTAAAAATAGAAGCTTAAAATCCGGAATTTGAGTATGATCTAAACTGTCTTAATCCCATACTATAGAAACCCTTTCCCTGGTGAATATTCATGTTAGAATCACCTGCATTTCATAATGGATTTGTTTATTGGCATAGCAATAACTGTAGAATCAGATCTATATTATTTCATCAGCAAAGAGAGTAGACCTTGGTCAGACGGCTCCCACAGAAGCTGTCTGGTCTGTGACTTTATTTGCAACTTCTCTACCAGGTAAAGGATTTACGGTGCATAAAAAAGCAGACGAATGATAATGAGGATACAATGCGTCATTCAAAGCATATCAGTTACTTTAGTTTTGCATGTTGGTGGTGAATTCGTAAAAAGGGTTCCGTTAATTATGCATTGGCGATGAATTCGTAATAAGGGTTACGTTTACTATGCATGTTGGTGGTGAATTCGTAATAAAGGTTACGTTAACTATGAATAGGGATGAGTTTGTAAACAGGTACGTTGCCTTTTCATGCTGGCGATGTTAAGTTAACGATGTATATTTGTGGTGAATTCGTAATAAGAGTTACGTTAACTGTGTATGCTGGTGGTGAACTCGTAACCCTTATTACGTAAACTATGCATGGGCGATGAATTCGTAATAAGGGATACATTAACTATGCGTTTGTAGTGGATTCGTAATAATGGTTACGTTAACCATGAATGTTGGTGGTGAATTCGTAATAAGGGTTACGTTAACTATGTATGTTGGTGGAGAATTCGTTATAAGGGTTACGTTAACTATGCATGGGCGATGAATTCGTAATAAGGTTTACCTTTGCATGCTGGCGATGAATTCGTCAAAAGGTAACGTAAAATTTGCATGTTGGTGGAGAATTCGTTAGTTTTCAATGGGTGGTGAATTCATAATAAGGGTTACGTTAACTATATATGCTGGTGGTGAATTCGTCATAGGGTTTATGTTATCTTTGCATGCTAGCACTGTAGGAGCTGTCTGATCAGTGTCTGCTCTATGTGCTTATGGAACTATATACAGATAATTCTAAAGTTTCTGTTATGGCGAAAACTTCCTTCGTTCATGTACGAATATAAAAATGCAGTCAATGGATATTCGGGCAATACAAGTCTTGAATAATTAGTCACAATATAAAGAGTTAAAGTACAGTCAGAGTGTTTGAATCTTGATGATACGTCGAGTAACTCGACATAGGTTTTTACGAATTCATAGGCAGCATACAAATGTAACAAAATCCTTATTACGAATTCGCCACCAGCATGCAAAGCTGGCGCAACCCTTTTTACGATTTAACCACCAACATGTAAAGCCCACATAACCCTTATGACGAATTCACCAGCAACATACAAACGTATTACGAACTGTGGTTTATGTTAATTAAGGTCCGTTTCTGCTTACTATGGACTAATTGGCCGCCCCAGAGAAAGGGGGTACAGAGAAACCCGGACGCGATGTCTCTGGTTCTTTTAGATGTTCAGTGTAAATCACTGATACATCGGACCTCAGTTCATAGTTTCGTCCGAAGGACTTGGTCCGGCGGGGGATCAAATCCGGGACCCCTGATATTGTAGTCGAGCGCGTTAGCCACAAGACCACGTCCGACGGTATATTACGAAATAGCCGCCAGCATGCACAGTTTCCTTATGACGAATATGTCGTCAGTATACATAGCTAACGAATTAACCACCAGCATGCAAAATCGATGTAACTCTTATTCCGAATTCACCACAGGCATGCAAAACTAACGTAACCCTTATTATTAGTCCATCGCCAGCTTGTAAAGCTAACATAACCCTGTGACGATTTCACCACCATGCAGAATGCTAAGTTAATGATACCTTTATTACGATTTCACCACAAGCATGCAAAGCTAACGTTACCATTATTACGAATTCACCGCTAACGTGCAAAGTTAACGTAACCCTTATTACGAATGCACCACCAGCATGAACAACTCACATAACCATAATTACGAATCCACGTCAGCATGAAAAACTCACATAACCCTAGTTACGAATCCATCGCCAGCATGCATAGTTAACGTGACCTTTGTTACGAATTTACCGCCAGCACGAAAGGCTAACGTAAACCTTATTACGAATTCACAACCAACAGGCAAAACTAAATTAACATTTAGTTCTGATGTGCTTTGGATGACGCTACGTCCGCTCCTTGAACATATAACAGGGGCATTTTGGTCTTTGTTTACTGTTTGCAAAGGCATTAACCTTTTACTCCATAAATACACATTTTAATAACTATGCACATAGAGTAGACCCAGATCAGACGGCTCCTGTATGGACCGTCTGACCAGGGTCTGCTGTTTACTTATAATATAATGTAGCTTCTGTCATAATCAAAACGTCTTTTATTCATAGTACCACTATGAAAATGCATTTAATTAATATTAATTATGTCATTATTTCATGTATAAAACTATTTATCGAGTAAAGGGTTAAACTGCGTCTGTATCAAGTAATGGTCCAACAAATGCCCCATTCATAAACCCGCTGATATAGTAAGTGCCAGTAAAACAGTTTTCAAGCACTCAAGGAGATCAAAAAAAATGCATACGACAGGGATGTGTGTGCAGTAGGTCTGTGAGGTTAACCCTTTCATCGCTGAATTTTCAAAGTGGAATAGTCCATCAAGTTTAAACTATAGAGTCCCTTCAGTATAAAACGCTTAAACTTACAAGATGATTTTGAATGGCAAACAGTGCAGACCCTATCAGAGGGCTCCTCTAGGAGCCCTCTGATCTGGGTATACACTGTTTTCAAATGACAGTGTATGTTTGTCCCGTAATTAAAAGGCCAAAGCCATGGTTCGTTATTCACAAGATACTTATCAACAAGGCAAATTGTCCCAGTTCTCACGCTTGATGCTTCCTGTCTTGAACAACATCGCAGCTTCCAGTTCAAACGCAGTCAGCCAACTTACTATTTTAAGTGATCTTAACCTCAGTGAAAATGTTTAATCCTTCATTCCATAGATACGCATGTCTGCGCTTTTCCAAACAGGCAAGACACCGATCATATGTCTTCTATAGAAGTGGTCTAATTAGGGTCTGCTCTGTTTGCTTATGAAATAATATAAATCTTATTCTACAGTTTCTGTCATGGCTAAGCATTACTGAGTCTATATGCGGTTTAAAAATTAATTTTATTGATATTTATGGCTCTAATCGTATGCCTATAGTCCATCTTTGAATCCTGATCATGACAACGCCTGAGTTCTGTTAAGTTTAGCTAAATATTGAAATAACCAGAAATTGATAATATTCATGTAAGAAAACATGACAACGAGAACATTAACCCTTCGCTGCCAATGTCGCATCTGTGATTAACTATGCAAACAGTCTGGATCCAGATGAAACGACATAACTCGGCGTATCATCGGGATCCAAACTGCTTGTTACTGTTACTGTTTTTGAAACAACGATTATGAAAAATAAAACAAAAGAAAAGTGTAGCAGACGAAAAAGTTTGCAGACAACAAAATTTGGCACAGGAATTGTTGGCTATGATAGAAACTATAGAATCAGGTATTTATTATTCCTTAAGCAGCCAAGGCAGCTAGACTCTGACCAGAATGTTCCTACAGGATAGACAACATTAATTATATTCACTCCGCAAGTCCACGCTTTTTAATATTTAAATTATTATGCAAAACATGAGCAAAAATGATTGATATATAAAGCTCTAAGGGAAAATAAAGTTACAACAAAACCTGTGTTAAGCGACCACTAACTGATTAAATATAGGAGTTTAAAACAGCAGATAGTTTGCTCATCTACTATCTTGATCTTATTATACACTATTTCTCATGGCAATGTATTAATATCTTGTTTATATAAGACAAATGTTAAATTAATATTCATAATTTGAGGAGCCTGCATGAATATTCATGAAGTCAAGGGTGTAATTAATTCTTTCTACCACAAAAGTACAGCAGAAAGCTCCTACAGGAGCTTGCATTAAGCTACCCCCTGCTATACAGACCCACTCTTTTTGATGACCACTTAAGGCAGGTTCTACTTACACAGTTGTATTACGATATCCAAACAAAACAAAAGCAACAACTAAACATTAATAACAATAAACAAAATCAAACAATAAATATCTAAAGAACAGTATAAATAAGTAAAATCAGTCTGTAGCGACCAGTTTTTGAATAAAGATGGATGTCTTTAGAAGGTTGTTGCTTAATGCAGAACGAAAATTATGCAGAAAGTTTCTGTAATAGTTTTCTGTATATCTTTCGTCCTGCATCAGGCTACCACCTTTGTTTAACATCAAGAAAACCCCTCTGTGAGAGGTCGCTATAGATGGGTTTTACTACGCCAGAACCATGTGATGCACCGACCTTTGACAGGCTCCTTTTCTTGTCCATTTGAATACTTTATTATAAATATCACACATATAAATATCACAGCCTGCAATCGACCCATTGTTTGAAAATAATTTCGTCCTCACTCGAAAACCCGAAAAAAAATTATTTGGTCGTATCCAACTTTTACAATATTAACACATCTTCAGGTTTGAAGGTTTATTATCGTTTATTTTCAGTCTATAGTTGACAAAAGACGGAGTTCCACACAAGAGGCTCGCGCTCCTGCAGCGACGTAAAAATGGGTTCATTACATACTGAGCGATGTACACGAAGACCTAGCTCTTTCCCTCCCTGTTAACATTTTTCAACTGCAGTAAAACCTCTCTAAACCGGAATTCTAGTAGAGAAAAAAAAGATCGTTTTTGGCAGGTGACAGGGTGGAAGTCATGCAGAAAGCTCCTAGTAATAAAGAATTGATGAGTTTTTAGGCAGATGACTGCTTAATACAGGGTCCTAACCGTTTCCTCCATGACTATTCTTATGAAAAAATAATGACGTCATGAATATTAATCACACTAAATGAATGGCATATGGACACAGGATTGTTTTAACATGGTAGAACTAAAATCATATCTAGATAGCATCATACGCAAACAGAACAGAATCTGGGTCTTCTCTGTTTGCAAACGCATATAGATGCGTATTTATGGGAGTAAAGGATTAAATACCGATAACAATATTTGTTTTAGTGTTCGAACTATCGGGGTTTTAATGTTTTCATAAACATCTTTATTCAGCACGGTATTGGTTAACCCTTGTCTTGATATCTAGACGCCTTTGCAAACAGGGTAGATACAGGTCAGACAGATCCTGCAGGAGTTGTCTGGCCTGTGTCTAACTTGTTTGCAAGGTCAGGATCTACCTGTATGTTTATGGAATAATGAACATCTGAGTTCAGCGTTTCTGAAATGGCCAAAAAATGTCTCGTTCATTGGCTATTATAATGATGTCATTTATTTTGTATAGAATTTCACGAGGTAAGGACTTGTTGACTTACATATGGTAGATCTATACGCATTTTATTCAAAGTTTATTCCTCTCAGGGCATCAGACAGTGATGCATGTTCAGTGTAATGTTCTAAATAAAACAATTGCAGGAGAATCTGTATTAAGCGGCCATCAAAATGAGGTCTTATTATGGGTCTGTAAGACATGCGCCAACTTATTTCAGGTCAAAAGTAATGCAGAAAGCTCCTATAGAGCTTTCTGTATTACTTTTGCCTTGCATTAAGCAACCACCTGCTCTTTAACTCTTTCGGCGCCAATGTCGCCTGTTGGCATCATTGGAGACAGCGCAGTCCCGGGTCAGATGCCGCCTTTTCAAGGAGGCATCTGACCTGGGACTTCACTGTTTTCTGCATTATTTTAGCCCAAGCATACGGGGTTTTAAAAACAAATGTTTTACTAATATACGTTTATTATTTAGTTTAGAATTATATTTAATATGAAATTATTATTGCAGACGACACTTTTAAATTTGGCGCCAAAAGAGTTAATACTCAATAAATGTATGGTCGTTTAGGACAGGTTCTACTGTGTGTATGATGCATGTTAACCCTTAGTCCTCAATGAATTTCAAAACTTGATTAGACCATATTTCATTACATCCCAGTCCATTTGATCTTAGAGGGGTGGTGGTTTTGAAATGGTTTCTCTTGGCAAACGGCACAGCCTTGACCAGTAGAGTCTTAAATCAGACAGACCCTCTGATGCGTTTGATCTAAAGCTACACTATTTGCAAGCATCGTTTAAGTCCCCCCCCCCCCCAACACACACACACACACCAACATCCAACGGGTGTTCTATGTTTATTGCAAATGGCAATACCTACTGAATATTGATGGTCGAAATAGTTATAATGAAATATGGAAGGTGGAACATTGTAGCCATTTTAGAAAGTAAACAGATCTTTTCGAGTTCCGTTAGCAAACAGAGCAGGTCCTGATCACATGGCTCCTATAGGAGCGATCTGATCTGCGTCTACTCTGTTTTCAAATGCATGAAAAGGCGTTTATACAGTATGATGGAAAGGGTTAAACGAAACAATTTGTGGTTTTTCTCCGTATCACTTGGGATCAAAGTGGCAGGACATGTGTTTTTGAAAACTCGTTGAATGTACCAACATATGGTTTGAGTTTTCCTTAATTTACCATAATGTTTTCTAATGGCCCCTGTCTGCAAGCTCTTGTCGGCAAAAAATGAAGAGGCTTTGTTTACCAAATGCATGAATAACTAGCTCATGGTGCGACATTTGTAAGTTGCACGTGCTTTATAACCTTAACCTTGAGCACTCCGTAATTATCTTTGTGCACAGTTTGGATCCAGATAAGACACCGAGTAACACATCAGGATTTAAACTGTTTGGACAATCTGTTTGCGGATTTGAAAAAGGAATAGAAAAATGATTACTGTGGAATCTAAATTTAGAAAATAATGTTTTGCAAAGCATATACAGTAGAACCTATCTAAAGCAGACGTTAAATTTAGAGTAAATACCAGTGACAGGTGGCAGCTGAATGCAGGGTGAAAGTCATGCAGAAAGTTCCTCTAGGAGCTTCCTGCGTGACTTTCATCCTACATTAAGCAGCCACCTGCATGCCTAAAAGTATCTATATTCTTCTGAACTAGAATTCCTGTTTAGAGAGGTTTTACTGTATACAGTGTACTAGGCGTTGATAATTCCGATGCAAATTGTCGTCTGCTTTCAAACTCTTATCCTGCTGTACAAATGATGTCCGGCTAACTCCTATCAGTTTGAAACTAAATTCCGACATATCCCTTTCTACGCCTCTGTAATAACCACTTCATGAAACCATTGTGATAAATAGAGCATTTGCTCCTATAGGATCAAATGCTCTATTTACCACAATGGTTTCAAACTACAAAATTCTAAAATTTTACTTTTCTCTAGTAATTGCTCCTTTTGGGTAGATTCATTCAAAGAGGTTGGGTCTAAAATAGCCTATGGAGGAAAGGGATATACAAGCTCTTTAGAAACTATTGGCCGAGTGTCAAACAACTTGGATCCTGATGAAAAGCCGAGTAACTCGGCATCTCATCTGGATCAAAACTGTTTGCTAATGCCTGACAGGTCAAAGGATTAAGTAAACATTTTCCTTGTTCTATGTTTACACCAATTTTCAATATCTACTGAGTATACATGTACAAAATAGGTATATAATGAAACATGGAAGGTGGAAAATTGTAGCCATTTAAGAAAGTAAAGGAACAGATCTTTCAAAGTCCATTAGTTAACAGAACAGACCCTGATTAGACGGCTCCATTAGGAGCCGTCTGGTCTGGGTCTACTCCGCAATGCGTGAAAACACGTTAATATGAAGGAAAGGATTAAACAGCACGATCAGAATTGTCGGGCAGCTTAGATTCTGACCAACAGCAACATTGATCTGGATCCAATATATCTGCTTAGACTATCGGGAATTCGAAACTGGTCGGTGGGTAGCGAACAATCACCGGCTACAAAACTTGTTTCGAGGGCTGTAAGAATTTTAACCTTTAGCCCGCTGCGGCCAATTTTGTGATGACCTTTTTTGTCTGGACACCAAATGATTTCACGTCTTGTTATAAGTAGGATCCAATATGGGTGACACTATATATTTGAGAAGAAATGGAAGAAACTTAACATCGAGACTTGTAGTACATGGCAATTTTTCAAAATTAAAAACCCTGGTACGTTGAACATTTTCCCCGTCGAAAATTCATGTGAGAAATAATAGCAGAATGCCTATAATTGGTAGAAACTTTAGTCAGATGTTTTATAATTTCATAAGCAAATAGATCAGACGGTTTCTTATGGAGCCGTCTGGTCTGGGTATTCTCTGTTTGCAAAGCGTTTATATGAAAAAAAATGGTTAACAGGTCGACACTCGGATTATATTAATGTTGAAACAAGATGTTTGTGAAACACAATGCCCCCTATATGACCTTAACCTTAATGAATCACCCTATAAAATGTTCGCCTCCATAAGTTGCACATGTATGCCAAGTTTGAAGCACGTATGTTGAATAGCGACAAAATTATCGCTAATCTAAATTTGAATTCAGATTTTTACTCAGGTGGCTGCTTAATGTAGAGCGAATTCTAAAAAGAAAGCTCAAAGATGAGCTTTCTACATGACTTTCCTATTCTAAAGACCGACGATACGTATTTGAGTGTTAGAATTAGCACGGGTTTAATGCACATGCACGCTATATTTTGAAACTCAAGAGGGCGAAAAATCGGGCAAACTTTTTTCAGTAGGCTAAAGACATATCACCATTTCTCTCTCTCTCTCTCTGACAGTCGAACACCGTACATGATTTATGTCTCTTTCTGTGCATAGAAAACGGTCAATCCGTCCTGTATATTATTTGCCTGCAAGACGGGCGAATCCATTCAGCGAGTGTCTCGTTAGTGATCTACTTCTACAAGTTCTTCTAGTGCCAAACAATTCTGTTTCATACTATTATAAAAAGTCAGCCCTCAAATATTTCTTACTTGATTATTCATGGAGGGGGAGAGAATGGTTAAAATATGCATGACAGAGTAATGCCCCTTTATCAGATTTACAGCAAGTGTGATGGAAAACAAGTGACGTTCGAAGTTAGCTGTGTCGATACTGAAACAGTTGAAATGGTTAGCCGTGGCGATGTTGAAACGTTTATATACAGCTGAACTTCGATATCTCGAACTTCAAGGGACTATATACATTAGTTCGAGATAACAGATGTTCGAGTTATCCAATTTCCAATCTGAACAATTTCTCGAGTTCGCAGCTTTCAGCTGTATTAAGCTGTTACGTGTGTTTCCAGATATCTGTAGCGATACATTATAGAGCAATTCTGTATTGTAAGGACTGAACTTTTTGTTCGAGTTATCCCGAAGTTCGAGCAAGTGCTCCTTTTCGATATGCACACATTGTATATTCAAATTGGGAAGATCCTGGTCAGGAACTGTCTGATTTAGGTCTACTCTGTTGCATAGGCGAACAAGAGTGCCAGTGGGCATAATATACGCCCATCGAGGCCTTGTTGAACATAAACTGAGGTTAACATTTACTAAACGCAAATTCTAGGTCCAATTGTGCGACCTTGACCTTGGATATACATACCAAGACATACCCATGCTACTGTAGCATGTCCAGATAAACATTGTGATGTAATTTGCGAAGGATCCAACTGGCAGAACTTGGGTTAGAGATGTTACAGACTACATGTGTACATTTAACATATTTGCTAAACGCAAATTCCAAGTCCAATTGTGCCACCTTGACCCTGGGTATACGTACCGGGAGTGTTCATGCTACTGAAGCATGTCCAGATAAACATTGTGGTCAAATTTGAGAAGGATCCACCAAGCAGAACTTGAGAGTTTGAGATGTTAAAGACAGACAGCGCCATTCCATAATACGTCCAGGTTGTTTTTTTCGAACGGGCGTATAAAAAAGCAGGATGACGAAATAAAGTGTTAATGGTTTTGCAATTTCGTGCTATCATTGTGATGGTGAACATAAACAAGTGTTCAAAGAAACACATGTGAAGTGTTAGAATAAACTAGAAAAGTGTGTCTGTAAGATACAGTGATGCCCCCGTGTAGGTGATTGCCTAGCTGAGCGTAAAATTCCCAAAGTCATTTGATCTTGACCTTCGGCTTGCTGGCTGCATGGGCTGTGAGCACAATTAAAATATGGATGGTGTTTAATGTGTATATGCATTTCCATGCCAATAGCTATAGCAGTTAGTGAGACATAAGACGATGAAAAAACTGACAACCAACGTCCTAAGTCATTTGACAGTGACATTGGGTTTTCGGGAAGTATGGGTTGGGTGTGCAATGAAAGTATAGATGGTATTTAATGTGTATATGCAATTCTATGCGAATAGCTAGTGGTTAGGGAGATATAAGACAATGAAAAAACTGTGACAACCAACTGCACCTAAAATTTCCAAGTAATTCCTAAGTCATTTGACCTTGACATTGGGCTTGCAGGCAGCATGGGTTGGGTGTGCAATGAAAGTATAGATGGTATTTAATGTGTATATGCAATTCCATGCGAATAGCTACAGTGGTTAGGGAGATACAAGACCAACTGCACGTAATATTTTCGAGTCATTTGACCTTGACCTTGGGCTTGCGGGCAGCATGGGTGGGGTGCCAAATGAAAGTATGGATGGTATTTAATGTGTATATGCAATTCCATGGCAATAGCTACAGTGGTTAGGGAGAAATAAGACAAAATTGACAACCAACTGCATGTAAATGTGACAACAAACTGCACGTAAAATTTCCAAGTCATTTGACCTTGACCTTTGGCTTGCATGCAGCATGGTGGGGTGCCAAATGAAAGTATGGATGGTCTTTAATGTGTGTTTGCAATTCCATGGCAATAGCTACAGTGGTTAGGGAGAAATAAGACAATGAAAAACTGTGACAACCAACTGCACGTAAAATTTCCAAGTCATTTGACCTTGACCTTGTGGGCAGCATGGATGGGGTGCCAAATGATAGCACAGATGGTAATTGATGTGTATGTGAAGTTTCATGTGTATAAGTGTAGAAATTACTGACAGACAGACTGATGGACAGGTGCAAAACACAGTGCCCCCCTGACTGTCGTCACGGGGGCATAAAAAAAGAAAGTGTGGCGGACAGACAGACAGAAAAGTGATCCCTATGTGACACACTGCCTCTCGGCAAGTGACACAAAAACGACAAACTAGTTTTTTTTATAGATACATGTACATTTATTGATGACACTATTCAACAGAGGTCTGTCATACGATAGATTGTGCGACTAAAACTGCTGCAATTTCTAACATACGACGATGGCAACTGGAAGTAATGTCATATGCTATAAATTAAATAAATAATTGCAGTACACTGTAAAGTGCAGTAATTTCATCAGTGCGAGTAGTAGCAGCTGTCGCATATCAAAGCTTTGTTGTTGTTTATTTCTTATACATGTATTAACCAGATCTCCCTAGTCTCTCTTAACCTTTTATTTGATAGAGTAAACAGAGTAGACCCAGATCAGCTCATGCAGGATCTGTATGAGTACGATCTGATGTATGCTTATAACTAACCTTGAAAGATTTATATTTAAAAGATGTATTTGCAAAATACTGCGCTCCCGATCACAGGGGTCTGGACCGCTTCATGGGTGTCTACATGTACTATATAATAACAAGGGTTCCAACTAACAGAACGGACATCCGTGTACCACAAGTACAAATATGAATGTAACTCTTGCAATTTCAATGATAATTTTGTAACTCTTTCGGCTATTGAAAGCCAATATATTTTACTATCAAATAAATATAATCTTCTCACAGTAACTTACGCGCAATTATCGATCCAACAACGATTTTCTCTAAATTTCACGTGTTTTCTGGGTCATTGACAAACGTTCGTTCACCCCGGTTTCACTATATCACAGCCATAACCTGACGATTTTCAGTTCAAAAGATGGCGTGGTTGAATAAAACACCCCAATTATATCACCAATCTCTATTTGTTTTGTCCTCTTAATAAATAAGCAACTGGCAACAGCGGCCGTTCCGTCTGTCGCTATGTTTCTATTTCGGATGCTGCCATTTTGCAACAAATTTGAATGGAGCCATTTCATTGGATGAGCGAAGGAAAAGTTGGAAAATCCGTGACGTCACGTACAATGGCTCCTTCCTCGACGATATGCAGTAAACTGACAAAACTCGCTAGTTTTACATCATTCTTTTGATGTTGGGGACTAAATAATTGGAGGTGGGTGTTAGAATTGATTCGTTTGATTGACTCGCGCCATTTTTTGAACTGCAAATTGCCAGGTTATTGCTGTGATATAGTGAAACCGGAGTGAACGAACGTTTGTCAATGACCCTAAAAACACGTGAAATTTTGTGAAAATCGTTGTTGGATTGATACTTGTTCATAAGTTACCGTTATACGATTATATTAATTTGATAGTAAAATATATTGGCTTTCAATAGCCGAAAGAGTTACAAAATTATCATTGAAATTGCAAGAGTTACATTCATATTTGTACTTGTGGTACACGGATGTCCGTTCTGTTAGTTGGAACCCTTGTTATTATATAGTACATGTAGACCCCCATGAAGCGGTCCAGACCCCTGTGCTCCCGATATGACCTTTATGTATGACCTTGACATTAATAAGTCACCCCATAAAATGTTCACCTCCATAAGATGCAGATGCATGCCAACTTTGAAGTATGTATGCGCAATGAAGACAAAATTATTACCAACCAACAAACAGATAGACAGAGCGAAAACAATATCTGGGGTAAATATTAGTTGATGTATATTCGTGAAGTGACTAGTTTACACATACAGTAGAACCTCTCCTAAGTGGCAATTCATTTAATGAACATAGGAGTCTTAAAAAGCAACTGGTTGCTTAACCCTTTCCCTCATATACACATGTTTTCACGCATTTGCAAACAGAGTAGACCCAGATCAGACGGCTCCTATAGGAGCCGTCTGATCAGGGCCTACTCTGCTAATAGAATTTGAAAGATTGGTTTCTTTACTTTCTAAAATGGATACAATATTCCACCTTCCATAATTCATTATAACTATTTTATCCATGAATATCGGTAGCCTAGGTATCTAAATTTTAAATAAACATAGAACAGGGAAAGGGTTAATGCATGACAAAAGTAATGCAGAAAGCTCCTATAGCTTTCTGCATTACTTTTGACCTGCATTAAACTACCACCTGCCTTACAGGTCAATAATTAGGTTTCGGTTTAATATCCACTTAAGATAGGTTCTATTGTAATTGTTTATTTAGAACATTGCACTGAACATGTTTCAAAACATCCATTATTTCTCACTGATAATAATAAGCTCTACCCAAGACGATTGGAGGCAAATTGCTTCATGTATTTTGAAGATGATTTAGTTTAACAAAATAATTCCTAAAATTTTCTGATTAATTAATCTATTTTTCATAGCAAATGAGTGGACGTTAAACCATTCCCTCATAGGCTATTTTTAGATCCAACCTATTTTAACATATCTACTGAAAATGACCATTTAATAGAAAAAAGGAATTTGTTCTATTAAAACGTGTCAATATGAGGGAATGGGTTAACTTAACCAAATTGATCAACTGAAACATGACTACTGTATAATACAAATACTTAACACTATTACATTACCATTATAAAACAAGTAGAGTGAAACTATATACAAAGCATGCAAGAAAAAAATCTTGAAAAACTGTAAGTTCATTGTTTTCAACAATACATAAATAGGTAATGTTTAAGCACTGTTCAAGAGATATTGAATATACCCTCAAATAATAGTAGCAGAGGAACAGATAAGATATATAGGTCAATTGAGTATTACTCCCCACTTTAACAGTAATTGAGTACCCAAGAAAACAAATTGAAAAATTTACTCCATGAATATTCAGGCAAGAAATAATGACATCATGAATATTTATTAATTGAAGTTTTATAATGGTACAATGAACAATTGTTTTTATTGTGACATAAACTAGAATCAGATCTATATTATATCAAAAGCAAACAAAGACCCTGATCAGATGGCTCCTATAGGAGCCGTCTGATCTGGGTCTACTCTGTTTGCAAAGGCGTATTTATGGAGTAAAGCCAAGTTTTAAACTTCTCTATTCTCCCCATCAGTACAATTTGAGAATATTGGGACTATTATAATGGTAAATGATCATACATTACTGTCATACATGTCATGATAAGTACTAAAACAAAATAATCACAGACATAAATTATTTATTTTCGAATGGACATAAGGCGTTGTAAGCTACATTGTATAGCTTAAATGCCAAACAGTAAAACCCCTCAACATAAGAATTCTAGTACAGAGGAATTTAGATACATGTAATTTTAGGCAGGTGGCTGCTTAAGGTGGCGGTTTAGAAAGGTTTTACTGTAAATGGTGACAGATTTGTTCAGCTTTTTCAAACATTAATGTACCTGTTTTTTATACTCCAGTGTTACAGATTCAACTGGGTATTGCCAATTTTCAACGAGTTCTGTTACTCACTGATTTCAAATTAATTAAGTATTTGGCATATTCTATTGAGTAATCACTCAAATACGCAGCTTATCTGTTCCTCTGATTATTATTAGTATGTACTTGTATAAAGAAACATAATTTTAACCCTTTCCTTCATATAAACGTTTTTTTTAACTCATTTGCAAACAGGGTAGACCCAGATCAGAAAGGAGCCTTCTGATCAGGGTCTCCTCTGTTTGCTAGTGGAATTTGAAGTATCTGTTTCTTTCCTTTTTAAAATGGCTAAAGTGTTCCACCTTCCACATTTCATTAATAGAATTATTTTGTCCATGAATATTCAGCAGGTATTGAAATTTGGAATAAACATTGAACAGAGTAAGTTATAGCCACTCTCTACTGTCGAAGTGGCGAGAAAGATCCGATTACAATACAGACTAGAGCTATCACTAGACAATCACTAATAACCAGAGTTGTAGCTTTCACTGAAAACCAGAGTTGCAGATATCATTCATAACATGAGTTGTAGCTTTCACTCATAACGCGAGTTGTAGCTTTCACTCATAACACGAGTTGTAGCTTTCACTCATAACCAGTTGTAGCTATCACTCATAATCAGTTGTAGATAAGAGTGTTACATATAAGATGCATAAGTTGAAACATTTAACCCTCTACTCCATCAATATGCCTTCGCAAACAGAGTAGACATAATATTGATCCGATTCTAGTGTCTGCCATGGCCAAAAATTCATGTGTCCATGTGCTACTATAACAATTAATCAAATTGATATTCAATGATTTCATTATATCCTATATTAATATTCATGGAGTAAATGATTAAGATTAGCTCCTTTACGTTTCAACCAAACTCAATGTTGTGGTCACTCTTTAGAATTCTCTATTTGAGATGATTCTAAAGATTGGTCACAACATAAGGTTTGGTGGATAAATGACGAGTTTAGTATCTGAATGGTGAATACCCATCTTTATCTACAGCTCTTTTAATCCTTTCCCTGTTCTATTTTTATTCAAAATTTCAATACCTACTGAATATTCACGAACATAATAGATATGAAACGTGGAAGGGTGGTTATTGTAGCCATTTTAGAAAGTAAAGAAACAGATTTTTCAAATTCCACTAGCAAACAGAGTAGACCCTGATCAGAAGGCTCCAATAGGAGCCGTCTGATCTGGGTCTACTCTGTTGGCAAATGCGTGAAAACACGTTTACATGAGGGAAAGGGTTAATCCGAATCTCCTATTACTCAGCCAAACCCAATCTTTGTATTTATTTTGAGAACCATTATGCCTTTTCTCCAGAGATATGCCTTTGTAAACAGAGTAGACCCAGACCAGACGGTTCCTACAGGAGCCATCGGATCTGGATCTACTCTGTTTGCAAAGTCGTAGAAAGGCATATTTATGGAGTAAAGGGTTAATACAAGATGATAATAATGCAGAAAGCTTAAATTACCTGCACCAAGTACTAGTAGTCACTTTATATAGTGTCTACTGTACAGAATACGGATTAGCAATTACGAAGAATATTGGACAAACTTATAGGCAAAAAGTGGTTCAGGGTCTGTCCAGTTTTCTTAAGGAATTATACAGATGTAATTAAACAGTTTCTGCCATGGCCATAGTTTCTGTTCATATGCCATAAATTGATTTTCAAAGTGTCTTTATTTCTTAAATAAATATTTGAGATAAATGGTTAATAAACCACTCAAGTGGGGAGACAGCCAGACTGGGTGGCCACATACGGTAATTAGGGTGTTCAAACACACTAAGATAATATGAAAATAACTAAGTTTTACACCAAATACTTGTTTAACCCATAACCTCATAGGCTATTTTTAGATCCAACCTCTTTGAATGAATCTAACGAAAAGGAGCATTAACTAGAGGAAAGGACATTTTTTTTTATAGAATTTTGTAGTTTGAAACCATTGTGATAAATAGAGCATTTGCTCCTATAGGAGCAAATGCTCTATTTATCACAATGGTTTCACAAAGTAACTTTTACAGAGTCGTCAAAATGAGGGAATGGGTTAATGACTTCTCTAAAAATTGCTGATGTCTGTCATTTTCAAGTTAGCCCTTTCCCACATACAAACGCTTTTTCTCACCTTTGCAAACAACATGGGCTCTGATCAAACGGCTCCTGTAAGAGCCGTCTGATGAGGGCCTGCTGTTTGCTTATGAAATAGTATAAACCCGATTCTACAGTTTCTACCAATATCAAAAAGTTCTGTGTACATATGCCATTATACAAATCCAGCCAATAAATATTCATGATGTCATTATTTATTTCATGAATATTCAACAGGGAAAGTTAAGTCATCAAAGTCACAAGAACATCAAGTCATTCTAGAATAGCACCCAGTGACCTTTACTCAAGGACAATGACGTCATCAACATCCATAGGTTCCACTTTAGAAGATTGTTGTTGAGAAGACAGTTTGGTATGAGTTTCTCTCACTTGTTTCGGTGACTGTTTCATAAGCTCTGGTGAAGTAAGTACAGTATCTATAACAGAGTAACCCGTCTGTTTTGGAGTAACAGGTGTTTTGACAGCAGCCTTCAAAACTGACTTATCATCATCATCATCATCTATCAATATAACGGAAGAAGGCGACTTTACAACCGGTTTTACGCTAAACAGGGACCCGAGGTTTAAAACTGGAGATGTGCACACCTTTGTCTCAGCTTTCTCTGAAGCAACTGAAGTATTTTCAGCAGATCCACCTGAAGATTTGGTTGCAGAATTGATTTCCCTGCTTGCAGAAGTTTGAGAGATTTTTGATTTTCCAACTTTTCTTGAGGCAGGAGAAAACATGTCTATTATAGTTCTTTGATCAGTTTGGGCTGCCTCCTTCTCTGGGGCCAAAGCAGCGCCAGTTTCTGTCACAGCCTGGCTTTTATTTTGATCTTTTGATGCCCCAATAGCTAGAATCATTGCAGGAGACATTGGTTGAGCAAACTGCTTGATGGTTGGAGTGTTTCGACCAGTCAGAGCAGATGCGGCACTTGCATTTTCTTCTGCCTTCTGGGCGGCCCTCTCCTCTGCCAATTTCGGGGCCTTGAGACAAACGTATTCCCAGGAGTTTGGCATCTTTATGTCCTCCATATCGTATTGTTTCAACACCTCGTCTTTCACATACCAGCATATTTTCTTGTAATCTGGACGTTTTTCTCGTACAGCGATTTTTTGTATCTTCATTTCAAGCTGACGTTTGGAGATTGCAAAGTCATCTTGTACAGACAGCTTTTCTGCTCCTGATTCACCTTTCTCCACTGTGCTATCTACCTCCATACTGGTGCCCTGTAGTGAGGTGTCCTTATCCTGCGGGGAGCCAGAATTGTTTTCAGCAGGGGTCTTCTCGCTGTCTGGATTAGTTTTCAGTTTCCAGAACATCCTGAACTCCTTCATCAACTTTTGAATACCATAGAGGTTCCCATGCACAAGTTTGATCAAGTCCGGCATGGCTGAAAAAAATGACCTCGAAAGTACAATAGACAAGCAGTGTAAAGTTTGTTGGTACAAATGCATATATATATATATATACAAGGTTTTCATTAATGCAGGATCCTGCGTCCCTGATGCAATAATGAAGTCCTGGGACCCTCACATTATCGACAGCTGTATCCCCAAAGGATGCACTGATTTTGTGTAAATTCTCTTTGACAGTTTGTGTTTAGAAATTGCTTCTAATAACAAACAGTATTTGAATTCCATTGGACATTATAGTTTTTTATAGTAAAATAACCCATTTAACTAGTATTTTGGCAAAGGATAGTGAATAAAAGAAAATGTGTCCATGAGACACGGATGCAAACAGGAATTAAATCTTTTACGAAAATTCAATTAAATTGTCGGTAAACAGGAAGTAGATAGTCGACAGACCTGAAAATGGGGAGACAAGTTACAACTCGCTATGATAATGCTTCAGACCAAATATCAAATCATTCCACCTTACACAAGCCAAGAAATCCTTGACGAAAGTTTCTGACGTACGTACATACGGACGGACAAGGGTAAAACTTAATGCCCCCGTCGCCTAAAGGCGGGGGCATAAAAATTAAGTTTTGCTTGAGCTGGGACCCTCGTAATATAAACTGTCATTGTAAGGGACCCAATATTATTTTTTATCACAGAGTCCTTGGAACTCTGAACTTGAAATTCCTACCGGAAATCCTGCATATAATATTTGCTATCTTCAAAATTTTCAATATATACACATTGATAGTCAAATGGTTCCTTTAAAGTCAAGACGTTATAAATCTGAGCATTTCTAAATGGAATTCTCCTCTTCCCGTCCCTCTCTTTACGCCATAAATATGCTTTTGTAAACAGAGGCAACCCATATCAGAAGTTCCTGTAGAAGCTGTCTGATCAGGGTCTGCTCTGTTTGCTTTATGAAATAATACAGATCTGATTCTACCATTCTGTCACGGCCAAAAATAAGCCGTTATGAATATTCAGCAAATTAATATCCACAAGGCCATTTCTTTACCCTTTACTCCATGAATATTTATTATTAGTGAACAAAATAATGACATCATGAATATTAATTAGATTGATCGTTACAATAGCACATGAACACAGAAATGTTTCTGGCCATGGCCGACACTGATCAGGAGCCGTCTGATCTTGGTCTACCCTGTTTGCCACGTAATTATGGAGTAAAGGTTAAACAAAGTGGACCCCTCTCCCTCCTTCTAAATTGTCATCTCAAATAGATCTAAACTCTTTCCCTGTTCTATGATTATTCCAAATTTCAATACTTACTGAATATTCAAGGACATAATACTAATAATGAAATATGGAAGTGGAACATTGTAGCCATTTCTGAGAGTAATGATACAGATCTACCAAATTCCATTAGCAAACAGAACAGACCCGGATCGGACGGCTCCCCTGATCTGGGTCTACCCTGTTTGCAAATACGTGAAAACATGTTTATATGAAGGAAACTTCAAGTTTTTCACTTTAAAAAATAAAGTACATTAATCCTTTACCTCATGAATATTTATAAGAATATGACATTGTGAATATTAATTAGATTATTTAACAACATGTGTTTGTGAAAAATGAACATGAAATTCCTACCGAAAACAATATGCCATTATAAAAATGGCATATTAATCCTTTCCTTCATATAAACGCATTTTCATGCATTTGCAAACTGGGTAGACCCAGATCCTATAGGAGCCATCTGCTCTGTTTGCTAATGGAATGTGCTTTCTTTACTTTCTATAGTCACTACAATGTTCTACCTAACATAGAGCAGGGAAAGGGTTAACAAAATGTTTAATTTTGCCGATGGCAGAAACTGAAGAAACAGATCCATATTAGCCAAAATGCAAACAGAGCAGAGTCTGATGAGACAGTTCGTACAAGAGCTCTCTGATCTGAATCTACTCTGTTAGTAAAAGGTGTCAAAAGTTGTCTTTATTAGGGAAAGGGTTAACCATGACATCAGTTCACTCTTTTTTTTCTATCGTGTACATACCTTCATCTGGCACAGATTTCCTCTTGAGTTTCATGCGTTTTTCTTCTGCTCTAGCCCCTGAGTCTGTGTCAGTGTGTCTAGCCCCAGAGAAACTTGTGGCTATTGGACCTTCCGTCAGACACACAGCCTACAGGGAAAAAACAGATCATATACATGCAACTGAAAAAGAGAGCCAACCAAAATGAACAAATCTGCTGGCAAAATTAACAGTCAAGTTCATAAGTAAACTTTTGAAATATAACAGAGATATCTCCATAGTGTGATTGATAGTGATATGTCCCTCAGCCGCAAACCTTGACCCTTGAAGCAGGGAACGAGTGTGACTATAGATATGACATGCTTTAGAGATGTTTAGGATATTGTTGAGGTTAAAAGCTTATGAGAACCAACAATTACAAAATCAAGGCTTATTAGAAACTGTCCTTCTGAAAACAAGAGCACTGCATGCGGATGCCAACGTTTATTCGATTGTAGCCAAAAAAGCCTAACAGAGTTATGGCCCTTGGTCAGATTGTAGCCCTTGCGATGGTCAAAAAGTCTGTGAAGTTTCATAAGATTTGCTAGAATAACTTTAAAACAATAGCCCAAGTTTTAACAAGAGCTGTCCACAGACAGGGCGCTCCACTTTTCTTAGTGGTGGATAGTGTAGAGGAAGCCATAACTATTTGTGTCATTAATGAAAAGTGGAACAAGAGCACCGCGAGACGGGGCAATATACGCCCGAAGGCTGTTCTATTTACACATCAATATCTATCATTCCTGAAAGTTTGAAGAAATTATGTTGAAAAATAAAGGAGGAGTTAGTTGCACAAGAAATTGCTACCCGAAACTATCAAAGGGCAATAACTCCAGAATGAAAAATGATATGAGAGTTATCTCACTGATATGCACAACTACACATCAGTATCTATCATTCCTGAAAGTTTGAAGAAATTATGTTGAAAAATAAAGGAGGAGTTAGTTGCACAAGAAATTGCTACCCGAAACTATCAAAGGGCAATAACTCCAGAATGAAAAATGATATGAGAGTTATCTCACTGATATGCACAACTACACATCAGTATCTATCATTCCTGAAAGTTTGAAGAAATTATGTTGAAAAATAAAGGAGGAGTTAGTTGCACAAGAAATTGCTACCCGAAACTATCAAAGGGCAATAACTCCAGAATGAAAAATGATATGAGAGTTATCTCACTGATATGCACATCTACACATCAGTATCACTGGCACTTGATCGAAAAAGACTATAGTTTATTTATAGCAACTAGTACATTAATACACTACATGGTGCGGCAGCCGATTCTCCTCCTGTTCCGTTCCGGCGGAAATTTCCGATATAAAACGCAGATCACCGTGAAATCTACTCATCGGTCGGGAAGGAAAGACATTTATCTCTGTAGAAACGGTAAGTACTTGTCCATAAACAAGCCTCTATCGAAAATATTTGATGATATTTGGAGGAGAAAATGGTGTTTGATTTTGTCGCCGTTTTCCTTCCTAGTCAACTTCCGGTTTGAACGACCTTCAATTGTCTCGGTTGAAACGGGCGTTTTCATTGGACAAATCAGAGAGGTGTGTCGAGCGTTGTTGTTCCCGCGGTCTGTCAACTATTTGTCTTTAAAATGCAAATGTTGGCAATAAAACCATCTTAGAAGGCCACAACTTTGTGGTTACTGGTCATTGTGTCGAGGCTAGTGGTGGATGATGATGCAATTGGGCTATGTCCGTCAGAATGTTTTGCGAACGAATGTTTTGTTATTTGATGAAGTTTCAATGCTATCAAAGAAAGACGCGCTCATGACGTCATTTGGTGACGTCATGATATTTAAAGTAACGACCCAACGTCACCATGACGCTGGATCAACATTGTTCTCTTTGATTTTATGGCTGAATGCATGTAACAGGCCCTTAGTGGTCGAAATGTTAGATCAGAGCTGTTCAAGTATTTATGTTTACATGTAGTTTGACTTCGAGCAGACAGTCGAAATAACCGGGTCATTGTCAACCAATCAAATGGCTCGTAACATTTTCTCGGGGTCAGAGGAGGTCACCGGAAGTCAACACGGAATGAAAGTCCTGACAAATCAACTCTGTCAATTTCTCCCTGAAATATCATTAAATAACTTCGATAGAGGTTTGTTAATGGACAAGAGCTGACCGTTTCTACAGAGATAAATGTCTTTTCTTCCCGGCTGCTGGGTAGATTTCGCGTTGGTCTGCGTTTTATATCGGAAATTTACTCCGGTACGAAACAATAGACGAATCGGCTGCCGCACCATGTATATGATATAACTATTATATTACACAACTATAGTCTATTTCGATCAAGTGCCAGTGATCAGTATCTATCATTCCTGAAAGTTTGAAGAAATTATGTTGAAAAATAAAGGAGGAGTTAGTTGCACAAGAAATTGCTAACAGACGGACGGACGACATGCGCCATACCATAATACGTCCCTTCGGGCGTATAAAAAGGGGCATAACTACGGCAAAATTAATTTTAGGGTTACAGTTTCTGAGACATGGACCTTTACATAAAAACTTGACCAACAATGAAAATTCTAAGTCAAAAAAGTGGCATAACTATGGCAAAATTAATTTTAGGGTTACCTGCCCTTGTGAAATGGTTTCCCTTTGTGATAGCATACCAAATTTTAACCAAATATCTTACGCCGACGCTGACGAGAGGGTCATGACAATAGCTAAACTTCTGAAAAAGTGGAGCTAAAAATTATGTCAGAGTTCAAGTGTCAAAGTCAAAACGTAAACTGATGGAAAGGCCTTGCCACAAGGTATTCACATATGAAAAATGAGAGCCCTGCTTGTTATGGTTTCAAAATGACAGATATCTGTGATGGTGAACAAGTGTGTGAAGTTTCATAAGCTTTCCATGAATAGTAAACTAGTATTAGCCAACTTTAAAGTTTCCAGACGACGACGACAACGTGGATGCCAGAGTTACGACAATAGCTCGAATTTTTTTTGTGACGTAATTCCATGGTAAACAACAGA
Organism: Azorinus chamasolen; assembly: GCA_963576725.1. Lineage (NCBI taxonomy): Eukaryota > Metazoa > Mollusca > Bivalvia > Cardiida > Solecurtidae > Azorinus > Azorinus chamasolen. Next base: position 30,742,199 of record OY755239.1, on the reverse strand, counting down.
TAATAAAGTTTGTATCAAATACCCACAAGACCTACAGCTTCTTCAGGAGCTGTCTAACGGGGTCTACTTTGCAAAAACCTTTCAGGAAGTACTGCAACAGAAAAATTGTGCATACTCATATACTAAAATCGTCATTTCTCCATCAATCCCTTATGTTGTGACCACTCACTAGAATCGTCTCGAGGAGACGCTTCTGAAGAGTGGTCAAAGCAAAGGGTTTGATGGAGTTATTCTTGAAAATGTTTTAATTTACGCATCTCATCTGGAGCTCTGAGGGAGGATTATCAAAAGGGTTGAGGCAGTTGGCATAGGAAATCACTGTATTCCTAGCATTCTGCTGTTGCAGAAAGGTGGCTTGACTGTCAACTACCTTGTATTTGAGCAGGGTCTCCAGCTGTTGGGCTGCTATAGCAGTGGTATCATCTTCCCATACACTGCCTATGATTATCATCTTCAGTGGCTTGGCTTGTTTTTTCAGCTCGCTCTCCCACGCTGCCTGGCGAACCTTCTGAAGGTCCTGCTTGCTAGCGCTGTCAACCTGATATCAAAGACACAGGAATGTAATTTATCAAGCAACTTACCCAAATGTCAATCAAATCTAAAAACTTAGAAAAGCATGATTAAACAACAAAAGCTGGGAAATCATTCTGGTCGTTCCATCTACCCATGATCATATGGAGTGAAATTTTTAAATTGAAATCCTTTATTGCACATAAAGTTATGGCCTTGACCATGTAATACGGACAGACAATACATTAAAACCCTGATAGTTCGAACACTAAAATAAGTATCAGTATCAGTCTTTAACACAGGTGGCAGCTTAACCCTTTCCCTGTTCTATGTTTATAACAAATTTCAATACCTACTGAATATTCATGGACAAAATAGTAATAATGAAATATGGAAGGTGGAACATTGTAGCCATTTTAGATAGTAAAGAAACATCTTTCAAATTGTAAAGAAACATCTTTCAAATTCCATAAGTAAACAGAGCAGATCTGGGTCTACTGTTTGCAGATTCGTGAAAACACGTTTATATGAGGCAAAGGGTTAATGCAGGGTGAAAGTCCTAGAGGAGATTTCTGCATGACTTTCAACCTGCCTAAAATGTTCTCAATTCTTCATTACTAAAATTTCGAACTATCAAATTATTATCAAATTTCTTATTTCTCAGCCAAACCCTATCTTTCTGCAACTCATTAGAATTGTCTCGGAGAGGAGATTCTATTAAGATGCAGCAAGATACGGTTTGGCAGAGAAATATCAAAAACATTTTTTTTAATTTTTTAGTAATATTGCCTAAAGATACACTCCTTATCTACAGTTCTGTGTAGAACAGAAAACCCATTCTGTACTTCTCCCAACTAGTTCACCATAACTCTTTCCCTGTTCAGTATTCATGTAAGAAATAATGACACCATGAATATTTATCTGATTTTTTTAATAGTGTAAACTTTTCAAGGATTTTTTTTTTTGCTTGGACGTAAACTGTAGAATCAGATCAAGATCATATCAAAAGTAAACAGAGCATACCCTGATCAGATGGCTCCTATAGGAGCCCTCTGATCTGGGTCGACTCTGTTTGCAAATGAACAGAAATGCATTTATATGAAGAAAAGGTTTAACATACCCCAATAAGACATCAACAGACAACTGCATGGTTAATTGTTTTAATCTTTGCCTACAGTAGGTAAACTGTCCCTTAAACCTATACCTCATGAATATTTATTCTAACATTAATCAATTCATGAATAATCATTTGATGAAATTTTATAATGGCATATCATATGAACACAGGAATTATTTGCCATTGCAGAAACTCCAGAATCAGACCTAATATAATTCCATTAGCAAACAGAAGACCCCTGTAGGAGTCTGATCAGGACCTGATATGTTTGCTTATGAAATACCTTAGCTCAGACTCTATAGTTTCTGCTATGGTAAAAAATACCAAGGTTCATTATGCCATTATAAAATAATAGCCAATTGACATTCAGATATTAATCATATCTCAATGAATATTCAATAGGTAAAGAATTAATACCTCTTCATCATCCTCAATGCCTTCTCCGTCAGACAGGTAACCATGGGGAACCATCCAGCCATCAGCATCCTCCTCATCCTCATCTTTGTCCTTGTCCTCATCTTCCTCCTGTAACCAATCACAACGGAGATTACAAACAGGTATCACATTACTTACAAATCAGATTTGAGAACACATGTAGGCATTATATAACTTACCAATTAGATTTGATGATACAGGTAGGTGTCATATCACTTACCAATTAGATTTGAGAATACAGTCAGTTGCTATATCACTTATCAATTAGATTTGAGAATACAGTTAGGTGTTATACCACTTATCAATTAGATTTGATAATACAGGTAGGTGTTATACCACTTATCAATTAGATTTGAGAACAGTTAGGTGTTATATCACTTATCAATTAGATTTGATAATACAGGTAGGTGTTATACCACTTATCAATTAGATTTGAGAACACAGGTGTTATATCACTTACCAATTGGATTTGATAACACACTTATGTGTTATATCACTTACCAATTAGATCTGACAACACAGTTATGTGTTATATCACTTACCAATCAAATTTGAGAATACAGGCAAGTGATACATCATTTACCAATCAAATTTGAGAATGCAAGCATGTGTTACTTACCAATCAAATTTGAGAATACAGGCAAGTGTTATATCACTTCAGGGTTGCCACAATCCAGAGGAAACAACATTCCCTGACAATTCCCTGACATAATTTCTTATATCCCTGACATGTAACATTGCAATGTTTGGTCTTTCTGTCACGATTTTTGTAATATTTTTTAGCAAGTATAAAATATAAAGCACTGAATTTCCCTGACAGAGAATTCCCTGATCTTGTTTTTTTTTTTTTTTTTTTTTTTTTTTAAATTTCCCTGACTTTTCCCCAATGCGTGGCAACCCTGCACTTACCAATTAGTTTGAGAATACATGCAAGATGTAGGTGTTAATCTCTTGACAATAAAAGCTGTGAATGCCAGCAAGTGTTACATCACATATCAATCAGATTTGAGAATACAGGCAGGTGTTACATATCAATTACCAATCAGATCTGAGAATACAGGTAAGTGCTACATCACTTACCATTCAAATTTGAGAATACAGTCAAGTGCTACTTCAGTCAACAATCAGAATTGAGAATACACAGGGCTGTAGATAAGATGAATATGTTTTATATTTCTCAGCCAAACCCTATTTTGCTGCTACTCATTAGAATCACCTAAGAGAGGCAATTCTTATGAATGGCACCATCAAGTACGACTGAAAAAAGAGAGATTTTGATAGATCCGGATACATCTTATCTCCATCCTTAACCCATTACCTCATACACTATTTTTTAGACCAAACCTCTTGAAAATCTACCGAAAAGGAGCATTTACTACAACAAAAGCACCGCAAGCGGGTGCCAACGCTCATCTGTCGTCATTGTCAAGATGAACATGCATAACAAAAATGAAGGTTGTAAATGAAAAATTGAAGAAGTTATGGTCAATGTTAAGATTTCGGACGACAACGCGGACACCGGAGTTACGACAATAGCTCATGATTTCTTCCAAACAGACGAGATTTTTTTTTAGAATTGTGTAGTATTGAAACTATTGTGATAAATAGAGCATTTGCTCCTATGGAGCAAATGCTCTATTTATCACACAAGTTTCAAACGGAGACATTTACAGAGGCGTCAATGGGTTAATACAAGCAGATGTGACCTCTGTAACTTATCACAACTGAAACTACAGACATGTGTTACTTCACAAGCACACAGAGATGTGGCTACAGACAGGTGCTCCATCAATATTCAATCACAACAGTTACTTCAAACATACAGTAAACCCCCTCTAAACTGGATATTAAAGTTAGTATAAATATCGGTCTTGGAGACAGCTTAATGCAGTGTGAAAGTCATGCAGAAAGCCCCTCTAGAAAGGGTAACATAACTTGCGGACTCAGACTTCAAATATGTACCACAGTTTAAACCATTAATGGCTGGAGACTATATCAAAATTCACCTCGTCAGAAGACACAGACTCCCCGGGCTCCTCCTCTTCCCATTCATCATCTGAGTCAACCTCATAGTCAAACAGCAACTAAAACAAAAGTAAAGTCATATATGACCTGCTCCATCAGTCTGTTCCAATGTTTGGCACATGGAGATCCAATCCGATTCATGCATCGGGGCATGAAAATCATGAATCAATACAAGAATCATCTCAGCATATAATTTTTTATATCAAGGTTGTTTAATACAGCAGACATCATTTCTATAATACAGTGATTAAAAAATGGAAGTTACAATTATGTTCAAATTTATGATAAATTCAGTTTTACATATAATAATACAATATTTATCATGATGGACCTCAGGACCTCAACACTCCATTGATAAAATGAGCATTGCAAATGGAAACTAGATATGTGTCCACTGGCCACAGATGTGTCTTCTTACATATGACAGTGTAGTTATGGTATGACCTAAACAAAATTCTACTTGAAATCTTGAAACTATACTGTGAATATTCTTCAAATGTTCATATGTGACATATGTGTTCTTTTATTTACTGATTAATTGTTACTTGCTTTGTTTGTTGGAAAATAGCCAAAAAAGGTTAATGCTATTATGTTTTACATAACCGACTCTAAAAGCTTTTTGTATACATGGTCTATTATTCTAATATTGTCGAGAAGGGTACCATAGAGATTGTGAAAAAGCGACATATTTCTTTCTTTTGTGATTTTTTTCTCTCTATTTTGATTTTTATGTTAAACTGATGCTATATATGATTAAAACCAAAATGTAACATTTTTTACAAGATGTGTTTGTGAAACAATATGCCCCTGATATGACCTTTGATCTTGATGTATGTTCTTGACCTTATTTCTTGAAATGGCACCTTGAAGTAGGCACTTGCTTTACAGTTCAATAAACAAATAACTATCCACATGATTCATACATGCATATCGCAAGCCATGCAGTGTTCTCATTAGTGTTGAATTTTACCAAGTCCCTGGGACCAAGGGCATCAGCAAAGTTGGGTCCCAAACAAATTCAACCAAGTCCCAGATAATTTCATTCCTGCCTTTGTTATTGAGATTTTTTGCACCATTAAATACAATGGGATAAAACTATATATAACTTTAAACTGATGTACCATTTAACTTCTATCTCAAACACTTTCAGTTGGCATCAAAAATATAAATCAAGGAAGACACTACAAGACAAGATCAGAGAGCTTACAATACATAGCAGTTTAATTATGTGAATCCAAACAGGGAGTTATTTAATGGATTTGCTTTTTGATATGCATCTTATTTAGGGTTTTGCTTATTGTCTAACCACTGTTCACTGACAGAAGATAAGTGTTACAAGCACTGTATTAAGGCATTTCTTGATGCTTTGATTTCAAGTGAGCATCGCTTGAGTGAACTGTTCTGAAAATCACTATCCGCTGGTAAATGCATTTTTCACTTTAATTTCGTTGCATACAAAACATCACATGGTAATGCTATTGGTTTCAGGGCTAACATCTGTCACTTTAAAGTCTTTAAACCTACGGTCTTGCACCCATGATGCTTTAAAGTTCCCGGCGTGTTAGCTTTTTACTAGCAGACGCCATCTTTTTTTCAGCAACCAAATATCGTTACTACGCAACAGAACGGTTCTTGTAGAATTACATAATTTTAGATGCAGACACGAGGGGGAAAATTGTAACCAGTCAAGGCAGGTGCTCTCCTATGTACCTTCAATAATGAAGGACTTGATATTATAGACCCGCTGTAACTTCGGAAAAATTGCCATGAAAAGCGGACTGAGATTCAGTTTGTTTATTTATCCTGATTGATGTTAGTCTGAGTTTATTTACCTGGATTCATTTAAATCGCTAAAATTTTGGTCATTGATCTTGTGTCCCATGGATGCAATGTACTTGACTATTTTGCATTGGAACGATTTTTGGTGCGTATTTAGATATGATTACGACGTAAACGGGAACACTGTCATGTCTATAAAGGTTGAAATTAAGAAGGAGACAATTGCAAGGGTCAGTTCAACCCTTTCCTTCATTTAAGTGTTTTCACACATTTTAAAACAGAGTAGACCCAGATCAGATAGCCCCTATTAAAGTCGTCTGATCAGGGTCTACTTTGTTTGCTTATAATAGGAACTTAGATATCATTCTGTAGTATCCAAAACAGTGAAAAAATTCCCCTTTCCATGTTCCATTTTATCCATGAATCATGATAAGAAATCTTAAATAAATATTAAATAATGAAAGGGTTAACGTGTCATCAAAGCTATCAATGTTTTACTACTGCAGTGAAGGATTTTCAATAGAAAATTTATGTAACAAGGGCATACTTATGATACAGTATGGTCTTTGGGCCCGCCAAACTCTGTCAGGAAATTGTGAAAAAATGGTTGTAATTGGTGTTATTCAGTAGTAATCAGAACCACTTACACAAGGGGGAAAAACCTATTAGCATGTCAAATTTCTTACCTCATCTTGCTTAAATGGGTTCCTAGGAGAAATTTTCTCACTGGGTTTACGCCAGGTTCCGTAATATGGTGGACGGGCATTCTCATGGAAGTAGAGGAATTTCACATGGTGGGTTACCTTCTCAATGGTTTCCTGGTCATGAGACAACACCTCAACATCATCTGCATCTACCAGATTCCTGAAACAGAAAGTCAACCTCTGAAAATATTGCCCTTTTAAACACTAAAATTGGCATTTCTCCACTAAACCCTATGTTAAGACCGCCCTATGTTGTGAACACTCTTTAGAATCGTCTCGAGACTATTCTAAAGAGTGGTCACAAAAATAAGGAGTATTTACTAGAGAAAAGGAAACTTTTAGAATTGTGTAGTTTTTAAACCATTGTGATAAATAGAGCAATTCCCTCCTATGGAGCAAATGCTCTATGTATCACAATTATTTCAAAAAGTGACTATTACAGAGGCGTCAATATGAGGTAATGGGTTAAAGAATAAAATGCTGCACCTTATCTAACTTTCAAGCAGCTACAGTGTTTGGTCCTCTACCGCCGTAAAGTAGATCCTGATCTAACACTGCAATTCAAGAAACTGCTGATCTAGGTCTGATCTATTTACAAATGTATAAAGATCTATTTTAACACAGCTTGTTTCATCTAATAGTACTCAGTGCTAACTTTACCTCATCAATGTAGCTGGAGACTTTCTTGGCTTGCACGAACTACTCTTCAGAGATTTCAGGTAAAGATGGTCTGAATCCTGTTAAAATGAACATAAGCTTAACTCTTTGCACGCTAGTGGAGAAACCGTGATTACTTTTGCAAACAGTTTCGTTCCAGATGAGATGCGGCAAAATGTGGTATCTCATCTTGATCCAAACTATTCGATACTGTACCATATTTTTGCAAAGAAAGAGAAATTATATTTGCAGATAATCAATTTCTTAGCGTGGAAAGAGTTAAGATACATGAGAGATGAAAGCTAAAGAATAAAACTAGAACTAACACTAAAGGTGATAAATAATCCCGCACGACAGCCTTGATTGCAAATCCAAGGTCTGATAATGTGACATCAACTACCCACTGTGGCACATTAGACGACAAATGACACAAAAAACAAGAGCCCCATGTGTCTGAGCATTATACGTTGGAAGTCTGTGCTGTCGTAACATGCACTATATTAATTTCAGTTGAAAGTCTGTGACCTTGACCTTTGACCCCACCGACCTCAAAATCAATTGGGGGTCATCTACTAGCCATGACCAACATTCCTACTAAGTATGAAGAAAGCACACCTAATACTTTAGTTATTGAGCGGACAAGATTTTTGAGTTGAAGGTCACGGTGACCTTGACCTTTGACCTCAAAATCAATTGGGACATGAAATTTGGGACAGACGGACGGACAGACAATGCCATTACTATATACCACCATTGGGGGACATAAAAAAAATGTTCAAAGGGAGACAATTCTGCAATGCCTAGCGGTAAACACATGAAAATTGCGTCTCACACATCTACTATTCATGGTTATTATGTATGGCAAGTGTCAATTAAATACCTTTGAAATTGAAGGATAATTTTGCGAATCCAACTAACCATGTTTCATGCCAAAAACACCCACTAAACTTTCAAGGGGAGATTATTGAATATTCTGCAATGCCTCATGCTAAATACATAAAATTGCATCTTGCATCTATTGTTCACGGTTAAAATTGTATCTGTATCTATTGTTCACGGTTATTATGTATATCAAATATAAAATCAATACATTCAAATTAACGGAGTAGTTTGTGACACCAACTACCCATGTTTAAATCCGATTCCTAGTTTTTGTCACAGCCAACAATTTCATTGTGTAATCATAAAATTTCAGTAAATGAATATTCATACGTTAATAAGTAAATTATTCAATTTAATATTCATTGGGGAAAGGGTCAATGGTGGAAACATGTACATTCACTTTCAGCCCTAACTCATGCAGCATAGGCAAAGAGTTTGAGATCAATCTTTATAAAAGACTCTATGCCCTCGGTACAGGACTCACCTGTTTGTTAAACAGCTCGTCAAAATCCTGTTTGTTCTCTACTGAGAGGCGCTCCCTGTGAACTGGAGCTAACTTCATGTTGGATTTCAACTCAAACGGCATGAAGATGCTGTTAGATTCCTTGACCTATAAGTAGAAGACAATTCTCGCATTTGACCAGAGCTTTAGGAAAGCAAATTTATATTTCTCTGTCAAATTCTTATTTTAACAAACCCTATATGTACAGTGAAAACCTGTTTACAGCAACCATTTGACTCATGTTTCCATAAATACGCCTTTCTATGCCACTGCAAAAGGAGTAGACCCAGATCAGACGGCTCCTACAGGAGTCTTCTGATCAGGGTCTGCTCAGTTTGCTTATGAAACAACAGATATTATTCTAAAGTTTCTGCTATAGCCATGAATTCCTGGGCCCTTGTGACACTACAAAAACGAATTACTATTCATGACATCATAATTTCTTACATAAATATTCATAGAGTAATGGGTTAATAAATATTCATAAAGTCATGAATGCCTGTAGAAATGTTCGTGTGGGAAAAACATTTGTTCAATATACCAAAATCAAAATAATTAAGGTTTGTACACAATCACATTGTACAACAATGCCCTCCCTGCCATCTATTCAGTCACATCATTTCCTCTGATAATATTAACTCTTTGCAAGCTACGTAATTTTTCATCTACAACAATTTTTGTCTGCTTTGATTCTTAAATTTCTCTCATTTCGTGCAAAAATTGGTAAAAGTGTCAAACTGTTGGATCCTTATGAGACACTGCATGGTGCAGCATCTATTTTGGATCCAAACTGGTTGCATAGGTTCATTACAATTTCGTCCCTAGTGTGCAGAGCCAGCTTGGTGAAAGTCTGATAGACAGACAAACCAACAGAGAGAGATACATGTAGGCATATGTCACCATAGTGATTCCACTACTGTAGGTGTCGTTGATCGGGGTCTTCTGTTTTTTTTCTTTTATGTTACACATGATTCTCTGTTTACTACAGCAATAAATTTCCCCATTTCATATCTTAATACAATTAACCCTTTTCTTCATATAAATGCGTTTTCATGCATTTGCAAACAGAGTAGACCCAGATCAGACGGCTCCTATAGGAGCCATATGATCAGGTTCTGCTCAGTTTGCAAATGGAACTGGAAAAATCTCTTCCTTTAGTTTCTAAAATGGCTATAACTTTCCATCTTCCATATTTCATTAAAACTATTTTGTCCATGAATATTCAGTAGGTATTGAAATTTAGAATAAACACTGAACAGGGAAAGGGTTAAAAGTAATATTCATATACTGGGCAGAGTTGATGGAATATTCATCTAGTAAAGGGTTGACCCATTACCTTATAAGCTATCTTTAGATACAACCTCTTTGAATAAATCTACTGAAAAGGAGCATTAACTAGAGAAAAGGAACATTTTAGAATTTTGTAGTTTGAAATCATTGTGATAAATAGAGCATTTGCTCCTATAGGAGTGACTTTTACAGTCGTCAATATGAGGGAATGGGTTAACCCTTTGAAAGTTGAATATTCAGAGTGGAATATCCCATCATTTTAACCCTTTCCCTGTATTGTATTTATGTAAGAAATAATGATGTCATGAATATTTATTAGCAGACTTTTTATAATGGCATATGTATACAGTTTTTTTTTTTTTTTAGAATCTGTAGTAACCGAAGAGTCAGATCTATTACAATTTCATTTGCAAACAGAACAGACCCTGTTCAGATGGCTCCTATAGGAGCCATCTGATCTGGGTCTTCTCTATTTAGAAATGCGTGAAAAGGTGTTTATATGAAGGAAAGGGTTAACTATTGAGTCTACTCAGTATGAAAGGCTTAAACTTGCTATAAGTTTGAATGACAAACAGTGCAAACCCAGGTCAGAGGGCTCCTCTAGGAGCCCTCTGACCTGGGTCTACACTGTTTACAAATGACAGTGCACATGTCCTGCATTAAAACAGTTTAGGCTGCCAACTAACAGTCATCCTGGATCACTGCATCTTTACCTTTGGCGGTGAGCTGGTCGGGGCTTTCTGTATAAAGAACCCTTTAAACATTTCCTTCTTCTTTGCCTCCTTTTTCATCTGAAAAAAAAAGAGAAGAAATATGTCAGACTGGATATAGACGTCATCAGCCAAGCTCATCCCTTCACTGTTTATGCTCGGAACATTCGCCAGGGGGCAGGGCAGGTTGTGTGGATCAGGCGCGGCATAAAAAGTGATAGAGAACCGAACAGTTTGGATCCCTATGAGACTCACATTACTTGGCATCTAATGTGCATCCAAATTGTTTGCAATGGTTATCATAAATATGAAGGTAGAGTGCTGATGGTAAATTAGAACAACACTTAATAGTTCCACAATCAGATGCAACCTCTTTTCGCTTTTTGCAGTATCATTGAGACGTGCCTTAGTAACATTTCTTCTAAATCATATTCTTCTTGCTTTAAAATTTCACTTGCCAGATTCCAGGAAACTGAATACTTGTCAAAGTAAATGTTACACACTTTTTCCTCCTCCTCTTTCTTCTTCTCTTCTTCCTTTTGTTTCTTCTCTTCTTCCTTCTTTTTCTTTTCTCCCATCTTTGTCCTGAAGTAAAAGTAGCAGCAAACTATAGACAGCTATACATGTAGACCAGGGGTGGCAAAATCTAATCTTACATGACTTGTTCGTTTGTGTCAACAGCTTTTTTCTACTTATCCATATGATTAATGAATTTACCCTTTACCTGTTCAGTATCTATGTAAGAAATAATGACATCATGAATACTGATTAACTTATTTTTTACTATTGTACAATATACACAGGGATTTTTGATATTGGTAGGATCTATAGGGTAGGATCTATAGTTGAATATATTTCAATTTCATAAGCAAACAGAGCAAACATTACAGGAGCCGTCTGATCTGGGTCTACTCTGTTTGCAAACACATGAAAAGACGTTTACATGAAGGAAAGGGTTTATAACAAAAACCTGTAACATTTCATTTGTCCATAATGGCTTTAGGACAACACCAACAAGGATTTTGCCACCTCTGTAGACTGTAGATCTGATTCTTCATTATCTTCCAATACCAAAATATTCTGTGTACATATGCCATTATAAAAAATTCACCTTATTAAATAATCATCATGTCATTATTTCTTTATAATACATGAATAATCAACAATGAAAGGTTTAATCAATTAGAGGTTTTGTGAAGAATGAAAAACAACATAGACAGCATTCATACATTCACCGAGTGATCACTTTAACCCCTTTCCTTGTTCTATGTTTTTCCAATTTTCAAAATTATACCTACTGAATATTCATGACCAAGATAGTTATGATATATGGAAGGTGTAATGTAGACATTTTAGATACTACAGAAACAGAACTATCATATTCCATTAGCAAACATCTGGGTCTATTCTGTTTGCAAATGTGTGAAAACACTTTCATATAAAGGAAAGGGTTAAAAGCATGCACTGCAGGTTACAAAATTACATTCACCAAACGCAAAAGCATGTTAATATATTACTATTACCTTGAGGCCCAGATAAGGGTGTGTAAATCAAAACATATTACCTTGAGGCCCAGATAAGGGTGTGTAAATCAAAACATATTACCTTGAGGCCCAGATAAGGTGGGTAAATCAAAACACATTACCTTGAGGCCCAGATAAGGTGCATAAATCAAAACATATTACCTTGAGGCCCAGATAAGGTGCATAAATCAAAACATATCACCTTGAGGCCCAGATAAGGTTGGTAAATCAAAACATATTCAAGAATAGCTCCTTTACTTCTCCACCAAAACCCTTGTTGTGACCACTCTTTAGAATTGTCTCTTCTAAACGATGCTAAAGAGTGGTCACAACATAAGGTTTGATGGAGACTTGGGGACTTTAGTATTTGAACACACAACTTTACTTTCTGCTTTAACCCTCTTTCCTCTATGAATATTAATTTAATTACTTTGTTATAGTAGCATATGGAAACAGGAACTTTTGGCCTAAGCAGAAACTAGAATCAGATCTATATAATTTCATAAGCAAACAGAGCAGACCCTGATCAGACGGCTCTTATAGAAGCCATCTGATCTGTGTCTTCTCTGTTTGCAAAGGCGTATTTATGGAGTAAAGGGTTAATGACCACTTTTTAATTTGATTATTTAATGTAAACTAGAAGTCTGACTCAGTCAGAGAGGGCCCTGAAATCAAGGGCAGATTACTCTAGACATAGTTATCTGATTCATCCCCAAAACTATAGGAGTCTTCCTCTGATGATACTAAGTATATGCCCTTAATATGAAAGCAATATGTGAAGTACTGTTTGAGTGATCGCGTCGCATCAAAAGTGTTGACGGACGGACAGAAAATGTGATTACTATAGGGTTCAGGCCCTAATAAAAATACAAGACATATAATCATCCATATATTAACAATTGCCTCTTTCATTTTTGTTTCTGCCTTCACTTTACAGGAATGCATATTAATTTTATTTACCTATTCATGATAGAGTGAGAGCAGATCCAGATCAGACAACATGTTGATCAGAATCTGCTGTTTGCTATTTGGAATAATATAGATCTAATTCTAGTTTCTCCCATGGCCAAAAATGTCTGTTCATATGCCATCTGCAAAATTCATTTCATAAATATTCAATAAGTCATTATTTCTTACATGAATATTCATTAGACAAATGATGAATACAAATTCTACTTACTCTAGCTCTTTCTGTTTTTGTTTTTTCTCATCTTCCTTCTGTTTCAGCTTCTCCAATCTTTCCTTTTCTTTCTTTTCCTGTACAACCATCATAAAGTTATAAATGTTACAACAACAGAACTTGGAACAAAATGGTTTTGGCTTTTAGCGTACAGTCAGGGTTCCTCCTAGGCTTTGCTACTGGCGCCATTTGCGCAAGAAAATTTAAGATCGCTAAATATAAATTCAAATGGTGAATATTTAGTCTTTATGGTCATCAATACAAATGGCAATATATACAACACCTTTTCCCATATTTGCAAACAGAGTAACCTAGATATAGTAAACCCTCATACAGGAGCCGTCTGATCAAGCTCTGCCCAGCTTGCTTATGATATAATAGAGATCTGATTCTACCACTTCTGCCTGAGCCAAAACATGCTACAGTGCATGAACATATGCCACTATAAAACTTGAGCCAATAAATATTCATGTCATCATTGTTTTTTACATTAATATTAATCCTTTCCTCCATAGGCTATTTTTAGACCCAACCTCTCTGAATGAACCTACCCAAAAGGAACATTTACTAGAGAAAGGGAAAACTAGAATTTTGTAGTTTGAAACCATTGTGATAAATAGAGCATTTGCTCCTATAGGAGCAAATGCTCTATTTATCACAACGAGTTTCAACAGGTGATTTTTACAGGCATAGAAAGGTGTATTTATGGAGGAAAGGGTTAAACAGGGAAAGGGTTAATGTAGAACAGCACTGCAGAAAGATTTGTCATCCTAAGGTCCCGTGTATATCTCGACAAACGGAGTTTGCTGTAATTAAACCAAATGCAGTGGGCATGCATTAGAAAGTCTGAAGGAGAAATTAAGAACTTAGCAATATAACTATGACATATATATCTTTATTTTGAGCTCTGTTTAATAAATAGAAACTATTTATTGGACTTCAGCTGGTTTGACATTCGTTTGGCTACCACCAGTTCACATGCATAACTAAATTCATTATACTGTTACTGTATTAACTCTCTACTCCATAATTAAATACGCCTTTCTACATCTTTGCAGAGTAGAACAAGATCAGACGGCTCCAGTAGGATTCGTCTGATCAGGGTCTGCTCTGTTTGCTTATTATATAATATAGGTATGATTCTGTATGGCTAATTTTTCTCTGTCCATGAGCTATAATAAAAACAAGAGTGCCAGTGGGCACAATATACGCCTGTCGAGATCTTGTTCAACATAAACTGAGGTTAACGTATTTGCTAAATGCAAATGCTAAACATAAGTTCTAAGTCCAATTGTGCGACCAAGTTTCAAGGCTTCATCTCAAAGGGTTGTAAATAGGCATACTAAACAAAAAAACGTAACCTAAAATTCTAAATTAAAAAGGGTCATTATTCTTTCTAAATGCTTGACAGAGTTATATACTTTTGCCTACAGGTGAAGGTTGTGATGGTTAACAAGTGTTCCAAGTTTCAAAGCTCTATCTCAAAGGGCTATGTAAATAAGTGGACTTTAACCAAAACCTTAACAAAAAATTCCAAGTTAAAAAGGGGCTACATTAAAGTTTTTGCACACACCGAGGATGACCCAGTGATCACAATTGCTCGACTTTTCTTCGAAACAGGCGAGCTAAAAATGTTTGTTATGGCAAAGGCACTTGGTCAAAAACAGCATGTTACCTTTTCCTCCTGTTTCTGTCGTTCCTTCTCCATCTTCTCAGCGTCTTTCTGCTTCTTTTTCTCTAGTCTCTCTTTTTCCTTCTCTTCTTTTTCTTTCTCTTTCTGCAGTCTCTTCTCTTCTCGCTCTTTTTCCTTTTCCTCTTTGATTTTCAGTCTCATTGCATCTCTCTCCTTCTTTTTACTATCAGATATCTGCAGAAATAAGCCAAATACCCTAAAAAATTATTTGGTAAATAGTTTGGTTTTTATCGGGTTTTACGTCACTTTAAGGCCAAAAAAAAAAATGGTTCAGGTAACATCTCTGAAAAAAATAGGGTAGGCATGTAGGGATTTTTTTGTCTCCCCCTAGTAGTGATAGATGTCAATCGGAATATACTGGTCTACAGCTATCTATAATAGTCCTAGGCCTATCCATCCTTTTGCTGAATATACACTTTTGCTAAATTTTCATTATATAATCCACCCACTGTGAATATAAATGAGCTTTTTATATAATTATGAAGAATTAATTGGTTTTTTTATTGCCTGAAATACAGATAAATATGTCAGATCTCAACTTTATTGACACAAACTGATGACCCTGGAGGAGCATTCTGGTTTGTGTCAGTTTTTGAAAACACAAAAATTCACAGCAAAATATGCGATATTTACATGGCATGAGCCATATAGGAGTTATCGTCAAGACAAAAAATTGTGAAAAAAATTACAATGGGCAATAAGTCCAATATTAGTGAACCCAGAGTTATGGACCTTGTGCATGACACTTCCTCTCATCATGATCTTTCCATGTATGAAGTTTCAATCCAATGGCATGAGCCATATAGGAGTTATCGTCCGGACAAAGTGTGAATTTTTTTTACAAGGGGCAACAACTCCTATATTAGTAATGCCAGAGTTATGGACCATGACACTTCCTCTCAATATGATCTTTCCATATATGAAGTTTCAATCAACTGGCATCAGGCATATTTAAGATATCGTCCGGACAAGAAAGTGCGACGGCCACAGACAACTCTCACGAAAACAATGTCTCCCCCATATAAATATGGGGGGGGGGGGGGGGGGGGGGGGAGGAGACATAACTAGGTGTGAAAATGCATTTGTATGAAGGAAAGGGTTAAATGGCTAAGGACACAATTAAATATTTACCGAGAGTCTTTTCTTGCCAGACGCAGGTGTTCCCTCACTCCCAGATTTTGGAGTATTTTTTGTAACCTTTGAACTCCCAAGAACCGGTGTCTGAAAAGGATAAAACAATGATAGAATTTCCATGGAAACTAAGTTTTCAACTGTAAGTACTAATTTTAGAATGAGATCTAACATGACTTCCAATGAACATCAAAACATCATTTTAAGGCGTTGTGTCCAAATTGAGATTCATACCAATATAGTTTAACAAGAGCACCGCAAGCGGGTGCCACGCTCGTCTGTCGTCATTGTCAAGATGAACATGCATACCAAAAATGAAGGTTGTAAATGAAAAATTGAAGAAGTTATGGCCAGTGTTAAGATTTCGGACGACGACGAAGCGGACGCCGGAGTTACGACAAAGCTTGTGATTTCTTTGAAACAGACGAGCTAAAAACTGAAATCATGAGTTATTGTTACTATGTAGGGGCATTCTCCTCAATTCAATGAGATCTACCATCCTATGAAGTTTCATGTTGATACCTCTTACACTTTTTGAGTAATGAGCTAATTTCAACTTTATTAAAAAAAACACACACACAAAGGACAATAACTCAAACATTTTGACATCAAGAGTTATCATTTTGGTATGTGTGGATAGGCCTTGTCAAGATGAACATGCATACCAAAAATGAAGGTTGTAAATGAAAAATTGAAGAAGTTATGGTCAATGTTAAGATTTCAGACGACGACAACAACAACGACGACGACAACGATGCGGACGCCGGAGTTACGACAATAGCTCGTGATTTCTTCGAAACAGAAAAAAAATACAATGACTAAAATTCAGATATCACAACAATTTAACCCTTTACACAATGAATAAATGAATGAATAATGACCTTGAATAATAATTTGATTAATTTTATTATGGTACATAAACAATGAAACTTTTGGACATAGCAGAAACTGCGGTATCATATCATAATTTATTTCAAAAGCAACAGAGCAGACCCTGATCAGACGGCATCTTCAAGAGCCATCTGATCTGGGTCTACTCTGTTTGCAAAGGCATAGAAAGGCATAATTATCGACTAAACGGTTAAGTGAAGATTTTAAGACAGGTGGTAACTTATGTAGGACAAAATTTATGCAGAAAACTCCAACAGGACCTATCTGATCCGAGTCGGCTCTGTTTGCAAAGGAGTCAAAAGACATCTCTATCAAGGAAAAGGATTAAGAGGTTGTCCTTTCTTGACCAGTAGCAGAGGTCTAAACAAGATGCGTAAATTGAAACATTGTCAAGAATAACTCCTTTATTTTTCCACCAAACCTCAAGTTGTGACCACTCTTTAGAATCGTCTCGAAGAGACAATACTAAAGAGTGGTCACAACATAGGGTTTGTTGGAGAAATGACAATTTTAGTATGAATTTGATTATGCACATTTATCTGTAGCTCTTCAGTAGGATTATTTACCTTCATCCCCGATTCTGTCATCTTTTCTTTCCCCGGTGTTTTCAAGGCATTCTCACACACAGCAACGTCAGATACGAACGACTCGTCCATTCCAGCCTCTGACTCACTCTGAGAGATGTTCTCTTTATCTTCCCCATCTTTACTTTCATTTTCTTCCTGCGTCTCACCAGAATCTGAATGCTCCATCTCAACATTGTCATCACTGCCAGACTCTGGTTCTACCTTAGCAGATTCTTCATCTTTTGTACTTGTGTCATTTACTGGTGATGCCTCATTCTTGTCTGGAGCATTACCATCCTTTGACACTTCTACTTTGTCCACACTGTTGTCATCTGTAAGGTCAATGGTAAGACAATCATTGGTGGAACTGATCTCCTCCTGGTCGGGACTATCAGGCTTTGGCTTGAAGAATCTGTCAATTGTGTTCACTTTCTTGTTTATCTTTTGCTGCTTATTCAGAAGTGATGTGTCAGCTTCAGAGCTGCTACTGACCTCAGGGTCACACTCACTGGTTGGGGACTGAACGGTAATCTTGCCTAGTTCAGTTTTCAGTTGTTTAGCACTTGGGGACTCATTGTCAGAGAGTTTGCGCTTCTTGCTGCCTGTTGGGGAGGTTCCCTTAGGAGTCTGGCAGCTGTCCAGGGGTTTAAATGGGAGACGCCCTGAAATTAAAATGTGGAAAATTCTTGTTTAAAGAGTAGCAACATTATTAAAACAATTGTTGCTGTAACCCTTTCCCTGTTTAATATTTATGAGTTCAAAATTTTGATTAAAATGCTACAAAAGATGTAATGTTAAAATGGGACTAAACAGGCTTCCAAATCATTGAGTTATACATGCAAAAAAAAATCCCAATTATTAAAATGCACTTTTCCCAAAATTGCCAGAAAAAAATGCCAGACCTGATCAGATGGCTCCTACAGGAGCTGTCTGATCTGGGTCTTCTCAGTTTGCAAAGGTGTTTATATGAAGGAAAGGGTTAAAGGGCCCATTCCACTTTGAATATTCAGCATTCAAAGGATTAACTATGTTCCATCAATACTTTACTATTTGCACACTAATCAATTTTATGTCTGCAACAACTGTCGTCTGCTCCAATTTGTAAAATAAACAGGATGTCATTGTGAAACACTATGCCCCCGATGTGACCTTTGACACAATGTATGTTCTTGACCTTAAAAATGTTCGCCTCCATACAAACAAACCAACCAACCAACAGCAGGGCTCAAGCAAGAGGGCGATTTGGGAAAAGGTCTCCCTAACTCTGCTGACTTCTCCCTATTTTGAGCCAAGGAAGTAGTTTTAATTTATAGAACATATAGGGAGATACAAAATCAGGACCAAAACTAATACCACTAAACTTCTCCCTGATGGAGAGCCCCAGTTTGAGCCCGGCTGAACAGAACAAAAACTATATGCCACCGGTTGGTTTGGGGGGAGGGGGAGGGATAAAAATAAAATTCTCTCATTTCTTTGCAAAAATATAGTCAGTGTCAAACAGTTGGGATCTTGATCTGATGCTGCATTATGCAGCGTTTGAATTGGATCCAAACTGTTTGCAATCCTCAACATAGCATCATCTCACTGTACAAACCTTGTTTGAATTTCTTCGATGGTGGTAAATCTTCTGAATCTTCAGTTTTTTCAAACATCTTTGCCTCTGAAAAAGAAAAGATGACAAACATGTTAACCGTTTACTCCATTAATACTCATGTAAGAACAGAGCTCCAGATAAGATGCGTATATTAAAACAATTTCAAGAAGAATTTCTTCACCAAACCCTATACTGTGACCATCGAGACGATTCTAAAGAGTGTCACAGTATAGGATTTGGTGGAGAAGTGACTATTTTAGTATTTGGGTACGCACCCTTAACTGTAGCTCCGAATAAAGTATGTATGAACACTACATGTAATTAGCTGAATGTTAATGGCACATGAACAAGAAGTTTTAGCCATTGCAGAATTGTAGAAACAGAAGGATCTACATAATTCCATAATCAAACAGAGCTGACCTGATCAGATGCCTACTACATGATCCATCTGATCTGGGTCCACACTTCTTGCATATATAGGTGTTAGAAGGCATCTATGCCCACAATGGAATAAAGAATTACCGTAAAAATAAACACAAACACATGCAGATGTTGAATTCTTTTTTTTTTTTTTTTTTTACTTATGTCCTTAAACCAATAAGATGTCGAGTAAAATGCTAGGCATACTAAGTACTAACGCATAAAAAACACATTTTATTCATATTCATATAGTTAACCATGGAACTACTTACGTCACAATGAGACTTTTTGTTTCTCAATATACCACTTGACACTAACTAAGAATAATTTTTCAAGCACTTCAAGAACATATATAATTTTGTCTTTCATCCTTTAAGAAGACATTGGTTCGGTTGAAACGTTGGATTAACCCTTTCCTCTTTAAATACGCCTTTCTACGCCTCTGTAATAGTCACTTCTTGAAACCGCATTGTGATAAATAGTTTTTATAGTTTATCACAATGGTTTCTATACTACACATTTCCAACATTTTCCTTTTCTCCAGTAAATGCTCCTATTCAGTAGATTCATTCAAAGAGGTTGGGTCTAAAAATAGCCTATGGAGGAAAGGGTTAATAAAAACTGTCTATACCTTAAAACCGAGGTCGTTTATTGACGTTAAGTTCAACTCTTCTTCCCTTTTAATAAGAAGATGAGTAAGAAACTGATCTATGCTGACTTGGGCATGACACCCACAAAGTAAGTTTAAAGGTTCAAAGATTTCAAAAGGAAAAAATGGCCGTCTTCATGGAGGAAATGGCATTCAGACCACAGGTGTTTGTCGTGTGCTAACCCTCCCCCCTCCCCCCCCCCCCCCCCCCCCCCTCTTCCCGTCTGCAACCACAGAGAAAAATATTGAATATTGGCCAAAATAATCTAAAAAATGTCAAAACATTGTCAAAATACCAAAAAAATCTGGGTTTTTTGTTCACATCAATGTAATACAGTGAAACCTGTGAAAACCGGACCCTGTGTAAACCGGTATACTCTCGAAACTGGCCGATTTGTTCGGTCCCGATTTTTTCCCTTCTTTTCCCATTATGAAAATCCCTCTAAAAACCGGACCCTGTGAAAACCGGATACCGGACGGGTCTCGCCAAATATTTGTCTCATTTCAACCCAAATTCACCTGTGTAAACCGGGTGACAAAAACCAGCTGACCGGAACGTAATTTGCTGACTGGCCTCTCAACACGCTTACGCAACATGACACCTCGCGCCATTGTTTACACAGTGCAATTATCAATAGTCGGGATTAACGGTATGGCTAGGTATAAAATCCTGACCAGTTAATGAATAAAGGAACGAATGGAAAACTGTAAAAACAAATAACAGTAATGATCGGGCTACATTAAACCTTACCTGCACTAATCTTGGAAAATTTTGTTATTAATCAACATCAATTACAAATCCATTAATGATCTTATTTCACTTTCCTAATCCTTCTGATGCTGGCACACAAAAAAAATCTGCTCACAGATTTTGAAATCTTGTCCAATTTTCCCTTAATCCTGGTGAATGATTGTTAAAAGCTATCACATTCGTACTTGGAGTGACCTCGAGTTTAAATTTGCAACATCCTGTAACCCTTTGCCTGTTACGAAAGTTTGCACAATCTTCTTTATTAAAACTTCACAAATTCGCTTATATTTCTTGTAGAAATGATGACTAAGTTACCATCAACAAACATATTGGATCCAGATCAGGCTCCGAGTTACTCGGCGTCTCATCTGGATCCAGTTTGTTTGTATACATGACATGACGCTCGCGACCAGCAGATCAAGGGTTAAACGTGTCTCATTTAGCTCTGGCTACCACACCCGTTTGTGTCACAAGTGGAAAAATCAAACTAGATAGGTTACACGTTTACAGATGTGTATGTGATGCTGGACGTGAATTAAACACACACACACACACTCATGTATTGTTATTATGTCCACGGAATCATTGAGGAATACATATGCAACACCAAAAGTCAGTAGAATATTTGTGCAGTTCATTCTTTCTTTATTTTTCTTTTTTTCTTTTGTAAAAAACGTCTCCTCTTATTTTCGTCGTAATTCAGATCAGTCAAATATTTGTTACATCTAGTTGCACATTAGGAAACTCATAAGGTTGGGTGAATTAAAACTGAACAGTACACACACTTTACTGGTTTTCTCGTCAAACTTTCGAACCTGAAAAAACCGGTCACCTCTGAAAACCGGCCGATCGATCTGTCCCCGAGGGGGTCCGGTTTTCACAGGTTTCACTGTAGATAATAACAAGGTAGGTATCTCTGACCACAGAAAATAGGCATGCAGTCACTACGGGTGCCATAACTTTGTCAAATTCCCATGTATTCTCAAAAACTATGGCTTATATTTCGTGGGAGAGATGCCTTGAGACATGCTATTAACGAAATCTCCACTATACGACAAATTCATTTGAAGACAGGCCTTTAATTCTCAAAATAAGTTGATCGGCTCCAATCTGATAGACCCGAAAGGACGTAGAGGTGTGTCCCATGCGGATAACCTCTAATATTATGGTTAACGCCATTCGCCTTTGCGAGCGTCTCGATGATCGTGACAATTTTATTGCTGCGTTAATTTCAACCGACAAAAAGGATTATTCTGACCATAATCAAGTAAATCTACACCATTTCGTTAAGGAAATATGTTTAAAACAATGAGTATCACTGATGTATTACAGCATTTGTTCGGTAACCTGCGAATATATGTAGTTCCACTCTTGTCAAATGTGAGTTTCCGAGATATTACGGTAATAGCTGTGGGTGCTATTACGGCACATTGCCGTTTTAAGTTAGTTTTGCATAAATTGGGGGGGTGGGTCTGTGGATGAGTCCCAGCATGTGTTGGGCACCTTTGATAAAAATAAGAAAACCAGAACAACGGACTACATCGTCATTAACTGAAAAGATGACCAAAAAAAGAACAGAAGTTTCAAAATGTTTAACTTCATTGTTTTCAATACGAGAATGAATTAATGTTTGTGACATGCGTGTCAGCTAAAACAGCAGCAAATCCTCTCACGGAGGGATGCTCTATCAAAATTCCATTCTAACATTCCTAGTAGACCCCAAAGTTCACATGAACAGTATCAAACTCCTGCAAATGAATTTTAAGTCAATGTGTCCTACTGCCATGTCCGTCAGAGAAAAAGAGAGTATTTGCAAATTATAGGAGTATGCTATGCTGTGATAATTTACATAAAAGGTACAGATATTCATTGATTAAAATAAAGCATTTATTAATGGATCCCTGTTTTTAGACAGGACCCAAAGTTTGGTCCCAAGGGACCCCCAAAATGTTAGTTTGATGCAGAATCCTGTAATAGCCACATATGCATTTTGTAATTATGTACACCTTGAGCAAACAATAGTGGGTACACCTTGACCTGCTCCCCCAGGCCTTACCCCGAGGTCTATTGAAAGTTATCCTTCAAGCTCAATGAAAGCGCAAACACGAATTATTTTTTAATTAAAATTATACATAGCAATCGTTGCTTAAAAATGTAATACTTACCATGGAATTTTTCCGCTGTAATTAATTCTACCTCAGTCATTTGCAGTTTTCACGCTTATTCTATGTTTGTCGGAGAAAAATTGTAAAGAAAGGAACAAAACAAATGTTTAAGGGCGCCGTATTTCCCGCGCGGTCAAAAAGTAAAGTACATGCCGCATACAATATTTATGACCGCGTCAGCTGGTTCATGTTCATTTTGATTTAACACAGTGCCGAGAACCAAGAGAACCAAAATTATAAATCGGAACCTTTCGTTATTTTCCGGAATACTGGTGCGGGAATACACTTTATCTACCGGTGAGATTATCTCCCTTTTTTACTCTTCACCCACATTGGTCATGATGCAAATCAACCAAACCAAGGTGAACTTTTGTTGATAGCCGGTAAAACATTGATATTTTGGGTCAGAGATGATATATTTACTGAAGGTATATTGACAATAATTATAACTGTGTAATTGATTGCCATTTTCCTCTGAAAGTTCTTGTTCGCACTTTCCAGTAGTTTTGTTAGGGTTCTAAATCGGTTACACAAGCGGTAGTCGAATAACTCTTAGGACGAATGATTGACATAATGAAAAGTTGATCAATTATGATTTATGAAATAGATGGTTCGGTCATGACTCGAATCCAGAGTCTCTGGCTTACCGTGCCAGCACTCTAAGCCTAACCACTGAACTACTGAGATTTTTGATTACCCACCAGTTATAACACCGGTCCTGGATTTTCGGACTAATCCCTTTCGGCCTTGGTCGTTTCGGCCGGGTGCCGGAGAAATCGCCTAATGACGAAATCGCCTACAATTAGATATATTGTAAATCAATTGGAGATTTCGCCTAGAAATCCATTATATAGTGATTGTATTTCGCACCTATGGTACAGGTAAAGATAACATGATAGAACTATAAAGAATGTTTGTAACAAGTGTTGTAAATTTTAGATGAGGGACTATGACAAAGTCTTCTTAGAATATAGATACATTTTATTACTAACACTACAGTCTAATTTATAAGATATATTCGAGCCATCTCTACCATGAGCTCTCCACACTAGTCCGAAAGAATCCAATCGAAAGCCCCCTCTCTCACTTGGGTCCTGGCTTATATACTCATTCTGTAGGGGCTAATTAACATGTTAGCAGGCTAGACAAAGGAAGGTAACATACTTGACACTAGTTAGCAATGATTAACTGCCTTTGTTCAGTGCTGTCCTATCTGACTGGTATGATTAGAATTCTAACAAGATCCATCTACTGAAATTGCTATTAATATTAACCCAATATAGAGTCAAATACTTCTTTCAAAATTATAACACAAGTATAAATTGTCATGTTGTGTTGTCATACGTACGAAACACTTATAATATGAGTCCTATTTCTTGTTAGATTATCTGGATCCAATAGATATTTGAATATAACTTATTCAATGCGTATGACATTCTTACTTTCTGCATGACTATTGGTACAGTAGTATAACTACCGCTCCCTATATATAATTATCGTCTGTCAAATTCTTTGTAGTGATCAGGAGCTACACTGATCGATCAATCTTGGTCATCTTGATCTGGAAAACAATACCACAGAACAACTTAATCTTGTTACAAACTTTCTTTATAGCTCTGTCATGTTAACCATACCTGTACCATTGGTGTGAAATACAATCCCTATATAATTGCTTTCTAGGTGAAATCTCCAATTGGTTTACTATATATCTAATTGTAGGCGATTTCGTCACTAGACGATTTCTCCGTAAACCATTTCGGCCGATATTGGGACCGAAATGACCAAGGAATACGTGAAATAAATCGGCAATTGGCGAGGGTTCCCAATTGATAAAAGACATTTGTATGCAAATTTCATAAACAAAAAATGGAATTACTTACAACTTGTTAATGAATAATATTTTAATGAAGTTCAGACCTATTTTGCTGAAGGAATCAGTAACTGAAAACCAAACTACTTCATTGCCTACTTATGTAGGATCAGTATGACCAGAGACTGCCCTGTTTGCTTATGAAATAAAAAATATCAGATATATTTTTATTATGCCGCTATATAGTTCAAGTATTGCTATTTGTTCCTTTCCTATTTGTATATTTATTGCTTGATAAGTGTGTTTTCTCATTTGTTTCGTATCACAATAAAATTCCAATTTCAAAATGCACCATTTTTTTTTTTTAATTTCATGCCTTGACTTTACAATTTCCACAATTTTTTAATTCAAATTAAAAAGCATACTTACTGACATCATTCCCCATACTTGACTACCATAATACGGCATCCAATGTTAAATAAAAATATCTTATCTTATTTTATCTTACTGGTGTTGAAAGCTTATTTATCATTCAATCAAAAACATATATATCTATTTGATTCAATTCTGCGTATAATTATGGTACTTTGTTATTTATCTGCAGTGAGGAGACATACTACTCAACAGTCATGAGTAAATTTTTGTCAAGTTTATTCAAAGGCAAAAATAACTTGCCAAAATATACTGGACGTGGAAAGGAGTTTAAATACTGGGAGAGATTTGTTGAAAGAACAAAAGATGACCATGTGGTAAGAATTTGTTTTCCAATGCCTCAACCTTTAGCTCAATATGGACAGTCATTGAATATTTGTGATTATTCTTGTAAAATACTTGTAGCCTGCAGTAACATACTTGTGATTATTCTTGTAAAATACTTGTACCCTGCAGACACATATTTGTGATTATTCTTGTAAAATACTTGTACCCTGCAGACACATATTTGTGATTATTCTTGTAAAATACTTGTACCCTGCAGACACATATTTGCAGATAAATTTCGCTCAGCTTTTAACCCTTTACTTCATAAATACGCCTTCCTACGCCTTTGCAAACAGAGTAGACTTAAATCAGTCAGCCTCTATATTTTCGCTTATAATATAAATTTTATAAAATAGATATGATTCTATAGTTTCTGTTATAGCCAAACATTTGTGTGTCCGTGTGATATTATAACAATTAATCTAAATAATATTCATGATGTCATTGTTTCTTACATGAATATTGATGGAGTAAAGGGTTAGAGGATTCTAAATTAAAAGACAGTGTAATCATTTCATAACAATAATTTTTATCATTTCTGTTATGACAACTTGTTGTAATAGTCACTTTGAGACAATTAATCAGCAGAGGAATTAAATAGTTGAACTATTCTTTGGTGTCTGATATACTCCTGTTATATTAGACTCTGTTTGTGTAGCTCTTATGATTACTGTATTCTCCCTAATAAACATTTACATTCTGATAAACACCCCACTCTAATAAACACTCCCAATTTAGAGCTACAAATAAGGGTGCATACCCACATATTGAAATCGTCACTTTTCCACAAACTCTATACTGTGACCACTCTTCAGAATCATCTTCTTGAGACGATTCTAAAGAGTGGTCACAGTATAGGGTTTGGTGGAGAAATGAAGGAGTTATTCTTGAAAATGTTAAAATTTATGCATCTTATCTCATAATCTGGACCGCTGCTACTCTAATAAACTCCCCTTACTTCTGTAGGCAGTGGCGTAGCTTCCTATACGTACTTTAGGCACATGCCTACACATTGATAATAATGTGAAAAAAATAAAAATGCTAAAACTGCAATAAAATGCAAAGGAAAGTGGGGGGGGGGGGGGGGGGGGGGAGTGTTAGGTATAGAGCACTATCAATATGATACCAGTGCAGACTTTGTGTGAAAGTAGCAGACGGAAGTTACCAACTCAGAAAATATAACTGAGCGGTCCTAAAGTGCCATGAAGATGATTAACAAGAGTGCCAGTGGGTACAATATACAGGCATATAAAAACTATCTACATACCACAATGGGAATGGATAGACCGTCTGGCTTGGCTATACTGCATATTCATTAGCATATCGACATTGATGCTGAACCAGCCATTAACACATTTGCATAATGCAAATGTAGAAAAATGGATTTTTTATGCCCCCGTTGACGATAGTCAGGGGGCATTATGTTTTGCACATGTCCGTCCGTCTGTCTGTCCGTGTGTCACGCTTTTAGGTGCAGTTGAATGTCACAGTTTTTCATGTGTTATAAGTCAGTAATTTCTACACTTATACACATGAAACTTCACATACACATCAATTACCATCTGTGCTATCATTTGACACCCCACCCATGCTGCCGGCAAGCCCAAGGTCGAGGTCAAATGACTTGGAAATTTTACGTGCAGTTGGTTGTCACATTTACGTGCAGTGTTTTGTCACAGTTTTTCATTGTCTTATATCTCACTAACCGCTATAGCTATTGGCATGGAATTGCATATACACATTCAAATGACTTAGGAATTTTACGTACAACTAGGCAAGCACCCATACGGGGGGCATCACTGTGTCTTACAGACACAATTTTCTAGTTTCTGAATAAAATAGAGACACAATTAAGCATCAACGCATTGGATCTAGTATCTCTGTTTTACTGAACATCTGTTCAAAACTGTAAATAGGATTTTTTTCTATGTTTTGTAGAGTGTCAGCTAATGTAGCAGTTTCATTTAATGTTTCACAATATAGCAACAAGTACAAGTACAAAAGTTTATTCGGCATAAACAAACATTGTCCATTGCCATAAACAAAAGTATAGCAACAGAATATTATAATAATCAACATTAGCTGTTTTATACATGTATTTGGATATTAACATATATCTTTGCCCTCTAAATAAGCTTGAGCTTATATTACAGTATTAATGGCTCGTTCAACATCTATGTTGATTTTGGTTGTTGGTTGTATGTTTTGTATGCTTTGAAGTTGTACATGTAATTTAATGTAGACATATGATAATTACAAGATGACGGCCTAGTGACCAAGATGGTAATTCTTTCAAAAAAAAAGTCAGATCATGGAGAAAAATCATCTAATTTTAATTTTTATTCTGTCATTTGTCATCCAGAATACCTCAGAATGCAGGATTTGCGATCTAGGTTTCAAAAGTTTCCCGGGGGAGGACTCCTGGACCCCCCACGTAGTGCCAGGACTCAGGTGCCTACACATTAAATATTCCCAAGCTACTGGTGGGGAAGCTAACAATGTGACACTAAAACAAACAGGGGGGGGGGGGGGGGGGGGATATTGTTTTTGCCCTGTCTGTCTGTTTGTCACCAACTTTAACATTGGTCATAACTTTTGATCCAGTACAGATAGAGACTTGATATTTGACATGCATATGTATCCATATGACATGTCAAGGTCAGAGGTCAAGGTCAGAGGTCAAATATATAGGTCAAATCACTGACTTTAACATTGGCCATGAATTTTCAACCAGTACAGATAGAGACTTGATATTTGGCATGCATGTGTATCTCATGAAGCTGCACATTTTGAGGGGTGACATGTCAAGGTCAAGGTCATCCTTCAAGGTCTGGTCAAATATATAGGTCAAATCACCGGCTTTAACATTGGCCATAACTTTTCAACCAGTAGAGATAGAGACTTGATATTTGGCATGCATGTGTATCTCATGAAGCTGCACATTTTGAGGGGGTGACATGTCAAGGTCAAGGTCATCCTTCAGTGTCAAAGGTCAAATTGGGCAGGGGCATAGTATTTCACAAACACATCTTGTTTTGTAATACATGTATAAGATTAAGAAACATTTTAAAGGATTTGTTTGAAACTTTCATAGATGGAAATCATTTATATGTCCAAGTTCTAGCTGTGGTCACAAGACAGTGCTACACACCATGACAGTGAAAATATAATGCTTTGATGGTACAAGATAGAGCTGCACACCATGACACAGACAGTGAAAATTTCAAAATTGAGGATCATAATCCTTTGGACATAATTCTTATTTATGGATAAAAAAATTTGAAGGCTTTTATTCCTATGCAATATTTATTTTATACATGACAGGGCAATCAATGAAGATGTGTAATAAAATTTTCATTTCTCCATCAAACTCTTTGTCTTGAAGAGACAATTCTAAAGAGTGGGTGCAGCGCAGGGTGTGATGGAGAAATGAGGGAGCTACATGTATTGTTGTCCTGTAGGAGCTATCTGATCAGGGTCTGCTCTGTTAACTTACAAAATTAAAACAAATTTGACTGTGCAGGTCCTACCAATACCAGACAATCTTGTATGTGTAGGCCATTATAAAATCCTGTATATGTAGGCCATTATAAAATCCTGTATATCTAGGCCATTATAAAATCCTGTATATGTAGGCCATTATGAAATCCTGTATATGTAGGCCATTATAAAATTCAGATAATAAATATTCATGGTGTCATGATTTCTTACATGAATATTCAACAGGGAAAGGGGTTAATTTATGCATCTTATCTGGGCTTCTGCGTTGTAAAAAGTCTGAAAGTGCTAAAACACATGATATACATGAGTCATTAGCTATACTAACTTATTAATACATTTGACCCTGATGAAGACCTAAGTTATAGCTTAAAAACGTTCAGTTATATAATTAAAAGGTTATAATTAGAACCCCTGAGATCGTTAGTTCTACTTTACTTTACCTTTTTAAGTACATTTGTATACATCCAATTTGGAGAAAATTAAGATTATCTCTCTGTGTACCCAAGGAAGTCTTGTTTGCTACACATAATTGGCATCACATCTAGATCATAACTGTTTTCATTTTAGCGTTAATTTGTCACAAATTTGATTTGAAATTTCATGACAGTAACAAATTTATGCCAGATAATTTTTTTTCAAAATATACAGTATTTCTATTACAGAACTTAAAGATTTTTAAGCCCCTGATTGGTACAAAATATATTGCAAGAAGAACCAACTGGTATTACAATGAACACAGACCATGGTCCAGGGAGGGCATGCAACAGAATATGCTTAGAGCACACCCACCAAAGGTCTATGTAGAGCCAATCAAAGAATGGAATTTATTTGTGGGCGACAGGGTAAGTGTTCCTTTCTCACAATACAGTAAATCCTGTTTACAGGGACCCTTACAACGCTGAATTTTTAAATGGACTATTCCAGAATTCAAACTGGTCAAGCTTATAGTGAATATTTAGGGATTTTTATACCCCCCTTTTGAAAAAATGGGGGTATATTGCTTTGCACATGTCGGTCGGTAGGTCGGTCGGTCGGTCGGTCGGTCTGTCGGTCGGTCGGTAGATCGATGGTTTCCGAACGATAACTAATAAACGACTTGGCCTAGAATCTTCAAACTTGCTGTGGTGGTTGGTCATGACAAGTAGATGAACCCTATTGTTTTTTAGGTCACTAGGTCAAAGGTCAAGGTCACCATGACCTAAAATGGTGAAATAGTTTCCGATCAATAACTGCTCAAGGGTTTGGCATGGGATCTTCAAACTTGCTCTGGTGGTTGGTCATGACCACTACATGACCCCTATTGATTTTGAGGTCACTAGGTCAAAGGTCAAGGTCACCATGACCTTAAATGGTTAAATGGTTTCCGATCAATAACTGCTCAAGGGTTCAGCTTAGAATCTTCAAACTTGCTGTGGTAGTTGGTCATGACCACTGGATGACCCCTATTGATTTTGAGGTCACTAGGTCAAAGGTCAAGGTCACCATGACCTTAACTGGTAAAATGGTTTCTGATCAATAACTGCTCAAGGGTTTAGCTTAGGATCTTCAAATTTGCTTAGGTGGTTGGTCATGACAACTAGATTAGTCCTGTAGTTTTTTAGTTCACTAGGTCAAAGGTCAAGGTCACCATGACCTTAAAGGGTGAAATGGTTTGCGATCGATAACTGCTCAAGGGTTTGGCCTAGGGTCTTCAAATTTGCTGTGGTGGTTGGTAATGACCACTAGATGACCCCTATTGCTTTTTAGGTCACTAGGTCAAAGGTCAAGGTCACCATGCTTTTAAATGGTCAAATGGTTTCCGATCAATAACTGCTCAAGGGTTTGGCTTAGAATCTTCAAACTTGCTGCTGTAGTTGGTCATGACAACTGGATGGCCCCTATTGTATTTGAGGTCACTAGTTCAAAGGTCAAGGTCACCATGACCTTAACTTGTAAAATGGTTTCTGATCAATAACTGCTCAAGGGTTTGGCTTAGGATCTTCAAATTTGCTTAGGTGGTTGGTCATGACAACTAGATGAGCCCTATTGTTTTTTAGGGCACTAGGTCAAAGGTCAAGGTCACCATGACCTTAACTGGTGAAATGGTTTGCGATCAATAACTGCTCAAGGGTTTGGCTTAGGATCTTTAAACTTGCTGTGGTGGTTGGTTGTGACCCCTTGATGACCCCTGAAGTTGTTGAGGTCACTAGGTCAAAGGTCAAGGTCACCATGACCTTAACTGGTGAAATGGTTTGCGATTAATAACTGCTCAAGGGTTTGGCTTAGGATCTTCAAACTTGCTGAGGTGGTTGGTCATGACAACTAGATGACCCCTATTGATTTTGAGGTCACTAGGTTAAAGATCAAGGTCATCATGACCTTAACTGATGAAATGGTTTCCAATTAATAACTGCTCAATGGTTTGGTTCGGGATCTTCAAACTTGCTGTGGTAGTTGGTTGTGACCACTTGATGACCCTTAAAGTTGTTGATGTCACTAGGTCAAAGGTCAAGGTCACCATGACCTTAATATGTGAAATGTTTTCAGATCAATAAATGATCAGTGGTTTGGCTTAGGATATTCAAAGTTGCTGTGGTGATTAGTCATGACCGCTAGATGACCTCTATAGTTACTAGATCAAAGGTCAGGGGGTCGGGGGTATACATGTTTTACAAACATCTCTTGTTTTATAAAACATTGTAACATGACAAACATTGCAGACCCTGATGAGAGGGCTCCTGTAGGAGCCCTCTCATCTGGGTCTACACTGTTTGCAAAGGACATAAGTGACTTGTGTCCCGCACTGTAAGGGTTAACCCTTTCCTTCATATGAATGCCTTTTCATATTCAGTAGGTATTGAGCAGACCCTGATCAGACAGCTCCTAAAGGAATAGTCAAAACTCTTATATTGAATTTCTACCAAGATTCAAAGTCATTATGACTAGTCAAAAACATGATGGCTAGATGATGGGACAGGTTCTTGCCTTCTTTGGTTAAATTAAAAAAATCTTTCTCTGAACCTTTTGGCCAGAAGTCAGTAATAATATGGCAAACATGATAATTGTTCACATATGTGAAAACTTGGAGTAGAAGAATGGCTGGTACAAACTGTACAATCAATGTACTCAAAAGCAAGAAACCGTGTGCGTGTCAGAGATGAATACAGTGACCAGTTTGAAGTAAAATTTGGTGTACACCAGCTTTCGGTACTGAGCCCCATGCTCTTTGTCAACGTTCTTGAAGCCTTTTCACGTGAACTCCGCGCTAGTTTTCCTTGGGAGCTCCTATACGCAGACGATCTAGCAATTGTCGACAATTCCCTAGATGCCCTAGTTGACAGATTGACCAACTAGAAAAGAGGAATGGAGGAAAAGGGTCTCAGAGTAAACATGGGAAAGACCAAAATAATGATCTGGGCTAAATCTGGACTTTCTCAGGAAAGCATCCATGTGCAGTGTGTCAATCAGGAACAGGCAGGAACTCCATCTCTTGCACCAATTGCTCATGCTGGATCCACAAGAAGTGCAGTAGTATCAAAGGCCCACTCAGACCCGGTCCACACTACAAGTGCCCACCTTGTTTGGGAACAGCTGGCCAATCGATGGAAGGCCATTTAAGGAGGTAAAGGTTGGCGACGAAACACTGGAGGTTGTTTCAGACTTCTGCTACCTTAGAAACACTTTGTCATCCGGAGGTGGATGCGAGCTTGCTGCCATTACTCGGTGTAAGTCTGCCTGGAAAAAGTTCAGGGAGCCCCTTCCCATCCTCGCAAACAGGCAATTACCAATCGAAACCAGAGGCCGGGTTTACTCAAGCTGTGTGAGGAATGTGATGCTATATGGTTCAGAGACATGGTCAGCATCAGCAAACACTCTCCGATGTCTGCAGCGCAACGACAGATCCATGATAAGATGGGTCAGCTTGGTTAAGCCAGAAGATGACGTCCCTTTCGAGACTCTCCTATCTCAGCTGAAACTCAAGGCCATTGCAGACATCCTGCAAACAGGCAGGCTGAGATGGTTTGACCACACAGAATGTAGTACAAGCTGGATCTACCAGATCATAAGCATGAACATTGCATCACAACGAGGTCAAGGAAGACCAAAACTATCCTGGATTGGCCTTGTGATGTGTGATTGTGCAGCTCTCGGGATGGAACCTACCAACCCACAGGATCGCCAGAAGTGGAGAGGAAGACTACGCTCCTCGACAGGCAGACAGGCCTCAGTGAGGCCGCCTCACCCTTGTTAAAGGATTAATCTCTGGCCTGTACAAACTAAACAGGATGATGATGACGATGATGATAACATGGTTTCATAGAATGTTTCTGGTGACCTTCTACCAAACTTGTTCAAAATGATGTGACTCATTAAAAATCATGGTAACTAGGGGCATGCTAGTTTTTATACGCCCGTTTGAAAAAACGGGACGTATTATGGAATGGCGCTGTCTGTGTGTCTGTCCGTCTGTAACATCTCTAACTCAAATTCTGCTTGGTGGATCCTTCTCAAATTTTAACACAATGTTTATCTAGACATTCTACAGTAGCCTGCCAAGTCCCGGTTTGTTTTTCCAAGGTCAAGGTCACACAATTGGACTTAGAATTTGCGTTTAGCAAAAATGTTAACCAGTCTGTCTGTCTGTAACATCTCTAACTCAAGTTCCGCTCGGTGGATCTTTCCCAAATTTAACCACAATGTTTATCTAGACATGCTTCAGTAGCCTGCCAAGTCCCGGCTCGTTTATCCAAGGTCAAGGTCGCTTAATTTGACTTAGAATTTGCGTTTAGCATTTGCGTTAAGCAAAAATGTTAACCTCAATTTATGTGGAACAAGTCCACTTATTTACATAACACTTTGTGATAAAGCTTTGAAACTTGGAACACTTGTTCACCGTCACAACCTTCACCTGTAGGCAAGAGTAAATAACTCTGTCAAGCATTTTGACCGAATTATGCCCCTTTTTAACTTAGAATTTTTGGTTAAGGCTTTGTTAAAGTCCATTTATTTACATAACCCTTTGAGATAAAGCTTTTAAACTTGGAACACTTGTTCACCATCATAACCTTCACCTGTAGGCAAGAGTACATAACTCTGTCAAACATTTTGACCGAATTATGCCCCTTTTTAACTTAGAATTTTTGGTTAAGGCTTTGTTAATGTCCATTTATTATACCCCCCTTTTGAAAAAATGGGGGTATATTGCTTTGCACATGTCGGTCGGTCGGTCTGTCGGTCGGTCGGTCGGTCGGTCGGTCGGTCGGTAGATCGATGGTTTCCGAATGATAACTAATAAACGACTTGGCCTAGAATCTTCAAACTTGCTGTGGTGGTTGGTCATGACAAGTAGAAGACCCCTATTGTTTTTGAGGTCACTAGGTCAAAGGTCAAGGTCACCATGACCTAAAATGGTGAAATAGTTTCCGATCAATAACTGCTCAAGGGTTTGGCTTGGGATCTTCAAACTTGCTGTGGTGGTTGGTCATGACCACTAGATGACCCCTATTGGTTTTGAGGTCACTAGGTCAAAGGTCAAGGTCACCATGACCTTAAATGGTTAAATGGTTTCCGATCAATAACTGCTCAAGGATTTAGCTTAGAATCTTCAAACTTGCTGTGGTAGTTGGTCATGACCAGTGGATGACCCCTATTGATTTTGAGGTCACTAGGTCAAAGGTCAAGGTCACCATGACCTTAACTGGTAAAATGGTTTCTGATCAATAACTGCTCAAGGGTTTGGCTTAGGATCTTCAAATTTGCTTAGGTGGTTGGTCATGACAACTAGATGAGTCCTATTGTTTTTTAGGTCACTAGGTCAAAGGTCAAGGTCACCATGACCGTAAAGGGTGATATGGTTTGCGATCAATAACTGCTCAAGGGTTTGGCCTAGGATCTTCAAATTTGCTGTGGTGGTTGGTAATGACCACTAGATGACGCCTATTGTTTTATAGGTCACTAGGTCAAAGGTCAAGGTCACCATGCTCTTAACTGGTCAAATGGTTTCCGATCAATAACTGCTCAAGGGTTTGGCTTAGAATCTTCAAACTTGCTGCGGTAGTTGGTCATGACAACTGGATGACCCCTATTGTATTTGAGGTCACTAGGTCAAAGGTCAAGGTCACCATGACCTTAACTTGTAAAATGGTTTCTGATCAATAACTGCTCAAGGGTTTGGCTTAGGATCTTCAAATTTGCTTAGGTGGTTGGTCATGACAACTAGATGAGCCCTATTGTTTTTTAGGTCACTAGGTCAAAGGTCAAGGTCACCATGACCTTAACTGGTGAAATGGTTTGCGATCAATAACTGCTCAAGGGTTTGGCTTAGGATCTTCAAACTCGCTGTGGTAGTTGGTCATGACCATTACATAACCTCTATAATTTGTTAGGTCACTAGGTCAAAGGTCAAGGTCACCATGACCTTAACTGGTGAAATGGTTTGCGATCAATAACTGCTCAAGGGTTTGGCTTAGGATCTTCAAACTCGCTGTGGTAGTTGGTCATGACCATTAGATAACCTCTATAATTTGTTAGGTCACTAGGTCAAAGGTTAAGGTCACCATGACCTGAACTGGTGAAATGGTTTGCGATCAATAACTGCTCAAGGGTTTGGCTTTGGATCTTCAAACTTGCTGTGGTGGTTGGTCATGACAACTAGATGACCCCTATTGATTTTGAGGTCACTAGGTCAAAGGTCAAGGTCATCATGACCTTAACTGATGAAATGGTTTCCAATTAATAACTGCTCAATGGTTTGGTTCGGGATCTTCAAACTTGCTGTGGAAGTTGGTCGTGACCTCTAGATGACCCCTATAGTTGTTGAGGTCACTAGGTCAAAGGTCAAGGTCACCATGACCTTAATATGTGAAATGTTTTCAGATCAATAAATGATCAGTGGTTTGGCTTAGGATCTTCAAAGTTGCTGTGGTGATTAGTCATGACCGCTAGATGACCTCTATAGTTGAGGTCACTAGATCAAAGGTCAGGGGGTCTGGGGGGTATACATGTTTTACAAACATCTCTTGTTTACATAACCCTTTGAGATAAAGCTTTTAAATTTGAAACACTTGTTCACCGTCACAACCTTCACCTGTAGGTAAGAGAAAATAACTCTGTCAAGCATTTTGACCGAATTATGCCCCTTTTTAACTTAGAATTTTTGGTTAAGGCTTTGTTAAAGTCCATTGATTTACATAACCCTTTGAGATAAAGCTTTTAAACTTGGAACACTTGTTCACCATCACAATCTTCACCTGTAGACAAGAGTACATAACTCTGTCAAGCATTTTGATAGAATTATTCCCTTTTTAACTTAGAATTTTTGGTTAAGGTTTTGGTAAAAGTCCACTTATTTACATAACCCTTTGAGATAAAGCTTTTAACATTGGAACACTTGTTAACCATCACATGCTTCACCTGTAGGCAAGAGTACATAACTCTGTCCAACATTTTGACAGAATTATGCCCCCTTTTAACTTAGAAACTTTGGTTAAGGTTTTGGTTAAAGTCCACTTATTTACATAACCCTTTCAGATTAAGCTTTTAAACTTGGAACACTTGTTCACCATCACAAGCTTCACCTGTAGGCAAGAGTACATAACTCTGTCTAACATTTTGACATAATTATGACGCTTAATTTTAGCTTGGAATGTTTGGTTAAGGTTTTGGTTAAAGTCCACTTATTTACATAATCCTTTAAGATAAAGCTTTTAAACTTGAAACATTTGTTCACCATCAGAAACTTCATCTGTAGGCAAGAGTAAATACAATGTAACTCTGTCAAGCATTTAGACACAATTATGGCCCTTTTTAATTTAGAATTTTTGGTTAAGGGTTTTTGTTAAAGTTTGCCTATTTACAACCTTGAAACTTGGTCGCAAAATTGGACTTAGAATTTGAATTTAGCAAATACGTTAACCCCAGTTTATGTTGAACAAAACCTCGACTGGCACTCTTGTTAACCCTTGCCCTATTCTAGGTTTCACTCTGTTTGCAAATGCATGAAAATTCATTTATATAAAAGAAAAGGGATAACTCATCGGAGCTCAATGTGCGTTTAGTGCTCAATGTGAGGTATTGTTATCAAATGTCAGTTCATTCACATTTTCTTCCAAAATGCTTCAGATGTGATGAAACAAAAATGTTAGTAAAGCAAATTACAGTAAAACCCCTCCAAAGTGACCACAATTACCAAAAAGTGGTACAAGTCTGGGTTTTAAAGTCAGGCAGTAGCTTAATGCAGGACATAAGTTTTGCAGAAAGCTCCAGTCGGAACTTTCTGTATTACTTTTGTCATACAGTGAGCCAACTCCTACTTTTAACCCTTTACTCCATAAATCACATGTTAACGCCTTTGCAAACAAAATAGACCCAGATCAGAATGATGGCTCCTGTAGGAGCCGTCTGATCAGGGCCTGCTCTGTTTGCTTCTGGAATAATATAGGTCTGATTCTGTAATTTCTGCTTCATCAAGAATGTTCTGTATTCTTATGACAATATCATAAATTGAGATAATTGATATTAATGATGCCATTATTTCTTACCTGAATATTAAAGAAAAATCTCGGCTTATAGTTTGGCGAAAACCGGGCGGTTGGGCGGCCGAGGCTTGCCGTCGTTAACAAAACTTTAACATTGCTTATAACTTCTGAATTACTTAAGCTAGACAATTCATATTTGGTATGCAGATAGCTTGGTTATTTGAAATTAGGTCACGGTCAAGGTCACTATTTTTGACAAGTTGGCCATCATTGAAAAACTTCAACATTTTGTCTTAACTTCTGAACCACATATGCTAGACAATTCATATATGGTATGGAGATAGCTTTGGTGAAGGCCTTTCAGTTGATACAAGATACATGAAATTGGGTCAAGGTCAAGGTGACTATTTTGAAAACTTGGCTGTTTTTAACAAACTTGAAAGATAGGCAATTCACCTTTGGTGTTCAGATAGCTTTGATAAGGACCTTACAGATGACATAAAGATACCTGAAATCAGGTCATGGTCAATGTCACTATTTTGAAAACTTGGCTGTCATTAAAATTATAACTTCTGAACTACATAATTGCTAGACGTTTATATTTGTTATGCAGATAGCTGCCTCCACCTGTAATTAATTTGACATTGTGAATTAACTGAAACTGTGTTGAAGCAACGTAAAAACCCATATTAATAAAAAATCATTAGGTAAATTGTTAACACAAAAAATTCCGGCTTTAATAAGGTTTCTGCATTTTTTGCTTGTTATTCATAAAATGGTCATGTTAGAAGGGTTTTACTGTAATTTGTCATTTAGACACGACAACTTGGACCTAGTATATGGTTGAAGGGGTTCTACTGTAATTTGTCAATAGGCATGACCACTAGGGCCTAGTGTATGGTTGGAGGGGTTTTACTGTAATTTGTCAATAGACACGACCACTAGGGCCTAGAATATGGATAAAGATACACTAACAATTGGGATGTTCTAAAGACAGTTTTGGTGCAGTTGTTACAAAGTTTTTCAAGACAACAGAAAAGAGCCAGCAGTAACTGCAAGAGACATTGAAGCAAGCATTTTATGCATTGCAGCAGCCATGTTTGTTTTTCTTTTGATTTCTTTATCATTTCTGTGAGGACACCAGTTGTGATACCCTGCAAGAGACATTAATGCAAGAACGTAAAATTTATTTGCTGTGGCTCTATTGCTTCTTTTGGTTTCCTAGCGAGCTCTGCCCAGTAACCTTTCAGTCAATACACTTGGACTCCTTGTATGATTTCTAACCTTGACTCTGCTTCCTGAGAGACATGTAGAAAAAAAACTGTTTTCAAAGGTGTAAAAAAGAATTTATATGTTGGATACTATTTAACACATTCTCTCCTATATTAGAATTGTGTAGTTTTGAAACTACTATGGTAAATGCAGCATTTGCTCCTATGGTTTCAAAAATGACTTTTACAGGGTCGACAAAATGCGTCAGTAGGAGGTAATGGGTTAACAAAGCATGCATGCAAGTAAGAAAATCATTGCATACCAGTGGTTTTGTAAAAAACGGATGTATGTCTTCTATTAACCAAACCACAGTCGTCTCCGTTAGACATGCTTATGTTCTTAGGTCTCTTGCCAGGCATCTTATTACCCCTTTCAACCCTGAGTTTACAGAATGTAATAATCTGTCAGTGTTTAACCACTAAGTATGAAAGGTTTAAACTTGCTACATGAGAGACATGTAAATTGTACCTTATGATGACTGCAAATACAGCTCAAATGAGGCAAACACCTTGCAGTACCCAAAAGCCATGATAACAAGGATGCTGCATTAACCCATTCCCTCATAAGCTATTTTTAGATCCAAGCTCTTTGAATGAATCTACCAAAAAGCAGCATTAACTAGAGAAAAGGAAAATTTCAGAATTTTGTAGTTCTGAAACCATTGTGATAAATAGAGCATTTGCTCCATAGGAACAAATGCGCTATTTGTCTCAATGGTTTCAAAAAGTGACTTTTACAGAGGCGTAGAAAGGCATATTTATGGAGGAAAGGGTTAACGTAACGTATGAAGTGAAATGGAGAATGGTTACTTCATTCGCCCATATGGCTATTCTTTGACGATTGTATGCATGACAGTAATAACTGTATATGTTTTTACTGTGGTCTTCAAACTATGCAGCAAGCTGTGGGTTGTGACTGAGGCCTATACAGAGCTCCAGATAAGATGCGTTAATTAAAACATTTTCTAGAATAATGTCTTTATTTCTCCACCAAACCTTGTGTTGTAACCACTCTTTAGAATCGTCTCTTCAAGAGGATTCTAAAAAATGGTTGCAACATAGGGTTTGGTGGAGAAAAGAAAAATTCAGTATGTAAGTACACAACTTTTATCTGTTGCTTTGTTATACATGTAGTTTGTCATGGCCCTTCATAATGAAAAACTCTAAACTGTTTCTGAGATATCACTCCAGAACGCACACACAGACAACACCAAAACTATATCCCTCCACCTGCAGCGAGGGATAATAATGGCAACTAACAAGCGAGGGATAATAATGGCAACTAAAAAGTGAGGGATAATAATGGCAACTAACAAGCCGGTCGGGTGTGACACAGCAAAGTTGCATTCAAGGCTGATATCAGAGGAGAATAAACCAGAACTATCACTAAAGGTGATGTATACCCTCACATGGCAGCCTTGATCACAAAATCCAGGGACTGATAAAACCTGTATGATTTTAGATATTGAAAACATTTATGTGATGATCTTCATAGTGATTACGGTATATGTATAAACTTTCATTGATTTGTGTTGAAACCTGCAGAAGTTCACTCCGCAAAATTTAATGACTCAAAAGATTTAGTATAAGACCAGGGGTAGATACCGTAACTCCTGAATGAATAGTTAGATACTAAAAAGAATTATGTCATGCACATATACACTTCAAAGAGAACATGTGTACAAACATTCATAGAAATCTGATGAATGCTGTAGAAGTACCTTGTACCACAAGTTCACAGGTACCCCGTTACCACTAAGTTCAAGGGCGGGCAACTCAAAATAACATAGGACGAGACTTTAAACCGAGGTCCGATGTATCAGTGCTTTATACTGGGCATCTAAAATAACAAGAGAAACTCAGTTGAGCAGGGCATCGCGCCTGGGTTTTTTCTGTATCCTCTCCCATTTCTCTGGGGCGTCCATTTAGCCCATAGTGAGCAGAAACGGACGTCATCATGCACAAATACAAATCATAGGGGTGTTCGGAAAGTTTTCGGAGACGAGTGCTGTCATATTTTTACACCCCGCAAACAAAGTTTGAGAGGGGGTATATAGGAGTCAGTGTGTTGGTCGGTCAGTCGGTCGGTTGGTCTGTCTGTCTGTCAGTCCGTCTGTCTGTGGCACAACCTGGTTAAGTCCACTTATTTACATAACCCTTTGGGATAAAGCTTTGAAACTTTACACACTTGCCTACCATCACAAGCTTCATCTGTAGGCAAGAGTACATAACTCTGACAAGCATTTTGACAGAATTATGGCCTTTTTTAGCTCGACTATTCGAAGAATAGTGGAGCTATCCTACTCGCCCCGGCATCGGCGTCCACGTCGGCGTCCGTGTCACACTTTGGTTAAGGTTTTCGTTATTAAAGTCCACTTTTTGCCTCTAACCTTTGGAATAAAGCTTTGAAACTTGGAACACTTGTTCACCACCAAAAACGTCATCTGTAGGTAAGAGTAAATAACTCTGTCAAGCATTTTGACAGAATTATGGCCCTTTTTAACTTAGAATTTTTGGTTAAGGTTTTTGTTAAAGTCCACTTTTTGCCTCTAACCTTCGGAATAAAGCTTTGAAACTTGGAACACTTGTTCACCACCACAAACTTCATCTGTAGGTAAGAGTACATAACTCTGTCAACCATTTTGACAGAATTATGGCCCTTTTTAACTTAGAACTTTTGGTTAAGGTTTTTGTTAAAGATCACTTATTTCCTCTTACCTTTGGAATAAAGCTTTGAAACTTGGAACACTTGTTCACCACCACAATCTTCATCTGTAGACAAGAGTACATAACTCTGTCAAACATTTTGACAGAATTATGGCCCTTTTTGACTTAGAACTTTTGGTTAAGGTTTTTGTTAAAGTCCACTTACTTACATAACCCTTTGCGATAAAGCTTTAAAACTTGGAACACTTGTTACCATCACAAACGTCATCTGTAGGTAAGAGTATGTAACTCTGTCAAGCATTTTGACAGAATTATGGCCCTTTTTTAACTTAGAACTTTTGGTTAAGGTTTTTGTTAAAGTCCACTTTTTGCCTCTTACCTTTGGAATAAAGCTTTGAAACTTGGAACAATTGTTCACCACCACAATCTTCATCTGTAGGCAAGAGTACATTACTCTGTCAAGCAATTGACAGAATAATCTCCCTTTTTATACGCCCACCTAATAAAGGTGGTGGTATATTGTCGTGGCCCTGTCCGTCAGTCCGTCCGTCCGTTCGTTCGTTCGTTCGTTCGTCCGTCCGTCAACATTTTGTTTGTCCGCTGTTTTCTGGGAAAACTATTTGACAAATATTAATGAAACTTCACACATGTTAAATGCATCAAGATCTGAAGCTGAGTTGATTCTGAGGTTCATTTGATTTTTCATTTCAGAGTTATGGCCCTTGTCCGTAAAAATATGCAAATAGTTTGTCCGCTGTTTTCTGGGAAAACTATTTGAGAGATATTAATGAAACTTCACACAAATGTTTAATGCATCAATATCTGAAGCTGAATCGATTCTGAGGATCATTTGATTTGTCGTTTCGGAGTTATGGCCCTTTTACTTAAAAAATAATGCAAATACATGCAAATAGTTTGTCCGCTGTTTTCTGGGAAAACTATTTGACAGATATTAATGAAACTTCACACAAATGTTTAATGCATCAAGGTCTGAAGCTAAGTCGATTCTGAGGTTCATTTGATTTGTCGTTTCGGAGTTATGGCCCTTTTACTTAAAAAATAATGCAAATACATGCAAATAGTTTGTCCGCTGTTTTCTGGGAAAACTATTTGAGAGATATTAATGAAACTTCACACAAATATTTAATGCATCAAGATCTGAAACTGAATTGATTCTGAGGATCATTTGATTTTTCGTTTCAGAGTTATGGCCCTTGTCCTTAAAAAATAATGCAAATAGTTTGTCCGCTGTTTACTGGGAAAACTGTTTGAGAGATATTAATGAAACTTCACACAAATGTTTAATGCATCAAGATCTGATGCTGAGTCGATTTTGAGGTTTATTTGATTTTTCGTTTCGGAGTTATTGCCCATTTACTTTAAAAAAAATGCAAATATATGCAAATAGTTTGTCTGCTGTTTTCTGGCAAAACTGTTTGACAGATATTAATGAAACTTCATACACATGTTTAATGCATCAAGACCTGAAGCTAAGTCGATTCTGAGGATCATTTGATTTGTTGTTTCGGAGTTATGGCCCTTGCACTTAAAAAATAATGCAAATCTATGCAAATATGAGGATAGCCATAACTTTTTCATTTGAAATTATATTTACTTCAATTTTTTATATGGTTAAACCTTAATGTGAATTTTCACATATATTGCGGAGGTTTTGATATGTCAGTTTATTCTAAAGTTATGGTCTTTGAACTTCGTGTGTTCGTTGCTTTGTTAGTCGGTCAACTTTTAGTTTGTCTGTTGTTTTCTGGGAAAACTATTAAAATGATATAAATGAAACTTAACACAAATGTTTTAACCAACAAAATTTGAAGCTGAGTTTATTTTGAGGTTCATTCAGTTTGTCTTTACAGAGTTATGGCTGTTGCACTTTACAAAAATCTGCAAAAATGAGGATTAGCTGTAACTTTTTTATTTAATAAGATATTCACTTCATTTTTTTAAAAAATAGTATCACCTTAATATGGAAATCAAGATCTGAAGCACAGATTAGAAAATGTCAACACTTATAAGGCATGTTGAATCAGAGAAAGTTTGCAAGTGGACGTATTATGTACCGTATGCGGTACTCTTGTTAACTTAGAACTTTTGGTTAAGGTGTTTGTTAAAGTCCGCTTATTTACATAACCCTTTGAGATAAAGCTTTAAAACTTGGAACACTTGTTCACCACCACACTCTTCATCTGTAGGCAAGAGTACATAACTCTGTCAAGCATTATGACAGAATTATGGCCCTTTTTAACTTAGAACTTTGGTTAAGGTTTTTGTTAAAAGTCCACTTATTTACATAACCCTTTGAGATAAATCTTTGAAACTTGGAACACTTGTTCACCACCTCAAGCTTCATATGTAGGCAAGAGTACATTACTCTGTCAAGTATTTTAACAGAAATTATTGCCCTTTTTTACTTAAGTTTTTCTCTTTCATTAAAGAGTTCAAAGAGATCCTACATCCTGAATGCTATTAAAGATATTTTACTGAGACTGATTACTTGCTTCTAGTATCATTGGACACTATTTTAGTCCACTATCAAGTATATTTACACTAACAATTCTGAGAATAGTCAAGCGTGCTGTCCTGTGACAGCTCTTGTTAATTTAGAATTTTTGGTTAAGGTTTTTGTTAAAGCTCACTTATTTTCATAACCCTGTGAGATAAAGCTTTGAAACTTGGAACAGTTGTTTACCATCACAAGCTTCATCTGTAGGCAAGAACACATAACTCTGTCAAGCATTTCGACAGAATTATGGCCCTTTTTAAATAGAAATTTTGGTTA
The DNA here is from genome assembly GCA_963576725.1 of Azorinus chamasolen. Classification (NCBI taxonomy): domain Eukaryota; kingdom Metazoa; phylum Mollusca; class Bivalvia; order Cardiida; family Solecurtidae; genus Azorinus; species Azorinus chamasolen. The sequence goes on along the minus strand of OY755239.1, from coordinate 30,697,767 downwards.
CAGTTTTGTTTGATTTGCGATCTAGACAGCTGAGTGGTGGTATTCCATCACCTTTAGTGATAGTTCTAGTTATTTCTTGACATTTCCGTATGAAATTTCAGTAGTTGTACCTACATGTTTCATCTTTTGATTAAATATATGCATACACATATTCTTAAAAATGGCCAAATTATTTTGGTGTTATAGTAACATCAGGTAAGCTTGAGTGGGGCATGATTACATCAATATTGAAATTGTATAACTACAAGTTTATTTTACATTTATGATCCTCATTAGCTCTGCAAATTAAAGGTAATGTATGTTGACCTTATTCCTGGAAACTGCTTGACATAATTGATGGTAACCCATTCCCTCATAGGCTATTTTTAGATCCAACTGCTTTAAATAAATCTACCAAAAAGGAGCATTAACTAGAGGAAAGGAAAAGTTAAGAATTTTGTAGTTTGAAACCATTGTGATAAATATTTATCACAATGGTTTCACAAAGTGACTTTTAAAGAGTCGTCAAAAGTCGTCAATATCTGGGGATGGGTTAACAATGTCATTTTTGGTCTTCAATGTAAATAAGTAGAGACATTTAGTGATTTCATGAAGAATGAATCCAGAACAACGATATTCCAGCAAATTTTTCATCTTGATGGGTAAAGGCAGACATTATCTATTATCCAAAATACGTATGGTGCTGCAGCTATGTCAGGGACTCAGATTTATGAGTGGTACAACATTTTCGAGAAAGACACTATGCATGACACAGAAGATTGTCCAAACTCAGCGTCAGGAAAAGCAGATGAGATTGCCACATTACGAACAGCTGAAGGAGATTAACTGTTAGAGATACCTCATTGAAAGTTTGACTATGGACTGCATCTGTTATTGCAACACAGCTAGGTATGAACCGTGGGTTCTTACTATCCAACAGAAGCAACAACGGGATGCTGACAGTAAGACTTGTCTGAAGAAAAAAAAACCACAGAAACTATGGCAATTCGATTCCTAGAATCAATCATCACTGCTGATCAGACATGGGTTACCCATTCCTTAATATGAACACATTTTCACGCATTTGCAAACAGTAGACCTAGATCAGATGGCTATAGGAGCCATCTGATCAGAATCTGCTCTGTTTGCTAATGCAATTTGATAGATCTGTTCCTTTAGTTTCTAAAATGGCTACATTGTGTGTTACACTTTCCTTGTTTCATTATTTATGTCTCCCCCATTTATTGGGAGACATATTGTTTTTGCCAGAGTTGTCCGTCGGTCTGTCCGTCACAAACTTGTGTCCCATGTATCTCTGAAACCAATAGGGCTAGAGTTGCCAAACTTCACAGGAATGTTCACCAGCATGAGTTGTTGTGCACCTGGGGGGTTTCAAGTTGTCTCCCTTGATAACTTTGGAAGTATTGCCCCTGATGACATAGAATTAGACAAACTTTATGTCCAGCGTATTTCTGAAACCGTTGAGCTAGGATCAACAAACTTCACAGGAATGTTGACCAGCATGAGTTGTTGTACACCTGGGATTTGCAAATGTCTCCCCCTGATAATTGTTGTTATTGCCCCTGATATGATAACTTGAGTTAGATAAACTTTGTGTCGTGGGTATCTCTGCAACCACTAGGGCTAGAGTCACCAAACTTCACAGGAATGAATACCAGCATAAGTTGTTGTGCACCTGGGGTTTTTGAACTGTCTTCTGGTTATTGTTGAGTTACTGCCCCTGATATGATAAATTAAAAATAGACAAACTTTGTGTCGCATGTACTTCAAAGGAATGTTGACCAGCATGTGTTGTGGTGCCCCTGGGTTTTATTCAATTGTTTCCCCCTGATAACTTTGGAGTAATTGCCCCTGATTACTTTTAAAAAATTAGACAAACTTTCTGTAGCACGTATCTCTGAAACTGCTAGGGCTAGAGTCACCAAACTTCACGAATGTTTATCGGCATGAGTTGTCCTACACCTGTTGTTTTTTTTAATTGTCTCCCCATGATAACTTTGGAGTTATTGCCCCTGATTACTTAAAATTAGACAAACTTTGTGTTGCGTGTATCTCTGAAACTGCTAGGGCTATAATAGAGTCACCAAACTTCACGGGAATGTTTACCAGCACGAGTTGTTGTGCACCTGGGTTTTCGAAAAGGCAGACCAAAATTCACTCGCAACTCTTGATAAATCAACCCTCCTACCAGTGAAATTCCATTGCCAGTGTTCCATTATAGCGCGGGACATTCAGGCTCCCGTGCAATTAAGCCCATGAATTTGATTGAGACATATATATAACACAGGATAACCCATTAAGTTTTTCAACTTATTTCCAATGGGGTCCTAGTAAACAAGAAAAGTCGAGATCTCAAAATATTGGCTGAGCTACATGTATGTATATGTCTCTGGGCACTATTAAGCAAAGATAGACAACTCTGACAGGGTAACTATTCAAAAGCATATTTGAGTTACATTTCTTATCACTTTTACTATTTGTCAATTTGGCAAAATTACTTGAGTAATGGCACATATACCACAGAACAAATCTGAAAAACTGTACACAAGTATCAAATATTGATATTATTAAAAGATAAAATCTGACAGTTCGATTTTTTTTCATATTTTCCATAAGCTGCAGTTTCACACATTTTTTTTGCTAAAATAGTTGTAGTCTGTAGATCTAGTAGATCTATAATAATAAAAGTAAAACAACTTTTGTTTAGTTTACTTCTGTCTGTTAGAAATCACCAATAAATTAAAAAGAAACCAGAAATCATGACGGGTTAGTCTAAAATAAGAAATTAATTGAACATTAAATCACTTTCATAAACACGTGCTTTATATGTTGACAAGGGTTGGTCCTTTTCGGTACAATTTGTACCATTTGGGTAAATAATTCGATGGTTTTAATGGAAACAATTCATTCCGTTTAATTTATCGTTCTGTTTCAGAATTTTATGCGAATTAACATGGTTAAATTCATTGATCATATTTACTGTCGGGTCATTATTTACGTTGCACTATTTCTTCATGCGCATGTCGAATACAACTGAGAGAAGTTTTACGTAAAGCGTCTACGGACAGTGATAATAACGTAAGAACGAATATCTCGCAGAACTATAAACACCAATCAAAAGTTGCGATTTGGCAACTCGCTTCTTTATATGGTATGATGATGCTTAAATATATTCTCCGCCATGCAAGAGTGGGACTCCAGAAAACAAATAACTTATATCGGCTTTTGTCCAGCAAATATTTGTTTGACGAAGTTGTCATCAGGGCCAACCACGCGCTTGCAGCTTCGAATCGCAACGTTTACTTTCGTTTTGAGGTGAGTTTGTCAATATCGACTGTACGTAGTCCGATAACATTGGTAGAGTTTCGACACAGCAAAGTAGACAAGATAGTTTGATAAGAGTTGTTATTTGCGTGTTAAAACATGACTTGGTTATTTAAAAGTTTGTATTTGTTAAAAATATCTGCAAACTGTAGACAAAATATTCGGCGAGACGATGGTTAACTCTGAATCTCATCGGGATCCAAACTGTTTGACATACTGAATGTATTTCTAAAGAGTTGTTGCAGACAGTGTGTAAAGATAAAGTTAATAAATGGGTCAGTGTGATAGTACTGTGGACTAAGTGCATTTGGCAAGCTTATATGAGTAAGACGATGGATTCGGTATGTAGATCAAATTAGAATATTGAACACTACTTGCATACATGTATACTGTAAGGCTAACCTTTGTAGTAGAATGTATAAAGTTTTAGATCAACTAGATAATTGGTATGTCTGAAGCCTACATAATAAACAGCTTAGATCTAAATCATTGTTATGGACATTATACATTGGATGCATACATTATAAACAGTTTGGATCTAGATAATTGCTGTGGACTGTGAGGCTTATATTATGAACAGTTTAGATCTAGATAATTGTTGTGGACAGTAAGGCTTACATTACAAACAGTTTGGATCTAGATAATTGTTGTGGACTGTAAGGTTTATATTATAAACCGTTTAGATATAGATAATTGTTGTGGACAGTAAGGCTTACATTACAAACAGTTTGGATCTAGATAATTGTTGTGGACTGTAAGGTTTACATTATAAACCGTTTAGATATAGATTTAACTGTTGTGGACTTTGAGACATCATACATTGAAAGTATCTGAGGCTTGTATTAGAATACAATTCACTAGATAGCTGACATTAAAAAAAAAAAGAAAAAAGATTTATATCTCTCTGCAAGTGGGGATTTGCAAAAAAAGAAGGTTTGTTGTATGGCATCTCCTGTCCCAACTTTTCATTTGATATTACACAGCAGGTGGTTGTAGAAAGCTAGTTTGCATAAGAATTAATTTGTGGATAAAGTCAGTGTATAAATCAAGTATTTACATTTAAATTGGATGATTTATTGACAATGTTTCTCGATCTTTAACTTTTCAAGAATAAGGAGCATACATTCATCTGGGGTAATACTGTATGCTCCAATTCTCAGGGTAATTTGCCTTAATTTAACCCCTTACTCCATGAATATTCATATAAGAAAAATGACATCATGAATATTAATTAGATTAATTGTTATAATAGCACATGGACACAAGGATCTTTAGTCATGATAGAATATCATAAGCAAACAGTAGACCCAGATCAGACGGTTCCTGCTGGAGCCATCTGATCTGGGTCTACTCTGTTTGCAATGGCATAGAAAGGCATATTTATGGAGTAAAAGGTTAATAACCCTTTGTTCCTGTATATTTAATGAATATATAAATAAAGAAATAATGACATTATGAATATCAATTGGATTATTTTTTTATAATGGCTCATGAACACAGAAACTGTAGCATCAGAACTATATAATTCCATAAGCAAACAGAGCAGACCCTGAACAGATGGCTCTAACAGGAACCATCTGATCTGGGTGAACTTGGTTTGCAAAATCTTCATAAGGTGTATTTATGGAGCAAAGGTTTAATATCTTTTTAAACATACACAATTTTTATCCTGTTTGAACAGAGTTCCTAGTCATCTAATTGGGATCTGACCTATTTGTAAAGGTCATCACAAATTGGTCCATAGAGTTCATCCTTTCCCTGTACGATGTTCATGTAAGAAATATGACATTGTGACTATTTATTAGCTCAATTTTTATAATGTAAAAGTTTCAAGGAAATGTTTTGCTGTGACAAAAACTGTAGAATCAGATATATAGCATGTCAAAAGCAAACAGTGCAGACCCTGATCAGAGCTGTTTGATCTATGTCTACTGTTTGCAAATGCATGTAAACACGTTTGTATGAAGGAAAGGGTTAAAGCCTTACATCTGAAAATAGTTAATACTGGACAAGTTTTTTTCCTCCTTTAGCAGGGCCAGTTCACATACCCTTTCCCCTCAGAAAGTATCTTAAAATTATGTAGTTTTCCCTTTAAATTGACTTTTTTAATATAATTTTATGTACCACATGGGACGGGACCCTTTCTTCTTGATGAAAAAAAACCCATAAAAGTTAAAAACCTGCTGATCTGTGCAAATTTAAAGACATTTATGTTATTTCTGTATTACTATTTAACCCTTTCCTTCATATAAACACTTATTCAGGCCTTTCCAAAAAGAGTAGACCCAGGTTTAGGGCCTGTTTGCTGATGAAATTATAGTAGGTCTGACTCTACAATTTCTGCCAATACCAATACATATGCCATTATAAAATTTCAGGTAATAAATATTCTTGATGTCATTATTTCTTACATGAATATTCAACAGGGAAGTGGTAAATGTGTCATTTATTCCTTATTTGTAAAAGTAAACACCAACATGTATTGTTAAATTAGTTTTACATTATGTAAAGATGTTAATACATGTAGTATGATCTTACTTTTCAGAGAAAGTACTCAACAATGACTGAGCAGGGATTTGAAGCAGATGAGGGCATTTTAATGGGCATTGGCAACGCTTTGTTAGACATAACTGTTGTGACAGATGCCAGCTTCCTTAAAAGATTTGACCTCCTTCCAAATAATGCAATTATTGCTGAGGAAAAACACAAGGAACTGTACCATTTCATGCTCAAAGAATTTGAGCCAAGTTATCTCCCTGGTGGGGCAACACAGAACAGTATACGGGTAGCTCAATGGCTTTTAGGAAAACCAAAAGCAACAACCTTTTTGGGGAGTGTTGGTAAGGATAGATTTGGTGAGATTCTACAATCAACTGCAGAAGAGGTCGGAGTGAATGTGCGCTATCATGTAGACGACAGTCTCAATACTGGACGATGTGGCGCTGTAATCACTGGGGAAGACAGATCCCTCGTTACAGAGCTTGGAGCTGCAGAACATTTTGAAGCAGCTTTTCTTGATGAACCTGACAACTGGAATCTAGTAGAAAAGGCCAAGTATTTCTATATAGGAGGATTTTTCTTACCTGTCAGTATGGACTCTGTCATGAAGCTTGTCCAACATGCCGCAGAGAAGGATAAAACAGTGATCATGAACCTCCATGCGACCTTCCTGTGCCAGCATTTTGCAAATCCTGATCTCAAGTTGATGCAGTATGTGGATGTCTTGTTTGGTAACGGGGATGAAGCTCAAGAGTTTGCAAAGCAAATGAGTTTTGGTACTGAGGACATCAAAGAAATAGCACTGAAGACTGCACAGCTGCCAAAATCAAACAAATCACGAGAAAGAATTGTAGTGTTTACTCAGGGAAGAGATCCGACAATCATTGCTCAAGGCGGTCATGTAACTGAACATAAAATTGATCCAGTTGATCCCAAGCTTATCAAAGACACAAATGGGTGTGGCGATGCATTTGTAGGAGGTTTTTTGTCTCAGCTAGCCCTGGGACGACCTGTAGTTGACTGTTTACGTTGTGGCTTTTACGCATCTAAAGTTGTGATTCAGTATTTTGGTTGTAGTTACCCAGATCATCCTGACTTTAAGGCCTGATTTCTTACAAAGGCTCATGAATATCAAATTTATTGTTAGAGATAATAGCTGTACAAGTAAAATGTCATTGCATTGTAATGTGTGTAGACCAGTCAAACATTTTTCTTGATAAATATGAATGAGGAAATAATGACCATATGAATGTATATACTTTCCCTAATATAAACACCTTTTCACGCATTTGCAGAGTAGACCCGGATCAGACATCTCCTGTAGGAGCTGTCTGATCAGTGTCTGCTCTGTTTGCTTTTGAAATAGTATATATATGATTCTGCAGTTTCTGTCTTGGCTAAAAATTGCCATGGCCATGTGTCATTACAGAAGTTAATCTGATTAATATTCATGATGTCATTATTCCTTACATGAATATTAAACAGGGAAAGGGTTAAATATAGCACAGACCCAGTAGGAGCTGCCTGATCTCCGTTCACTCCATTTTACAGACATGAAAATATGCCTCTTTTAGTATTGCATTTCAAAAAAATACTCTCTATAGTTCTTTCACTGCCAAATTTTATCGTCTGCAAACTTTGTCGTCTGGTTCAATATTCTGTGGTTATTTTACTCCATTTTTATACCCCTGCCAGCGAAGTTTGAGAGGGGGTATATAGGAGTCAGTGCGTTGGTTGGTCTGTCCGTCTGTCTGTCCGTCTGTTCGTCTGTTCTTGGCACAAATCTTGTTATACCCCCGCAAACGAAGTTTGAGAAGGGGTATATAGGAGTCAGTGTGTTGGTCAGTCGGTTGGTCAGTCTGTCTGTCCATGGCACAACCTGGCACAAATCTTGTTTGATTTGCGATCAAGGCAGCTGAGCGGGGGTATTCCATCACCTTTAGTGATAGTTCTAGTTGTTTCAAGAAACATTCACAGTAACAAACAGTTTGGATCCTGATGAGACACCGAGTTACTCGGTGTCTCATCTGGATCCAAACTGTTTGCATAGGTGATCACAGATGCCACATCGGCAGCGAAAGAGTTAGAGACTAAACTAGCGGCATTGATATTATTCAACTTCTAATTGTTCAACTTTACTGTCGTACATGAATATTCATGTAAACATCGTGAATGTTAATTAGATGATTTTTTATTATGGCGTATGAATACAGGAATTGTTGAACAAAGCAGCAATTGCAGAATCAGATCTACAGTAAAACCTCTCTATAACGGCCACTTAATTACATCAAATATTTTGTGTTAAAGGCAGATGGCTGCTTAAAGCAAGGTGAAAGTAAAACAGAATGCTCCTATAGGAGCGTTCTGTTTTACTTTCACCTTGCTTTAAGCAGCGTTCTGTTTTACTTTCACCTTGCTTTAAGCAGCCACCTGCCTAAAATACCAACTAATTAAACACAATTTAGTGACCGTTATAGAGAGGTTTTACTGTATATTATTTCACAAGCATACAGAGCAAATCCTGATCAGACAGTTCTCAGGGGAGCTGTTTGATCTTGATCTACTCCATTTGCAGTGCCGCTGCGATCAAAATGCCTATTCATAAAGTAAAGGGTTAGAATTTATTCCAGTCAAGTAGTTTCCAAGAAGTTGATCCGGGTCTACCCAGTTCACACTGCAATAAAATACAGTATTTTTCTTGTATAATTATCTTATGATATCTCGAAATGATTTTCAGTATTTTCCTTGTTTTAAGTTTGATACATGTCATTTTTGTCTCTTTGAGAAAGATTGTTACTCCCATCGAACCATATCTTGTGTGCATTTAAAAAATGTGCTAAATTTACAGCTTCTAAATTTTGTTTAAAAAACTGAGAGTGATTGCATGTAAGTATTTTTTTTTTTTTTACGTAACCTTCATACACAAAGTGCTACTCTAATGCCTTGCCATTGTTGATTTTTACATATACATGTATGTGACAATGTACATGCATCTGGATTGTAAATGTATCAATTACACCTTTGTGTGCAAAAATATGTTGTCTGACGGGTTTTTTTTTTTCAATAGAACTACATATGGGTCGGTTTGGAGCCATTGATTGACAGGTGACAAGCCCCGCCCCCTGTGACGTCACAGCGTCTCCGCGTCATCAACTCCACGTAACAGCGAGTCACGCTTAGCCCCTCCCCCTAGAAGGGATGAGTCAGGGGACGAGTCATCGTCTATATATAGTAACGGAGCGTGAGAACGGTCATTCGTTTCTTTAGCGTCAACGACGTGGTACGGAAAAATTCCAGCCGGAAATGTCCCGACCGTATCGAGAGAAAAATATGCCACGTCCGCTACCTGGCACGGAAAATTTCCATTACATCCTAACCCTTTTCTAAAGAAACGTACGTTAACGGTACCTTTCCGACGTAGACGGAAAAATACCAGCCTCCGGCGGAAATGCTATAGCCTTTTATAGAAAAGACGCTAACGGTACTCGCCATCGCCACGTCTACGTCGGAAACCGTACATCCGTATACGGAAAAGGACGCTCTTTTTCCCGCCAACGTTGTCCACGGTTATAAATACCGACGCCCAGATACCTATTTTACTCATCTCGATTTTGACGCCCGCGTCGAGTGTACTCTAAACGGATAGTTCTTTTCGGAATAAATATCCAGCAGACGCCAGAAAAAAAAGTAAGTAAACCGTCGTTCTCTCTCCTTTCCTTTATACCCTACGGATGAATCTACTATAATAGCCAGTCTTTATAGGGTGGATCTAGACCTAACTCCCAACTCCCCTTCTCTTTCGGGTCTACATCGCTTGGCACGTCCGTAACCTAATCGTCGAAAATAAAACGAAAATCCAACTTAGATGCTCTTAAATAGACGATCGTCACTGTCAGCAGACCGCATTTCCCCCGTTCAGCGAAAGGGCAGCTAAGCGATTAACTAACCGTAGCCATGGCGAATGTTTACATTCCGATTGAACCCTTAACCTACACTTTTACCTCTTTTCCGTTTTTAAAACCTAAAACTCGAAACGTGATTCAATCGTCCGTAGAAAAATTCGTCGTTTCTCAAAAAAAACAACCACGTATCATCATTTATTTCAAAATACCAGTGGCAATTAGTTTGGAAACTATTCTCTTTTTTCTCTTTCAAATCGCTAAAGTTGTATCACTGTCGAAGTAGAAAAAGTAAGATATCCAGCTCTGGCGGCGTAACTCTACACCACTCATCAGGATCTATACCGAGTTCACCCTTCCTCCGCCTTTATACCTCTAGAAAATGACAAAGGCACCGACGTTCAGCTCCAAACCGATAGTTATTTTATAGCTGACTACGGGTTTCCAACTGACGAAGGACAGACGCGCTACTTTAGATTAGATGACTATCTTAGAACCCAACAGAACTGTACTTAACCACGATTATGCAGATGAGACCCATTTTCCTACCTCACATCGTGATCCAAAAACTCGATACTCTCCAGATACATAAAGGTTAATGATTATGACTGATGGTATACCTTTGAAGACAACCCTCTTTACTTTTTGATATACTTAATATCTAAAATATGTTCTCATCAAAATTGGAAAAATCTTGTAATTTCCGATTAGAAACAGAACGATACATTTAGTAGACGAAATTCTCTGAGCAGATGTCAAGTCGGGTACAGAACCTCGTGTTTTCCCCGCTTAACAAAACACTATATATGTTTGATGCAACGTAATAAAAACGATATTCTAAGCTTAAGACCCGATTCCTTTGGTCTATGACATTGACTATTGTAAACTAGTATGAAACTCCGGCAATACATCCTCCAAATCTGGTATTTAGCTTAGAATAACGCTTGTATTATCGTTGTTTCTAGGTTTTGAGTATAAAATACATAAATTGCCACATTTGATATGTTTAATTCCTTGATTTTTACATATCAAGCAAATTTTCCAATGTTCGCACTTCTGCTTTAATGATGTCTAACTGTGCCCTGGCCATCTCCTGAAAGTACATATCCATAAAAAAAAAGTTTAGTACCTAATGCGTTCGATTTAATCGTTAAAAATGTTTCGTTTATAGTCTACGAATTAATTGACTGAAACACAATGTAAATGACTTACCAGTTTACAATCAACCTCCCATCTGATAGTCTGAAATAATGGAGAAAATTGGTAGTATTATGTTAAAACATGAAATTATAATAATAATCACTTATACAGCAGAATGGCGTAATACTAAATACCTCTTATTACTAAAGAAAGAATAAATTATCCATTGATTATTTTCTTAATATGTTTAGAATACATATAAATACACATAGCCCTAACAGTACGAGCACGCACTTGTGTGTGTGTGTGTGTGCGCGTGCGTGAATACGTATGTGCACGTGCGTACTCGTGTATGTGTGTGTGCGTAAAGCCAAACAATTAATTTTGTATAATATACTAACGGAATTGGACCAGTCCAACTTCTTTGTAGAACTGGAGTAAGGCGTCTGAAATGAAATTGAAAAGTAAACAATGATAGAAAAAACTGCATGATAAGTCTACAATATCAGTTAAAAGTAATTACAGCGATGTATAATAAATGTACAGCATTAAAGATTCACTTTTATTGACTTATTATAAAAAAGGATACAATTGGAAAAAAAAAAGAAGACAAACTAGATATACTCAATTATACAATGACATAATATCAGTACTGAGTTTTTATGTATTGACATTATCTCTATAAATACTGACTAGTCGCTAGGTGAAACCAAATGAGTTTTAACAATGTCACATAATTCTTAAATTGCAAAGACACTAGTACTAATGATTCCTTTTTTTCTTAAAATATCATACTTAAATTAATATTTTTAAAATAATATTACACAGGAAATAATTACTTGTAATCAGAAAACAATAACAACTAGTCTACAATATTCATAATTTATATATATATGTATTGCCATTAACATTCATTACCATTAAATGAATTACAGAGTGAAATGTGTGTAAAATACTTACAGAAGAGAACAAGCGTTTTCTAGGCACTTCATCAGGCTATAAATGAATAAAACAAAAGCTTTATTTAACTTGTCAATCACCAACCAACAACATTAGAATATGATATTTCTGAAATCCTTATCTTTACTGGAATTTCATCTTTGCTCATCAATTCCAATTTCCATTAATATGCCTTTCTACCTCACATTTTTGCTTATAAATTACTTCGTAGATAAAAAACTATATGATTTAAGTAAATGAAATAAAATAATCTCCCTACATATCATTTAGACTATAACACGTAAGGGAAAGTCATAGGTTGATCAATTGTCATCAAGTCACTACTAAAACATTGAATCAAAATATCGCGTAGTCGCAGAGAAATACCTAATATTTGTATTCGTATAGATATATACATTTATACATGCTATTAAGTTATTAAACAGTATGATCCAAATAATCATAAGCTATTCATAAGCAAAAATGTACTTGTAAACTATATACATTACACACATACACGCGCGCACATACATATATATTCTAATACTAAATGTCTTACTGTGTCAACAATAACTTGGGAATCCTCTGTACCCCTTCCCTTTGCCAACCGTCTCTGATATCTTGTGTACTGTAATAATAAAATATTTAAAAAAATATTAATCCGTAAATCTGACACAATTTTAAAAAAAAACAAACCGCAAAACCCACTACATTTTTATGCAATACAAAAGTTTGTTGTTGTTTTTTGGTGTGTTTTTTTTTTTAAAAAAAAAGTAACCAACTTGAATACGTACATAACCGGACATGGTTCCTTACTGAATGAGTCTTGTAACTCAAACATCTTATCTTAACTTAAACCATTTGCTCTGAATACATACCGTTATCTAATTTGTTATAAGTTCCAGATGGAGTCAATTTGATAAAACGATAAAGGTTACAGTTAAACAATTTTAACCGGTAGAAGTAGGTCGCTTTGGATTAGCATTCATTTACAATTAAGACAGAGAAAAAGCCATACGCCATATTACTGAAATTGTAACATACCAGGCTTAGTTGTCTCTCTTGTTATCATTTCAGAATGTCTTTAGAAACTATAATGTCGGCTCTACTGCTAGACGGTGTGTCTGTAGATCAGTTTCGCGAGTTCACCTCCAGCTGGGGGTATTCTCCAACCAGATAAAAGGTCTAATCAGCCCGAAGGAGTATATCCGTTGCGTACATAAATAACCATTATCCTGCTAAAAACATCGATTCCGAGGAAAACAGTTTAGATTCAAATCCTCTCATCTGGAATTTAGACGTTTGCTAGAGCGGAAGCCGATCAGAAGCCAAACCCTCCTATTTTCCCTCGAAATGATAATAAATACAAGAGGACATTTTCAAAACGGTCATCGCTAGTAACGCGCAGCGAAGAATTTAGCCAACTTTGTAAATACTGTCAAACCCTCGTATATCGAAGATATATTAAATTAACCACACTATATTGGCTTATCCAAATTTACGTTTTACACTTACAGTAATACCTATCTTAAAGAAATTATTAAAAGAAGATAAGTTTTAAGACGGACGCTTAACGCAAAAATTAACGCAATGTGTTTGACTATCCTTGACCGAGTCACTGATGGATTTGCTGACCTTAATCCCATCTAATTCAAAAAGTGTCTTCGTAACCCAGAGTCTCATCTGGATCCAAGAGGGAGAGAGAGACAGACAGACAGACATACTGACATACACAACTACAGACATATAAAAGACAGACAGACGAAAAGACAGACAGACAGACATACACAAGGGCAGACAGACAGAGACAGACAGACAAAAAAGAAAAAGAAAAAATATACATAGGGAGACATGATGAGATGAAAAGAGAACAAATACCATTTTCATTTTCCAATCCATCAATTTTTATTTCATTCATTTACATAAGTCAAAAATGGCAACTGCAACAAAATCGCCGAGTGCGTTCTTCTACGGTACTTTCTAGTATACGTTGAGAAGCTTCTCTATAGTCTCTTCTAAACTGACAATTCGCTGACAATAGCGAAAACGTCATCGTATTTCACTATATTATTACGCGAACAATTGTCACATTCGCGGGGTATCTAGTTTGTTTCTACCATCCGTACGCAGGAATTCCCGGAGGCCTCATCGAAAAGTCAGGTTCGGGTACTGCTGCTGCTGGTCTCTTCTTAACGACTCGTCGTCGTTTCGGCGCGGGAACCGTCTCCTTTCTTTGACGTTTGACTAATACTCTGGCCCTTTCGATATCTTGAGCGATGGGCGTTACCCACGGGACGGTCCTTTGACCTTCGTCCTTCCCTCGGCCGTAACCGGTTTGGGGGTCTTCCACGATATAGTGACCTTTGTGATTCGGTCGTACTTTTCCTTCCGCCATTCTTCGAAAATGCCTCGTCCACTTTTCCACCTCTGAGAACCGTTGAACGGAGTCCGTTTCGTCTTCCTCGTCCGCCTCTCTTTCTAATCCTTCACCGAGGATTTCGTCCTCGCCGTCGTCGGATTCCACGATGGCATCATCCAAATTCCTTTCATCGTCCGAATCGCTGTTACTGTCGTCATAAACTGCGGTACCTTCTTTTTTCATCGGACACCACGTTTGGACGTGCGCTCGCAAGTGACAGAGGTTCGATAGAATCGATCCACAATGGTCGCACGTGATCCCCATGTCGCTCCGTGTAAGGAGGTCCGTAGGCGCCAATGATTGACGATTATTTACGGGTTCGACGGGTCGCTGGATTCCGTTTTTTTGGACCTTAACTTCGGTCGTCTCTCTTATATCTTCCAGTACATTGGCTCGCATACGCGAGCGTGTTCGGTTTCAAATCGATCAACAAGTAACCGTACGGCTGTCCGACGGCTTCTTCGAAATGACGTAACAGATGTCGAGAGTTACCCGGGTACATTTGTCTGGCCAGGGTCATGACTTCTTGCCTGTCTACGGGATTGTTAAATAACACCAGATAATGGCAGTTTCTTCTCTGGGTCGGGTCCTTACTATAGTAAAGGTTCTGATTGAAAGCGATGACGGATAAATTTCTGTGGTGACTGCCTTTCGGTGAACAGGTCCGTGACTCTCGGGTCTTTGGCCGCTTCGGTAGCCATGTCGTCCAAGACGATGACGTTGACGCGAGGGTCTAGAAATTCGTCACTGTCTAGGTTTAAAGGAACGCCTCGTATAAACACCACTTTCGGGTAAACGGTTCTCCGTATGACGTCGTACAAAGGCTGCCATCGTTTGTATAACCAGATGATACGTTGAGGCGTGGGTTGTATCTTGTCCGAATTTTGTAGCAGTTGGGACAGAAAAAAAGTTTTGCCGCAGGAGGTTGGACCGCTGACGATGCAAGTAAACGGGTGTTGAAAGGTAAACGGTGGTTGTTGTTGTTGTTGCTGCTGAACGTGTTGCTGCTGGGACTGCTGCTGTTGCTGCTGCTGTTGCTGCTGCTGCTGCTGTTGGTATTGCTGTTGCTGCTGCTGTTGCTGTTGCTGCTGCGCGACATCATGTTTGTTCCGTATATGTCTCGTCAAGTCGTGAGGCCAGGCGTAGGTGTTCAGACATAGATTACATCGGTACATGTTTTCTGTTCAGTGTACTTCTTCGGAAATGACTGATATTGGGTGTAATCCCTCTCTTATAAACTTTCATTTGTTAGTATTTTTATACGACCGTAGGCGAAAGTGTGCATTCCAGAAACATCGGATCTGCCGCGTGGCTCAGTGTTAGAGCGTCCGCCTGCTGTACGAAAGGTCGTGGGTTGGATCCCCGGCCGCGACAGACCAAAAGTCGTTAAAAGTTGACACTAGTATAGCTCCATTGTCTACGTTCTACGTTAAAAGGTGTAGTTCTAGCATTCGTCAGCCCGAGGGGGAGTTAGGTCTAGATCCACCCTATAAAGACTGGCTATTATAGTAGATTCATCCGTAGGGTATAAAGGAAAGGAGAGAGAACGACGGTTTACTTACTTTTTTTTCTGGCGTCTGCTGGATATTTATTCCGAAAAGAACTATCCGTTTAGAGTACACTCGACGCGGGCGTCAAAATCGAGATGAGTAAAATAGGTATCTGGGCGTCGGTATTTATAACCGTGGACGGCGTTGGCGGGAAAAATAGCGTCCTTTTCCGTATACGGATGTACGGTTTCCGACGTAGACGTGGCGATGGCGAGTACCGTTAGCGTCTTTTCTATAAAAGGCTATAGCATTTCCGCCGGAGGCTGGTACTTTTCCGTCTACGTCGGAAAGGTACCGTTAACGTACGTTTCTTTAGAAAAGGGTTAGGATGTAATGGAAATTTTCCGTGCCAGGTAGCGGACGTGGCATATTTTTCTCTCGATACGGTCGGGACATTTCCGGCTGGAATTTTTCCGTACCACGTCGTTGACGCGAAAGAAATGAATGACCGTTCTCACGCTCCGTTACTATATATAGACGATGACTCGTCCCCTGACTCATCCCTTCTAGGGGGAGGGGCTAAGCGTGACTCGCTGTTACGTGGCGTCGATGACGCGGAGACGCTGTGACGTCACAGGGGGCGGGGCTTGTCACCTGTCAATCAATGGCTCCAAACCGACCCATATGTAGTAATAGACTTTATTATACCCCCCTTTTGAAAAAATGGGGGTATATTGCTTTGCACATGTCGGTCGGTCGGTCGGTCGGTCGGTCTGTCGGTCGGTCGGTCGGTCGGTCGGTCGGTAGATCGATGGTTTCCGAATGATAACTAATAAACGACTTGGCCTAGAATCTTCAAACTTGCTTTGTTGGTTGGTCATGACAAGTAGATGACCCCTATTGTTTTTGAGGTCACTAGGTCAAAGGTCAAGGTCACCATGACCTTAAATGGTGAAATAGTTTCCAATCAATAACTGCTCAAGGGTTTGACTTGGGATCTTCAATCTTGTTGTGGTGGTTGGTCATGACCACTAGATGACCCCTATTGATTTTGAGGTCACTAGGTCAAAGGTCAAGGTCACCATGACCTTAAATGGTTAAATGGTTTCCGATCAATAACTGCTCAAGGATTTAGCTTAGAATCTTCAAACTTGCTGTGGTAGTTGGTCATGACCACTGGATGACCCCTATTGATTTTGAGGTCACTAGGTCAAAGGTCAAGGTCACCATGACCTTAACTGGTAAAATGGTTTCTGATCAATAACTGCTCAAGGGTTTGGCTTAGGACCTTCAAATTTGCTTAGGTGGTTGGTCATGACAACTAGATGAGTCCTAGTGTTTTTTAGGTCACTAGGTCAAAGGTCAAGGTCACCATGACCTTAAAGGGTGAAATGGTTTGCGATCAATAACTGCTCAAGGGTTTGGCCTAGGATCTTCAAATTTGCTGTGGTGGTTGGTAATGACCACTAGATGACCCCTATTGTTTTTTAGGTCACTAGGTCAAAGGTCAAGGTCAACATGCTCTTAACTGGTGAAATGGTTTGCGATCAATAACTGTTCAAGGGTTTGGCTTAGAATCTTCAATATTGCTGCGGTAGTTGGTCATGACAACTGGATGACGCCTATTGTATTTAAGGTCACTAGGTCAAAGGTCAAGGTCACCATGACCTTAACTTGTAAAATGGTTTCTGATCAATAACTGCTCAAGGGTTTGGCTTAGGATCTTCAAATTTGCTGTGGTAGTTGGTCATGACCACTGGATGACCCCTATTGATTTTGAGGTCACTAGGTCAAAGGTCAAGGTCACCATGACCGTAATTGGTAAAATGGTTTCTGATCAATAACTGCTCAAGGGTTTGGCTTAGGACCTTCAAATTTGCTTAGGTGGTTGGTCATGACAACTGGATGACCCCTATTATTTTTTAGGTCACTAGGTCAAAGGTCAAGGTCACCATGACCTTAACTGGTGAAATGTTTTTCGATCAATAACTGCTCAAGGGTTTGGCTTAGAATCTTCAAACTTGCTGTGGTGGTTGGTAATGACAACTAGATGACCCCTATTGATTTTTAGGTCACTAGATCAAAGGTCAAGGTCATCATGACCTTAACTGATGAAATGGTTTCCAATTAATAACTGCTCAATGGTTTGGGTCGGGATCTTCAAACTTGCTGTGGTAGTTGGTCGTGACCACTAGATGACCCCTAGAGTTGTTGAGGTCACTAGGTCAAAGGTCAAGGTCACCATGACCTTAATATGTGAAATGTTTTCAGATCAATAAATGATCAGTGGTTTGGCTTAGGATCTTCAAAGTTGCTGTGGTGATTAGTCATGACCGCTAGATGACCTCTATAGTTGAGGTCACTAGATCAAAGGTCAGGGGGTCTGGGGGGTATACATGTTTTACAAACATCTCTTGTTTCTATTATATTCTCAGAAGCGCTGTCAAACATTGGATCCTTTTGATACACTTAACCCTTTACTCCATAAATATGCCTTTCTACGCCTTTGCAAACAGAGTAGACCCAGATCAGACGGCTCCTGTAGGAGCCATCTGATCAAGGTCTGCTCTGTTTGCTTAATATATATGATACAGGGCTCAAGCAAGAGGGCGATTTGGGAGAAAAGTCTCCCTAACCCTGCTGATTTCTCCCTGTTTTTAGCTGAGGGAGAAGTTTTATTATATAGAACTTATAGGGAGATACAAAATCAGGACCAAACTTCTCCCTCAATATCACTAAACTTCTCCCCGATGGAGAGCTCCAGTTTGAGCCCTCTCAGATATATTATAGATACGATTCTACATTTTCTGCCATGGCTAAAATTTCCAGTGTCCATATGCTTTTGCATGAATATTCATGGAGGAAAGGGTTATCATTTCATCTGGATCAAAATTGTTTGCTTACAGTATCACAGGTATTTTATCTGTAATGTTGTACACACATGTCTTACATGACATTGATTTTCAAGATGTTGAAAGCATACACAGGCGCCCAACCAAGATTTGTAAAAAAAAAAAATCAAGAATAGTGATTTTATTTCTCCACCAAACCCTTTAGAATTATTTCTTGGAGATTATTCTAAAGAGTGTTCACAACACAGGTTTGGTTTAAGAAATGACAATTTTGGTGTTTGAATATGAACCTGTATCTGTTGCTCTGGATACATGTACCAGTAGATCATACTTTAACTCTTTACTCCATAAATATGCCTTTCTACACCTTTGCAAACAGAGTAGACCCAGATCAGGTGGCTCCTATAGTAGCAATCTGATCAGGGTCAGCTATGTTTGTTTATGGAATTATATAGATCTGATTCTACAGATTCTGCTTCAATCAAAAAATGCATATGTTCATATGCTATTATAAAGATTAATCTAATTGATATTCATGATGTCATTATTTCTTACATGAATATTCATGGAGTAAAGGGTTAAAATCAAGTGTATGTTTATAACTCAGAACTTTCAATGATACAGTCATGTGCATATTACTGATGTTGTTTGGAGTTATGTTAACCTGAAAAATACTCTATCCGTAGTTGTTGTGTTTGAGTCTTTTCGCACAGATTGAAAATTTTGCTTTGTTTTAATATATTGCTTGCTTAACTCTTTTCATGCTAAGTAAATTGTTGTCTTCCAGTAGTGTCATCTGCTAGTGTTTATTTCCCCGGTGTGCGTCGTCAGTCGTCAACAATTTGAACCTTTAAAAATCTTCTCTGAATCTACAGGGTTCTCAGCTTTCATCTTTGGCACGTAGCATCGTCTTTAGGTCCTCTACAAAAGTTATATGTATTATGCCCCTGGGGTCAAAATTGGCCCTGCCCCAGGGGTGGGCAGTTTTCAATAGAAACATATTGTGAAAACTTTGAAAATCATTTCCTCTGAAGCTGGAAGGTTCTCAGCCTTCATATTTGGTGCATAGCATCATGTTCATGTCCTCTTCAAAAGTTATATGAATTATGGCCCTTGGGTCAAAATTGGCCCCGCCCCAGGGGTGGGTAGTTTTCAATAAAAACATATAGAGAAAACTTTGAAAATCTTCTCCTCTTAAACTGGAAGGCTCTCAACTTTCATATTTGGCACTTATCATCATGTTCAGGTCCTGTACAAAAGTTATATAAATTATGGTCCCAGGGTCAAAATTGGCCCGCCCCAGGGGTAGGCAGTTTTCAATAGAAACATATAGTGAAGGAGCCGTCTAATCAGGTCTGCTGGGTTTGCTTAGAAAATAATAAAGGTATCATACTACACATTCTGACATTGCCGAAAATTCCTATGTTTATGTGCAAATAATAAAAAGTAATCTAATTATTATTCATGATAACATTATTTCTTACATGAATATTTATGGAATAAAGGGTTTAGTACTCGGCCTTTCGTCAGAATCTAAACTGTTTGCATAGATTATCACAAAGACAACACTAGGATGCAAAGAGTTCAATACATGTGATTGAATTAACCCTTTCATCCATGAATACTGATATAAGAAATTATGACATCATGAATATTAATGACAGTTATTTGAACAATGGCATATGGACACAAAAACGTTTGGGCCATAGCAGAAACTGTATAATTAGATCTATGTTATTTCATAAGCAAACAGAGCAGACCCTATCGGAGGCGTCTGATCTGGGGCTACTCGGTTTGCAGAGGCGTAGAAAGGCACATCTATGGAGTAAAGGGTTAAAGACCGGACCAAACATATGTTAAACTTAGCTCACTGAATGTTTATTCTGACTTAGCAATGACATTTGTGGGAATAGAAGCCTGTTGCCTTGTATTGATTATTACTTGTGTCTTATGACATTTATCTTCAGATATTACTAAGTTTAGCCGAGACTGATGTTAATGATTAAGATATTAACCCTTTACTCCATTAATTCCCCTTTCTGTGCCTTTGCAAACAGAGAAGACCCAGATCAGACGGCTCCTGTGGGAGCCGTCTAATCAGGGTCTGCTCTGTTTACTTATGAAATTATAATAGATCTGACTTGACAGTTTCTACCAATACCACAAAATTAGGTGTACATAATTATACCATTATAAGATTCTGGGTACTCTGTCTCATCAGACGTCCTCATTCTCCCAGATCAGATGTCCTACAGGAGCCGTCTGAATTGAGTCTGCACTGTTTGCTTATGAAATTATAATAGATCTGACTAATTTCTACCAATGCCAAAAAAAATATTCATGATGTTATTATTTCATATTCAACAGGGAAAGGGTTAAATATTGTATTGTTTAAGGGTTACAAAGTTACAATCTGAAATGTCACTGTTATTGCCTTAATTGCTGGAAAATCACAAACATTGCATGTGGAAGAAATAATCATATCATGAATATTAAATAGATGAACTTTTATAATGGCATATGAAGACAGGAATTAGATCTACAGTAAAATGGCGATAATCCGAGGACTGTCTGGAACTGAGAAAATGCTCGGATTACCGCTACCCTCGGATTATTCACGAAACCATACATTGTGGATTCATATTCGTAACATGTCAAATCTATCATATAGTGTATGTACGCACATGTGCTTTTTGCCAACAGAATGTTCAAGAGTTAATTGATATGTTTAAGTATTTTTAGATAGTCTCATTCAACTTGACGCTTGCTACGAGAGATAAACATTCTTTTTGAAAGTATTTCAGAAGAACAAAGCTGAGTGTTCCGAATATTAATTTCACAACTGGATCAACTCTCCCTGTTTTCTTTATCACGAAGCGATGTTGTTTATTAGCATCCACAACTAAATGAAATGTTGACGAGTGGAAAATTAGGCAAGCTAAAATCCATTAGTATAAGGATATAAGCTACGACTGTTCTATGTCTAATGGTTTTAAACAAATTTTGGGTTTATTGTAAAGGGTCTGTTGAACGGACCCGTACACAATACAGTGAAACTTCGGTTGCAGCTGTGAATGGTGTTTACCGTTATCAATTATTTAAGGAAAGAATCGATACATTATATACATATACGTTGTACAGGTTGAACTCACAATTACCGCTTACTTTTGTTCATACTGTGGAGCCGGTGTTATTTGCATGCAGTTGCAAAACAAACACAGCCCGCCTGTAATTGCTAGGGCCATGCAGAGTCACGAGACATCAATTATGGAGGTGTGATAAATTGCCTTTGAAGTGTCCGCGATGCATGCTCAGATTAGGCAGGTAATTTAATGAAGCAATTGATTAAAGGGACCTGGGTGCGTTCTTGAAAAACCGGATTATCGAGACTCAGATTACACTGTACATTGTATTAAAATAATAGATTTCATGTCCAGACCATACAAATTCCCTCGGATTAGACCATATGCTCGGAAAATTACTCCTCGGATTATCGCTGTGTTACTGAATATTATTCCATAAGCAGACGGAGCAGACCCTGAGCAGACAGCTCCTACTGATGCTGTCTGATCTGGATCTTCTCAGTTTACAAATGTGCTACAAGACGGGGTTGTCAGTTAAAAAATTTAACTTAAAAAGTATATTGTTGCAGGTAAAAAAAAAAGGTCCAATAAAAGTGAAGCATTGATTTTTGCAATAAACCTGAATATTGCATGACAACTTATCAGAGGACTAATATCTTCTCTCCAGAATCATGTTAACCCTTCGCTTGCTGAATTTTAAAATACATTATTCCTTCTTTACCCATGCCCTGTTGTATAATTACATATATCTTCACTGTGTACAAGTAGTTCGCTGTGCAATCACTGCTGTGGAGTGCACTGGTTGCACAATCAACTTGTAAATAGTGAAGACCCAGATGAGACAGCTCCTGCAGGAGCTGTCTCATCTGGGTCTTCACTATTTACAAGTAGGTATATTGACGCGAATAGCAAGCGAAGGGTTAATACTTGGTTATCTAAATGCACTGTCATAATGTGACCAGTATTGACATTTGCTTTTAGCTCGTCATATGTACGGGTTTATTGATTTGCCTTTCTATGCTATTTTAAGAGGTGATTGTCTTGTCTCGGATGTCCTGTTTAAATTACCGTAGAAATTCCTTTAACAAATTTATGATAACTAATGCCTACTGTTGGTATGGGAACAAATAATTCCTTTAGCTATTTGCTAAACAATATTGTCTCTATAAGGATATGTATAAATCGTTGACTATTGCCAGTCCTTTGTCGATCATCGCGTTGGAACCTTCCCAACATGATCGCTGAGAACTGCAATTAACTCTTTCCCTCATATAAACGTGTTTTCACGCATTTGCAAACAGAGTAGACCCAGATCAGACAGCTCCTAGAGGAGCTGTCTGATCAGGGTCTGCTCTGTTTGCTAATAGATCTGTTTCTTTAGTGTCTAAAATGGCTACAATGTTCCACCTTCCATATTTCATTATAACAATTTTCCCCATGAATATTGAATAATGTATATTGTGACATTTGGCACTCTTGATTTTATAATGGCACATGAACACAGGACCTTTTGGCAATAACAGAAACTATAGAATCAGATCTGTATTATATTATAAACAAATAGAATAGACCCAGTTCAGGCGACTCCTATAAGATCTGGGTCTACTCTGTTTGCAAAGGCGTAGAAAGGAGTTGAGGGTTATGTCTAAGGTGATGTAAAACAAAACAAAAATGAAAGAAAATTGAAACAACTGAAATTTTGCAGTCAAAAGTTATTGATATTTGGTGTTCAAAGGGTTATGTCATCTCTCTTTATTGTGTCACCTACTTGAGCATCCATCCATCTGTCCGTCTCATGGTTTCTTCCGTCACACTACTGCTGGCAAGTGACACACGTGCTTTCTGACTCTCTTGTTCTTTTGCTTAGTTCCTGGTATGGATGTGTTTGAAAGAGTTGTTTAGCTGGTATATGGACTTGCTTGACATTTAAAATTTGATATATTGCTGTTAATATTCATCATTGTTAGGTTGACAAGGGATTACATAAATCAGTTGACTTGTTGACAGCCAGTTACGTTTTGGCTGTTTATTCACAAGTAGTGTGTAATAGTGCTCTAAGACCTTGTTATCAATAACAATTTGTCTACTTCAGTTCTAAATGCTGTTTATTTTCCCAGTATCTTTTCTATAGCACTGTCAGAGTGTCAAACAGTTTGGATTCTAATGAGACACCTCATCGCTTGACATCTCATCCAGGTTCAGAGTTTCTAGATTTCCTGCAGTGGTTATAACTGTTTTGTCTTCGGCATACATGTACTTGGGATTTTGTTTTTGCACGCTAGCAGCAAAACCGTGATTACCTATGCAAACAGTTTGGATCCAGATGAGACACCGTATTATACAACATCTCATCAGGATCCAAAATGTTTGACATTATTTTTGTAAAGAATTAAGAGAGATTTTATTTCAAGAATTCAAGCAGACGACAACTGTTGCAGACGAAAAATAAATTGCTTAGCGTGCATACATAAAGAGCCAGCACATTAATTTCCTATGCTGCACTTACAAGGTGTCTTCAAGAGCTTCAATTTCTACTGTGAATTTGTACAATGAAGTCAAGATGATAACTGACTAGATTACATGATGTTTGACAACTTGGAATATCGGTATTTCTTAACCCTTACAACGCTGAAATTTCAAATGGACTATTCCAAAATTCAATCAAGTCAAGCTTCTGGTGAATATTTAGGGATTTTTCTGAAGAAAAGTGTAACATTACAAATAATACAGACCCTGATGTGAGGGCTCCTCTAGGAGCCCTCTCATCTGAGTCTACACTGTTTGCAAAGGACATTAGTGACTCGTGTCCTGCACTGTAAGGGTTAAGGTGGTTGAAGAATTTTGCTGTTTCTCAATTTTACAATTTTTTTCCTCAAAAGGTTAAAATGTTACTACAGATGTTGTGATATAAATTCTATAAGATAATAGTTAATTCTCTGCACTCCTGGGATGAACCATTGTAAACGGCTTAGCTGTAGATGAGACACTTGAGTAACTCAGAATATCATTTGGATCACTGTAAACATATTTTAAAAAAGAAAATATGGAGAAAATGTATTTTAACCCTTTGCCTGTTGAATATTCAGAAGTAATGGCATCATTAATGTTAATTTAGATTATTTGATGCTCCAGCATTTGAGGTTAATCTAAAATTTCATGATCCAGCATTTGATCTTAAGTGACACAAGGTATGCTCCAACTTTAGAGCTTAAGTTACATGAAGTGTGATCGAATATTAGAGCTTAAGTGACACAAGGTATGTTCCAACTTTAGGTTAAGTGACACAAAGTATGCTCCAGCATTAGAGCTTAAGTGACACAAAGTATGCTCCACTTTTAGAGCTTAAGTGACACAAGGTATGCTCCACTTTTAGAGCTTAACCCATTCCCTTGTAGGCTGTTTTTAGACCCAACCTCTTTGAATAAATCTACCGAAAAGGAGCATTTTCTACAGAAAATGAAAACTTTAGAATTGTGTAGTTTTAAATCATTGTGATAAAGAGAGTACTTGCTCCATAGGAGCATTTGCTCTATTTATCACAATGGTTTCAAAAAGTGACTTTCTCAGAGGCATCAAAAGGCGTCAGTATGAGGGATAGCTTAAGTGACACAAAGTTACACAAATATGCTCCATTAGAGTTTAAGTGACACAAAGTATGCCCCAACATTAAAGCTTAAGTTATACAAAGTATGATCCAACGTTAGAGCTTAAGTGACACAAAGTATGCTCCAGCATTAGAGCTTAAGTGACACTAAGTATGATCCAACGTTAGAGCTTAAGTGACGCAAAGTATGCTCCAGCATTAGAACTTAAGTGACACTAAGTATGCTCCAACATTAGAGCTTAAGTGAGACAAATTATGTCCAGCATTAGAGCTTAAGTGACACAAGGTATGCTCTAACATTAGAGCTTAACCTTTTCCTTCATATAAACATGTTTTCATGCATTTGCAAAGAGAGTAGACCCAGGTCAGGCAGCTGCTATAGGAGCCGTCTGATTAGCCGTCTGTTTGCTAATGGAAATTGAAAGATCTTTTTCTTTACTTTCTAAAATGGCTACAATCTTCCACCTTCCACATTTCATTATAACTATTATGGCCATGAATATTCAGTAGGTACTGAAATTTGGAATAAACATAGACCAGGGAAAGAGTTAATTAAGTGACACAAAGTAAGCTCCACCTTTCCCTGTTCAATATACGTGTAAGAAATAATGACATCATGAATATTTATGAGCTGAAATTTTATGATGTACAGAGGATTGTTTTGGTATTGTGGAAGCTGTCAGAAAGATTCTATAATACTTTTATAAGCAAACAGCAGACCCTGATCAGATAGCTCCTACAGGAGCCATCTGATCTTGATCTACTCTTTTTGCAAATACATGAAAAGGCATTTATATGAGGGAAAGCGTTAAGTGACACAAAGTATGCTCTAACATTAGAGCTTAAGTGACACAAATTTACTGGTTTTAAATCAGGGAGAAAGAAACAAATCTGATTGTATGGTTGTGGTCGACCTGTATACTGCAGTAAATTTAAACATTATCCACCTTATTTCTAAGATGGGATGATTGCAGCTGTGATAATCTTTGCAAACTGTTTGGTTCCAGATGAGGCACCTAGTAACTGGGGTCAATTGAAAATATACTTGTTGCTCTCTACAGCTTGTCATAAGCACTGAAGATGATTGTAACAAGGATCATTCTCACAGGAGGGGGATACATTTCAAGGGTTTTCAGACTATTAATTTGTTGTCTGGTAGAAGTCAATCCCAGATGTAGAAAATTGTAAATGTATGACAATACATGGACTGTTTACTGTCACATGGCTGACACAAGTGATCCTTCTTTTAACCCTTTCCTTCATGTATCTTTTCAAGCATTTTCACACAGAGTAGACCCAGATCAGATGGCTACTATAGGAGCCATCTGATCAGGGTCTGCTCTGTTTGCTTGAGGTATATAGATCTGATTCTACAGTTTCTGCCTAGACCAAAATGTCCTGTGTACAGTCCAATTATAAAAAAACCAGCTAATAAATATTCATGATATATTATATTTTTCATGAATATTAATTCATTCTCTCCAGATGCCATTTGACGCCGCTGTAAAGGTTATTTTTTGAAACCATTGTGATAAATAGAGCATTAGCAATTCGTTATCTACTCTATCTACAATTACAATTTTTTGAAAATACATGTCAGATTATATTTGTCAACTGTGAATTTAGATATGAAATAATTAGCTTGGCATCTTAATCCTTTACCTGATGAATATTCATGGTAGTAATAGTGACATCATGAATATTAATGGCCTATTTAACCCTTTCCCTGATATCTTTTCATGCCTTTGCAATTAGAGTAGATCCAGATCAGATGTCCCCTGTAGGAACCATCTGATCAGGGTGTGCTCCGTTTGCTTATGAAATTATGATAGATCTTACTCTACAGTTTTTACCAATACCAAAAGAAAATATGCCATTATTAGAATTCAACTATAAATATTCATGATGTCATTATTCTTAAATGAATATTCAACTGGAAAGGGGTTAAAGACCCCATGTTTATTCATTAACCCTTTCCTTTATATAAACATGTTTACACGCTTTGCAAACAGAGAAGACCCAGATCAGATGGCTACTATAGGAGCCGTCTGATCAGGGTCTGCTCTGTTTGCAAGTGGAATTTGATAGACCTGTTTCTTTAATTTCTAAAATGGCTACAATATTCCACCTTCCTTATTTCGTTATAAACTTCTTTGTCCAGGAATGTTCAGTAGGTATTGAAGTTTTGAGTAAACATAGAACAGGGAAAGGGTTAAATAGACCACTTGATGATGTTTTACTGTTTGGCAGATAGTGAATACTTCCTTTGCATGACTTCTTACCTCATAGACATACTTTTTACCTCTGATGCATTTTTGCTGTTTTGTTGCTTAACCCTTTCCCTCATAGAAACGTGTTTTCACGCATTTGCAAACAGAGTAGACCCAGATCAGACGGCTCCTAGAGGAGCCGTCTGATCAGGGTCTACTCTGTTTGCTAATAGAATTTGAAAGATCTGTGTCTTTACTTTCTAAAATGGCTACAATGTTCTACCTTCCATATTTCGTTCAAACTATTTTGGCCATGAATATGCATTGAGTACTGAAAAATGAAATAAACATAGAACAGGGAAAGAGTTAATATTTAATTTTGTGGGATGCCTTTGAAGTGAATAAAGGTTGAAGCTATGATTATGTCTGTTGTAATTCATAGCCATTAGTATTACTAGTCCAAGTCTTTTAAGTTTGACAGTGTGATGTTAACATGGCCTTTTAATCCTTTACTTAATGAATATTTATGTAAGGAAATATTACTAATTAGCTGAGTTTTAGCTCAACTGGCACAAAATGCCAAGGTGAGTTACCATATTTGGGAATGCCCTGTGTCCGTCATGTCATGATGTGTGTCTTCAGCAATTTCTTTTAACATCTCCTCCTAAACTGCAGAATGGAATTTCACCAAATTTCACCGAAATAATCCTTAGGTGATCCTTTTATAAAGTTATGTAAATGATATCAATCTGTTGCATAAATAGGCCACAGGAGCTAAAGATATTTTTAATGAGCAATTTTTTAAATGCCTTAAAAATCCTAAACCTCTGAACAGAATATGACTAACCTTCACAGAAATAGCCTCAGAAGATCCAGTATTTAAGTGATATTCTAATGCAACATTTTTGTAACACACATTCTGATTGGTTTATATGACAAAATTTGCGACATATAAGTCTACGATATACTGTCGGAAACTGAATCATGACGTCTTATGACGACAAACAGAAAATGTCAAAGGACTTAAAGTATTGTTTGTTTTCATCTGTGTCTATGGTTATAGTTACATTAGAATATAGTCCACATTAGAATAGGGATAACCATTGCATATTTGAAGATTTGCAGCAGTATAAATGTATCATGGTTTATATGTTGCGAATAACCGTTTTACATGCAATGCTAACATGTCGCATGTGAAACTAAATTCACGACATAAAAACCACGATATACTGCTGCAAATCTTCAAATACGCAACGGTTATCCACTAATAAATGGTTCAGGTTCACTCCATAAATAGGTCCCTGGAGCTACAAATTCACTCCATAAATAGGTTCTTGGAGCTACAAATTCACTACATAAATAGGTCCCTAGAGCTACAAATTCACTACATAAATAGGTCCCTAGAGCTACAAATTCATTACATAAATAGGTCCCTGGAGCTACAGATTCATTACATAAATAGATCCCTGGAGCTACAGATTCATCACATAAATAGGTCCCTGGAGCTACAGATTCATTACTTAAATAGCTTCCTGGAGCTTCAAATTCATTACATAAATAGGTCCCTTGGGCTACAAATTCACTACATAAATAGATCCCTGGAGCTACAAAATCGCTATATAAATAGGTCCCTATAGCTACAAATTCATTACATAAATAGGTCCCTATAGCTACAAATTCATTACATAAATAGGTCCTTGGAGCTACAAATTCATTACATAAATAGGTCCCTGGAGCTACAAATTCTTACTCCATAAGACCTCTTTCTATGCCTTTTCAACCAGAGCAGACCCAGACCCAGCTTCTATAGGAGCCATCTTATCATCATCTGCTCTGTTTGCTGATATAATATAGATATGATTCTGCAGTTTTTACCATGGCTGAAACTTCCTGGGTCCATATGCTATTATAACAGTCAATCTAATTAATATTCATGCTGTTGTTATTATTTTCATGAATATCAATGGAGTAAAGGGTTAAACATCTCCTAAACTGCTGAATGGAATACAGCAGAACTTTACAGAAATGATCCTCAGGAGCTCCTCTGTCAAAGTTATATATATAGTTAAACCTCTCTAAACCGGACGTTAATTTTGGTATAAATATCAGTTTTGGAGACAGGTGGCAGCTTAATGCAGGGTGAAAGGCATGCAGAAAGCTCCTCTAGGAGCTTTCTGCATGACTTTTACCCTGCATTAAGCAGTCACCTGCCTAAAAGTAGCTAAATCCTTCTCTTCTAGAATTCCGGTTTAGAGGGGTTTTACTGTACATAATTCTGTTCTAGTGACAGTAGCTACAGGTGTCTTTTAATTTCGTATCTGACAGACACCTTTTGATACTTTTGCAAACAGAGTAGACCCAGATCAAACAGCTATCTGATCAGGTTCTGTCTGTCTGCTAATAAATGAAATAAAATAGATAACCTTGGGTCCATCTGCCATTTAACATATAAAACTTACAATGTCACACAGGTCTGATTGAAAATGGGCCATTTTCACATTGGGTGGATTTTCAGTGAAACTATTTTATTGGACAGTGTGACAGAAATTTGAAAATGTCACATGAATGTTTGTAAAACTACCTGTTACGGTAACATAAGATTAATTTCTTCCCCATACACTGCAAATACCTTTGTAATTCTACAGTTTCTGCCATGGCCCAAAATCCTGTGTTCATATACATGTACCATTATGAAAAATCAGCTAATGAATATTCATGATATCACTATTTCTTATATGTCTGATCAGGGTCCACTCTGTTTGCTTAATCCTTTGACTGCTGAATTTTCAAAATGGAAAATTTTGTTTATAGTCCAGGGACCTGGGATTGAGTCCATCATTGTTTAGGGTCCAGGGACCTGGGATTGAGTCCATCATTGTTTAGGGTCCAGGGATCTGGGATTGAGTACATCATTGTTTATAGTCCAGGGAGCTTCGATTGAGTCCATCATTGTTTAGGGTCCAGGGACCTGGGATTGAGTCCATTATTATTTAGAGTCCAGGGACCTGTTATTGAGTTTATCATTGTTTAGAGTCCAGGGACCTGGGATTGAGTCAATCATTGTTTAGGGACCTGGGATTGAGTCAGTCATTGTTTAGAGTCCAGGGACCTGGGATTGAGTCCATAATTGTTTAGAGTTCAGGGACCTGGGATTTAGTCCATTTGCAGGTTGATTTTGAATAACAAAAAGTGCAGACCCTGATCAGGGAGTTCCTGTAGAAGGTCTTTAATCTAGGTCTTCACTGTTTGCAAATGACAGAACACTTGTTTCCTACATTCAAATAAATAATGTTAGATCAGATTCTACACTACCATTGCAAAAACTTCCCTTTTGCATATACAATTAAAACTTTAACCCTTTACTCCATGAATATTCATGTAAAAAATAATTAATATAAATATTATTAGCTGAAATTTTATAGTGGTACTGTGACTATGATTATTTAGTTGAATTTTTATAATGACATCATAGACATGTGAAGTTTTACCATTGCATAAACTGTAGACATAGATCTATGTTATAACTTATTTCATATGCATGCAGAGTGGATCCTAACCAGAATGCTCCTACAGGAGCAGAGTGGATCCTGATCAGAATGCTCCTACAGGAGCAGAGAGTAGGAGCAGAGAGGATCCTAATCAGAATGCTCCTACAGGAGCAGAGAGTAGGAGCAGAGAGGATCCTAATCAGAATGCTCCTACAGTTGCCAGCTTATCTGGGACTAGTCTGTTTGCAGAGATGCCAAAAGGTGTGTCTGTGGAGTTAACCCATTTCCTCATATTGACACCTTTTGACGCCTCTGTAAAAGTCACTTTGTGAAACCATTGTGATAAATAGAGCATTTGCTCCTATGGAGCAAATGCTCTATTTATCACAATGATTTCAAAATTATACAATTCTAAAATATTTCTTTTCTCAAGTAAATGATCCTTTCCAGTAGATTTATTCAAAGAGATTGGGTCTTAACCCTTTCCTCCATAAATACACCTTTCTACGCTTCTGTAAAAGTCACCTGTTGAAACCATTGTGATAAATAGAGCATTTGCTCCTATAGGAGCAAATGCTCTATTTATTACAATGGTTTCAAACTACAAAATTCTAAAATATTTTCCTTTTCTCTAGTTAATGCTCCTTTTCAGTAGGTTTATTCAAAGTGGTTGGATCTAAAAATAGCCCATGAAGGAATGGGTTAAAATAGAGGTAATGGGGTTAATGGAGGCATAATAATTATCTTGCAAAATATTCATAAGCAAAGACATAAATTTTATATGCAGTGTTGGTATGTGATGGCATACCGGTATTGGACTGGAAGTCTCTTGTTCATTGGATGGCTTGTTCACTCAGCAGGACCTCCTAACCCTTTACTCCATGAATATTCATGTAAGAAATAATGATATCATGAATATTGATTAGATTACTTTTTTTATGGCACATGAGCACAGGAAATTTTGACTATGGTAGAAAATATAGAATCATATCTACATTAGTTCATAAACAGAACAGACCAAGATCAGACAGCTCCTTGAAGAGCCATCTGATCTGGGGTCTGCTCTATTTGCAAATTTGTAAAAAGGTGTATGTATGAAGTCAAGGGTTAAACCATCTCTGCTAATCTACATACATTCAAGATTTTCAATAGCTCAGGCAAGGTTGCCATGGTCACTCCTTAGGACAGATTATTGATATATACAAATGTTTTATCATTATCATTTCAGGTCCAACTGCTGGTAGGTCGAGACAAGGGCAAAATCGGAGAAATATGTGAGATTGTACATGAGCGGAATTGGGTGTTTGTGGAGGAACTGCACATGGTAAGAAGAAATGGAATGCTGTGATGTCCTGTCCTGTTCAAGCTGTCTGGATTAGGGATTTGACTGAGTACAGGGACTGTAAACATAGCATAATTGTTCTTTTACATGGATTCATATTTGACATTTTCTCTTGAAAGTGTCAAAATGAAACCAAAACCATTTCAGTTTGAAAAACATAGCAAACAGATACACATGACAGTTTACAGCAACAAAAAATTAGAAGATCAGTTCATAGTTTCCTTTTCTTGACACTAGAATTTCCTAAATTGATGTTTTTATGCCCCCAACGGCGGGCATATAGTAATCGCATTGCCCATCCTTCCATCTGTCCGTCCATCCATCTGTCTGTCCTTCCATCTGTCCATCCCAAATTTCGTGTTCCTTCTATAACTTTTTTATCTGTGAATGGATCAAGGTCACTGGGTACAGTTTTGGGGGGCATTTGTCATGTGACTGTGACAGCTCTTGTTTCCTTTATATATACATAATGTATAATTCTATAATGTATAATTCTAATTTTTAGCTTGTCTGTTTTATTGTTGAAACTTCGGCGTCTGCGTTGTCACCGTCTTTGCGTCCGTAAACTCTAACGTTGGATATTACTGCAGATCTTATGAAGCTTCACACACTTGTTCACAAGGGCTACAATCAAACAGAAGAACGTTGGCATCTGCATGCAGTACTTATTTTCATATTTCTATTTCTTTATTATTTCTCCCCCCATATTTATATGGGGGAGACATATTGTTTTCGTGAGAGTTGTCTGTCTGTCTGTGTCTGTCCGTCACACTTTTTGTCCGGACGATAACTTCAATATGCCTGCTGCCAGTTGATTGAAACTTCATATATGGAAAGAGCATAATGAGAGGAAGTGTCATGCACAAGGTCCATAACTCTGGCTTCACTAATATAGGAGTTATTGCCCCTTGTAAAAAACAACAACACTTTTTTTGTCCGGACGATAACTCCTATATGGCTCATGCCATTGGATTGAAACTTCATATATGGAAAGATCATGACGAGAGGAAGTGTCATGCACAAGGTCCATAACTCTGGCTTCACTATTAAAGGAGTTATTGCCCTTGTAAAAAAAATTCACAATTTTTTGTCCGGATGATAACTCCTATATGGCTCATGCCATTGGATTGAAACGTCATATATGGAAAGATCATGACAAGAGGAAGTGTCATGCACAAGATTCATAACTCTGGCTTCACTAATTATGGAGTTATTGCCCTTGTAATATTTTTTCACAATTTTTTGTCTGGACGATAACTCCTATATGGCTCATGCCATTGGATTGAAACTTCATACATGGAAAGATCATAAAGTGTCATGCTTAAGGTCCATAACCTTTGTTTCACTAATATTGGAGTTATTGCCCTTTGTTAAAAAATCACACTTTTTTTGTCAGGATGATAACTCCTATATGGCACTTGCCATTGGAGTGAAACTTCATACATGGAAAGATCATGATAAGAGAAAGTGTCATGCATAAGGTCCTTAACTCTGGCTTCAATAAATTGAGAGTTATTACCCCTTGTACATTTGTTTAACGCTTTCTTGTCCGGATGATAACTCCTACATGGCTCTTGCCATTGTATTGAAACTTCATACATGGAAAGAGCATGATGAGAGAAAGTGTCATGAACAAGGGCCATAACTCTGGCTTCAATACTTTTGGAGTTATTGCCCTTTGTTACATTTTTTGTCCGATCAATAACTCCTGTTCGAATTGCCCTTTGTTACATTTTTTGTCCGATCAATAACTCCTGTTCGACTGATGCTATTGGAATGACATTTCATTTATGGAAAGAGCATGATGAAAGTAAGTGCCGTGCACAAGGGTCATAACTCTGGTGTCAATATTTTTGGAGTTATTAGCTGTTATCATTTTCTTCTTGAAAAATGTGGTGTGGAAAGCGCATAATGAGGGGAAGTATCAATCATCCAGTCCATAACATTTTTAGTGATTTCCCTTTACATATTGTTTTTATTAGAGGGGAGACATCCGTTTTTGTGACAAAAACCTCTAGTTTATATTTATATTTATTTCTTGTCTGATTTTCTAGAGAAAAATATGAGCCATTGTTGTAATTCCAGCGCCTGTAACTCCACTTTGTCGTCATCATTATTGTCCAGAATCTTTTAACATTGGCTATAACTTCTTAACTATTCATGCAAATCTTATGAAACTGTACACACATGTTCACCATCACAAGGGCTACAATCGAACAGACAAGTATTGGCACCCGCATTTCCTGCTATTGTTTATATTTCTATTTTTATGCCCCCCAACAGCGGGCATATAGTAATCGCATTGTCCATTCATCCTTCCATCCATTTGTCTGTCCGTCCGTCCCAATTTCGTGTCCCTTCTATAACTTATTTTATCTGTGAATGGATTTCAAAATAACCTGACACAAATGTTCACCGCACAAAGACGATGTGTCGCGTTAAGAAAGCATCTCTTAAAGGATTGAGATCTTTTGAAATACTGAGAGACTTATTCTGTCTTATCTGGTTAATTGTTATTTTAACCTTCTACCTGTTGAATATTCATGGAAGAAATAATGACATCATGAATATTATTAATTAGATTATTTTTATGCCCCCAAAGGCGGGCATATAGTAATCGCATTGTCCGTCCTTCCGTCTGTCCGTCTGTCCGCACTCACCAAAGGGTAGTTGTGTGACTTTTTCTAACTAGTCCCACAAGTAAAATCATTAACCTGGCCATCTCTTGTGACATTAACCTGGCCATTTCTTGTGACATTAACCTGGCCAGTTGTGGGACATAGGGTTAGGGTTAGGGTTAGCTTCCAGATCATTCTTTTCCAAAGTTAGAGCCAAAAATAGTTTTTCTTGTGGGACTAGTCACACAAGAAAAGATCAAAGGAAAAAGTCACACAACTACCCATTTGTTAGCATGTCCGTCCGTCCGTCTGTCTGTCCGTCTGTCCGCACTCACCAAAGGGTAGTTGTGTGACTTTTTCTAACTAGTCGCACAAGTAAAATCATTAACTTGGCCATCTCTTGTGACATTAACCTGGCCATTTCTTGTGACATTAACCTGGCCAGTTGTGGGACATAGGGTTAGGGTTAGCTTCCAGATCATTCTATTCCAAAGTTAGAGCCAAAAATAGTTTTACTTGTGGGACTAGTCCCACAAGAAAAGATCAAAGGAAAAAGTCACACAACTACCCATTTGTTAGTGTGTCCGTCCGTCCGTCTGTCCTTCCGTCCCAAATTCGTGTCCGGTCTGTAACTTCTTCATCTATCAATGGAGTTCAATATAACTTGCCACAAATGTTCACCAGACAGAGACGATGTGTCGCGTTCAACTCCCTGGTCCATGGGTCAAAGGTCAAGGTCACAGGGTGCAATTACTTTGTCACAAATTTCGTGTCCGGTCTGTAACTTCTTCATCTATCAATGGATTTCAATATAACTTGCCACAAATGTTCACCAGACAGAGACGATGTGTCGCGTTCAACTCCCAGGTCCATGGGTCAAAGGTCAAGGTCACAGGGTACAATTACTTTGTCACAAATTTCGTGTCCGGTCTGTAACTTCTTCATCTATCAATAGATTTCAATATAACTTGCCACAAATGTTCACCACACAAAGACGATGTGTCGCGTTCAACTCCCAGGTCCATGGGTCAAAGGTCAAGGTCACAGGGTACAATTACTTTGTCACAAATTTCGTGTCCGATCTGTAACTTCTTTTTCTATCAATGGATTTCAATATAACTTGGCACAAATGTTCACCACACAAAGACAATGTGTCGCGTTCAACTCCCACGTCCATGGGTCAAAGGTCAAGGTCACAGGATACAATTACTTTGTAACAAATTTCGTGTCCAGCCTGTAACTTCTTTATCTATCAATGGATTTCAATATAACTTGGCACAAATGTTCACCACACAAAGACGATGTGTCGCTTTCAACTCCCAGGTCCATAGGTCAAAGGTCAAGGTCACAGGGCACAATTACTTTGTCACAAATTTCGTGTCCGGTCTGTAACTTCTTTATATATCAATGGATTTCAATATGATTTGGCACAAATGTTCACCAGACAAAGATGATGTGTCGCTTTCAACTCCCTGGTCCATGGGTCAAAGGTCAAGGTCACAGGGTACAATTACTTTGTCACAAATTTCATGTCCGGTCTGTAACATCTTTATCTATCAATGGATTTCAATATAACTTGGCACAGATGTTCACCAGACAAAGACAATGTGTCGCATTCAGCTCCCTGGTCCATATGTCAAAGGTCAAGGTCACAGGGTACAATTAATTGTTTATCTGTGAATGGATTTCAAAGGAACCTGGCACAAATGTTCACCACACAAAGACGATGTGTAAACTCCCTGGTCCATGGGTCAAAGGTCAAGGCCACAGGGTACAATTTTTGGGGGCATTTGTCACGTGACTGTGACATCTCTTGTTTATGATGGTACATGAACACAGGACATTTTGGCATAGGCATAAACTGTAGAATCAGATCTATATTATTACATCAACATACAGTAAAACCCTTCTAATGCAACCACCTAAAACAGGTATAATTCTGCGTGCTAGATGCAGGTGGTAGCTTAATGTAGGACAAAAGTAATGCAGAAAGCTCCTAGAGGAGCTTTCTGCATTACTTTTGTCCCGCATTAAGCAACTACCTGCTTATAAATACACTCATGTTTATTCATTAAGTGGTCGCATTAGAGGGGTTCTACTGTACTTTGATCTGCTCTGTTTGCAAACGCATGAAATGACATGTATATGAAAGAAAGGGTTAAAAATCAATAGTACAATGTTGGTTTTCTTGAAAACAAATTTCCCTTAGAGCATTCACAAATGTTTTCGACATCTGTTCAGACAAAAACATCTGAGTTTCTAATCTATATGTACCAGTACTTGCTAATGTCATTGATTTTTTAATCAGAACTTGGAATTAGATAATTATCACGGAAATAAGCAAGTGGTAATTTAAAGTTTCTAAATAGATTTTAAAACAGGAAAGAAAATATTGATTATAGTTACATGTACATACATTTTTATGCCCCCCAGATCAAATCTGGGGGGCATATTGTTTTTGCCCTGTCTGTTTGTTTGTCTGTTTGTTTGTCAGCAACTTTAACATTGGTCATAACTTTTGAGCCAGTACAGATAGAGACTTGATATTTGGCATGCATATAAAGCCGCACATTTTGAGGGGTGACATGTCAAGGTCAAGGTCATCCTTCAAGGTCAGAGGTCAAATATATGGGTCAAATCACCGACTTTAACATTGGCCATAACTTTTGGACCAGTACAGATAGAGACTTGATATTTGGCATGCTTGTGTATCTCATGAAGCTGCACATTTGAGGGGTGACATGTCAAGATCAAGGTCATCCTTCAGGGTCAAAGGTCAAATTATCTGGTTTTTCGGCTGTAACTTTAACGCAACCTTAACATTGGTCATAACTTTTGAGTCAGTACAGATAGAGACTTGATATTTGGCATGCATATGTATCTTATAAAGCCGCACATTTTGAGGGGTGACATGTCAAGGTCATCCTTCAAGGTCAGAGGTCAAATATATGGGTCAAATCACCGACTTTAACATTGGCCATAACTTTTGTACCAGTAAAGATAGAGACTTGATATTTGGCATGCTTGTGTATCTCATGAAGCTGTACATTTTGAGGGGTGACATATCAAGGTCAAGGTCATCCTTCAGGGTCAAAGGTCAAATTGTCTGTTTCTTTGTTTGTAACTTTAACATTGGTCATAACTTTTGAGCCAGTACAGATAGTGACTTGATATTTGGCATGCATATGTATCTCATAAAGCCGCACATTTTGAGGGGTGACATGTCAAGGTCAAGGTCAGAGGTAAAATATATGGGTCAAATCACTGACTTTAACATTGGCCATAACTTTTGGACCAGTAGAGATAGAGACTTGATATTTGGCATGCTTGTGTATCTCATGAAGCTGCACATTTTGAGGGGTGACATGTCAAGGTCATTCTTCAGGGTCAAAGGTCAAATTGTCTGTTTGTCTGTAACTTTAACATTGGTCATAACTTTTGAGCCAGTACGGATAGAAACTTGATATTTGGCATGCATATGTATCTCATAAAGCCGCACATTTTGAGGTGTGACATGTAACGGTCAAGGTCACCCTTAAAGGTCAGAGGTCAAACATATGGGTCAAATCACCGACTTTAACATTGGCCATAACTTTTGAACCAGTACAGATAGAGACTTGATATTTGGCATACTTGTGTATCTCATGAAGCTGCACAGTTTAAGGGGTGACATGTCAAGGTCATCCTTCAGGGTCAAAGGTCACCAACTTCAAATTGGCCATAACTTTTGAACCAATAGAGATAGAGTCTTGATATTTGGTATGCATGTGTATCTCATGAAGCTGCACATTTTGAGGGGCAACATGTCATGGTAAAGGTCATGTTTTAGGGTCAAAGGTCACCGACTTTAACACTGGCCATAACTTTTGAACCTGTAGATACAGACTTGACATTTGGTATGCATGTGTATCTCATGAAGCTGCACAGTTTGGGGGTGACATGTCAAGGTCAAGGTCATCTTTCAGGGTCAAAGGTCACCGACTTTAACATTGGCCATAACTTTTGAACCAGTAGAGATACAGACTAGATAATTTGTGTATATGTGTTTCTCATTTGGCTGCAGAGTTTGAGGGGTGACATGTCAAGGTCAAGGTCATCTTTGAAGGTCAAAGGTCTTTAACATTGGCCATAACGTTTGAACCAGTAGATATACAGCCTTGATACTGGTATGCATGTGTATCTCATGAAGCCGCACAGTTTGGGGGGTGACATGTCAAGGTCAAGGTCATCCTTCATGGTCAAAGGTCACCAACTTTTAACATTGGCCATAACTTTTGAACCATTAGAGATACAGACTTGATATTTGGTATGCATGTGTACCCCATGAAGCTGCACAGTTTGAGGAGTGACATGTCAAGATCAAGGTCACCCTTCAGGGTCAAATATCATATTGAGGGGGCATAGTGTTTCACAAACACATCTTGTTCAATTTAACACTACAGAAGAAGTAGATATTTACACAGTTTAACCCTTAACCTTATAGATGTACCTTTTGGCACCTTTGCAAACAGAGTAGACTCAGGAATTATATAGATCTGATTCTACAGTTCTTCCATCACCATATATTCCTCACATCTTTATAAAAGATTCAGCTAATTTGTATTTCAATTATTTCTTACATGAATATTCTTGAGAATGATCTCAGGCTCAGAAGTTTTATAACCGTTGGCCCATGACTGCATTGGAAGCAAGTGTGTTATCAGTCTTCACAGTTTAGAATAGTAAAGGCCATAGAGTTGAAGCATATAGCAAACGTACAGATGAGAGTTATATCAAGGATTGAGTGAAGCATATAGCAAACATACACTTTTACAGATGACAGTTATTACCCTTATCCTGCTGAAAATGATGACCATTTAAATAGCCAACGGCTGCAATTGTACATAATGGTACATGTACTTCTGATTCGGTCAAGCTTTTGAGAAACTATTGAAAGAGTGAGAAACAGCTTTGATCCTAATGAGATGCCCAGTAACTTATCTTGTCATCAGGGTACACACTGTTTGCAAATGTCAGTCAAGTTGCACTTAGCGGGATCAATGTTAAGACTGAAGCAAACTATTTAACCCTTTTCTCCATAAATACGCCTTTCTACGCCTCTGTAAAAATCACCTGCTGCAACCATTGTGATAAATAGAGCATTTGCTCCTATAGGAGCAAATGCTCTATTTATCACAATGGTTTCAAACTACAAAATTCTAAAAAAAAATCCTTTTCTCTTGTTAATGCTCCTTTTCAGTAGATTTATTCAAAGTGGTTGGATCTAAAAATAGCCTATGAGGGAATAGGTTAACCCATAACCTAATGAATATTCATGTAAGAAATAATGGCTTAATAAATTAGATGATTTTTAGCTCCACTTTTTCAAAAAGTGGAGCTATTGTCATGACCCTCTCGTCGGCGTCGGCGTTGGTTAACCTTTTTGTTAAGGTCCTTTTCTCAGAAACCATCGAAGATATTTAGTTCATATTTGGTATGTATGTTTACTATCACAAGGGGAACCCATTTCACAAGGGTAGGTAACCCTAAAATTAATTTTGCCATAGTTATGTCCCTTTTTCGATTTAGAATTTTCATTGTTGGTTAAGTTTTATGTTCAGGTCTATGTCTCAGAAACTGTCCAAGATATTTGGTTCATCTTTGGTATACATATTAACTATTACAAGGGGGACCCATTTCACAAGGGTAGGTAACCCTAAAATTAATTTTGCTGTTGTTATCTCCTCTTTCTGACTTA
This sequence comes from Azorinus chamasolen, assembly GCA_963576725.1. Classification (NCBI taxonomy): domain Eukaryota; kingdom Metazoa; phylum Mollusca; class Bivalvia; order Cardiida; family Solecurtidae; genus Azorinus; species Azorinus chamasolen. The sequence goes on along the minus strand of OY755239.1, from coordinate 30,657,123 downwards.
GACTTCCACTACACTATCCAGTACTAAAGAAAGTGGAGTGTGCTGTCTGCAGACAGCTCTTGTTAATAATAGGGTATGAGCACTGGAACATGTAGAATCAGGCCTATGTTTTACAGTAAGCAAACAGAGCAGACCCTGTTAACCCTTTCCCTCATATAAACGTGTTTTCACGCATTTGCAAACAGAGTAGACCCAGGGTATGCTCTGTTTGCTAATAGAATTTGATAGATCTATTTCTTTGCTTTCTGAAATGGCTACAATGTTACACCTTAAACATTTCATTATAAATATTTTTTCCATGAATAATCAGTAGGTATTAAAATTTGAAATAAACATAGAACAGGGAAAGGGTTAAAACAGCTCCTACAGGAGCTGAAGCCCACTGATCTTGGTCTACTCTGTTTTCACATGCATATATATGTGTCTCTATCAAGTAAAGGGTTAAGAAATGATCACCATCTCTATTAGCGCTCTATGCTGGTTGGATGTTCACAAATGGGACTAACCAGAGACATATATGTACATGTATGTCTCTAGACTAACCAATGAAGATGTATTGTTTCTCTGGTTGTTATGTCTGCAATAATGATGTAATGTCTCTCTCAGTTTTGTTAAAAATACATAGTGTCAAACAATCCTTATTACATGCAGACTGTTTACAAAGATTATCACAATGCCTCTTCTGGCGTATGGAGAGTTAACTTTTTGTATTTTAAGGAATTTTGTCATCTGCCCTATTGTCGGCTCCTGTTCAATTATCATTCTGCAAGATTTTTAAATCTATTAATTTTCTTTTTAGCTCACCTTTGTATGCTCAGGTGAGCTTTTGTAATCACCCATCGTCCGGTGTCCATCCATCTGTCCACTCTCAGGAGTGATACATTGTGGGACTATGAGAACAAACGATCTTTTCTTCCTTTACTTGTGGGTTTATTTTTCAACTTTGTGTCTTTTTTTAACCCTTTACTGTTCCATATTGATTCAAAATTTTAATACCTGCTGAATATTCATGCCAAAACCAGTTATAATCTTCTGTTCCAAAGTCAATGGTCCAATTTGAATAGCATTTGGTAGGAATAATCTCCTGGTAACCCTTTATCAAAATTGTTAAAATCATCAGCAAAGTTTAGGCTTTCATATTACATGGAGTTTACTTTTAATCCTTTACTCTATGAATACATCTTTCTACGCCTTTGTAAACAGAGTATACCCAGGTCAGATGACTCCTGTAGGAGCCATCTGTTCAGGGTCTGCTCTGTTTGCTTATGAGATTCTACAGTTTCTGCCATGGCCAAAAATTCCTAGATGTCTATGTGCTATTATAACAACTAATCTAATTACAATAGAACCCCTCTAATGCAACCACTTAAAGAATAACCATAGCTGTCTTTATAAGCAGGTGGTTGCTTAATGCAGGATGAAAGTAATGCAGAAAGCTCCTATAGGAGCTTTCTGCATAACTTTTGTCCAGCATTAAGCTACGACCTGCCTCTGCCAGACAGAATTATGTTCCTTTTTGGTGGTCGCATTAGAGGGGTTTTACTGTAATATTCATTAGGTCATTACATGCATTTCTTCGAGGAATATTCATGAAGTAGAGGGTTAAACAAAGATGGAACATTCAGCAAACTCTTTCACTGGCAAGTATTATTGCCTGCTAAACTTTCATCTTTGGACTTTAAAAAGAAAACATAATCACAGTAACAAATAGCTTGGTTCTTTATGGAAAGTTGAGTTAACCCATTCCCTCATATTTAGGCCTTTTGATGCCTCTGTAAAAATTACTTTTTGAAACCATTGTGATAAATGGAACATTTGCTGCATATAGGAGCAAATGCTCCATTTATCACAATGATTTCAAAACTAAAAAAATTCTAAAACTTTCCTTTCCTCTAGTTAATGCTCCTTTTCAGTAGATTTATTCAAAGAGGTTGGATCTAAATATAGCCTATGAGGGAATGGGTTAATCAGCATTTCATCTTGATCCAAACTGTTGGCAAGGTGATCACACTGTCGACATTTGTAGGAAAAGAGTTAACTCTTTACCTCATTGAAACACATGACCACTTAGTGCCATCTTCGTTGTGGTTCGAATCATGATCTGGGTACTAGGATTTTCCATGTGCAGAAGGCCTCCAGCTTACTTGTATTAAGCTGGTGGTTCTACCCGGTTTTTCTTCTGTGCAAGAAACAATGCAGATTGTTCCATACACAGAAAACCCTCCAGGGTCTTTCCACATCTGTTGTTGCTGGATGTCAGGATATTACTGAAATACTGTTCAAGGGACGTAAAACCCTGATACAAATACACACAAACAAAAACAAAGATTGTGTCACCTTTTATTGCCTTTGTAAACAGAGTAGTCTCACAGCAGATGGCTCCTGAAGGAGCCCTCTGATCAGGGCCTGCTCTGTTTTGCATGTGGCATTATATAGATTTGATTTTACTGTTTCTGCCACTGCCAAAAAAAACTGTCATTGTAAACAATCATGTTATTGATATTCATGATGTCATTTCTTCTTACATCATTATTCATCAGATGAAGGGTATAACCCATTCCCTCATATTGACGACTGTAAAAGTCACTTTGTGAAACCATTGTGATAAATAGAGCATTTGCTGCTATAGGAGCAAATGCTCTATTTAGCACAATGGTTTCAAACTACAAAATTCTAAAATTTTCCTTTTCTCTAGTTAATGTTCCTTTTCGGTAGATTCATCCAAAGAGGTTGTATCTAAAAATAGCCTATGAAGTAAAGGGTTAAGAAGTCTTTGTTGATTTTATAGAAACTGGAGACAAGAGGAGAGCCTTTGGGCTCCAGAACCATGGAAAGAGTGGAGATGCCACTTCTTGTCAATGAAGTCAAGCTGATAGATCCTTCAGACATGTAAGTAATTGATTCCACCTGACAAAGTATATAGACAGATAGCCCCATCTGAATGACAGGTACAGGTATATCCATCTGAACTGATTGTTACTGACCCAATTTCATTGAAATGCCCATTTGAAGTTTACTAACATTCCCCAGTCTTCTTGTAAACCAGTCTGAATTTTCTAACTTCTAATATTCAGCTGCCCTAATATCTGTTTGATTTGTTTGATATTTACCCTTTCATTATTATACCCCCGCAAACGAGGTTTGAGAGGGGGTATATAGGAGTCAGTGTGTTGGTTGGTCTGTCTGTCTGTTTGTGGCACAACCTGGTTAAGTCCACTTTTTAGCTCACCTAAGCCAGAGGCTCAGGATGAGCTATTGTGACCGCGATCCGTCCGGCGTCCGGCCACATTTTCAAACGACATCTCTAAAACTGCTGACCCGATTTTAGCCAAATCTTGTCAGAAGCATCAGTGGCTAGGGGGAAAGAAATATTGTTCACACTATGACCCCCGGGTCAAGAATGGCCCCGCCTAAGGGCTTATCAGTTTTTCAAAGGAAAATCTTTAAACATCTTCTTCTCTGAGACTGATAGGTCTAGACCTTTGATATTTGGTATGTAGCATGATCTAATGGTCATTTACAAAAGTTGTTCAAATTAAGACCCCGGGCCAAGAATGGCCCCGCCCAAGGGCTTATCAATTTATCATAGGAAAATCTTTAAAAATCTTCTTCTCTGAAGCTGATTGGCCTAGACCTTTGATATTTGGCATGTAGCATGATCTCATGGTCCTGTATAAAAATTGTTCAAATTATTACCCCCGGACCAAAAATGGCCCCGCCCAAGGGCTTATCAGTTTTTCATATTTTCATAGGAAAATCTTTAAAAATCTTCTTCTCTGAAACTGTAAGGCCTTGACCTTTGATATTTTGTATGTAGCATGGTCTTATGGTCCTCTACAAAGATTTTTTAAATTATGACTCCCAGGCAAAAAATGGCCCCGCCCAAGGGCTTATCAGTTTTTCATACAAAAATCTTTAAAAATCTTCTCTGAAACTGTAAGGCCTAGACCTTTGATGTTTGGTATGTAGCATGATCTAATGGTCCTCTACAAAGATTGTTCAAAATATGACCCTGGACCAAAAATGGCCCCGCCCAAGGGCTTATAAGTTTTTCATTGGAAAATCTTTAAAAATCTTCTTCTCTGAAACTGTTAGGTCTAGATCTTTGATAATTGGTATGTAGCATGATCTAATGGTCCTCTACAAACTTTGTTCAAATTATGACCCGGACCAAAAATGGCCCCGCCCAAGGGCTTATCAGTTTTTCATAGGAAATTCTTTAAAAATCTTCTGAAACTGTAAGGCCTAGACCTTTGATGTTTGGTATGTAACATGATCTTATGGTTCTCTAAAAATATGTAGCTTGGCTTGTGGTCCTCTGCCAAGAATGTTCAACTTACAACCCTGACCTCTGGACAAAACTTGGCCCTGCCTTGGGGCTTATCAGCTTTTCATGGGAAAAATATGAGATATTTTTCTCTGAAACCATAAGGCTTAGACCTTTAATTAATAACATACTGCTTTGCCTTATGGTTCTCTATCAAGGTTGTACAAATGATGACTTCTTGGTTAAAAATGGCCCCGCCCCTGGGGTTATCTCAGGTGAGCATTCTAGGACCTCATGGCCCTCTTGTTTACATAACCCTTTGAGATAAAGCTTTGGAACTTTACACACTTGTCAACGATCACAAACCTGATCTGCAGGCAAGAGTACATAACTCTGTCAAACATTTTGACAGAATTATGGCCCTTGTTATGGTTGGTCCGCATGTCTGTTTGTGGCACAACCTTGTTAAGTCCTTTAATTTAGATAACCCTTTTAGATGAAGCTTTGAAACTTTACACACTTGTCTACCATCACAAGCTTCATCTGCTGGCAAGAGTACATAACTCTGTCAAACATTTTGACAGAATCATGGCCCTTTTTATGGTTGATCTGTCTGTCTGCCTGTGGCCTACCATCACAAGCTTCATCTGCTGGCAAGAGTACATAACTCTATCAAACATTTTGACAGCATTATGACCCTTTTTATGGTTGGTCTGTCTGTCCATTGCACAACCTAGTTAAGTCCACTTATTTAGTAGTTTGATGCTCTGATTTTGTTTTTGACATGGGGAGAAAATTCAATGAAAATTTGCAGAATTCCAGTGGTAGTGGCTAGAGAGTTAACCCTTTACTCCATATCTATATCTTTTAATGCCTTTGCGAACGGAATAGACCTAGATAAGATGACTTGTAGGAGCTGTCTGATTGGAGTTTGCTCTGTTTGGTTGTAAACAGTCTAGCATGGCCATAATTTTGTGTTCATACAGGGTGTCCAAAAAGAAAGTTTACAGTTTCAATGTCTATTTATAATATCTTAACCATTACCTCATAGGCTATTTTTAGATACCTCTTTGAATAAATCTACCGAAAAGGAGCATTAACTAGAGAAAAGGACAATTTTAGAATTTTATAGTTTGAAACCATTGTGATAAATAGAGCATTTGCTCCTATAGGAGCAAATGCTCTATTTATCACAACGGTTTCACAAAGTGACTTTTACAGAGTCGTCAAAAACCGTCAATATCAGGGAATGGGTTAACATTCTGCTAAAACAATGAAAACTTTATAGACAATAGATATAAGTTTTATCTGGTACCAGTTTCAAGATTAATACTCATATATTTTTTAAAAAAATGACAATTTACTACAATTACCTAATTTTGTCCATGACATCAATTCAATACATGTAGTTTATAACGTTTTCATGATGTCTGCCCTTTTGTAGTTCCCCTTCTCACACTCTCTCTTTCACACTTCCTTAATCTCTTTGCACGCTAGCGGCAAAACTGTGATTACCTATGCAAACAGTTTGGATCCAGATGAGACGTCGCATAATGCAGCGTCTCATCAGGATCCAAACTATTTGTCATCTTGACCATAGTTTTATTTTAAGAAGTGAAGCAGAGGACAATAATTGTTGCTTATGAAAAATTACTTATCGTGCAATGAGTTACGTAACAATCTTGTAGATGTTCACTCTACTCACACCCATGCCTATGCATACCATTGTAAAAATGAATCCAATTGAAGATTTCTTACATGAATATTCATGGAGTAATGGATGATGGGTAAACTTGGCTTTCTTCGTGTTAAAGACAGATCTTAGTAAAAACTGTATACATCAGTTTTTATGCCATCACTTCCGAATGGGGAGCAGTCATTCAGATTTACTGTAAATATTTAGACACTGAATCTCCCTTCACAACCCCTTTGGGATGCTGAAATGTAGAAGATCCTTCAAAAGCAAAAGCAGCAATGTAAAAAGAAAAATTGCAGACTCATTCTTCTTTGCTTTGATTATTTTAAATGAAACTTAATAAAATAGTGTAGACCCTGACCACCTTGTCAGGTTTGATCTGGGTGTACACTGTTTGCCTAAGTTTACACCAAACTGAATAAATGACACCGTACCAAACTGACACTGTACTGACTAAATGACTCTGTACCAAACTAACTAAATGACTCTTATAACATACTGACTAAATGACACTGTACCAAACTGAATAAATGACACCGTACCAAACTGACACTGTACTGACTAAATGACACTGTACCAAACTGAATAAATGACACTGTACCAAACTGAATAAATGACACTGTACCAAACTGAATAAATGACACTGTACCAAACTAACTAAATGACACAGTAACAAACTGACTAAATGACACTGTACCAAACTGAATAAATGTCATTATAAGGTAACCAAACTGACTAAATGACACTTATAACATACTGACATCTGACATTTTACAGTTATCAAACTGACTAAATGACACTACATGTATAACAAACTGACTAAATGACATTATATATTTTGCTATAGACATTGTATTATGTTTAATGCAATAAAATTGAATTGAATTATACCAAACTGTAAGGTTACCAAACTGACTAAATGACATTTAAAACTAACTGACAAAATGACAATGCAAAAGGCTTGACTGAGAGACACCAGTTGCAGTTGTCTACTAACTTGATGATCATGTTTCCTATCGTGTTTCAGGAGAGCCACAGATACCGAATGGCGGTACACGGAGGAGGGACAGAAGGTCAGGGTCAGTGCGAGGACAGGTAGAATCATTCCTATACCATTCAGCCAAGAATGTATGTGGGAGGACTTTGTCAGAAGCTCCAACTATAAAAGTAAGATTATTATCCAAGCTCTTTCAGTCCATCACACCTAATATACATGTATTTCATCTAAAATATATGTCTCATTCAAATGTTTATGTTACAGAAAAGTTTTCTTCCATTTCTTTTAAAAAATATGACCTGTGTCAAACGGTTTTATTCTGATGGTGATAAAGATTCTAAAATTAAAGGGTTTGAGAAGAAATGGAAAAAATATTTACCCATAATTATAAATATTATTGACAAAGATTAGTCTCAGAAGATTGTTAAGTGTTTGCATGTCAATGACAATATGTATCAATTGTTTGATATGTCTGGTCTATTTTTAGCTCACCTGAGCCAAAGGCTCAATGTGAGCTATTGTGACCGCCTGTCGTCCATTCACTTTTATTTCAAATGACTTCTTCTCCAAAACCACCGAGAGGATTTCAACCAAATTTCACAGAAATGTACCTTAGGGTGTCCTCTATCAGGTTTGTTCAGATCATGACCCCCGGGCAAAAAATGGCCCCGCCCCACTACTTTTACAGGTTTTTTTTTAAATCTTTAAAATTCTTCTACTCTGACACCACAATTTCTAGAGCTTTGATATTTGGTATATAGCATCATCTAATGGTCCTTTACCAAGTTTGTTAAAATGATGACCCCCGGGCCAAAAATGGCCCTGCCCTGGGGCTTGTTGTTTTTACATAGACTTATATAGGGAAACCTTTAAAAATCTTTTTGTCTGAAACCACATAATCTAGAGCTAAGATATTTGGTATGAAGCATCACCTAATATACCACTACCAGGTGTGTTCAAATAATGACCCCTGGACCAAAAATGGTCTCACCCTGGGGTTTTATACTACTTAACATCAGAATCTGTAACAGTTAAAAGGTAATTTCCTCACAGTTATTTCCCTTGTCCCATCAGCATAGCCATAAGGGACAAAGGGAGATAACTGCATTGGAGTTCTAGTATCTTCAGAATAGTGATTCTATTTATAACTATTTATAATAAAATGTTGAAGGTGAATCAGTGTAGCTGTTTTAGAAGGCATAGAAACAGATTTATCAAATCCATTAGCAAACAGCAGACCCTGATCCTATAGGAGCCACCTTATCTGGGTCCACTCTGTTTGCAGATGCATGAAAACAAGTTTATATGAGGGAAATTAACTTCAGATCCTAAACTGCAGTTCAAAGGTTACAGCAATGGGCAGTAAAAAATCTCCAGGTCAATGCATGACTCTTTGCACGCTAGTGGTGAAGCTGTGATTACCTATGCAAACAGTTTGGATCCAGATGAGAGGCCGCATACTGCGGCGTCTCATCGGGATCCAAACTGTTTGTCATCTTAACCATATTTTTGCAAAAAAATGAAAGTATGTTTATGTTAAGAATTGAAGCAGATGACAATAACGTTTTGTTGCAGACGAAACATTAAAGGCATTATGAAAGGGATGTTGACCTATTAACCCCAGTGTGTAGTGTGAGTGATAGCTAGATGTTATCATGGTGTCTTCCAATGTCTCTCAAATTAGATGTGGGAGATATAGGAAATCCTTAGCTTAAAGATTAACACCTATTCAGCCAATCAAGGAAAATGATCATCACCTAGACTTTTGATCTGGGTCCAAACCCAACTGATGTAAGTCATTGTAATGTTTAAGAAAACTGTGAAAACATGATTATGCAATGGCCCAACTGATATAAGTCATGGTAATTCTTAAGAAAACATGATAATGCATTTGCCCCCCATACAATGATAGGTGTTAAAATTACTACTGTGGATTAAGTCTGCTGCCCAAAAAAGCATCTTAAATATAAAAAAAATTTGTAAAATTTGATGACAACACATTAAAAAGTCCTAAAATGTCTGAATCTTGTATGATATTAATGAAATAACTGAGTAAATATAACTTAATTATAACAGTAGACGTAACTCTTCTCAATATCAATTGTTAAAAATACTAATTACCCATTTAATTGAATTATCATCAGATAGTCACACCTAGAGCTAGAATTATTTCTAAACACCTATTAACCCTTTACTTGTTTGCTTTGACAAAAATTGATCTGGGACTACTCTTGTTTGCTTATGCTTAAAAAAATTGTTATTTCCATAAAGAGAAGTTTTAGCTTTGATAAAAACTGTAAAATCAAATCTATATCTTGTCAAATGTAAACAATGCAGACCCTGATCAGACAGCTTCTATAGCAGCCGTCTGATCTAGTCTACTCTTATATTTAATGCGTCAAACACATTATTTCTCTGAAGAGAAGTTTTTGCTTTGACAAAAACTGTAGAATCAGATCTATATTGTGTCAAAAGAAACAGAGAAGACCCAGATCAGACAGCTTCCATAGGAGTCGTCTGATCTGGGTCTACTCTGTTTGCTAATGCATAAAAACAGCTTTATATGAGGGAAAGGGTTAAACGATTTTTAAAGATATTTTTATTGGTCATTTCACACAAAAACTGGCATTATGTACTGCCTAGCACTTTATATGCCTATATACCTGGGTCAAGGTATAATTGCATAGCTTTATTGAAGTCATTTGAATTTCTCAAAGACCAGTTTTAGGCATTTTGAGCTAAGGCAAAAATGGCACAAGTTGTAAACAGTTTAGATCTTGGTCAACCAGTCACTTGGTATTAGATCTGAATCCAGTTCAAGTTTATTCAGCAGTGAAAGGGTGAAAGCAGTGCACTAAGCTTATTTCATCTGCTAGAAATGTTGTCCACTGAAAAATTAACATGTCAATATATTACTGTAACTCAGGTGAGCGATATAGGGCCAATGGCCCTCTTGTTTATGACATTTAACCCTTTCCCTGTTTAATGTTTATTTCAAATTTCAATACCTAATGAATATTCTTTAACAAAGTAGTTATAAAGAAATATGCAAGGTGGAACATTGTAGACATTTTAGAAAGCAAAGAAACAGATCTATCAAATTCTGTTATGAAAACAGAGTAGACCCTGATCAGACGGCTCCTGTAGGAGCTGTCTGATCTGGGTCTACTCTGTTTGCAAATGCGTGAAAACACATTTGTATGAGGGAAAGGGTTAAGAACGGTTTGGATCTATCTCATCAATCAACAAGATCAAGAACCCTTTCCCTGTTGAATATTCATGTAAGAAATAACGACATCATGAATATTTATTAGCTGAATTTTTATAATGGTATATGTACACAGGATGTTCTGGTTTTGAGAGAAACTGTAGTCAGATCTGTTATAATTTCATAAGCAAACAGTGTAGACCCTGTTTAGACGGCTTCTACAGGAGTCTATTGTGTTTTCAAAGGCATGAAATGGCGTTTGCTAGATAATTTGAGAGAAAAATTAAATGGGAATGCATCAAACAGATGTTTCAGTTGACATAATTGTACCCTCCATAATCAATACAAGTGTGATATGTAGTGGTCACAATGTTAGTTTTTATTGTCAAGTCTGTTTCTTGGCAACTACTGATCAGATTTCATCAAACCTGTATGGGGCACTTTCACCGTCGCTTTGTCATGAAGGGAAGATGTACGTATTATTACAACATTCTGGTTGAATGAATTGTCAGTGTACTGGCCCTTTAATGAATGCAAATAACAAATACAGTAAAACCCCGCTAACTTAATAAACAGCCACTGGCGTCGTTTAAAGCAGGTGGTTGCTAAATGCATTAAGCTACCACCTGCCTGTGCCACCCAGAATTATGCCCATTTCTGGTAGTCACATTAGAGGGGCTTTACTGTACTTTGACAAGTACTTGTGTGGGGGTATTAATCATAGGATGATTCAGTGATAATTCTCCAGATCAGACTGCTCCTAGAGGAGCGGTCTTATCTGGGTCAACTCTGTTTGCAAATGCGTGAAAACACGTTTATATGAGGGAAAGGGTTAATTAAGATGGGTTCTACTGTTCTCGTTTTATTTCACTCTCTATGTGTATCTCACACAGTAATTGTACATCATTTTAGATTCAGACCACGATACACCTGACGATGAGCTGATAAAGATTACCTTTGAACCGAGGCTATGTACATTTGAGGAGGACATATGTGAATCAATGGATCTAAAGCATGAAAAGAGAGTAGAAAGAAGCTTCTGGTATTGAGTTGTAAACTTTGAGCACCTAGCATGTTGTGAATGAATTGTGATCATCTTTACAAAGTGACTCCTGATGAGACATCAAGTAACATGGGATCCATACAGTTATGCGACAGTCTGGTCATGTTTTGAAAAGAAATAGCTGAATTTAAGCTTCATAGAAAAAGAATGATGTACATTGAACTTAAGCTTAACCCTCTCCCTCGGCTTTCCCTGTTCTATGTTTATTCCAAATTTCAATACTGAATATTCATAGACAAAATAATAATAATGACATATGGAAGGTGGAACATTGTGGCTATTTTAGAAAGTAAAGAAACAGAACTGTCAAAGTCCATTAGCAAACAGAGCAGACTCTGATCAGACGGCTCCTATAGGAGCCATCTTGTCTGGGTCTACTCTGTTTGCAAATGCGTGAAAAAGCATTTATATATGAAGGAAAGGGTTAAGCATAATACTTGTGAATTGGTGATTACCTCTGCAAATAGCTTGGATCCTTATAATATGCTGAGAAACTATGCATGTCCTCAGGAGCTAAAATGTTTGACATCCTGATTTCTGTATAGATACTGAATACATCTTGTATTCTGAAAATGAATATGTTGCATAAAAATGTTACGTTTGTGTAACAAACTGTGATCAACATGTTAAAGGTAGAGCAGTCAGTTTGCAACAGGGGATAAACATGATCTTCACAATTTCTTTTGCAACACATTTTTTTTAGCAGAATTCTAAAGTTTGAAAGTTCTTTTGATACAGTTACAGTGATATGAGAAATAAATGACAAAACCAACCAGATTTTAAGCTCTTTTGTTTATTTCCTTCAAAACAAAGCATACGGTAACAAAATACTCTGTAAAATAGAATCATACTGTACATTTATAATATTCACCATGTAAATGAATAGAACACAGGTACTCTGGGATGGTAAATGTTTGACAATAGGGTGTGATAGACTCTTATCCTGCTTCAAAAGAAGTCTTCATCTTCTCCTTACTCCATGAATACTTGTATAAGAAATAATTACACTATGAATATTTATTAGATTAATTTTTAAATGATCAATGAACACAAGAATTCTTGGCCATGGTAGAAATTCCACACTTATTCCATAAGCAAACAGAGCAGACCTTGGGTCTACCCTATTTGCAAAGGTGTATTTATCCCTTTACCTGATAGAAGCGGCTTTTAGCGTGTTTGATTTATTCCTCCGCTGAAGAAAATAGTTCAAATTCATACAGTCATGAACATATTGCATAATAAATATTTTCTATATCCTAGTAGGTGGTAGCTTAAAGCAGGCTGAAAGTAAAGCAGAATGCGCCTTAAGGCGCATTCTGCTTTACTTTCAACCTGCTTTAAGTGGTCATATGTCTTCAAAACTAGAAACAGGCTATTGGGTAAAGGGTTATGGAGCAAGGTTGAGGCCACAGCTCTAAGTAACTTTTGCCTGCAAAAATTGTTTTCTTCAATTTGGAGATAAATACAATGTAGTTTTGATCCAGATTAGATGTAGTTTGGATCCAGATTAGATGCCAAGTAAATAAAATCCAAACTGTTTGCAAAAGTCATCACAAATTAACCCTAGGTTTGGAAGGGTTAAACTTTTTCTCCATGAAAATTTATGTAAGAAATAATGGTGTGATGAATATATATTAGATTAATGTGTTCTAATAGCATATGGACATGGGAATTTTTGGCCATGGCAGAAGCTGTAGAATCAATCATACCTGTATTATATCATAAGCAAACAGAGCAGACCTTGATCAGATGGCTCCTATAGGAGCCATGTGATCTGGGTTTACTCTGTTTGCAAAGGTGAGGCAAGGCGTATTTATGGAGTAAACTTCACTCAGTATGTATTGGTTAACTCATTCTCCCCTAGACTATTTTTAGACTCAACCTCTTTGAATGTATCTACTAAAAAGGAGCATTAACTACAGGAAAGGAAAAAAATTAGAATTTTGTAGTTTGAAACCATTGTGATAAACTGAGCATTTGCTCCTATAGGAGCAAATGCTCTATCACAATGGTTTCAAAAAGTGACTTCTATAGATGCGCAAAAATGCGTCACTAGGGGATAATGTGTTAAAGAGTCGAGCAATTCTGATCTATATCAGAGTTGTTATTGTGCCTGATCTCGATCCAATGTGTTACATCCCCATCCGTACGGGCAGGGTGATAGTAATGACAAAACATCCTACACTTGTACCGCTATACAATGGTAACATAATGAACATATCTGGGTTACCTTAATTTTATGAATATTCAAGTAGAAAAAATAGGAATATTCATTACCTGCTTTCATGTGACATGACTCCAATGGACACTTAGTGGAGAAAATGTCTACTTCCTCATAAACCTTTTCCGTCATATAAATGCCTTTTCATGCATTTGCAAACAGAGTAGACCAAGATCAGATGGCACCTGTAGGAGCCTTCTGATCAGGATCTGCTTTGTTTGCTAAAGGAATTTGATATATCTTTCTTTAGTTTCTAAAATGGCTACAAACTTCCATATTTCATTATAACCATTTCGTTCATGAATATTCAGTAGGTATTGAAATTTGGAATAAATATAGAACAGGGAAAGGTTAATGTATAACTGGATACAAGAGATTTTAAAGTACTACTTCAAACAGTGTAGCCTCACACAATCTGATGTACATGTAGTGTCAGTGTAGCCTCACACAATCTGATGTAGTGTCAGTGTAGCCTCACACAATCTGGTGTACATGTAGTGTCAGTGTAGCCTCACACAATCTGGGGTACATGTAGTGTCAGTGTAACCTCACACAATCTGGTGTACATGTAGTGTCAGTGTAACCTCACAATCTGGTGTACATGTAGTGTCAGTGTAGCCTCACACAATCTGGTGTACATGTAGTGTCAGTGTAACCTCACACAATCTGGTGTACATGTAGTGTCAGTGTAGCCTCACACAATCTGGGGTACATGTAGTGTCATTGTAACCTCACACAATCTGGTGTACATGTAGTGCCAGTGTAGCCTCACACGATCTGGTGTACATGTAGTGCCAGTGTAGCCTCACACAATCTGGTGTACATGTAGTGTCAGTGTAGCCTCACACAATCTGGTGTACATGTAGTGTCAGTGTAGCCTCACACAATCTGGTGTACATGTAGTGTCAGTGTAACCTCACACGATCTGGTGTACATGTAGTGTCAGTGTAGCCTCAATCAATCTGGTGTACATGTAGTGTCAGTGTAGCCTCACACAATCTGATGTAGTGTCAGTGTAGCCTCACACGATCTGGTGTACATGTAGTGTCAGTGTAGCCTCACACATCTGGTGTACATGTAGTGTCAGTGTAACCTCACACAATCTGGTGTACATGTAGTGTCAGTGTAGCCTCACACAATCTGGTGTACATGTAGTGTCAGTGTAACCTCACACAATCTGGTGTACATGTAGTGCCAGTGTAGCCTCACATGATCTGGTGTACATGTAGTGTCAGTGTAGCCTCAATCAATCTGGTGTACATGTAGTGTCTGATCACTGACTACACTACAACATTGAACAACTTAACCATTCCTTCTTATAAACACTTTTTCATGCCTTCCTGTAAGAGCTTTATGATCAGGGTCTGGTCTGTTTGCTTATGAAATTCTGATAGATCTAGATCTTACTCTACAGTTTCTACCAAAACCAAAAACGTCTGTGTACAAATGCCATTACAAAAATCCAGCTAATAATCACTCAAGATTACATTATTTCTTGCATGAATATACAAGAGGGAAAGGGTTAATTAGCCAAACCCTTAACTCCATGAACATTCATGCAAGAAATAATGGCTTCATGAAAATTCCATTATTTTTTAGGGGATATATGAGAGTCGGCTTGTCAATTATTATTTCCACTGGCATCAATTTATCCAAACTGACATTAACCCTTTCCCTCATAGAAACGTGTTTTCACGCATTTCCTAGAGGAGCCGTCTGATCAGGGTCTGCTCTGTTTGCTTATAGAATTTGATAGATCTGTCTTTACTTTCTAAAATTGCTACATTGTTTCACCTTCTATTTTTCATTATAACTATTTTGTCCATGAATATTCAGTAGGTATTGAAATTTTGAATAAACACAGAACAGGGAAAGGGTTAATGCAGACTGAAAGCAATGCAGAAAACTTCCCTAGGAGCTTTCTAAATTTCATTCTGTATTAAGCAACCACTTGCATACAAAATGCAAGAAGTCCCTTTTAAAGTATGTAACATCCTAGATATGTTTAATATATTAGAGATAGCATGTTACATTGAAAAAATGTGATTTCTAAAGAAGATCAATCAAATTCCCTTAAAACGTACATGTATGTACACATTAAGAAATGTCTAAACCCTTTCCCTGTTGCATATTCATGTAAGAAATAATGACACCATGAATATTCATTAGCTGAATTTTTATCATCTTACATGAACACAGGCTTGTTTGGTATTGGTAGAAAAGCAGAGTCCGGTACATCATAACAATGATATGAAACGGCAAATAGGAGCGTCTGATCTGGTTCTACTCTGTTTGCAAAGGCGTGAAAAAGAGTGTATGAAGGCAAGGGTTAACAAATATACATGTACAATGATAATAACCACCATCTAAACAAAGTCTTTAGATTGTTCATTTTAGCTCCAGCTTTATACATCAAGATTATATACAACATAAAATATATCACATCATCTACAAACCCAATACTTTGGCTTCATGTAATCCAATTACAAACTTAATTAAATTTCTTTACTTTATCTACTTTCTAGTCGAATTCATATCCCATTACAACTGAAGAATTCTAATAATCAATACCTCTGCACACTAGAGGAGAATTTGTGATATCCTATACAATCAGTTTAGATCCAGATGCAATGCTGAGTAACTCGGCATCAGATCAGAACCCAAACTATTAGACACACTGACTTTATTTTTAAAAAAATCTAAGAAGCAATGCATGTTGACAATTGTAGCAGACGACAAATTTGGAAGGCAACTCATGTTGATATTTGTAGCAGATAAAAATTTATCTAGCATCATGAGAGTAAAGGAAGTGTAACGATTAATTCTGCAATATGGTGGAGAAATGACAATTTTAGTATTTGAAATATGCCCCTATCTATGACTCTGATAATGACAGACTATTCTACCTCACCAATGTGGCATTGTAGCCCTTTACTTGATAATGAGGCATATTTACGCATTTTCAAATGGAGTAGACGCAGATCTGACAGCTCCTGTTGGAGCTGTTTGATCAGGGTCTCTTCTGAATGTCGATCTGATTCTATAATTTCTGCCAAATTTCATACCTCAGAAAAATCAGCTAATCGAAATTCATTATTTCTGACATGAATATTCACTAAGTAAAGATAGCCAACATCCAGCGAAAGAAGGGCACTGGGACATGTTCACCCTTACAATGCTCAATTTTAAAATCTACCCTTTCAGGTTTGACTGTCTTATGTCGATTTTAGAGGGGTAATTTTCCATAAACTGTAAAATATGACAAACAGTGCCGACCCTTATTTTGGTCTACCCTGTTTGCAAAGGTTGTTTAACCCTTTCCCTATTTAACATGTATGCAAGATTGCATCATGTCATTATTATTCATGCACAACATCAACAAAATGGAACATAGAAAAGGGAGGTTTTTCATTATGGCGGAAACTATAGAATCGGATCTATAAAATTCCGTAAGCAAACAGAGCAGACCCAGATCAGGCAGCTCCTATGGGTGTAATCTGTTTGTAAAAGGCATGAGAAGGTGTATTTATGAGGGAAAGGGTTAACTCAGTTAAAGTATTCAACAATAGTAGACCAAGCCCAGGGTTATAAACGTTTTTCTTGAGTCTGACATCATTCTAAAGCATCTAATACTTGATAATGATCTCAGGCTCAGAAGTTTTACAACCTTGGGCCCATGACTACATTGGAAGCAAGTGTGTTATCAGTCTTCACAGACTGCAATAGTAAAGGCCATAGAGTTGTTTATGAAGAGTGATGGTATAGTCAGCAGCCACTGACACGCTGCCTCTGTTCAATTGTACAGTTTACATGAATCTACCTTGTTCATGTGTCTGTCATCCTGTGATGATTGCCAAACACGACGATAAAATACATTTGGTTAACCCTTTACTCAATGAATATTCTTGTAAAAGATAATGATATCACTAATATGAACTAGGTTAATACTTATAATGGTATATGGATACAGGAATGTTTAGCCCTGGTAAACTTAGATCTATATTATTCCATAAGAAAACCCTGATCAGATGGCTCCTGTAGGAGCCATCTGATCTGTATCTACTCTGTTTGCAAAGGCATTTAAAGGTGTACTTAATGGGTAAAACTAAATAATGTAAGGTAATGCACAATGATTCCCAGGTACCATTACCTTCTACAGAATGACCAAAATAGGACAACTAAACAGTTTTGACTGCCTACAGATACATCTACAAGGTCACCACTTGATTGAGATCAAAGAATTTTGGCATTTATTTCATGTAAATAACTTCTCCAGTGAAGTCAGCAACTGTTATAATTCAAAAACTAAAAGATGTCTATGGACACCGGAGCCTGCTTTACTAAAGATTGTACATGTACCACCAATATCACCAAAAGTTCTAGATTATGACAATTGCTGCTACATACACAGCCAAAATGATCACACATTCTAGAATGCAGCAATAAAGGCAATAAACTTCATATGACACAATCACAAGTTCTAACATATGTAGTTGAAATTTCCAGTTGGCATCATTGTAATTAGAACTAACACGATAATATCAGTTGTACAATCTTTAGTAAATCGGGCCCATTATGCCCTGCATATATATGGTATGCAGGTATGGTATGGCATATGACAATGCCCGTAACTCTAGTATTGCTGTGGCATCTCATAACCATACCCCGAGATGCACATATTCATTAAATTAACAACAATGTCATGAAAGTTAATTATGACAAAAATAGTGGGAATGATGGATAAAGGAAAACATATTTTGGAAACTTTGGCAAAAAGGTATTATAAAGCCTAATAATAATTTTATCTCATGACATGGACTAAGGGTTTTACATACAAAGCCCAATAAACCTCTCTATAATGACTACCAAAAACAGACCTATTTCTGGGTCTTTAACCCTTTACTCTGTGAATATTGTGGGAAAAAATAATGACAGGATTAATATTAATTGCAATGAACATTAATTAGCTGAATAATGACACTATCATTTTTTTTATCATGACAAAAATGGTAGAATCAGATCTATGTATAGATAGATAGATAGATTTAGATAGATTTATTTAGCATATTATATGATAAACAAAAAGAGCAGACCCTAAACAGACAGCTCCTTCATGAGCTGTCTGATATGGGTCTACTCTGTTTGCAGAGGTGTAAAAAGGCTTACAATGTATTTATGGAGTAAAGGGTCAATTGCTTTTTTTAAACTAATCATGTTTAACCCTTTCCCTGATGGATACACATGTAAGAAATAATGACTGCATGAATATCTAGTACAGTGCTCCCTCTCTACAATGACACCCTTTGGGATACGAATAGTGTATGTGTTGTTCAGAGGGAGTTGTTATAGGGAGGGAAAATCAAACATAATTAGCTTGTTTGCAGATCCCCAGATAAGGTGTATTTCAAGAACTAAAACCGTTATGCCTCTATCAAACCCTATGTTGTGACCACTCTTTAGAATCGTCACAAAGTGACGATTCTAAAGAGTGGTCACAACATAGGGTTTGATGGAGGCATAAAGAAAATACTATGGAAAAATTTGTGTCTGGAGCCTTGTTGTTTCGGAAACAGTGACATGCGTTGTTGTAAGGAGGGAATCGTTATTGAGAGGGCCGTTGTAGGGAGGGAGCACTGTAGCTGAAATTTTATAATGGAATATGTACACAGTTTTTTTTGGTATTGGAAGAAACTGTCAAGTTAAATCTATCATGATTTCATAAGCAAACAGAGCAGAATCATATCAGATGGCTCCAAGAGGAGTTGTCTGATCTGGTGGGTCTACTCTGTTTGCAAAGGCATTAAAATGCATCTTTTTCAGGGAATGGGTTAATCAATCAGTGAGAATTATATACATGTATAGAGAGAGACTCTACTCTATCCATAGCACTCTGTCATGGCAACTACAGGCCGTCATGACAACTAAATGGCAAACTACTTTCTTAAAGTTAAGACTTAACACAATCACAAGTACCCTTTATCAGCTAGCAAAAATCACGACAAATTTCCTAAGCTAAAAGTAACAACAAAGTGGCATAACTATGGATCAAAACAAAATCAACAACTATGTATACATGTACCAGCAAAAACAAAACCAGTGGAACCACTGTATAAACACTTTTACTTAACCCTTTCCCTGTTCTATGTTTATTTCAAATTTCAATACCTATTGAATATCCATGAATAAAGTAGTTATAATGAAATATGGAAGGTGAAACTTTTTAATAGCCATTTTAGAAAGTAAAGAAACAGATCTTTCAAATTCCATCAGCAAACAGAGTAGACCCTGATCAGACTGCTCCTTTAGGAGCCGTCTGATCTGGGTCTACTCTGTTTGCAAATGCGTGAAAACACGTTTTGTGGAAAGGGTTAATGAATATTCATATAAAAAATAATGACATTATGAATATCGTATAGCTGAATTTTCATAAAGGCATATGAACACAAGAGTTTTGGTCATGTCAGAAACTGTAGAATCCAGGCCAATATTCATAAATCTTAACCTTCAGAATGTTTCTGTCTATTCTGTAGTGATAAGTGAGTATATATTCATTCACGGCTATTTCAATATTACACATTTCAAATTAGAGCTTTATTTTTCAAGATTAACTTTACCTGTGTCGATTTAATGAAATTAAGGAATATTTAAGACAGTAAGGAATTTTCTTAATTTTCTCCTAGGAGCTTTCTGATCTGGATCTATTGTTTGCTTAAAAAAGTGAAGTGAATCATTAAGTAAAGTGTTAACCCTTTACTCCATAGATATGCCTTTAACACCTTTGTGAACAGAGTAGAATCAGATCTGATGGCTTCTGTGGGGTTTGCTTTGTTATGGAATAATAAAGATCTGAAAATCCTGTATTTACAAGCCATTATAAAATAGATTTATCTATTGAATATTCATGATATCATTATTTCCTACATGTATTTTTATGAGGGAAAGGCTTAATGCATCTACTGCCATGTTTACGTGAGACAATAATTACACTTTTATTGCCATGACTGCACTTTCATCACTATAAATGAATATTTTATATAATTTTGGCAAATACATGTATTTTGGATCCAGTATCTCAGTAATTAATATTTGAATTCTTTACGTAATAGACGTACAAGCCTTTGCAACAAAGTACATCAAAATCAGACGACTCCTGTGGGAGCCATTTTATCTGGGTCTGCTCTGTTTGCTTATGAAATTATATAGATATGTTTCATAAGTTTCTGCCAAAGCAAAAACATCATGTGTTCATATCCTCTTATAAAATTCCAGCTTATAAATATTCATGATGTCATGATTAATTACATGAATTTTCATATGGTAAAGGGTTACAATGATCAATTACAACACAATTCACTTTATATTATAACCATGACCACAATAATACAAGGCTGCAATATCCAATTGCACAATTATAACTGGTTTGAAAGACTTTAAAACAAGAATGCCCCTAACAACAAGCTACCAACACTCGTCTGTACAAAAAAAAACAGTTTAAAAAGAGACATAACCCTACTAATGTCCATTATAGTGTTATAGCATCAGAGCTACTATAGGGAATATAAACATATGATAAATGTGATAGGTACAGCCTTCACTTGTGGCTAAGAGAAAAGTTTTTCAGTACCAATCAAATTAACCCTATACTCCATAGAGACACTGTTTGGCACCTTTGCAAACCAAGAAGGCTCAGATCTAATGGCTCCTCTACGAGTTTATCTGATCACGGTCTCCTCTGTTTACTTAAGATATAACACAGACCTTTTCTCTAGTTTCTACAATCGTATAAATTCCCTTGTTCATGACACCATTACAAAAATACAGCTTATTATTTAATATTCATAGTCAATATATCTGACATGAATATTCATGGAGTAAAAGGTTAAAATAATCTAAGAGACCATTCTAAAGATGGTCACAACATACAGTTTGGTATAAAAAAAAGAGCTACTTTTAGAAAGGATTTAATATACACGTCTCATGTGAGCTGAAAAAAATATTATAACACATCTACATTATATAATGTTGCCTGATACATTCACTGTTAAAAAAAGAAATTTCATCATAAAATCAGTACAAGAAAGGAAAGAACCTTCTTGGTTATCCTAAAATGTTTCTTCTCACAGTAAATTTTATTGGTCAGTAACTCAAATCAAAAGTATTAAAAAAAAGGATAAAACAAAGTAGTCACTTTAGAATGATGAAGTACATTGTAAGTTCACAATTGGCACAGCAATGCATTTCTCCAGCTAATAACAACACTAATCTTTCATGTAAAAGAGTGAATGTTCTCAACACATGGATAACACTAGCGCAATGGCACTAACAATATTTACAAACACAAGACAAAATTATAATCCCACATAAGTTTATGCCTAGACTGAAGATCAATCTGAGATTTGTTCTCTTCCTATCTTTGATCCACTATTCTCATTAAATAATGTCATTGTAAAATTTCAGAAATAATGATTTCATTCCATTGAGTGTTTGAGTTGAGACAAAGAATCATTCATATCATGAGGCCTTTAACCCTTTACCTGTTGAATATTCATGTAAGAAATAAGGAGATCATTATTATTTATTAGATGAACTTTTATAATAGCATATGTATACATGATTTTTTGGTATTGGTAGAAACCAAAGAGTTATATCAATTATAATGTCAGAAGCAAACAGAGCAGGGTCCATGCTTATAATGCTTTTAGTTGAGCCTGAGTTCATTCTGAAGTTTTTGATTGGTCAGATTTGAGCCAAATCAAAAGCTTGAGAACTCAAATCTGACCAATCAAAAGCTTGAGAACTAACTCAGACTGAACTAAAAAGTTTTATAAGCATGGATACAAGTTTCAAAGTGGCATTTTCCTTACAAGAAATGAATCAACTAAAAGGATTTATAAGCATGGACCCTGATCTTGATTAGGCATCTCCTATAGGATCCATCTGATCTGGGTCTATCTGTTTGCAAAGTGGTTTATAAACCTTTACCTTTATATTTATAATGTCATATGAACATGAAAAGTTTTAGCCCTGGTAAACACTGTAGAATCAGATCTATGTAATTTCATGAGCAAACAGAGCAAATCCTGATCAAACAGCTCCTATACGAGTTGTTTGACCCGGGTGTACTCTGTTTGCAAAGGTGTATACATATGGTAAGGTGTATCTATCAGGCAACGGCTTAAGCCAGGTGAACTAATTAGTAATAACCAGTATCTCAACATAAACTCAGATCTAACAATTTCTCAAGTTTAAAGCTTAATGCAGGTTTAAAATAATGCTGAAAACTTCTGTAGGACCTTTCTGCATTACTTTAGTCCCGCATTAAGCTGTCACATGTGTTTCTGGACATGCGTATTGATACATTTTATAGCATGTCTGTATTGTAAATTCTGGAAGGACTGAACTTATAGTTCAAGTTATCCCGAAGTTCGAGTTATCCGTGTTTGAGATATCAAAGTTCCACTGTTCATGTATTTCCTAAAAAAAAAACCAAGCATATTTCCAGCATTGGTAGTGATAGACTCAAAACATTTGGCTATTCTTCTAATCACGCTATTGATAGGTAGTAGAGAGTAAAGAAAGACTAGCAATACATATTTCACAAATAACTTCTCATAAAATATAGAGATAATCAACTTCTTCAGGTTGATATAAAATCATTTCCTCATATCGATGCCGTTTGAGGCCTCATTAAAAGTCACTTTTTCATAAAATTGTTCTAAATAGAGCATCTGCTACAAATGAGTCAATGCTTTCTTTATCACAATGGTTTCAAAACTATATAGGTTATGAAGGAATGGTTTAACATGTCATGAGAATGGGTTGCTATCCGTTAAGAAAACAACTTCAATGTATGACTTTATTTGTACAGGATCACTAACAATTCAAGTGTAAATGCAGCAATTTATTGCAAATAATCAGTTACGCCTCTTCTTCACTTATGTCCTAAACAAGACATGGCCTGATATAGAATCTAAAATACAAGAAACCCATTATGACATGCAAATTGACACAAGACAAAAAATTTGTCTAGTTCAGGAAAGCTTAATGTCAAAGGCTCAAATCTGACCAATCAAAAACTTGAGAATGAACTTAGACTCAACTAAAAAGTTTTATAAGCATGGATACAGGTTTCAAAGTGGCATTTTCCTTACAAAATTTGAATCAGTATCAAACAGTTGGGATCCTGAGAAGACGCCAAGTTACTCAGTGTCTCCTGTGGATCCAAACTGCTTGCAACGGTTATCATGGATTTGCCTATGGTGGCGAAAGAGTTAACATAAAACTTAAATCAATTTTCATAATAGTCAAAGTCTTGCAGGAATACTGATAAAGAGCAGGGATAAAGACGTCACTTGTTCATTCAGTGCCTGCTGTAATGAGGTTCTACTGTAAACATACACATTATTACTATCATATCATTGTCTTATCAGCACCATCTAGTGTTTCAGAGTCAACTACAGCTCCATTTTCAACTTGTTTGCCTGTCAGGTCATTCAGTGGCACCATTTCTGCTGGACGGTTATCACCATGATTATCACCTGATGGGTGTGGAGTTCTTACCTCTATAACTAGGTCGTCAGGTAATGGAACACCTGTTGAAAGGTAAAACAATATGTCAGGCAATAAGTTGATACTGCTACAAACATTTAACCTTTCCCTAATATATATCCTTTTTTACGCCTGTTTTCACGCTCCTGTAGGAGCTGTCTGATCAGGGTTTGCTCTGTTTGCTTATCATCATTGTAGATATGACTCTTCAGTTTCTGCCAGCTTCAAAACTCCTGTGAACATATGACGTCATGAATATTTATTTGCTGAATATTTATAATGACATATGTACAGACAAATGTTTATAATGACATATGTACAGACAAATGTTTATAATGACATATGTACAGACAAATATTTATAATGACATATGTACAGACAAATATTTATAATGACATATGTACAGACAAATGTCCGGTACTGATACAAACTGTGGAGTCAGATCTATTGTAATTTCATAAGCAAACACAGCCAACCTTGATCAGATGACTCCTACAGGAGCCATTTGATCTGAGTCTTCTCTGTTTTCAATGGTGGGGAAACAAGTTAATTAATTTGCCTACTATCTGTTTGTATATACAGTAAAACCCCTCTAGTGCGACCACTTAACGAACAAACATGGCTGTCTTCATAAACAGGTGGTTGCTTAATGCAGGACAAAAGTAATGCAGAAAGCTTCTCTATGAGCTTTCTGCATTACTTTTGTCCTGCATTAAGCTACCACCTGCATCTAGCATCCAAAATTATACCTATTTTAGCATTAGCGGGGTTTTACTGTATATATTTCATTAACGTTTTGAGCATTAAGTAATTCTAAATTTAAACATTGATGTATGCAGCAATTCTCAAAGTAAATGTTTTTATTTATTTTTTTCAAAACTATAGTATCCACCAGTTTGGATCCTGATGAGACACCGGGCTACTCAGTGTCAAATCTTGATCCTGTTTGCATAGGTAATCACAAATTTGTCACTACCTGGCACAGTCAATGTTAGTCTTACCTCTGGTTTCTGGTAATAGCCACACTGTACCACCACACACCATGGCAATAACTCCGAATATTGTAAATGGCAAAGGGGCATAACCCTGTTTGGTCCCCTGAAAAGAGTTTTAAAATTCAACTTTACACCCTAGTTTTTGTTCCATTCTACATATTACAGTACACAAGACTGCTGTAATCCTTTCCCCAAGCTCAAAAACAAGCAGTAAACAAAAGAATAATAGAGTAGAGATCTCTGTAAACCAAACACTCAAAAGAAGTTTAATGTGACCACTTAATGAATAAATATGGGTGTCTTTATAAACAGGTGGTTGCTTAATGCAGGACAAAAGTAATGCAGAAAGCTCCTCTAGGAGAGATACGTTTATTTTGCAAACCAATTGAGAATTCAATAAAGTAAAAAAGAAGGATAGATGCATAATATTTCAGAATTCATTTTATTGTACATTTAGATATATTTAAAATCTGCAGTTTAAAGTTCTTCTAGGCAAACGTTTTGCTAATTATGCATTGCCTTTAAAAATGTATTCTTGTCTGTGTACCATGTGTATTGTAATGATGATTTGCCATAGCTATAAGCATATTATGTATGTTTTATGCAATAAAGAAATTGTATTGTAATTGTATAATTCACTTCTTCTGGCAGGACTTTAACTACAGTCTACTCTCGTTATGGCAAACTTGCTTGATACAAATATCTCTTTGTTACAAAGTTTTTGTAAAGTATTCATGGGAGAAAATGTTAACTTACCTGGAAAACTATAAATGGAGCTACAATGGCACCGATTCTGGCACAGAATGAACATGAGCCTACTCCTATGTTTCTGAAACATAAAAGAAACCTTTCCACTCTTTGCTAGCTCATATTGTCTCAAAACATGCTGCAAATCTGAATGAATAAAACATTTCTCTTTGCTTAAACATTTCCTTAAACTGCTCTGATCTAATATTTCGACCACTAAGGGCCTTTGTCAAAGATTATCATGTCAAAATACACGTCACATTTTTGTTACATGCATTCAGCCATAAAATCAAAAGTCTTTGATTTTATGGCTGAATGCATGTAACAAAAATGTGATGTGTATTTTGACATGATAATCTTTGACAAAGGCCCTTAGTGGTCGAAATATTAGATCAGATCAGTTTAAGTATTTATGTATTATATTAATTCCCTATTTTGGAATATTTTCTTCATTGTAAACATTTCCCTCATTATAATACACTTTCATTCAATTCTTATTTTAAATTTATTGTACTTGATCTAACAGTAAGTTATAACACATTGTTAAAGTTGTAACTTTTTTACTTTTAAATTTAATATATTCAAATTTCAAACTGAAACTATTAATAATGGATGATAAAACAAGAGCACCACATACAGATACCAGTGCTTGTCTGTTACTACAAAAATCAATATTGTAACATATATTTCAACGGTTCCTCACCAAACTGAAGCCATTGTGAAGGTGAAAGTATACTGTTTTATCTCTAATAAATTACCATTTCCTTTCTGTATTGCTTTCAGTCTGTATTATTAACCCTTTCCCTCCTACAAACGCCTTTTTACGAATTTGCAAACAAAGTAGACCAATATCAGATGGCTCCTATAGGAACTGTCTGATCAGGGTCTGCTGTTTGCTTATGAAATTATAATAGTCTTTACCAATACCAAACAGTGTTGTACATATTTCATTATAAGAGTTAATCTATAAATATTCATGATGTCATTCTTTCTTACATGAATATTGAACAGGGAAAGGGTTAAGCTACCACTGTATTTTGAAAACCTATATTTCTTTATAAAATAGTTATAAAATTATAGTGTTTTAGTTCTTTTATTTTCATCATTAGTTTTTCATCAGAAGTAAGGGCATGTTTATTAGAGTGGAGTGTTTATTAGGGAGAATATGGTTTAACCCTTTACTCCATGAATATTCATGTAAGAAATAATGACATCATGAATATCAATTAGGTTAATTTTTAAAATGGCATATAAACACATGACATTTTTACCGAAGCAGTAACTGAATAATCAGATCTATATTGTTCCATAAGCAAACAGTGCAGACCCTGATCAGACGGGCTTATATAGGAGCCCTCTGATCTGGGTCTTCCCTGTTTGCAAAGGCATATTTATGGAGTAAAGGGTTAAGACATATTGATAGAGTTAGCTGTATTAATGTCGAAACTGTGATAAAAAATATCAAAGTTTTTGCACAATGACAAAGTCCAGGTAACACCTACAACAACAACAACAAAGCTATGAAAATTCAACTTTTTAACAGCCACCATAGGAGAAGGGATATACCCTGGTTGTTTGGTGCCATCCATCTGTCCATCTATCCATTCATCTGTGTCTCTTACTTGTATTTCAATTACTCATTTAAATTGTTTGGCAGGAGATATCAATTCACTGAATTTACTTTTCTTAGAAAAAACAGACCTGCTAATAATAAAAAGTTTCTTCTTGCCAAAACTCTGTCAAAGTTGTATGGTATTATCAAGATAGTTTATCAAGGTTTTCCTCACTTACCTTACTACAGTAGGAAAGAGTTCTGCGGAGAAGACCTGTAGTGCAGCCCAGCCCCCAGATATCCCTGCCTTGCCTATCATAGCAAACACTACTGTGATAATGGGTTGTTTCTTGTGAATACCTGCCAAACATAGAAAGTATGGTAACTCTTTGCCTTCATAAATTGTAGGATTTTTCTGACCATGAATACAAGCCTACATGTAAGAAAGCACTGCATTTCAAACAAGAGCTGTCCGCAGACAGCGCGCTCCACTTTCTTTAGTGCTGGATAGGGTATTGGAAGTCTAAGTCAGATAGGGCAGATAACTATAGCAAAATTAATTTTAGGGTTACCTGCCCTTGTGGAATGGTCCCCCTTGTAATAGTTAACATGCATACCACATTTGAACCAAATATCTTGGACAGTTTCTGAGACATGGACCTTAACATAAAACTTAACCAACAATGAAAATTCTAAGTTGAAAAAGGGGCATAACTATGGCAAAATTAATTTTAGGGTTACCTACCCTTGTGAAATGGGTTGCCCTTGTGATAGTTAATATACATACCAAATATGAACCAAATCTCTTTGATGGTTTCTGAGAAATGGACCTTAACAAAAAGGTTTACCAACGCTGACGCCGGCGAGAGGGTCATGACAATAGCTCCACTTTTTGAAAAAGTGGAGCTAAAAAGGTAGATATTCTTTAAGATTTTTATCTTTGTAAGATCTTATATACAGGTTAAGATTTCACATATTCAGTATGTGAAAGCACATCCCTCCCACACCCACTCACCCACATCCACCATTGTGTTAAGCAAGGTCAGTAACATGTATGCACAATAATCAGAAGCTCGTACAATGAAAGTTTTGTCTGCTTGATTATTCATTTCCTATGGTATTAACAAGAGGGCCATGATGGCCCTTAATCGCTCACCTGTTCATAACAGATTAATGATTTCAATGACAGATTGCATAATTTGAAAAATCTTGGTAGAAAACCATCAGATGATGCTACATACTAAATATAAAGAGTCCAGACCTTAAAGATTTTCCTATGAAAAACTGTTAAGCCCCAGGGCGGGGTCAATTTTGATCCGGGGTTCATAATTTGAAAATCTTGGTAGAGGACTATTAGATAATGCAACATACCAAATATCTAAGGTCTATGCCTTACAAGTTCAGAGAAGACTTTTAAAGATTTTTAAGAGAAGATTTTTAAAAACTTTCCTATAAAAAACTGATATGCCCCTGGGCGGGGAAGTTTTCAACCCAGGGGACATAATTTGAACAATCTTGGTAGAAAACTATTAGATAGCGCTACATACCAAATATTAAAGGTCTCTGCCTTACAGTTTTGGAGAAGAAGATTCTTAAAGCTTTTCATATGAAAAACTGAAAAGTCCCAGGGCGGGGCCATTTTTGACCCAGGGGTAATAATTTGAATAATCTTGGTAGAAAACCATTAGATGATGCTACATACCAAATATCAAGGGCCTAGACCTTACAGTTCTGGAGGAGAAGATTTTTAAAGATTTTCCTATGAAAAACTGATAAGCCCTTGGGCGGGGCCATTTTTGGTCCGGGGGTCATATTTTGATTAATCTTAGTAGAGGAAAATTAAATAATGCTACATACCAAATATCAAAGGTCTATACCTTATAATTTTAGAGAAGATGATTTCTTCAAGATTTTTGTATGAAAAACTGATAAGCCCTGGGGTGGGGCCATTTTTGTCCTGGGGGTCATAATTTGAACAATCTTAGTAGAGGACCATTAGATGATGCTACATACCAAATATCAAAGGTCTATGCCTTACAGTTTCAGAGAAGAAGATTTTTAAAGATTTTCCTATGAAAAACTGATAAGCCCCGGGGCGGGCCATTTTTGTCCTGGGGGTCATAATTTGAACAATCTTAGTAGAGGACCATTAGATGATGCTACATACCAAATACCAAAGGTCTATGCCTGACAGTTTCAGAGAAGAAGATTTTTAAAGATTTTCCTATGAAAAACTGATAAGCCCCGGGCGGGGCCAGTTTTGGCCCAGGGGTCATAATTTGAACAATCTTAGTAGAGGACCATTAGATCATGCTACATACCAAATATCAAAGGTCTATGCCTTACAGTTTCAGAGAAGATGATTTTTAAAGATTTTCCTATGAAAAACTGATAAGCCCTGGGGTGGGGCCATTTTTGTCCTGGGGGTCATAATTTGAACAATTTTAGTAGAGGACCATTAGATGATGCTACATACCAAATACCAAAGGTCTATGCCTGACAGTTTCAGAGAAGAAGATTTTTAAAGATTTTCCTATGAAAAACTGATAAGCCCCGGGGCAGGGCCATTTTTGGCCCAGGTGTCATAATTTGAACAATCTTAGTAGAGGACCATTAGATCATGCTACATACCAAATATCAAAGGTCTATGCCTTACAGTTTCAGAGAAGAAGATTTTTAAAGATTTTCCTATGAAAAACTGATAAGCCCTGGGGCGGGGCCATTTTTGGCCCGGGGGACATAATTTGAACAATCTTTGTAGAGGACCATTACATCATACTACATACCAAATATCAAAGCTCTTGGCTTTGTAGTTCCAGAGAAGAAGATGTTTAAGTAAATTGTTGACGCCCGCACGTACGCATGACGCACATACGCACGACGCACGAAGCACGACGCCGGACATAGGATCATCCCAATAGCTCACCTTGGCACTTTGTGCCAGGTGAGCTAAAAATGTGTGCAATCATATGAAAATCAACCATATTGGAGGTACACAGTCTGGTAGTCAAACTGACAAACACATTTTCACATAACCTAAACATGAGACACAGACTTTAATAGCCCATATTTTTTTGTTGTAAGATCTATCCATGGAAGATTTCATTCCTGTTTTATTTTCTACATGATACATTTGGAGGGATGAGCATACTATGTACAATCTATGGAGTGAAGTTGGATCCAGTTGACACTCAAAGTAACTCACCATCTCATCTGCATCCATACTGTTTGTCCCTCTGACAGCAAATTTAACTCTTTACTCCATAAATACGCCTTTCTAAGCCTTTGCAAACAGAGTAGACCCAGATCAGATGGCTCCTATTGGAGCTGTCTGATCAGGGTCTGCTCTGGTTGCTTACGAAATTGTTTATATCTGGTTCTACACTTTCTACTATGAACACAAATGCGTGTGTCCATGTGTTATTATACACAATTAATCCAATTAATATTCATAATGTCATTATTTCTGGCTTGAATATTCATGGAGGAAAGTGGTTAATAAGACAATTTTAGGAAAACAATATGTTCATATGCTTTAAAGGTTAATCATTTCCATGTTGAACATTCAAGTAAGAAATAATGTCATCATGAATATTTATTAGCTACACAATATGTCAGATTCTCCAGATTCTGTCATGATGAAAAATTCGACTGTTCATAGTGCCATTATAAAACTCAGTTTTATAATATTCATGATGTCATTATTTCTTTTAATACATGAATATTCAACAGGGAAAGGTTTAAATTCATAATTCTGAGCAAGAGTGTCAAATTTTGACTAAAATCTAATTCATCTTAAGAATGCTATAGATTGCTTTAATCATTAATGATAACATTTACAAACAGTTTGGATACAGATGAGCTTCCAATCTACTCAGCAGGGCTTTAGAAATTTTCAATTCAAACAGGTCCAGCCAGACATTATGCCATAGAACCGTTGCCAAAACTAATGACATTTCAAGTTTGCATGTGTGGTAGTTTTGAAGGCTTTTAAAGTGGAGCAAGTAACTTACATGATTAATATCATAAATGATTATTTAATTCATGAAACATAGTTTTCATCAGATAGAAGAAACCATCTCTGCGCAGAAGTGTTTTTCCTTTACACTCCAATCAGTTGAGTTACTAGAAATGATAACTCTGGTTAGAGTTTGAAAGCATTGTGAAACTGTATCCAAGTAATGCAGTCCATTCCATTTACTTCATGTTTTTTATATTGTTGTATGACATAAATATAGATGAAAAACTGTTTTGTTTTGTTGATATTAGTTGCATTTAGCCTAGGCGGAATTCGGAAAATTCCGACACCACTAGGCATTTCGAGTTAAAAGTTGGCAAACAGTTGTTTTTACATAACTTGAGTGTGCTAAATCCGAATATGCCGTTTGCCAAGCTATATGTTCCGTATTTAAGGTACAAAATGGGCAGAAAACAAAATGGCCCCCAACAAACACTATTTCCAGCCAAACAAGGATACACTACACCGAAAATCTTGGCGTAACACTAAAATTTCCTGTTAAAATGTTCAAACCACCAATAGAAGACAATTTATTAAAGCTGAATATCCTTTAGTGCATTCAAAGTTGTATCCCGAGCGTTAAGCTAAAATGGCGTAAAACAAAATGGTCGCCAAAACTTTTAATGCAGAAAATAATTAATGTGTTTTATAAATGCATAGTCATTTTCTTCTTATATGTGTATGATTAAAAAATAATTGCACTTTGACTGCGGAAAAATTAGTTGTTAGCTAGTTGTTTATCTCCCTACGCTGACATTCATCAAATAGTGTTGGTAAATTAAACCGTCTATTCTCAAGCACATTGCTGGCATTCGCCAATTAAAACAAAACATGTAAAAGGTGATGGAACTACATTTAAATGCTTTAACTGTAATAAAAATGTAAATATTTTTGTATTGAAAGCTGATTTAGACAGATAAATGGAACTCAAGATATTTATTTCTTAACATTACTTCATATTTTGTTCATCTCAATCATATCTGAAACAGGCTATGTTTTCGAGGGATATTGAGTAGGCGGGGAAAAGCAGAAGGCACCTAAGATGATTTAGAAATCCGAGAAACAGTTAATTGCAATATCTTCATCATCATCATCTTCATATTCAGTAATAGCAATAAAACTCAAATAAACCCATCTGTTAGAATCATATACACTGGTCAACATTAATGGAGAGAAAGGTTGGTACTGGTAGTATTCCTAAAACATATTTAATAAACTTGATATATACTATAATGTTGAGCAATAAAGCTCCAATAAGCCCATCTGTTTGAATCATATACACTAAACATTATTGGAGAGCAACCTTGTGACTGGTAGCAGCCTGTTTCCTGGAATAGATTAAATTAATCCATATTCTATAATGCAGAGCAATAAAACTCATAAAATCTTTTACACACCTTTGCAAACAGAGTAGATCGAGATCAGACACCTAATGTAGGAGTCAACTGATCAGGGTTTGCTCTGTTTGCTTATGAAATTATAAGAGATCTGACTCTACAATTTCTACCAATACACATACGGTATGTCATTATACAAATTCAGGTAATAAATAGTCATGATGTCATTATATCCTACATTGAAATGAATAACTCATTGGATTCTCTCTGATGACCTGCAATGTGTTCATGCAGTTTGAATCCAGATCAAACACCATAAATGTTGGGTCTGATCCTAGGTTCAGACTACTAGTCACTTTACTTCTGCAATTGTTTAAGTTATTATTTTACGTAAACAATCAGGTGAGATATGAAATGCAATTTTTAATTAGTATACATATTTAGACAACTGTAATTTATTTCATTTTGTGATTCAATGTTTTGTTTCTAAAGTTGATGAAAGCACATACCGGTATATGGTATTATTTCTATGACAGATTTGGTTGTTTCATTGCCCTGTTAATATCTCTATAGTGCAAATTGTTCCATTTCTTCATTATAATTTAATGACCGACACTACATGATCATGATTTTGATTTTTGGTATTACCTTCTATTTGATTTCAGTAGTTAAGTTTGTATTACTATTATGATAGTCCACTGTATTGAATGAAAACTATCAAAGGCAATTGTGGCTGTTCAAGATGTTGACATTTATGTATTCCTCATAACCCGTTTTCAAAGAATGTCATTCAATATGCTCCGATTTAAAGATGGTACTTCTAAGAAGAAAAAGAACATCCCAGTGCCTATCATTGTAGAGCAACTCCCTTTGGTGAAAATAAGCTTGAAACTTCACCGGCATTTCAGGCACATACGGGATGTGGTGACCCCATACATTGAAGGACATAGCAAGAAAAATGCTGATTTTTTTTTTCCTAGGGGATTACAACATTTTCAAAGATCTGATCAATGGTGAATAAATATTATTGACAAATTTATCTGCAGGGTATACTCCGTGTCCAATAAGGACACTCTAAATGGGGCAAGATCACAGATGTTCGTAAAATCACTTTCTCCAGATTGCCTACAAGTGATGCTCTGAGCTTCCATTTCAATCTTATTCATTATCAAGCTGCAGTATGGAGGCAGGCTCATAAATGACGACTATATTTGCTTTTCTAAGAAGAAATCGGACCGAATATGGAAGAAAGGTCACTGTTTCTTTTCTTATTGAGGCTACCGGCAGTTTCTGGATCTTGCATGGAACTTATCTCCTGTAAGTATACCACAAGGTGCATGTCTGTACGTTGCAAATGCAGGAATGCCCGTATTGGATAATATGAGTCACAAGTATAAATTTTTGTGAGATATTCAGGCTGTTACGCAAAATGTATACAAATTGACATGTTTAGTTATGAAGACGTGAGTTCGCGCGTATGCAATCGTGTTTATATGCTTTTTTAATATTGTATACATGTTCATTTTAAGGAATTATTTCAATGTATTTGTCTCAAAAAGGCCAGAGAACTTTAGCATCAGTGCAAAAATTTCGATGTGCAAAAAAACAGGCGATGTCAGCACGAGACTAGCATTTGTTCTAGAATAGAAACACATCCTGATGATTATTACGTGTATGTATCTATCTCTGTATGTGTGCTTGCACGCATGCATGCGTGTGTGTGTGCGTGAATATGTGGGGGACTTGTTCTGTGTTCCACTGAATAGATATTTCAATCAGATGTATTTTCGTTGTTATAAAAAATATCAGTAAAAATTTCCTGCATATTTTTTAATTATTATTCATATGCAGCCATTTCGTGTTCCACCATCTTCCCATTATAATTATATATTTACCATACAGCTTGGCAGGCGGCCAACATTTATAAACCCTAAATTATTTTCTGATAATTGAAATCAGTCTTTAAACAATGTCGATTGTACTGCTATATAGAATGTGTATAATTGTTTGGCTGCAAACAGTGTTTACTGGCGGCCATTTTGTTTTACCACCATTTTGGTTTAACCCTTTGGTTATAATTTAGAATGCAATAAAAAGAAATTAAGCTTTTAAAAATTGTCTTCCATTGGTTGTTTGTACATTTTAACAGAACACTTAAATGTTTCACCCAAATTTTCGGTGTAGTGTATCCTTGTTTGCCTGGGAATAGTGCTCATTGGCGGCCATTTTGTTTTCCGCCATTTTGTATCTTAAATACGGAAGATACAGCTTGGCAAACAGCATTTTCGGATTCAGCACACCCAGATTATGTAAAAACAACTGTTTGCCAACTTTTAACACGAAATGCCTACTACTCTTTCATTTTTCACAATTTCTAGAAATCCGACTAGACTAATTGTGCTGCAGCTATGTACAATACGGACTTTTTTTCTTCTGTCAGTTTGCCAAGCCGACTGACAGATCCAGAATGAACCAGTTCCCCTATCCAATTTTTGTCAAAAACATGTCATAGGACTTTCTTTGAATTTGGTCATAATTCAATGTTGTTGGGTCACCACTCCGACTTGTTGATTTATTTTCAGTGGGTTTGCCAGGCTGACTGCAAGAGTCAGATTCATTCTTTAACCTGTTTTTGTCAAAACTGTCATTTGACATTTTAAACATTGCAAGAATACAGCAAAATATGTAGAAGTTTTTTCACTTTTATAGTTGAGCTAAAAATTAGTAAAATCAACTGGCAATTTTCTAGAGCCCTGTTACGCAGAGTATCATTTGGATCGAGACTGTTTGACCCTCTGATTGTCCTTTATAAAGAGGGAATTTAAAACAATTGGCCAACAAAATATTGATCTGTATGGTAAAAGTAAATATGCAACATCAAACCTTACCTGCAAGATCTAAAATGAGAATGGAGAATGAGAACAGCCCTGCAATAAACATTAACATGGACACAGTGAGCCTCCTGCCTAGCTTGTTGTGTACGAGAACGACAAAGACAAGTGCCGGTATCTCCACAAGGCCCGATATGAACAGGTTCATGTATAGGTTCCCAGTCAGACTCCGTGTGTTAAAGTTCATACCGTAATACACAGAGCTGGAAACAAACCTGCAATTGAAAAAGAATGCTGGCCTTAACTTTTTGAGAAGAAAACAAATTACAGTCTACTCTCATTATCTCCAATTTCAAGGAACTGTCAAAATTAATTGGAGTTAACGAGAGTTGGAGTTATCAAAAGTCACTGACATACATTGTATACACGCAATGTGTGCTTATGATACAAGTTTACTGAATTACTGGTATTGAATAAATAAAGAATACAAGGATATGGAACATTTCATTAATCAACTTAGTGTAATGAATGCACTAAGAACATATAAAAGTAAAAGCTTGAATGATACATGTCTTACTGAACGTGCATGTTTATACACACTATGCACACTACTGATTAACTCATGGCAAAGCATAGAGCGAGTTCGACCATCAACCAATGGTCACTACGGTTGATGTTCAAACACAAACTGATCGAAGTTTGGTTTAGCTCCTCTTTAGTTCAACTTTTAGTCCAACCATACTACAACTGTTGGTCTGGCCATAGACACTAAACTGACGTCATTTCCTCTAACGAGACAGTTCGATCAACATTTAGTAAAACAGTAGTCACTACAGCCGATGATTGAACTCGCCCGTAATCCACTTGTGTTTTATGCAAGCCGTCATATGTAATTTCATTTAATTATAAGTTTGACTATTAATGAAAACAACTATGGCGATTATTGGTGTCAATGTTTTGACAGTTTGCAAAGATCTGATATCATTTGAGCGTCGAGGTGACAACCTAGTTCTCAAGTTAATAGAAAGGTGGGAAAGTTTGTCTTCGAGCCCGGCCAACAGGTAGTTCGACTTACACTAAAAATTTATAGTTTGGTAGATTCTCGTCAGACCAAAAAATAAATTGGAGTTAATGAAAATTTGGAGTTAACGAACTTTGACGTATCCGTAGTCAAATTACATAGATAAAAAAGGAAATAATTTGGGACTGAGAAAAAAGTTGGAGTTAGCGAACATTTTGAGTTATCCGAGTTGGAGTAAACGAGAGTAGACTGTAGTTGATAGGGTCTAACCCATTACCTCACTGGCTATTTTTAGATCCAACTTCTTTGAATAAATCTACCGAAAAGGAGCATTTACTAGGGAAAAGGAAATTTTAGAATTGTGCAGCTTTAAAACCATTGTAATAAATAGAGCATTTGCTGCTGTGGAGCAAACGCTCTATTTTATCAAAATGGTTTCATAAAGTGACTTTTACAGAGGCGTATTTATGGAGGAAAGGGTAAACCATTTACTCCTTAAATACACCCGACACCTATTTACTCCTTTGCATACTGAGTAGATTCAGACGCCAAAAAGTAAACAATATCAGATAAAGGGTTAAAACATTTGGATATTGTTACCTGTATCATGAATATAAGACAAATACTAAATCGAATGTTGGACATGCATGCAATGTCATTTGCAAACAGGTCAGACCCAGATCAGAGGGCTCCTAGAGGAACCCTGAACAGGTCAGACCCAGATCAGAGGGCTCCTAGAGGAACCCTGAACAGGTCAGACCCAGATCAGAGGGCTCCAAGAGGAACCCTGAACAGGTCAGACCCAGATCAGAGGGCTCCTAGAGGAACCCTGAACAGGTCAGACCCAGATCAGAGGGCTCCTAGAGGAACCCTGAACAGGTCAGACCCAGATAAGAGGGCTCCTAGAGGAACCCTGAACAGGTCAGACCTAGATCAGAGGGCTCCAAGAGGAACCCTGAACAGGTCAGACCCAGATCAGAGGTCTCCTAGAGGAACCCTGAACAATATCTGCATTGTTTGTCATTCAAAATTCTCCAGCAAGTTTTAGTCTTCTATATTGAGTACATTGTAGACTCTATAGTTAAAAGTGTCAGACTATACAGCACTGATAGAGTTAAAACAATATAGACTCAAAATTTTAGTTTGAAACTTATCATTAACTATAGCAATTCATTATCATTCCAGCTATTCTCTTTAGACCCGATTTATATTCCACATTAAAGATGTGACTGCTGGTCTGTGTCTACATTATTTGCAATACAGAAATACCTATATGAGCACTATATGATCCCTTTTTTAACACGTTACTCCATAAATACGCCATTCTACACCTTTGCATATTTTATAGTAGACCAAGATCAGACAGCTGCTATTTGATCAGGGTTTTTTCGTTTTCTTTTTGACATAATATAGATATGATTCTACAGTTTCTGCCATGGCCAAAAGTTCCTGTGTTTATGTGCTATTATAACAATTAATCTAATTAACATTAATGATGTCAATCTTTCTTACTCATGGAGCAAAGGGTTAATATTGAAATGCTTCTTAACATTTTGAATGATAAACAAAGTGGATTTGGCCAATCACTGTATAACTCTTTGGATGATGAACCAATCACTGATTAACTCTTTGGATGATGAACCAATCACTGATTAACTCTTTGGATGATGAACCATTCATTGTTTAACTCTTTGGATAATGAACCAATCACTGTTTAACTCTTTGGATGATGAACCAATCACTGATTAACTCTTTGGATGATGAACCATTCATTGTTTAGCCTTTTGGATGATGAACCAATCACCGAATAACTCTTTGGATGATGAACCAATCACTGATTAACTCTTTGGATGATGAACCAATCACTGTTTAACTCTTTGGATAATGAACCAATCACTGTTTAACTCTTTGGATGATGTGGATTGGTCCATTATTATTAAATGATAGACTCCATTCGATATGAACAGGTTTAACTTGCAAGAGTATTTCAATGACTGTGAGTTTTATTATTCAAGGGCTACATACCAGCCATACATTAAGATGAGGGTATTTTTGGCTAGTTTCCAGCTGCTGAACAAATGCCAGTAGGAGTACTTCCTCTGTTGCTCCTGTTCCGCTCGTTGTGCCTGTAAAACAAGTAACCAGTTACACAGAACTCCAGAAAAGAAGTGTACTCAGATAAGATAATTACAAATCAAAATATTTTCAATAACTGCTCCTTTATTTCCCCACCAAATCCTATGCTGAGAGATCCATGTGGTCTCTTTATATTGAGGAGATCAAAGAGAGCAACTAGCTCTGACAGGAAATTATTATCCTCATTATTATTATTTCAATATCATCATTAAACAATTTCATTAATTCTGTTCTTATCTGAAGGTCAGGCTCATAGCATCAGTCAGCAAACAAAATAATGACTCGCAGCCATAGATAAGGAGTGTACAGTAGGACCTGCCTATAGTGACTACTTAATGCATATCCATGGTAGTCTATAATTGACCTATAATTTTGATCTTTGACCTTAAATTTGACCTTGACATGGCATCGCTCAAAAGTTGACTAATATGAGACGGATATACATGCTAAGTAAGAAGTCCATATCTCTAATGGTTCAAAAGTTATGGTCAAGGTTAAGTTTAAGACAATCCAATAAAGACACACACCAAAAAGAGCACAGCAAGCGGGTGCCAACGCTTGTATGTCGTCATTGTCAAGTTGAACAAGCATACCAAAAAGGAGGGTTGTAAATGAAAAATTGAAGAAGATATGGTCAATGTTAAGATTTCGGACGACGACAACACTGACGTGGACGCCGGAGTTACGACAATAGCTCTTGATTTCTTCGTAACAGATGAGCTAAACATGAAGGTTGTAAATGAAAAATTGAAGAAGTTATGGTCAACGTTAAGATTTCGGATGACGACGATGCGGACGCCAGAGTTACGACAATAGCTCGTGATTTCTTCAAAACAGACGAGCTAAAAATCATAATCAAGTCCCAATCTAGATATCAGGCATAAAAAATTCAGTTTATTAAAACATAAAGTCATTATTTATCACATGAATAACATGGGGAAAGGGTTAAAGACTGAAAATCAAACTTTTCAAGTGCTCACTACACAGATGCTTTACAGTAGTGAACAACTCCATACTCCATACCTCTGCGTAATGTCGTAGTCCAGAGAAGTCTGGGACAGGCTTTTTGTTGAACTTGGCCATATTAGTAAGAATTCGCTCCGCCTTTTTC
Source organism: Azorinus chamasolen (assembly GCA_963576725.1). NCBI lineage: Eukaryota > Metazoa > Mollusca > Bivalvia > Cardiida > Solecurtidae > Azorinus > Azorinus chamasolen. The sequence goes on along the minus strand of OY755239.1, from coordinate 30,617,375 downwards.
ACACGACCTTTGCTCAGCAACCAGCGAGGACTCTCTGGTACAAACCTTCATTGAGGAGATACAAAGTACTGAGTTTAACTCTGTGAATGTGGGAAATGAGTTAACCCTTTCCCTCATAGAAACGTGTTTTCAATCATTTGCAAACAGAGTAGACCCAAATCAGACGGCTCCTAGAGGAGCTGTCTGATCAGGGTCTACTCTGTTTGCTTATGGACTTTGGTAGATATGTTTCTTTACTTTCTAAAATGGCTACAATGTTCTACCTTCCATATTTCATTTTAACTATTTTGTCAATGAATATTCAGTAGGTATTAACATTTGAAATAAACATAGAACAGGGAAAGAGTTAACTAGCCTTTCCAAACTGTGTAGACCAAGATCAGAGTGATGCTGAATGTGCTTCCTACAGCAGCTGTCTGATCAGGGTTTACTCTGTTTGCAAAGGCATCAAAAGGCATCTCTATTTTATATTCTCTTTTGAAACATCATTAGTCTATCATACATTTCATCTAGATCCAAACTGATTTTACCTAGGATACCACAGATTTCCCAGTAGCATGCAAAGATTATCAGGTTGCAAGTGTAACAATGAAAACAGAATTGTCAAAATGATATAGACCGCGATTAAGCCTTTCCTCCATAAATACGCCTTTCTAAGCCTCTGTAATAGTCACTTCTTGAAATCATTGTGATGAAAAGAGCATTTGGTCCTATAGGAGCAAATGCTCTATTTATCACAATGGTTTTATATTACAAAATTCTAAATATTTCCTTTTCTCTAGTTAATGCTCCTTTTCGGTAGATGCATCTAAAGAGGTTGGATCTAAAAATAGCCTATGGAGGAAAGGGTTAAGCCGCTACAAGCTTAGTGCTAAAATAATGATTAACAGAGCAAAATAAACTTTACTCCATAAATACATATTTCTATGCATTTGCAAACAGAGTAGATCCAGATCAGAGGCTCCTACAGGAGCAGTCTGATCAAAGTTTTTCTGTCTGCTTATGAAATAATAAAATATGAATCCATAGATTCTACTATGGCTAAATATTTCCGTGCCCATGTACCATTATAAAACTAATCTTATCAATATTCATGATTTCATTATTTCTTACATGCATATTCACGGAGTAAAGGATTAAGCACATACCACCAGGCAAGTAAAATGAATGTACTGGCACATGAGGTAGCTATGATCAGGTACTGCCAGTCACGTATGAAGTATCCCCAAAGAGCTAATGCCATCAGTCCAACAGCCCAAAGCCCTATACAGCCACAAAATGTCCTCCATTCCGGGGTGACTAGCTCTAGTGGCAGCACAAAATTCACCACAAGGACACCTGCACATAAAACATATTCATTAAGTATAAAAATAAAAAAAGAAATAGAAATGGTTTACCCCTTACTTGATAAAGACATACAGTAGAATCCCTCTACACAAGATGTTAAAATTAGTATCAGTGTGGTCTGTTAGACAGGTGGCAGCTTAATGCAGGCTAAAAGTCATGCAGAAAGCTCCAAAGGAAGCATTCTGCCTGACTAATGACTTTCACCCTGTAGGAAGCAGCCACTTGTCAAAAATGAACTAAATTGTTTTTTATTAAAATTCTTGTTCAGAGGGGCTTTACTGTATTTAACATCTGCAAGCAGTCCCATAACATACAAATATAATATCCAGAAGAAAGGTTTGGGATTTTCAAACTCTATACAATATTTCATCGGCTCTTTGGTAAAGATGATTTTTCAGAATTACAAGCCAGAAATTATCTTTTTTCTCTGGAAAATATTTTCTGAGTCAATTTAATAAATTATCTATAAAAAAAGTATAATTAAACCTTGAGGAAATTTTCTGTACAAAGTAGGAAAGTTGTAATTGCTTACAACTTGGATGCAAGACACCTTTTATCCTTAAGTTTATTAAAGACTTCTGAAGAGTTTTTAATAGACCAGAAGAGATTTATTCCAGAATTTTCATAAAGTCATACATAACCTTTTCTCTCAATGGAACATTTATGCATGAATTAATCACTTCCTGAATATTCATTAACGTTATTATTATAATGTAAAATTTTCATGGGAATTGTTGGCTTAGACAAGATCTATATCAATTCATAAGCAAACAGAGCAGACTCTGGTCAGATGGCTCCTACAGGAGCTGTCTAATCTGGGTTTACTCTGTTAAAAAGGCGTGAAAAAAGTGTTAATATGAAGAGAAGGTTTAAAAGACTGAAATAATAATCAACTTTAAATTAACATTTATAATTGATGGAATCTATATAATATTCATACAGTATATTATCGGATTTAGAAGAGTTTAACCCTTTCCCTGTTCTATGTTTACTCCAAATTTCAATACTCATGGACAGAGTATTTATAACTAGAACTGTAAGCCAAAGGCTAACGAATACCCCCCCCCCCCCCCCCCCCCCCCCCCCCCACCTGTCTGCTTGTCAGAACACCTATTATCAATCTGAACATATGTACATACAGAAACATGAAGAGATTTAAAAACAATACAGGCCCCAACCCAATTTATGTAATAAAAATGAAGAATAATTCAGAGAAATAAGACCCTTTCATGAGGTTTTTGTCAAATCCAAAGTTCTAAAGCTACGTACCTTTTCAGAAAAACATTAAGTTCAAGGACCATAACTCTGACAAAATATTATTCAACCAGACCGATATTTCAACTTAAGCTGTATCTCATCTAGATTTATTTTTATGTCAAATATGAAGTTAATATCTGCGACCACTTCCAAAGAAAGACCGGAAAATTGAAAATTTGACAAAAAAATAAAGTTCAAGGACCATAACTCTGGCAAAAATTATTCAAACAGACTGAGATTGGGAATTAAGCTGTAAATTATCTAGAGTTAGCTTTATGCCAAATACAAAGTTAATATCTGCAATCACTTCCAAAACAAGAGCTGTCCGCAGACAGCGCGCTCCACTTTCTTTAGTGCTGGATAGTGTAGTGGAAGTCTAAGTTAGAAAGGGGAGATAACTATAGCAAAATTAATTTTAGGGTTATCTTCCCTTGCAAAATAGGTCCCCCTTGTAATAGTTGACATGTATACCAAAGTTGAACCAAATATCTTGGACAGTTTCTGAGACATGGACCTGAACATAAAACTTAACCAACAATGAAAGTTCTAAGTCGAAAAGGGGCATAACTATGGCAAAATTAATTTTAGGGTTACCTAACCTTGTGAAATGGGTTCCCCTTGTGATAGTATACCTACATATCAAATATGATCCAAATATCTTTGATTGTTTCTGAGAAATGGACCTTAACAAAAAGGTTAATCAACGCCGACGCCGACGAGAGGGTCATGACAATAGCTCCTCTTTTTGAAAAAGTGGAGCTAAAAAGTCTGGAAAATCCCAAATTTGAAGATAAAATTAAAGTTCAAGGGCAATAACTCTGGAAATAATTATTCAACCGGACTGAGATTGTAACATATGCTGTACCTTATCTAGATTTAGCTTTGTACTAAATATAGAGTTGATATCTCAAGTCAGTTCCATAAAAAGTTCAGAAAACGAGAAAACATAGGTACGGGACTAAAAAGGGGAGATAACTCCTGAAGTAGTGGTCTGATCCTAAGGGAAATATGCGTTGCACAGGTTTATATGGTCATATAGCTATATATGAACTTTCAATAAAATTGAAGCAAAACTGTAGAAGAAGAAGGCCGGACAAAACTGTGTCCACGGACGGACAGACGGACGGACAGATGGACAGACGGACGGACAGACGGACAACCTGATTCCAGTATACCCCCCCCCCCAAACTTCGTTGTGGGGGGTATAATTACATGTAAATATGGAAGGTGGAACACTATAGCCATTTTAGAAAGAAAAGAAACAGATCTATCAATTCCATTGGCAAACAGGGTAGACCCTAATCAGTATGACGCCTACTCTGTTTGCAAATGTATGGAAACTGTTTATGTGAAGGAAAAGGTTAACCCTTTCCCTCATATAAACGTGTTTCCACGTATTTGCAAACAGAGTAGACCCAGATCAGACGGCTCCTAGAGGAGCCGTCTGATCAGGGTCTGCTCTGTTTGCTAATGGAATTCGATAGATCTGTTTATTAACTTTCTGAAATTGCTACAATGTTCCACCTTTCATATTTCATTATAACTATTTTGTCCATGAATATTCAGTAGGTATTGAAATTTGGAATAAACATAGAACAGGGAAAGGGTTAATTGTTTGCCATCTATCTGGTCACATCCTAACATACCTCCTATGAGTGCCCCTATCACAAACCGCAGACCAGCATAAACCATCCAGGTGCTAGCGAAGGCACTACAAAACCACATAATCACCAGGACAGCATGCTCTATAAATAAAATATTCCTGCGGCCAAACAAGTCGGCCAGCTGACCAGTAAGTACAGCCCCACACAGGACCCCAGCCATCTGTATGGATGTTATGGTGTCGGCAATATATTCCTTGTCACATACCAGCTGCCACTGAAAATAAACAAGCATGGATTTAACTCTATATGTCATATAAACATCTTTTTCAAGCCTTTGCAATCAGAGTAGACCCAGATCGGACAGCTCCTATAAGAGCCATCTGATCAGTATCTGCTCTGTTTGCTTATGAATTATATAGGTCTGATTTTACAGTTTCTGCCATGACCAAACAATCCTGCACTTATTAACCATTATAAAAAAAATACAGCCGATGAATACAGCATTCACAATGTCATGATTCCTAAAATATTTACAACTGAGAGGGTTAATCAAGCTGTTACACCTACAACTAAAGTACAACTATAAACCAAAGGCTTCATAAACCCATGTTTATGTCTTTGCAAGCGGAGTAGTCCAAGATCGGACAATTCATACAGCATCAGAGTCAGCTCCGTTTGCTAAATGCTACAGATCTGATTCGCTACCGTTTTCCATTGCAATAAATTTTATATTTTCGAACAAGAATTAGATCAATCTTAATTCATGATAGGTGAAGTCTTGTACGAAATGTTATCAAATAAAGGGTTAACCCTGTACTCCATAAAAAATCCTTTCTTTGCCTTTGTAAATAAATTACACCCAGAACAGTAGACCCAGATCAGACAATTTCTCATGAGGGTCTGCACTACTTTTTTAACAATAAGATAGAGAAGAATTTTACAGCTTCTTCCATGGCCAAACACTCCTGTGTTCATGTGTCATCACAAAAAATTAATTAATATTCAGTGTCATTATTTCTTACCATAACCCATTACCTCATAGGCTATTTTTAGATACAACCTCTGAATAAATCTGCCAAAAAGGAGCATTAACTAGAGAAAAGGAAAATGTTTAGTACTTTGTAGTTTGAAACCATTGTGATAAATACAGCATTTGCTCCTATAGGAGCAAATGCTCTATTTATCACAATGGTTTCAGAAAGTTACATTGTCGTCAAAAGTCGTCAACATGAGGGAATGGGTTAATATTGCTGGAGTAAATAATTAATAAAGATTTTACTAACCTGGGTCACAATAGAATTGATGTCGTCTTCAAATCTTAAGTTTGGACACACCCTTCCATTAGGACAAACATTCCTGTCCACCGGCAGATAAACCGACGATGTGTTTGTCAAAATCTGGTACATATCCAAAGTCTCATAGCTGTTGATTGACTTGACCAAGTCTGGTTCCGTGCTATTCACTAGCAGAGACTCATGCAGTTTCTGCCAGTTTGGACAGTACCAGTCTGACCGTTGATTGAGCAGTATAGGTGTCAGCATGGCCCAAGCTAGAGGAGTCTCAAACATACTAACCAGCACAAAGGCACGTCCCTGGTATGGTCCAAACGAACCAAGCCGCCGCAGAATATTTTCATATTCTGACATTGTCCTAACTTTTTAAGTAACTTTGTAAGTGTAAAAACACGACTTTATGGATAGTTTGAAATGAAATGAAATTTCCAGTCTCAGCAGGAACTAGAGTCCTCTTCTGTCAAATACATTTTGTCTCTTTTGCTTCTCACATGAGGAATCTAAAAAGGAACAAGAAAGTGAATAATTTTTTTGAAAGAAAAGGTCCACAACTCTAGCATTCCAAGGTCCACAACTCTAGCATTCCAAGGTCCACAACTCTAGCATTCCAAGGTCCACAACTCTAGCATTCCAAGGTCCACAACTCTAGCATTCCAAGGTCCACAACTCTAGCATTCCAAGGTCCACAACTCTAGCATTCCAAGGTCCACAACTCTAGCATTCCAAGGTCCACAACTCTAGCATTCCAAGGTCCACAACTCTAGCATTCCAAGGTCCACAACTCTAGCATTCCAAGGTCCACAACTCTAGCATTCCAAGGTCCACAACTCTAGCATTCCAAGGTCAATGTGAGTGATACTAGCAGAACCAGTTTTCCTTATGGCAACAAAAAAGTAGATTTTTATGTTTGATAACATAACTAAATACTGTGTTTGTAATACATGTTGAACAAGAGTACCGCATACGGTACATAATACGCCCACTTGCAAACTTTCTCTGATTCAACATGCCTTATAAGTGTTGACATTTTCTAATCTGTGCTTCAGATCTTGATTTCCATATTAAGGTGATACTATTTTTTTAAAAAATGAAGTGAATATCTTATTAAATAAAAAAGTTACAGCTAATCCTCATTTTTGCAGATTTTTGTAAAGTGCAACGGCCATAACTCTGTAAAGACAAACTGAATGAACCTCAAAATAAACTCAGCTTCAAATTTTGTTGCTTAAAACATTTGTGTTAAGTTTCATTGATATCATTTTAATAGTTTTCCCAGAAAACAACAGACAAACTAAAAGTTGACTGACAAACAATGCAACGAACACACAAAGTTCAAGGACCATAACTTTTGAATAAAATGACATATCAATTCACATTAAGGTTTAACCATATAAAAAAATTGAAGTAAATATCATTTCAAATGAAAAAGTTATGGCCATCCTCATATTTGCATAGATTTGCATTATTTTTTTAAGTGCAAGGGCCATAACTCCGAAACAACAAATCAAATGATCCTCAGAATCAAATCAGCTTCAGGTCTTGATGCATTAAACATGTGTATGAAGTTTCATTAATATCTGTCAAACAGTTTTGCCAGAAAACAGCGGACAAACTATATGCATATATTTGCATTATTTTTTAAGTAAAAGGGCCATAACTCCGAAACGACAAATCAAATAAACCTCAAAATCGACTCAGCATCAGATCTTGATGCATTAAACATTTAAGTTTCATTAATATCTCTCAAATAGTTTTCCCAGAAAACAGCGGACAAACTATTTGCATGTATTTGCATTATTTTTTAAGGACAAGGGCCATAACTCTGAAACGAAAAATCAAATGATCCTCAGAATCAACTCAGTTTCAGATATTGATGCATTAAACATTTGTGTGAAGTTTCATTAATATCTGTCAAATAGTTTCCCCAGAAAACAGCGGACAAACTATTTGCATGTATTTGCATTATTTTTTAAATACAAGGGCCATAACTCCGAAACGACAAATGAAATGAACCTTAGAATTGTCTCAGCTTCAGATCTTGATGCATTACACATTTGTGTGAAGTTCCATTAATATCTCTCAAATAGTTTTTCCAGAAAACAGCGGACAAACTATTTGCATATTTTTTAAGGACAAGGGCCATAACTCTGAAATGAAAAATCAAATGAACCTCAGAATCAACTCAGCTTCAGATCTTGATGCATTAAACATTTGTGTGAAGTTTCATTAATATCTCTCAAATAGTTTACCCAGAAAACAGCGGACAAACTATTTGCATGTATTTGCATTATTTTTTTAAGTAAAAGGGCCATAACTCCGAATCGACAAATCAAATGAACCTCAGAATCGACTCAGCTTCAGATCTTGATGCATTAAACATTTGTGTGAAGTTTCATTAATATCTCTTAAATAGTTTTCCCAGAAAACAGCGGACAAACTATTTGAATATTTTTTAGGACAAGGGCCATAACTCTGAAACAGCGGACAAACAAAATGTTGACGGACGAACGAACGAACGAACGTACGAACGAACGAACGAACGGACGGACGGACGGACGGACAGGGCCACGACAATATACGACCACCTTTATTAGGTGGGCGTATAAAAAGAGCTTACTTGGGTGATGGGGAATAAAAAACTCCGATTAAATCATTGTTTTATTGACTTTTAGTAGAATATTACTAAAAAAAGTTGGTTTGGGCAATTTTAGGGGGGCGCGGACAGCTATGCCCCACTCTAAATCCGCGCTTGCAATGTTAGTGATAGTTGCAGAGCTAATTTCCTTATGGTACCAAACATTTATGATTTATTATTTTAGTCTAAACATTTACGTTTCATAGAACTTGAAATGTGTACATAGGACACTGATACCCCCACTTCAGATTTTTTGTCACAGAAAGTAAGGGTCATAATCCTGTATGCAACGACTGAAGCGATTTACATGGCTATCGAATTTGACCAAGATATAATGGCCACAAACATGTGTATAATGTTTGATGAGATATTTTTAATGTCATTTTTTCAAATAAAGGGCCGCAACTCCTAAACGACTGAAGCTATTTACATCATTATTACACCTGATCAAGATATAATAGCCACAAACATGTGTGCAAAGTTTGGGGAAGATTGGACAAATACTTTCCAAGAGTCTGGACGAAATATTTTTGAAGTTATTCTTGCAAATAAAGGGACGCAACTCCTAAACGACTGAAGCGATTTACATGGTTATCGAACTTGATCAAGATATAACTAGAGGTTTTTGTCACAAAAACGGATGTCTCCCCTCTAATAAAAGCAATATGTAAAGGGAAATCACTAAAAATGTTATGGTCTTAATGAATGATACTTCCCCTCATTATGCGTTTTCCACACTACATTTTTCAAGAAGAAAATGAGAACAGCTAATAACTCCAAAAATACTGATACCAGATTAATGGCCATTGTGCATGACACTTACTTTCATCATGCTCTTTCCAAAAATAAAATGTCATTCCAATAGCATCAGTCGAACAGGAGTTATTGATCGGCCAAAAAATGAAACAAAGGGCAATAACTCCAAAAGTATTGAAGCCAGAATTATGGCCCTTGTTCATGACACTTTCTCTCATCATGCTCTTTCCATGTATGAAGTTTCAATACGATGGCAAGAGCCATGTAGGAGTTATCGTCCGGACAAGAAAGAATTAAACAAATGTACAAGGGGCAATAACTCTAAATTTATTGAAGCTCGAGTTAAGGATCTTATAAATGCATGACACTTTCTCTTATTGTGATCGTTCCATGTATGAAGTTTACTCCAATGGCATGTGTCACATAGGAGAAATCATCCGGACAAAAAAATTGTGATTTATTTTACAAAGGGCAATAACTCCAATATTAGTGAAGCCAGAGTTATGGACCTTGTGCATGACACTTCCTCTCGTTATGATCTTTCCATATATGAAGTTTCAATCCAATGGCATGAGCCATGTAGAAGTTATCGTCCGGACAAAAAAGTGTGATTTTTTTTACAAAGGGCAATAACTCCTATATTAGTGAAGCCAGAGTTATGTATCTTCTGCATGACACTTCCTCTCATTATGTTCTTTCCATATATGAAGTTTCAATCAACTTGCATCAGGCATATTGAAGTTATTGTCCGGACAAAAAATTGTGATATTTTTAACAAAGGGCAATAACTCCAATATTAGTGAAGCCAGAGTTATGGACCTTGTGCATGACACTTCCTCTCGTCATGATCTTTCCATATATGAAGTTTCAATCCAATGGCATGATCCATATAGGAGTTATCGTCCGGACGAAAAAGTGTGTGTTTTTTTTTTACAAGGGGCAATAACTCCTATATTAGTGAAGCCAGAGTTATGGACCTTGTGCATGACACTTCCTCTCATTATGCTCTTTCCATAAATGAAGTTTCAATCAACTGGCATCAGGCATATTGAAGTTATCGTCCGGACAAAAAGTGTGACGGACAGACGGACGGATGGACAGACGGACGGACAGACAGACAGACAACTCTCACGAAAACAATATGTCTCCCCCATATAAATATGGGGGGAGACATAATAACCACAAACATATGTGTAAAGTTTGGTGAGGATTGGACAAATACTTTCCAAGAAAGAGTGCGGACAAGATATTTTAAAGTCATTTTTGCCAACAAATCCTTCGGACGAGACTATAAACCGAGGTCCGATGTATCAGTGTTTTACACTGGGCATCTAAAAGAACCAGAGAAACTCAGTCGATAATAAGAGTAGGGCATCACACCCTGGTTTCTATGTATCCTCTCCCCTCTCTCTGGGGCATCCAATTAGCCCATAGTGAGCAGAAACGGACTTTAATCAACACAAACAAACAAACAATAAATAGCCGCAACTACTCAACGACTGAAGCGATTTACATGGTCATCAAGCTTGACCAAGATATATAATGGCCACAAACATGTATGACAAAGTATGGTGTGGATTGGACAAATACTTTCCAAGAAAGAGCACAGACAAATTCTAGATATGCATATGCACGGACGTACGTACGGACAAGGGCAACCCTATATGCCACCACTATGTGGGGGGGCATAAAAATTCCAAACTGTTTCTGATATATGACTCCAGGATGCAGGGATGGACAAACACATAGACAATGCCAAAACTACACAGTACATCCCTCTGCCTTACCATATTATCTCTAATAAATGCCACCATGGCATAACTTTTTTGCTTTTTGCAAATTATACATAGACTAGTTGTGTGGTTGCTTAACCCTTTCCTCCATAAGCTATTTTTAGACCTAACCTCTTTGAATAAATCTACCCAAAAGGAGCATTAACTAGAGAAAAGGAAAATTTTAGAATTTTGTAATTTGAAACCATTGTGATAAAAAGAGCATTTGCACCTATAGGTGCAAATGCTCTATTTATCACAATGGTTTCAAGAAGTGACTATTACAGAGGCGTAGAAAGGCGTATTTATGGAGGAAAGGGAATTTTCTGCACTACTTTCATTCTGCATTAAGCAACTACCTGTATTTCGAAGCTCTTATATTTCTTCATTTAATAGGGCGTTAATAAAAAAGTACATGTATACAACTGAATATGTATTGTATAGCAAACAGTTTAGGAGCCCTCTGATCAGGGTCTACACTGTTCGTCTATGTTCCTTATATGGAATCATGTTAGCAAATGGGTTAAGCAGCATGATCATTTTTAAAAACAGGGTACGGTCTTGTTCTACACTGTTTTACCCTCTGAATATTATTAAGATTAAAAAGTCGATCTAGGTCTTTTATAAATGAATGTGCTGTACCTGTAGTCTTACTATGTCATCTTGCTTTCGTACCTTAATGTAGGTAAACAATAAGTTATATGTTTTACTCAAATTGGGTTACAACCTGTGTATAGCGACAAACTCAGGGTTCAAAATTAACAGTTGCAAGTGGCAGTTTTGCTACCAGAAATGTCCACCTTGCCATCTGATCTGAAAGTCAGTGGCAAAATCTTGCCACCAGAAATAATTGGGTTGAACTCAAAACAATCAGAAAAATATTTCTTAATAGGTTCATCAAGATAGAAGACTTAATTCTTTTGAGTAGGTTTCTTCATTTCAGATCCAAACTTTCGTTTGAAACTGTCACAAGGTTTTGGATCTGAAATGAAGCAACTTTCTCGAAAGAATTAGAATACTTCAAGAATTATCGGACCACAGTTTGGTTTTTCTTGCTTATTGAAAATTTCCGTGTTGCTTTCTATTTTCCTATTTTGCAAGCGGGTAAGAGCATTTTGCCACCAACTTTCAGATCAGGTGGCAAGTACTTGCCACCAGGGAAAAAAGTTTCATTTCTATCAGGGGGCTTTTGATCACCTTGCATTTTCCATCAGGGGGCTTTTGATTGCCTTGCATTTTCCATCAGGGGGCTGGAGATTTTGCAGCAAGGGGGGCTTTTGATAAGGGGGCTTTTGAGCGTCCCCCAGTTGGCATACATCTTTAACCCTTATCACATCAATATGTCCAGCAAACAGTCTGAATCCAGAGTAACTCAGTCTCATCCAGATCCATGCTGTATGTCACTCAGACTAAATGTTCATTGACTTTGTAGCACTTTAAAAATTGAAGCAGACTAGAACTTTAGCAGACGACACATTTATTGGCAGGATAAGGGTTAACTGTGTTTTACCTATGGACTCGTACAGCGATTAAGACAGTACTTGCCTATCATATTCATTATAATATAAAGTTTATATATCAACTGCATTCATTTTATTATAAACTTAATGCAACAGATATTCTTTGATTGTAAATACAATACAGTCCTGTCGTGTATCTGTTACCGTAGTAGTTCTATTGTTCCATGTTTGTTCTCTAATTGTAGGTCACATTATTTACTAATCAAGTGTGCCAATATCATGAAATAAAATGCATTGCTATTTCAGTTGAAACATCTGACTTATTTTTAAACAAGAAAAGGATGTGGATCGACATCAAACTGGGTTTTCTTTCACTATTAACTGTGTGCAAAGCTCTTTATCAGATACCCCTGCTTATCATGTATAGTCTTGGTTAAGTCTATGTCTTGCATTGGGAGACCACTGAAAATAGTTGATAAAAATCAAATAAGAGATGCACAATGGCATTATATGCGGAACATTCTTTCAAAGACACATGAAATTCGTTTTAAGGATTTAGGAGGAGTTGCGCTCATGAATTGAGTGCCAAAACTCCATGTGCTATTATGGCTAAGTCCATGTTTTGTTATAGAACATCACGAAGCATTACATAAGGAACATTACTGTCAAGGTTTTACTACCCATGTAGGAGTTGCCGCTACAAGTTCAAAAATACGAAATATCTGGAATAAATCTTAAAGCCAAATTATCTCCCCTGAAATATGTTGGATCGTAAAGATCATCCTTCATACACATCTTCATATGGTGTATTACCTTCTGTTAAAGATTCATTGAAATCCAACTACCCATGTATGAGGAGTTGAGCTTACGAGTTCAACCATACATAATTGATAATATCCGGAATAAATCCCAAAGTCTGATTAGCTCCCCTGAAATTGTCGAACCAAAATGATTTTCTTCATGCATATCTTCATATGGTGTACTACTTTCTGTTAAAGTTTCATTGAAATTCTATCACCCATGTAGGAGGAATTGCGCTTACACGAATGGACAGACTAACTAACTAACGGACCGACAGAGGTAAACCAGTCTACCCCCTACTTCGTAGCGGGGGTATACATACACATCCCTGACAATATGCACATCTACATATTGCGACCTTGCTACATACAAGAAGAAATTTCGTTTAACCCTTTCCCCCATATAAACGTGTTTTCACGCATTTGCAAACAGAGAAGTCCCAGATCAGACGGCTCCTAGAGGAGCTGTCTGATCAGGGTCTGCTCTGTTTGCTAATAGAATCTGATAGCTGTTTCTTAGCTTTCTAAAATTTCTACAATGTTCCACCTTTCATATTTCTTTATAGCTATTTTGTTAATGAATACTGAGTAGGTATTGAAAAGTGCAATAAACATAGAACAGGGAAAGGGTTAACAGTTTGAGAGAAGTCGCGCTTGTAACAATGATAGGGTCAAAAGACCTGGTGATTTCTAAGTTCAAAGGGGCATAGCTCCCAAAAAATTGCAGAGTGAACTACAACTATTACTAGAGATGATGAATACCCCTGCACAGCAGCTTTGATTGCAAATCCAAGTTTGTGACACCAACTATACCCATGTAACAGAACCAAAATACAAAATTACTCAAAGTTCAAGTGGAGATGATTCTGAAATACCTGCCACTAAACGCAGGAAAATTGTATCTTGCACATGTACTATTAGTATTTATTATGTATGGCAACTATAAATTCAATAACTTTCAAATTGAAGGAGGAGTTTGCGACACCAACTCCTAATGTTTCATGCAAAAATGACAAAAAACTAGAGGTTTGTTTTTGTCACAAAAACAGATGTCTCCCCAATTCATCCTCTTTCCAATAAACAAGTGTAATGTCTGCAACTCCAAAGTTATCAGGGGGAGACAATTAAAAAAAAAACAGACGCACAACAATTCTTGCTGGTCAACATTCCTCTGATGTTTGGAGACTCTAGCCCTACTGGTTTCAGAGATATGTGTGACATAAAGTTTCTCTAATGTAGTAATGTTTAGTTATCATACCTGGGGCAATAACTCAACAATTATCATGGGGAGATAATTCAAAAACACCAGGTGCACAACAACTCATGCTGGTCAATATTTTTGTGGAGTTTGGTGACTCTAGCCCTACCGGTTTCAGAGATACGTGTGACACAAAGTAAAGTTTGTCTACTTTTAAGTCACCAGGGGCAATAACTCCAAAGTTATCAGGGGGAGACAATTAAAAAAAACACCAGGTGCACAATATCTTATGCTGGTGAATATTTCTGTGAAGTTTGGTGACTCTAGTTCTACTGGTTTCAGAGATACATGTGACACAAAGTTTCTCTAATTTTAAGTTATCATATTAGCGGCAATAACTCCAAAGTTATTAGGGAGAGACAATTCAAAAACCCCAGGTGCACAACAACTCTTGCTGGTGAACATTTGTGTGAAGTTTGGTGACTCTAGCCCTACAGGTTTCAGAGATACGTGTGACACAAGTTTCTCTAATTTTAAGTTATCCTATCAGGGGCAATAACTCCAAAGTTATCAGGGGGAGACAATTCAAAAACCCCAGGTGAATAAAAACTCATGCTGGTGAACATTCCTGTGTAGTTTGTTGACTCTAGCCCAACTGGTTTCAGAGATATGCGCAACATAAGTTTGTGACAGAAGGACAGACGGACAGACAACTCTGGCAAAAACAATGTCTCCCCATATAAAGATTTATGTGGGAGACATAAATACTCAAAGTTCAAGGGAAGATAATTCTGCAATGGCCAGCAGTAAGCACGTGAAAATGTATCTTGCACATTTAACATTTGTGGTAATTATGTATACCAAATATATATTCAACTAGAACTATCACTAAAGGTGATGAAATACATATACCCCGCTAAGCTGTCTTGAGTGCAAATTAAACCTAAACCAATTACTTTTATTTAAAAAGACCATAATTCTGTCAAAATGCTTGACAGTTATGTACTCTTGCCTACAGATGAAGCTTGTGATGGTGAACACATGTTCCATTAAGTTCCAAAGCTTGATCTCACATGGTTATGAAAATAAATGGACTTGAACAAAAACCTTAAAGGTCAAGTAAACAGATTGGGTTTTCGTCAAATTCTGATGGTATACAGTTAGTTAAACACCAAGCTTTAGAAAATTCTTACCGTTTTTATCTAGTTTTGATTTAAATCGAGTTTTTATTGTACCGCTAACCGTGCATTTTGAAAATCGATACATGATTATTTACCTTGCGTGACGTCACTTGTGATGCTCGCCAGTCAGGGATCCCATTGAGAGGGATGAATGTACACATAAAATTAACCCTTTCCTCTGCAAACAAAGTAGATCCAGATCAGAGCCTACAGGAACCGTCTAATTAGGGTCTGTTCTGTTTGCTTACAAAATTAGATCAAATCAGACACCACAGTTTCTATAAATACCCGCATTATTTTCACACTTTTCCAGACATTACGTCCATGGATTAGCCATAGAAAGTGACACTTTATCGAGTAGGGAAAACTATTTATGGGGTGTGATGTTTATTTTAGGTGTGAAATACAATGATACTTAATATTACACACATATTTTTTAATTTTGTTAATCTTAACCCTTCTCTTGCTGAATTTAAAATACATTTCTCCTTTTTTTACCCATGCCCTGTTGTATAATTACATATACCTCCACTGTGTACACGTATTTCGCTGTCCAATCGCTGCTGTGGAGTGCACTGGTTGCACAATCAACTTGTAAATAGTGCAGACCCCTTTTTACAGGTAGATATATTGATGTGAATAACAAGCGAAGGGTTAAAACTTACTTAACCTGTCAGTGAATTTACACTAATCATAAACTATAATTTTAAGATAGGATGAGGTTAGGACCAAGCCCATTAGCAAATAGTGTAGATTCAGATAAGAGGGACCATTTGGGCCCCGCCCATGAGTTGGGTCCAAACAACTTTTAGACAGAAACGGACAACTTTAGTTGAATTTCATATTTAGGCAAAGTGGGTTCAGTACTTTAGAAAAAAAAAGAAATTCCACCAAAATACAGAAAAAATAGAAAATGATTTATTTATTTATTTTACTTTAACATTTCGAGGGCTTGGTGCAAAACTATTCTAACTCCTTCACAACTTCACAAAGTGAAGGAGTTAGAATAGTTTTGCAGCAAGCCCTCGATTTGCAATACCAAAATGATGCATTACTTTCAGAAAATCGAGTAAAGGTTGAAATACCAAAATATGTATTTTGTTGGGAAAATGAGAAAAAGGTGGATCTTGGTAACAAATGGTTGTCAGTCTTGAAGAATGACTTTTTTTATTATTATTAATATATTCATGTTTCTAAAGCTTGTGAATTATGTTTAAATGACTGGACCCACTACAAATAAAAATGTCTATAAAAAAAATATGGTCAGCACATTAAAACTGTTACTACATTTTTTTTATCATAATTTTATAGTATACTCGTATGTGCAATTTAATCATGGTTTGTATGGAAACAACAGTAAACATAGCCATTAGAATTTCTCTATGCATGTATGAATGAATGTGTTAAATGGCCTTAGGCCATATTGTACTAAGCCATATTACACACGAAATGCCCCATGCAGGGTCAATAGTCTCCAGATGTCAGTTATCATAGTGGCCCTTTGTCAAATACCCAACAGGGGACAATGATTATAACAAGGCCATAAGACCCCGCATCCTGTATATTATGTAGTGTTGCATTCCTTTATGTAGCTGTAGTAACGTATCAAAAGAATCAATCATTGTGGTCATGAGTAGGTGCCTCAAAGTTAGATCATATTTATGATAAACTATTTCCCTGATGAAAAGATATGTGTGAGTAAATCACTTCACATTCCACGTGCCTGTTTATGCCAATGCAAACATAGTAGACCCAGATCAAACGTATTGAAACAAATTTACAAACAGAGTAGATCCAGATCAGACAGCTTCTGTTGTAGCTCCCTGATCAGGTTCTTGTCAATTTGCTTATGAAATAATATACCGGTAGGTCTGATTGTACAATTACTGCCATAGCCTGTGCTCATATATCATTAACTCTCCATGAAATCATTATTTCTTACACGAATATTCATGAAGAAGATCTAAAGGCTTTTTTTCGAATGTAGGTAAAAATGCCACAGGTAAAAATGCCTTAGGTAAATATGCCATAGGTAAAAATGCCTTAGGTAAAAATGCCACAGGAAAAGTGGTAAAAATGCCTTAGGTAATAATACCTTAGGTAAAAATGCCATAGGTAAAAATGCCACAGTTAAAAAAACAACAACATATTTTTAAATTTATAAAAGGAAAACTGCATAATATGAAAAAATATGTTATAATATCATTTCATAATCAATTTTAGTATATAAAACCATTTAAATATGTTCAAAATTAAAAATATTTATTATTATTTTCTGGCATTTGACGGGTGGTGTCTGGGTCTACTCTGTTTAAAAATGCCACAGTTATAAAAAAAATTAATAATAACAAATATTTTTGAATTTATGAAAGGAAAACTATATTTTGAAAAAATATTGTTATAATAGTAGACCCAGATTATATAGGAGCAGTCTGATCAGGATCTGCTCTGTTTGTTACTGGATTTTGGTAGATATTGAAATCTTACCTACATGTACCTGTTTCTTATGATTTTTCCGATAAATTATTTAAACAGAGTTGACCCAGACACCTTCCCTCAAATGCCAGAGGTATATAAAAACATTATTTAATAACAAATATTTGGAAATTTTGTCTGAGTCCCAAATAAAAAAAAAATCATACAATTATTTACAAAAAACTAGACCAAGACACCACCAAAATTGATTATGAAATGATAGTACAACATATTTTTTTCAAATTATACAGTTTTCTTTATATAAATTTAAACATATTTGTTATTAAAAAAAATTCAGAGGTATATAAAAACATTATTTGATAACAAATATTTGGAAATTAAGTCCAAAAAAAAAGAGAAGATTTTTCATACAATTATTTAAAAAAAAAATACACCAAAATTGATAATGAAAGGATATTACAACATATTTTTTCAAATTCTACAGTTTTCCTTTTATAAATTTAATAAATATTTTTCAGAGGTATATAAAACATTATTTAATAACAAATATTTGGAAATTTTGTCTGAGTCAAAAATAAAAAATAAAAATTTTCATACAATTATTTAAACAAGAGGGCCATGAGGCCCTGAAGCGCTCACCTGAGATACCCCAGGGGCGGGGCCATCATTTGTACAACCTTGGTAGAGAACCACAAGGCAAAGCAGTATGCCATTAATTAAAGGTCTAAGCCTTATGGCTTCAGAGAAAAATAATATATTTTTCCCATGAAAAACTGATAAGCCAGGGCCATGTTTCGCCCAGAGGTCATGGTCGTAAGTTGAACAATCTTTGTAGAGGATCATTAGATCATGCTACATGCCAAATATCAAAGGTCTAGGCCTTACAGTTTGAGAGAAGAAGAATGTTAAAGATTTTCCTATGAGAAACTGATAAGCCCTTGGGCGGGGCCATTTTTGGCCTGGGGTCATAATTTGAACAATCTTTGTAGAGGACCATTACATCATGCTACATGCCAAATATCAAAGGTCTAGGCCTTACAGTTTCAGAGAAGAAGAATGTTAAAGATTTTCCTATGAAAAACTGATAAGCCCTTGGGCGGGGTCATTTTTGGCCCCGGGTCATAATTTGAACAATCTTTGTAGAGGACCATAAGATAATGCTACATGCCAAATATCAAAGGTCTAGGCCTTACAGTTTGAGAGAAGAAGATTTTTAAAGATTTTCCTATGAAAAACTGATAAGCCCTTGGGCGGGGCCATTTTTGGCCCGGGGGTCATAATTTGAATAATCTTTGTACAGGACCATTAGATCATGCTACATGCCAAATATCAAAGGTCTAGGCCTTACAGTTTCAGAGAAGAAGATTTTTAAAGATTTTCCTACGAAAAACTGGCCGGGGGTCATAATTTGAACAATCTTAGTAGAGGACCATTAGATCATGCTACATGCCAAATATCAAAGGTCTAGGCCTTACAGTTTCAGAGAAGAAGATTTTTAAAGATTTTCCTACGAAAAACTGATAAGCCCTTGGGCGGAGCCATTTTTGGCCCGGGGGTCATAATTTGTACAATTTATGTAGAGGACCATTAGATCATGCTACATACCAAATATCAAAGGTCTAGGCTTTACAGTTTTAGAGAAGAAGATTTTTAAAGATTTTCCTATGAAAAACTGATAAGCCCTGGGGCGGGGCCATTTTTGGCCCGGGGGTCATAATGTGAACAACGTTTCGTTCCCCCTAGCCACTGATGCTTCTGACAAAATTTGGTTAAAATCGGGTCAGCACTTTCATCAGAGATGTCGTTTGAAAATGTGGCCGGACGCCGGACAAATAGCGGTCACAATAGCTCATCCTGAGCCTTTGGCTCAGGTGAGCTAAAAAAATATACCAAAATTGAGAATGAAATTATATATTTTTCCCTTTTATAAATTAAAAAATATCTGTTATTATTTTCATTTTTTTTTAACTGTGGCATTTTTACCTATGGCATATTTACCTAAGGCATTATTACCTAAGGCATTTTTACCACTTTACCTGTGGCATTTTTACCTGTGGCATTTTTACCTATGGCATATTTACCTAAGGCATTTTTACCTGTGGCATTTTTACCGCACACCTTTTTTTCACAATGTTAACTTTTCAAATAGATCATTGGCTCTGACAGATCAATTAGGATTAGATCAACAAAATTTCATAAGCAAACAGAGCAGAACCTGATCAGACAGCTCTTACAGGAACTGTATGATCTGGATCTACTCTATTTGCAAATGCGTGTGAAGCCGTTTATATAAGAAGAGAAGGATTGGGAAATTTATTTTAAAGCAAATTAGGTGTCTGCTGCCAACAGTGTTAAATCGTGTTTATTAATCATTTTGTTCTCTTAAGAATATTTATTAAAGATTTCATGATCTCATGAATATTCGTTACAGGGATTACAGAGACGCTAGACAACCCTGATCGATTCTAAAGAAATAAGTCATCGGACTTTAGCAATCAGAGCATATCCTGATCAGACAGTTCCTGCGTGATTTGGGTTTACGCTGTTAACAAAACGTTTGTATAGAATAATTTTCCACGAAGAAAAAGCCCATTAACCTACAGTGCTAGACCTAAGTCGCATTTATAATAGATTGTAGCATATCCTTTTTTATAATTGTAGACCCAAGTCATCTACTGCATCTCTAGTATAAATTTCACTGAAAACAGCCATCGAGACAAAATGTAAATCACATCACATTTTCTTGAACTTCTCGTCTTTTGGTAATTTAAATAATCCTATTTAGTCTCTGTCGGATTAGGAGCTACACCCATAGGCAGGAATACACCCAAAGGCAGCACAAATTACCATTTTAGCACTCAAAATGAAGCAGAAGTACATTACGTGCGATTCTTTTCTATACGATATCTAGTTCGACATTTATAGCGAATGTCACAAGTGACGTCATCACAAGGGAGATAAGCGTACGACCAAAATCAGCCAGTGCTTACTTATCGGTGATATATGACAGCTGCTATGTGCGATATGACTGTATTTTTTTGTGTTTTCGAAACTACGTCGTACAAGGTACCCATTTGTCAAATATTTACGAAAAAGTGTCCTGCCTGTTTAATAATTAAATAATTAAGATAAAAAGGGTCATAATTCTGTCAAAATGATTGACAGAGCTCTGTACTTTTGGCTACAGATGAAGCTTGTGATGATAGACAAGTGTATTAAGTTTAAAAGTTTTATCTCAAAGGGTTATGTAAATAAGTGGACATAACCAGGTTGTGCCACAAACGGACAGACAGACAGATCAACCAACAAAAATGTTGCATCTCCCTTTATAAAGTCCGTAGATACACCGTTTTGCTTAGAAAGGCAGCTTAAACTTCAAAGCTGATGAATAATTTTTAAATGACCTCAAAATATGCTCGTATTACCTACCAGTTAAAGTTTTCGGTTAACCCTTTCCCTCAAGTAAACGTATTTATCCTGTCACGTGCCTATTTTCCTGACGGATAACAAGGTGACTGATAAACTTTTTGTTATTATGTCAGTTGGTCACATGACCTGTAGCCGAAACTACTTTTTTTACCGAGACGTTTATTTCGTCAATACACACATTTTCGTCTACCGAGTGCTGAATAAAAAAGTTTAACAAAGCGAATTTGTTGATTTCAATCGATACCCATTAAACTAAATAGATCTAGATCTAATTCTTTCACTCCATTCTCCCAAACTTATTATTCTTAGGCCTAGACTAGATCTAGTAGTAGATCTAGATCTAGACTAGATCTAGTTGTTTGTCGCGAAATTACCGTGTTTAGATAAATCCACATCAAGAATCAAACATCGTGTAGATATCGTCAAGTGACAGGTTCTTTTTCTCACGTAACCAACCGAGCCAACGGTTTTGTTTTGACCATTTTTAAAGCAATGTGACTTTTTGGAATTCCAGTGACATACGTAATAACGCCTTTATAGTGACGTCATTAGCAGTCTAGAGCCAGTAGAGTCGGGTATACGTTGCGGTGCATTTTGTGGTACATTCGGTACAAAATAATAATTATTATGTTTCAGTTTTATTCGGTTTGTGTTTTAGTTTCGTAACTGTTCGCCCTATTCGCGATTCTCCGGCCATTTCCGAGAAAGCTATTACGAAAACAATGAAGGGATCAGGTGATCATTGGCAAAACGCGGAAGAATTTAACGGAAAATGTCGATAATATTGTGTTGTAGAACAAAAACTATCAGTATTGATGAAATCGGTTTATTTGTATCACAGGGACATTTTTCGATATAAGTTCAAATTAGGAACCTTCATAATAATGATTGAGCATTATTATAACAGATACCAAGTTTTATGATATTATTGAAAATATATGATCATTGTAGGGACTTCCTCTTTAACGAAAAGTAAGAGATTGATGGTTTAAGTTAAGATTTGTTTTCTTGTTGTGCTTTCAACTTTTATCAAGGTGTACTGTATTCGTTTATTGTTCTGTTACTTTTAGAATCTGGTGTATAAATCATCAAATTCACCATATGCTTTCATTTTATTTAGTTGAATGCGTTTGGCAGCTGTGCTCGCTTATAGGCTGTGCCTATTTCATATTATATCTATTTTTACATATTTAAATTTACATTCGGTTTTAAGAAAAATATTCACAACTATTGTTTGTTAAGTATATTTATTGAATCTTTTTTTTCTTCAAAAGGTCAAATATTCTAATCATGTAAACAATGCAAAATCGCGAAATCTAACGACATTCATTTTTCATAAACCGTTTCAACATTAGCCGTAAAAGCATAATCTACATGAAGTAATCCCACCTCTAAACACAACTACGCTGTTTGCCTCTACGTTTCGATATTTATGTGTTAGATATTGCACAATTACTCACATTATTTCGAAGTCACCTCCGCATTTCGTCCATTCATGGTTTACGCAATATTTCGGACAAATGAACATACCAAATAATCGAGAAAGAAAACAAAACCATTCCGAGGTCATCGGAATCGGGCGAAATCTCGGACAGGACCGGACCGAGATAGAATCGAACCCTATCGGATAATATCCTTCTTCTTCCCATTAAGTGCAGGGCCCCTCTGGAGCATCGACGCACTGTGACTGTACAAGGTATTGTGAGGCGACGAACAAAGTGCAAATTAAAAACCGATAAAAACTGTGCGTTGGGCATCTAGTGCAGAGAGGCCAGGCCTGCCTTGAAGCTGTCCAAGGTCTGGGCTGTGGCGATGGGTACGGGTAGCTGGTTCCATAGACGTACGGCTACAGGGAAGAAGGAGTGTCTGTATATGTCTGTGCGGCAGAACGGGACCAGGTAGCATACGTTTCTCCCTCGCTGTAGGGAAACTGCAGCAGGATGGAGGTACAGGGTGGCTGGTATGTCGATGAGATTGTGGACAATCCTATACAAGAGTATATGCTGATATAAACAGACGCTTCAGACCAAATGACTGTTACGTGTTTGTAATATCCGTGTCTGAATGTGGGATATAATAATAAAGTCACCGTGTTCGTTCTTTACAATCTAATCTCTTCAGTCTCTAAACATATACTAACAAACAAGTAACAGAACATGCATACATTAATTGGGCGAGCGGCAGCGGCCTGCTGCTGTGGTAGGCGTGGCTACCTGTGCCCAGGCTGACCAATGCAACAGTAGGACACTACATCCTCCCCTTGCTTTGAATTGCTTTTCACATTCAATTAAAATGACTTAACAAAATAACAATAAACATTTCAGCCGAAATATCTTCCTAATCAAAATGTCACAATTGCTGGGCTTGCTGCGGTCAGTTCTAATGCTAATGTTCGCAGAAATAATTAGTCCGATCATTTGTAAATTTAATGTCCATTTCTCCCCCTCAACTGAGTATCGTCTGTTACTTCACACTCTATAATGTTGATAGCTAATGATTACTAACACATTTGAAGTCAAGACTGACATGAATTTATAGTGCTTAATGAATCTCTGATTAATTCAAGAATCTAGGGGGTCTAGAATGGCGATACGGATTACAGAGGTTAGTGTCAGATATCCGTCTGGTCTAGAACTGAGTTTGCTCATAAATCTGATAAGCCCACAGTTTGTTTTTCTTTCTTTCATGCATTACACATGACCATTGTCAGAGTCAGCCGATTGTCTTTCAGATAGCATTGTACATGAATACATAATTGCAGATATCCAATGCATGTACACAAAATATTTTCTGAGAATTTATTAAGTTTTGGAAACATTGGTATACTGACATTGGAAGTATCTTATTGAAACTTTGAAATATCAGACAATGTTTCATTGACATTTCCATGTCTAAGTGACATTTATTTTTGTTAAGGAAATAAAAGTTTGCATTTTCATATTGTTTACTATAGTGCTCTAACTAATCAGATTGTTTACTACAGTGCTCTAACTAATAATTCCGCGTAGGAATGCATACTTTGTGCATAACAATTAAATCCACAGTGATAGAATCGTGTTGCACTACATGTATATTTCTCCATAATTGTAATACTCCATTGGACTACATTAATCCTTGTACTACAGAAATTTGTTTTGAAGGCATTATTTTGGCCTTTTACACAAAGCACTATAACACATATACATCCCATTGTTATATGAAATCTTCGAAACGTTTGGGTCTTTTCCTGGCTCGGGGTGGAACACGGTAGTTGTTAGCGAGTTGCTGTTTGGTAACGATTTCCTTATGACGCCTGTCTGAAGTGTATGTATTCGTATCTGGTGAAATTCTCTTGAAGTTTGAGGCGTCCCTGGTCACAATTCTGTCGTCCATTTTGGCTCGAACCATTGACCCTTTTGTACTGACAACTGTCGCTGGTTTAGAGGAAAACGCGGAAGACAGTTTGTTTTGGCGTTTCTGTTTAACTAGGACAGATTCCCCTGGTTGTAGGTTTGAGTTTTTGGCATGTCGTCGTTGGTCTGCATATCGCTTGAAATTTTGCTTATAAGATTTGTCTCTTTTCCTTACATATGTGTCTTTCGCGTGTACTTTGAAAGCAGGCAAAGTTGTTTTTGGTTTTCTTGAGAATATAATTTCAGCTGGTGATAAGAGCGTTGCCGGATGCGGTGTAGCTCGGTAATTTTGTAAGAATTTTACAATCTCGCGTTTGTAGTTCAAGCCTTCGGCATGTGCTGCTTTTATAGCTTTTTGGAGTGGCTGCATGAAGCGCTCTACACAGCCATTTGCTTGCGGATGCAGCGGTGTAGTTTTCCGGTGCTTGAACCCGAATTCTCTCGCGAAGTCACCGAATTCTGCGCCATTGAAGGGAGGGCCATTGTCACTTTTCAACACGGATGGTATTCCGAACGTTGCCCAGATATTTTCCAGTCTTGGGATTACGGATTTGGCTGATATTGTGCTGACGTTTTCTACGATCGGAAATCGACTATAATCGTCGATAAGTACCATGAAATATGAACCATCGGGCATTGGTCCACAGAAGTCTATTGACAGTTCGTCCCACGGTGACTTTGGTAAGTCAGACGGTTTTAACGGCTCCGCGTTCGTTTGTGGAGTACACGCCATGCACGGAATACACTGTTTGATTGTGTTTTCTACCATTTTGTCTATCATTGGGAACCAGCACGTTTCTCTGAGTAGCGCTTTGCATTTTACCTGTCCCTGATGACCTCTGTGTGCGAGGTTAATCACCCGCTGCTGTAATTTCGCAGGAATGCAGAGGCGCGTGCCACGTAATAAGATACTGCCCTGGTCAGTTTCTAACACTGCTAGTTCATCTGCTAATTTATGGTAGCACTGATACGCATCGTTTGTTGTATTTTTCGACTTCCATTTGTTTGTTTGGACGGCTGTTATAACGGCGCTGATAGTTTTATCGCTTTTCGAAGCTAAAGCGATGTCTGGAATGCATATAGCACTTGGTGCCGCGCAGTTTGCAAGGAAATTTACGTAATCCTCGGCGACATTTTGTTTTCTTTTGCATTCAGCTGGATGTCGCGACATGTAGTCTGCTGCGTTTGTATTTCCCTGTACATATTTCACCTTGAAGTTGTACGTCACCATTCTGAGACGCCAACGTTCTAGTCTAGCTGACTGTATTTTCTTTGATTTGTTAAATATTGACTCCATGGCTTTGTTATCACTGTATACTGTAAACTCGGATCCGAAGACATACAAGTGGTAATGTTCACAGCCCCACATAACTGCAAGCGCTTCACGTTCAGTCTGGCTATATCGGGATTCCACAGGGGTCAGTGATCTACTGGCGTAGGACACAATTCTCCTATTCTGAAGTAGTATTGCACTTAAACCCACCGGACTGGCGTCTACCAAAATCTCTGTGTGTTTTGCTGGGTCGAAATATGTCATTACATGGTCGCTTGTTAGTGCGTTTTTCAGTGTGTCGAAAGCACGTTTATGGGGTTCAGTCCATTCCCATTTCGCCCCTTTTTGCATCAGCTTTCGCAGAGGCTCTGTGATTGTTGAATAATTTGGTATAAAGCGCGACACGTAGTTTGTCATGCCGAGAAAACTTCGGACATCGGCTACATTTTTCGGTTGCCCTGCTGATTTGATTGTTTCTATCTTCTTTGGATCTGCTGAAATGCCTTCTTTGCTGAACACATAGCCATAGAACGTGATTTTGGTTTGGTTGAACACACATTTGTTTCTGTTAAGAGTCAGATTTTTCTCACGGAGTCTCTTCATTAATTGGTCCAAGTTTTCGTCATGCTCGAGCTGTGTTTTACCGAAAATGCAGATGTCATCTGCAATGCTTATCACTCCTTTCAGACCATCTAAAGTTTGTCGTATTTCATTTTCGAAAATTTCTGGAGCGGCACTTACTCCGAAATTTAGTCTTTTGTAACGACGTAATCCGACATGTGTTGCAAATGTAGTTATGTTTCGGGCACTTTCGTCTAGTTCAATTTGGTGGAACCCGTTTAGTAGGTCTACTTTTGAGAATACAGATGCTCCATTCAGTTTGAAAATGATGTCGTCTATGGTAGGTGTCACGTGTCGTTCTCTTCGAATTGCTTCGTTTGCCTTTCTCATGTCGACACACAGCCGAATTAGACTTGGAGAATTTGGTTTTGGCGCAGCTACGATCGGAGATACCCAGGGTGTAGGGCCTTCAACTTTCTCGATTACGTCAAGCGTTTCAAGACGCTCTAATTCTCTCTCTACTTTCTCCCTGATATGGAAAGGAATACGGCGATGCTGTTGCGCTGTCGGCGTGACACTTTCGTCTACATGAAGTTTTACTTTCCGATCCTTTAATTTTCCAAGTCCGTTGAAAACGTCTGCATATTTATGGAATATTTCATCACTTTTTGTGTTCTCAGTCACAGTATTGATATTTGGAATAATTCCCAATTCTACAGCAGTATTATAGCTCATGATGGATTCGTTATTCTTACGGATGACATGGATTGTGGCTAGCACCAGCTTGTTTTGGTTTTCGATTGTTGAAGTGAATTTGCCGCGTATCTGGAGCGGTGTTTCTTGAGCGAATGCATATGCTTTGGTTTTGACGGCGGTCAATTTCGGTTTGGGACTTAAGTTATCATACAGCTGTTCGGAAATTATATCGATTGAACTTCCGGTGTCAACAAGCATTTGCACACTTTCTCCGCAGATATTTACATACATTTTAGGTATTTTCCTCTGGATTTTATTGATGTTAATTCCGAATGAAACGTCCTCTTCGGTTTCTGAGGTTTCTTGCCGGTCATCTTCCTCTACCCGTGTCACATTCTGCTGTATTCTCTTTCTACATACCGACACGAAATGGTTTGGTTTGTGACAATAATTGCACGTTGCTCCTTGTGCCGGGCATTTGAATTTGTGCGGGTAATTTCCTCCACAGTTTCTGCATTTCAAGTTTGATGACTTTGGGCCAAAATTTGTTGTTTGTTTTCTCTCGTGTACTTTGTAGTTTATTTTGTCGACTGTTTCACTTTGCTCCATTTTCTTGGCTTGTGCTGTTGACAGTTCAATCGTTCTGCCGACTAGTAACAGCTTCTGCAACTCCATACTTTCCTGAAGGGCTCTTCGGCGAAGTTTGTTAGACGTTGTCCCCTGTATTATTTGCGTTTTTATCTCCTTGTCTATGTTGTCGAAATCACAACCCATGGCCTTATGGCGGAGTCTGGTGACATATTTGTCAAGCGTTTCATTTAGTTCTTGTTTTATTTGGCGAAATTCAAAGATTTCGAATTCTGTGTTGACTCTAGGTTTGAAGAAATTGGATAAAGCGTCTTTTGTGTCTTCGTATGCGGATTCGTCGCCGGTGTTTGCCAATGTTTGGTATATGTGAAACACCTCGTCTCCAGCGTAGTGGAGCAGAAGAGCCTTTTTCCGCTTTGCACTTTGAACATTAAGTCCGATGAACAAGTTTTCAAGCTTTTGAAGATAAATATCCCATTTAGTTCCTAGTGACAGGTCACCATCTCGCACTTCGAATATAGGGAATGTCGGCAGTGATGCAGCCATGATGCGGAACACTTTCGTGTTTGTTGCTGTTCTTCGTAGAAAAATAATTTTTGTTAGGTTGCACCAACTGTGTTTATAAACAGCACTTTGTGTTTAGTTTCCTTTTATCCTCGTCGCCATTGTAATATCCGTGTCTGAATGTGGGATATAATAATAAAGTCACCGTGTTCGTTCTTTACAATCTAATCTCTTCAGTCTCTAAACATATACTAACAAACAAGTAACAGAACATGCATACATTAATTGGGCGAGCGGCAGCGGCCTGCTGCTGTGGTAGGTGTGGCTACCTGTGCCCAGGCTGACCAATGCAACAGTAGGACACTACAGTGTTCCGTCGGCTTAAGTACTTTATTCAAGAATTCCAATTTTGATAGATTTTTTTCTCTATCACCCAGGCAAAGCGGAAACAAATTAATTCACAGCCATCCGCACGCATTTATGATAAATGCTGTGATTTATGACCGTGTTATTTGCTACAGAGTGGCGGTCAAAAATATCTATGCACAGCAAAAAAATAATAATCAAAATGACAAAGCTTATTAGATATTGCAAAGTGTTTAATAATCACATCATATATTTGTGTTGATCAGGCGTTTATAGTTAGTAGCTGAATGTGTTAAATTATGATAACAGAGACATATGTCTCTGGTTATAGGTAATATTTCAATGTGTTATAGATTATATCTCCATATGTTACAGCAGAGACATATACATGTATGTACATATATGTCTCTGGTTATATAGATACACGTAGTATCTTAATTCTATAATGTGTCAGTATAGGTAATATCCCGATGTGTTAAAGTTAGTATCTTTATGTGTTGTAGGTAATATCTCAATGTGTTATAAATAGTGTCTTAATGTATTATGGCAAAGACCTATGATAACATAGGTCTTTGATTATGGGTAATATCTCAATATATCTCAATGTGCTATAAGTAATATCTCAATGTGTTATAGACACTACTGTATGTGTTATAAGTAATAGCTCAGTGTGTTATATGTAATATTGTAATGTGTTATGGGTAATATCTCAATTTGCCATACGTATTATCTCACTGTACGTGTTATATAGGTCATACTGTAATGAGTTATAGGTCATATCTCAACGTGTTTTACGTACTGTCGTACTGTGTTATAGATAGACCTAATATATCATGTGTTATAGGTAATGTCTCAAAATGTTATGGGTAATATCTCAATGTGTTGCGGCCTACAGGTGATATCTAAATGTGTTTCAGATATCTCAATGTGTTACAGGTAATATCCAGTTGAGCTCGAGGAAAGGTACAGTTGCTCTTGTCTGTGCACATTATTTAATTCTGCCCCTATTTTAAATCTATTCCATTTTTCAATACCTACTGAATATTCATGAATACAATAGTTATAATGAAATGTGGCTCGGGCAACATGATTTTCCTCAGCAGGAAACAAAAAGTCAGATACCCCGCCAATAATCTGTATAACTAATAATATCTCAATGTGTTACAGCTTAACTAACAGGTAATATCCAAATGTGTTATAGATAATATCGTAATGTGTTATAGGTAATATCTCAATGTAGTTTATTTAAATTAAGTAATATCTCAACATGTTATAGGTAATATATCAATGTGTTATAAGTAATACCTCAATGTGTTTTAAGTTATATCTCAATGCGTTATTGGTAATATTGTAATGTGTTATAGGTGGTGTGCGGAAAAAATGCCACTGGTAAAAATGCCACCGGTAAAAATGCCACCGGAAAAAATGCCACTGGTAAAAATACCACCCTGATTTGGTAAAAATGCCACTGGAAAAAATGCCACTGGTAAAAATGCCACCCTTTTTTTTTTACTTTTTTTTAAACTTTTTTTTTTTTCTAAAACAAAATCTTGATGTTATTATACAGACAGTCAACCTGTGTTAGGCAGCTACTTGTCATTAGCATTTTTATCCTCCGTGACTGTCTGCCACCTTTTTTGAAACTTTTTTTTGGGGTTCTTTTATAGTTTTATTTAGTGAAGTCCCAATGGGTGATAAATGATAATTGCTTTAATAGTGTGTTTGTACTATATTTAGGATATGTTCATCAAGTAGACAAACATTGTAGATCCAACCCATTAGAGTCCATTGCGAACCAAATGATCTGGATCTACACTGAGTGCAATATAAATAGACGACATAATTCTTTAGGGGTGATAAATGATAAGTGTTTTAATAGTGCTTTTGTAATATATTTAGGATATGTTCATCAAATAGTATGGATGTACACTGTGTGAAATGTAAATAGACGACATTGCTGTTAGTGTGGTTGTACTAAGTGTGCTTTTAATGATTTACATTAAAAGTTTATAATACTTGTTTTACTTTATACCCTATCCCCGTCCTCTCCCTCTCTCCCTCTGTCTCTGTATTTCTCTCTCTCTCTCTCACTCCCTCTCTCTATCTTTACAAGTATGTCTTTCTTACCATCTAGTCAATTACAGTCAATGCTGTCAAGTAGCTGTCTAACACAATATACTATACAATATTAGCCGTTTAGAAGGCAACAAACGTTTAGAAGGCAAAAAATGCTAATGGTCATTAGAGAAGAATATAAAACATAATAAAAAAAAGGGTGGCATTTTTACCAGTGGCATTTTTTCCAGTGGTATTTTTACCAAATCAGGGTGGCATTTTTACCAGTGGCATTTTTTCCGGTGGCATTTTTACCGGTGGCATTTTTACCAGTGGCATTTTTACCTACATTCGTTATAGGTAACATCTCAATATATTAAAGTAATATCTAAATATTTTATATGTGATATTGCAGTTCTCCATATAAGGTGCGCACGTGCTTTTTACGCATATTTATTATACAAAACTGCAATTGAAAAACTAATCGTGCGTACTGAAACGCATATGGAAAACTGCTTACGTAATTTAATTGTCAGACAGTGCGTTTCGGTTTTCTTGTTTCCACCGAAGCTGACTTGCAAAAATGCGTAGATCGTCGATAGACTCATGCACTGTTGGAAGTTCCAATCCCTCGTCCCGGTTGAGTGATGGTCGCCGCTGTTTTATGAGTATGGCCATAAAGCCAAAATGTCCAGGGAACAGACTTCATTACCTACTTTGTTCAGATATTTTTAACAAAATGGGAGGAAAAGTGAGTGCGGACTCGATTGTGAAGTCTTTGATTGATGCGGTAATCAGCGATAAGAGCATGGACAGTAAAGGCAAATCACAGTTCCCATTTTTAACCGGATTTTCCGTGGAAAATCGGGTTATTGCAATGATGATGTACGGCGGGCGGGTGGGCGGTCGGACGGGCGGCTGCCAATCTTGTAAGCGCAACTCCTCTGAAACTGCTTAACACATTTTCATAAAACCTTGCATATAGTAAGGACACAATATGTAGATGTGCACATATTGTTCGGGATTTCTCCTCCAATTTTTCTTGAGAGTTATGCCCCTTTGAACCTAGAAATCACTCGGTCTTCGACCCTACCCTTGTAAGCGCAACTCCTCTCAAACTGTTCAACAGAATTTCATAAAACCTGTAGCAAGGACACAATACGTAAATGCGCATATTATCGGGGATTTTTCCTTCTGCAATTTTTCTGGGAGTTATGCCCCTTTGAACTTAGAAATCACTCAATCGTTTGACCCTATCCTTGTAAGCGCAACTCCTCTGAAACTGCTCAACATATTTTCATAAAACCTTGCATATAGCAAGGACACAATATGTAGATGTGCACATATTGTTCGGGATTTCTCCTTCTCCAATTTTTCTTGAGAGTTATGCCCCTTTGAACTTAGAAATCACTTGGTCTTTCGACCCTACCCTTGTAAGCGCAACTCCTCTCAAACTGTTCAACAGAATTTCATAACACCTTGTATGTAGCAAGGACACAATACGTAAATGCGCATATTGTCGGGTTATTGCAATGATGATGTACGGCGGGCGGGTGGGCGGTCGGACGGGAGGCTGCCAATCTTGTAAGCGCAACTCCTCTGAAACTGCTCAACACATTTTCATAAAACCTTGCATATAGTAAGGATACAATATGTAGATGTGAACATATTGTTCGGGATTTCTCCTTCTCCAATTTTCTGGGAGTTATGCCCCTTTGAACTTAGAAATCACTCGGTCTTCGACCCTACCCTTGTAAGCGCAACTTCTCTAAAACTTTTCAACAGAATTTCATAAAACCTTGTATGTAGGAAGGACACACTATGTAGATGTGTATGTTATCAGGGATATTTCCTTCTGCAATTTTTCTGGGAGTTATGCCCCTTTGAACTTAGAAATCACTCAATCATTTGACCCTATCCTTGTAAGCGCAACTCCTCTGAAACTGCTCAACATATTTTCATAAAACCTTGCATATAGCAAGGACACAATATGTAGATGTGCACATATTGTTCGGGATTTCTCCTTCTCCAATTTTTCTTGAGAGTTATGCCCCTTTGAACTTAGAAATCACTTGGTCTTTCGACCCTACCCTTGTAAGCGCAACTTCTCTAAAAACTTTTCAACAGAATTTCATAAAACCTTGTATGTAGGAAGGACACAATATGTAGATGTGTATATTATCAGGGATCTTTTCTTCTGCAATTTTTCTGGGAGTTATGCCCCTTGGAACTTAGACATTACTCGGTCTTTTGACTCTATCCTTGTAAGCGCAACTCCTCTGAAACTGCTCAACAGATTTTCATAAAACATTGTATGTAGCAAGGACACAATGTGTAAATGCGCATATTGTCGGGGTTTTTCCTTCTGCAATTTTTCTGGGAGTTATGCCCCTTTGAACTTAGACATTACTCGGTCTTTCGACCCTACCCTTGTAAGCGCAACTTCTCTAAAAACTTTTCAACAGAATTTCATAAAACCTTGTATGTAGGAAGGACACAATATGTAGATGTGTATATTATCAGGGATCTTTTCTTCTGCAATTTTTCTGGGAGTTATGCCCCTTTGAACTTAGAAATCACTCGATCTTTTGACTCTATCCTTGTAAGCGCAACTCCTCTGAAACTGCCTAACAGATTTTCATAAAACATTGCATGTAGCAAGGACACACTGTGTAGATGTGCATTTTGTTAGGAATTTTTCCTTCTGCAATTTTTCTGGGAGTTATGCCCCTTTGAACATAGAAATCACTATAGTTAATAGTGATGGAAAATTCGGTTTGATGTGTCGACATTTCTTGTTAGCAATTCATTTGGTCTTTCAACATTGAAAACAAAATGTGTGCGTACGTACACATTAGCATGCAAAGGTTATAGGTAATATTTCAAATTCCCAACGTGTTATATGTATTATCGTAATGTGTTATATAGGTGATATCTCAATGTGTTA
This sequence comes from Azorinus chamasolen, assembly GCA_963576725.1. Lineage (NCBI taxonomy): Eukaryota > Metazoa > Mollusca > Bivalvia > Cardiida > Solecurtidae > Azorinus > Azorinus chamasolen. Next base: position 30,583,826 of record OY755239.1, on the reverse strand, counting down.
TAGACAATGTCGCAATACATGTATATTACAGATACACGTACTATTGTACACAATGTGTTATAGGTTATATCGTTATATGTGAAATAGCATACAGATGAAGGAAGGGACGAACCGTTTAACTTCATGGAAATGTCTTTTGGCATCTTTGCAAACAGAATAAACCTATAGATCACACGATTCCTGTAGCAGCCGTCTGATGAAGGTTCGCTAACATGAATATTCATTAGATAAGGGGTTAGTTTGTGAGCGAAACCCATGTTGTTTATTTTGCTTGCTGACTAAAACAGAGACATATACACACATGTATGTATATGCCTCTGACTAAAGTTACAAGTCTCCACATTCGATGCAAAACAGTCAATGGTCATTGTTTTCCCATCAAATCTGGAATTGTTGCAATTTACAAGAAACTTGAGTTGATGGTTTACTAGAATGTAGAGCTATAGTTTCATTGGTAACGAAAAGGACAAATTTTCACTTTCACCTTGCCTAAAAACCTTTAATCAGTACGATTTCAATCTAGTATAGACATGATCTGATGGTGACTCATCACCACATTTGCTGAACCGGTTCAATGCATGACAAGTATGGCTAATGTGGCTATTATTTTAAAATATAATACATGTATAGTGAAAATAAAACAATCTTCTTTTCCTTTTTTGTTCCTGTTCCTTTTCTACTGTAAAACGTCAACCCGCCATTCCATGAATATTCATGTAAAAACATGACATCAGCAATATTAATTAGATAAATTGTTATAACAGCATGTGAATACATGGGAATTAAATCTATATTATTATGCCCCAGATCAAAGCGGGTATTGTTTCTGACCTGTTTGTTTGTCTGTTGGTCCGTTGGTTGAATGGTTGGTTTGTGGACCGCTGGCGATAATTGTGTAGCTATTGCACATACATATAGGCCAAGGGCCAATAATCGAAACCCTCCCCCCCCCCCCCCCCCCCCCCCCCCCTTAGCGGGATTTTGGTACACCTATATTTTCTTAAAGCTTAGGGTATATGTTAACAAGTTCCGGTTGTTGGACACGTATTGGATGCTGGATAAGCAAACGGCCAGCGCGTTTCCATGGCAACCGCCAATATTTCGAAGTTTCAGCATTAGCGTCATTAAGATGCAAAAACATAATTTATTTTGTTTATAAAACATCCAAAATAGTTTTAAAATAATATCAATATATTTATCACATGTCAGGAGTCTTTCATTCATAATTTGCTCATTTGCATATTCATGAATATTAATGAGAATCTGAAACAAACTGCTTAAATTGTTAAAAAATGACCTTATTTAGCAAACAAGTATGTTATGATTATTCATTTTTCATATTAAAAGGTTTCAAATGGCATATAAATGATGTCAGGTCATTTATTTATTCATTTTCTGTTCCATAGATACACAGTATCGAGTCAGTGTAGCAAAGAAAGTGGGTGGGGTAAAATGACCCCACAAAATGTAAAAAAAATGCTATTTTGTCAATAAGTGGTTTTAAGATGAATGACAAAATAAATTTTCACATGATAATTACAACAACGTTCTCTACGCACAAAATTGTCCCAATTTGAGAAAAACTGCTTTCTTGCTCATTTGCATAATCATGAATATTAATGAGAATCTAAAAAATGCTTAAATTTAAAAAAACAAACACCTTATTTAGCCAACGAGTACGTTATGTTTAATCATTTTTCATATTAAAAGGTTTCCAATGACACATAACTGCTGTCAGGTCATTTATTTATTCATTTTGTGTTCCATAGATACACAGTATTGCTTCGGTATGGCAAAGAAAGTGGGTGGGGAAAATGACCCCCAAAAATTTAAACAATGCTATTTGTCAATAAGTAGTTTTAAGATAAATGACAAAGTAAATTTGCTTATGATGATTACAACACCGTTCTATATGCACAAAATTGTCGCAGTTTGAGAACAAACTACAATTGTGCTCATTTGCATATTCATGAATATTAATGAGAATCTAAAAAATGCTTAAAACAAAAAAATTGACCTTATTCAGCAAATGAGTATGTTATGTGTATTCATTTTTCATATAAAACGTTTTCAAATGACATTTAAATGTTGTCAGGTCATTTATTTATTCAGTTTCTGTTCCGTAGATAAACAGTATTGATTCAGTATAGCAAAGAAAGTTGGCGGGGTAAAATCGCCCCACAAAATTTAACAAATGCTACTTTGTCAATAAGTGGTTTTAAGATGAATGACAAAGTAAATTTGCCTATGATAATAACAACAACATTCTCTATGCACATAATTATCCCAGTTTAAAAACACACTACCATTGTGACTGTTTCTGTGCTTTATATCCACACCCCACCCGCACTAAAATGGGATATTATATCGATATCGTTCTTCCTCTTCAGAGTCGCCGGCTGGACGATCTTGCCAGCCGGTACTCACTGCCTGGAACCAGCAGGACGTGCCTTGCTGGCAGCCAAACTAGCAGGTTCTTTCCCCCCGCCCCCTCGGTGGCCCCTATTTCCCTATCCTGCTTGGGCTCCTCCTGGCTTTGCCCCCCACCCCAACAGCCTGCCAACAACCCATTGACCCATACCGGTCAGAGCATGTGGTAAGTTCGACTCAGGGAGCGACAGTCCTCTTCCTTGCCCACTCACAGTCCACTCTTCAGAGCCTGTAGGAGGACCTCCTCTCCCGGTGATGCTGTCGTCGACAGTCACCAGGGTGTAGTCTGAGGGGGAACAGGAAGTCCTGTAAATAATGGCTCAAAGGGACAATCCTATTTTCGGGGAGTTGGATACAACTGGAGCGTCGGACCTAGAGGAGGCGAAGTCGTCGGTCGTCTGAGCCGTCATTGTTTGCTTTTGATAAGGCGGGGGATGACTGGTTTCGCCTTCCTCCCACCTTCCATATGCCCTAGGCCCCCCCTAAGCCAGCTCACAAGGGCTCGCTCTTGTCCTTTGAGCTACTCTGAACAAGGAGAGCTTCCGAATCTCTCCAACTATCGGGAGTCTCTCCCCCGGCTAGATTCCTTCTGTTTGGCTGGCAGACCAGGATGAAGATTTCCATTTCAGGCTTGCAGTCGGTTGGACCATGTCCTCAAACTTTCGAGATCCATGGCTCTTTCCTCATCTCTCAGGTCTCCAGCCTCTTCTGACAGCCACCCTAGGCTATTTGACCGGATCCCCTTGCTGGATGCCAACAGTCCCGGGGCCTCATCTCTGCTCAAGCGGTAGGAGTTGCGCAAGAGACAACGAATGGGAGTTGCTTCCAACATAGACCTTTTAGCTGCTGCTCTATCAGAAGAGCTAGCTTCAGAGTCTCCTTCCTCTGAAGTTACCAAGCGCCTTTCCTACCAGCTGGGCTTTTAGTCCGCCTCTGCCCTGTAAGACACCTCCAAGGTTGAATTGCGGACAGGTCAATTTGCCTCGGAGCTTATTTTCAGAGGCAAAATTAAGGAGAAGGAACATGTGGACAAGACTTCTCCAAGAAGTTCTCCGGTGTCTTGCCCTTCTCCTTGGAAGATCCCCAAAGTCCCCGTGGGTATGTGCAAACCTTCTAAGGGCCTTTCTAAGCCCCAGGAGAAACATGGTCTTAAGAACAAGCCATATTCTCCCCTTCAGTGCGGTTCGGCCAAGAGTTGGGCGCAATTTGACCAATCATCAAGCTTTCTACTGTAAACAAGTATGTCGAATCTGTCAAGATTGAGACCATCGCTTCCATTCGGCTGGCTTTCAAACCAGACCAATGGGGCATTTCCATGGATTTCTCGGATGCATATTTTCATCTCCCAATTCACTCAGCAGACAGACACCAATTGCGCTTCTGTCCTGGGTACGGTTTACTAGTCCCAGACATTGCCCTTTGGCCTCATTACGGCCCCCAGAGAATTCACCAAACCCATGGGGGTCGTAGCGGCCTATCACAAGCAGATTGGTGTCACTCTGATTCAGTACGCCGACAATTGGCTGCTTCGTCATTCTCTTCTTCTTAACCTCCATTACAGCTGGGAGATATTGTCTCAGTTGAAGCTAGTACTGAATCCGGAGAAATCGGATCTCATCCCATCGAAAGATTTCATCTTTGTGGGACTGAATTTCCTTACGGACTCCAACACGATCAGGATATCTCCCACTACGGGTGGCAGATACCCTGCGTCTGTTATCTCTTTTCGGCCAGAAGGGCCACTGCTCAGAAGATTGTCCTATGAGCTCAGTCTCAGTTCTATCCACTTCCTGGGCATATTTCAATAATGCCCCGTTGGATGAGATCCTTATGGCTGCTTCCTGGAAGAATAGCACTACTTTTTCTTCCTTTTATCTGCGCCCTTTTGCACCCTCACAGAACAAACTACCGGTGCATTCTCTAGGTCTGCTTGTGGCCTCTCAAACAGTGTAATGGCTAGCACTTTTCTAATGGCGTCGGTGCGACCTTTTTGGACAATTATTATTCAGAAGAATCTACTAGCATCAGCACTTCTGAGATAACTGCCCTAGAATCACTTGACAAATAACCAAACAAAGTGCAGTAATAGGAAATAGTTTATGAGCACATTAGATAATACATGTACAATTACAGTATAGAAATGATAAATATGTTATGAAATTGTTTTATGTTGCAGATATTATCTAAACTAGAAAACTGACTAAGTCAGAGAGGGCCATGCAGATGGTCTTTTGTCGAATATGGCATTTTTGATAAATCAATGGCAGATAACTCTCACTCAACCCAAAACCTGTAGGTGTCTTCCTCTCCTAATACTAAGCATATGCCCTTAATATGAACCAAATATGTGAAGTACTGTTTTGGCGTGTTTTGAAGTGTTGACAAAAGATGATGACATTTTGAGTTTGAGTGATCGCTTCGCATCAAAAGTGTTGACAAAATTTAATGGTAATTTTTATGAATCAAGGGCAGATAATAACTGTTTGACATTTTGGATGAATAAAAGGGCAGATAAATCTAGACATAGTGATCTGATTCAACCCCAAAACTATAGGTATCTTCATCTTCCTCTGGTGATACTAAGCATATGTCCTTAATATGAAACCAATATGTGAAGTACTGTTTTGAGTTATCACATCAGATCAAGTGTTGACAAAAGATTATGACATTTTGGATGAATTAAGGGCAGATAAATCTAGACATAATGAGCTGATTCAACTCAAAAACTATAGGCCTGTTCCTCGGGTGATACTGAGCGTATGCCCTTAATATGAAACCAATATGTGAAGTACTGTTTGAGTGATCGCTTCGCATCAAAAGTGTTGAAAAATTTAATGGTAATTTTTATGAATCAAGGGCAGATTATAACTGTTTGACATTTTGGATGAATAAAAGGGCAGATAAATCTAGACATAGTGATCTGATTCAACCCCAAAACTATAGGCATCTTCCTCTGGTGATACTAAGCATATGTCCTTAATATGAAACCAATATGTGAAGTACTGTTTTGAGTTATCGCGTCACATCAAGTGTTAACGGACGGACGGAGGGACGAACGGACGGACGGACAGACAGACGGACAGAAAATGTGATTGCTATAGGGCTCATACATTTTCAATGCAGGACCCTAATGATTATACATTGTATTCAGTGCCTTATGCGAAATGTTTCTCCATATGTAACTGAAAAATAGCTTGTTGTACATATATTAAGGCTAAGTCGTTTCTTTTTTCAGTTACAAGGGAGATAATTCTTGCTGTTTTCAGTTCAAAGTTATTTTTTCTTTTTCAAATATGTTGATCGACATAAAATATAATAATTTTAAGCAATGTGGTTTGAGAACTTGTCGTTTTGGACTCCATAATCTCTTGTATACAAAAAACATAAAAACGTAATATCACGAATTCAGGGGCAGATAATCAATCGCATACTGTACTTAAAGCATCCATATAACGTCCAACAAGTGACATTCGATGGAGGATATATTAAGCTTTACAGTGATGTAGGTGTCATAAAATCCCGCTGGGGGGGACCTAGGGTACAGCTGGCCCTTAGTCTAATACTTCAAACTTGACATGCATGTGCAACTCATGGGGGCGAACATTTTAGGAGTGACTTATAAAGGTCAAGGTTATATATCAAGGTCAAATTACGAGTCAATTTTATATTGGTGATAATCGGGGATCGGGGGCACGGTGTTTCACAAACACATCTTGTTTTATGAGCAAACAGACAGACACTGACTCTACTGGAGCCGTTCGATCTGGCTCTACTCTGTTGAAAGACTATTTATGGATTAAAGGTAAAAACCATATTCTTCCAGCGATGTTGGTTTTTGTGAGTGTTGTCGTTTTGTTCCTGTTGTTGTTTCGTTGTTGTTTCGTCTATGTACATGTATGTTGTAGTTGGATGGGATCTTACCAGCCTACTGTCAAACAACATTTTTTCTTATCAGACACCAAATGAATCTGAGTCATATCCGGATCCAGTCAGTGTGGCAATTACTAGCATAAGGTCTGTACATGTCGCCGAACTAACTTCTTTGCTTGATTAATGTACATGTACACAAAAACCACTACAAGATAAATTTGCTTTTAGCGGTGATGTTTATTTCTATCTAATTCATTGTGTTTTATTCATTGAAAATAGACCTCCATTCAGCGTAGAACTCTGGATAGGTCAAACAATCGTCATGATCTGAAACAAATAAACATTTAACATAACGTTGTCGACAGAAAGTATATATAAGTATATGTCATTTCTCATTGCGATCTGTTTCATCAGATTGCTATTCCAAGAAAGTGCATGTGACGTGTTAAACAAGAGGTTTTTCATTACGTTTACGACACAGTAGAGCCTGTCTTAAGCGGACATTTATTCATTGAACATTTTATTTGTTTATTTGGGTTGATTAACGTCCATTTCTGTCATCTATGGGATACGAGTCTTAAAACGCAGCTAGCTGGTTTCTTATTTAGACCAAATTCAAATACCTATTGAATATTCATTAACAAAATACATGTAGCTATAAAGAAATATGGAAGGTGGAACATTGTAGACATTTAAGAAAGTAAAGAAACAGATCTATCAAATTCTATTAGCAAACAGAGCAGACCCTGATCAGACGGATCCTCTAGGAGCCGTCTGATCTGGGTCTACACTGTTTGCAAATGCGTGAAAACACGTCTATATGAGGAAAGGGTTAATTCAGGGCAAAAGTGGTGTAGAAAGCATGCCTTGAAGATACAGATTTAGATTTCATTCGAATGGCCTCTCAAGACAGGCTCTACTGAGCTTGTAACAGTCTCAACCCGGAGCTCATTTCTTCATTCACATATGTCAAGGCTCAGCTATTTATACCAAGATTCTTAGCAAACGTTTTTGCTCGCGTTTTCAAGGTGATAGTGTTGCTATTAAGAAGCAATGTTAGAATTGTTTGTCTGTGCCATGGATATTGTGATACTATACAGTAAAAGCCCACTAAACTGGAATTTTAGAATTTAAGTCTTATAAAGCAGGTGGCTGCTTAATGCAGGGTGAATGTCATGCAGAAAGTTCATTTATGAATTTCATCCTATTTAAGCCACCGCTTGTCTTAACCCATTACCTCATAGGCTATTTTTAAATACAACCTCTTTGAATAAATCTATCGAAAAGGAGCATTAACTAGAGAAAAGGAAAATTTTAGATTTTTTTTGTTTGAAACCATTGTGATAAATAGAGCATTTGCTCCTATAAGGGCAAATGCTCTATTTATCACAATGGTTTCAAAAAGTGACTTCTACAGAGTCGTCAATATGAGGGAATGGGTTAAATACCGACATTGGTACCAGTTTGAATGTCCTGTTTAGATATGTTTTAATGTATAACAAAACGTGTTGGAACTAGATACAGTTTCAATTACTGTTATTCCAATGCCTTTTACACACATGACGCAACGTCATGAAGAACGTAGTTAATAACCTGTGACACAGGTGAATGTTGCTAGTCGGAGTGCAAGAGCAAATAGAGTGTACTTGTTTACAATTGTAATTTAATGCATTACAGTTACGAAAAAATCTAGTAATGCCCTACTTTACAATGACTTATAAGTACCGAATGTGGTTGCATTACCACATTATCTGATGACAAAACAACATGAATTGTTTCCTGCATCCTCCATAATTATACATGTATGATCATACAGTATTGTGCAAAAATCTGTCTTTATCACTTGAACATTTTAATATGAATTAGATGTCACCTTTTCGATGCATAATTACTTTGAAATTTACAAACAGTGTATATCAAAATCAATAGGATTCAAACGACGCTCTCTGGTCATGATCTGCACAAAGAGTAGACCTAGATCAGACGGTTCCTAGAGGAGCCGTCTGATCAGGGTCTGCTCTGTGTACTTATGTAATGATATACATGTAGATATGATTCTACAGTTCATGTCATGGTAAATTATTATCTTGTTCATATATTGCTCATCTTATTAATATGCATGCAGTCTTTTATTTCTTTAGAAATATTCATGACAGTACAATGTTAAGGCGTTATGTTGAACAAATTTACACTTCACCACGCAGAAAATGTGAATACAGTCAACACCTTTAAAGAGACCACCTAATAGTGATATAATTGTGGGCCAGGTGCCACATAATACATGTAGTGGTATAATTCTGGGCCTGAAAGCCAGGTGATGGTTTAATGTAGGACAAAGGCTATGCAGACAGCTCTTACAGGAAATTTCTGCTTTACTTCGCTAAGCAACCATGTGATGACAATGCCTATTCACTGAACGGTCGTTTAGAGTAGTTCTTCTGTACTGATACAGACGGATGAACAAGACATTCTAGACTGATCGACAGGAGGACGGAGTAAATATAAATGATCTGCTCATTGTTGCGTGAAGTGTGTTAAAAAAAGACGAAAGAAATTGAGAAGACTACAGAACTGAGAAGGACTGCAAATAGTCATACTGTTAGCATCAAAGGTTGTGTATAGGGTATCGAGGTCGTTTTTGGTGATGAACGTGTCACGGTCGTAGTCCATCTCCATGAAGAAGAACGTGGCGTCCCTGTCGTCATGGAACTTAAAGTGATCCCAGCCATCTACCACCTCCCTAACTGACAATTTCCCATCGTCTGAAAAAAGAGATCATTTTTGTATAAGCCGAATTTTGGGTAGCCGAAATTATTGCACATTGTAGAGTGCAGCGCTTACCCTTTCCCTGTTCTATATACATGTATATCTATTTCAAATTTCAATACCTACTGAATAGTCATGGACAACTAGTTATAATGAAACGTGGAAGGTAGAACATTGCAACCATTTCAGAATGTAAAGAAACAAAACTTATCAAATTCCATTAGCAAACACAGCAGGTCTCCTACAGGAGCCGTCTGATCTGGGTCTTCTCGGTTTGCAAATGCGTGAAAATTCATGTATAAGAAGGAAAGCGTTTTACTGTTCTCATGCTAAGCGTGCCAGTACTGGTATTGGCAAACACGTTTGATCTGGGTCTACTCAGTTTGCAAGTGAGTGAAAATGCGTTAAGATTAAGGAATTAGTTAAGGTTAACCCTTTGCTCCACAAATACGCTTTTCTACGCATTTGCAAACAGAGTAAACCCAGATCAGACTGAGAGAAAGTCATAGAAGTTCTCGTTTTGAGCTGCTTGAACATGTATTCGAGTCCACAGCAATCGGAAATAAAGTTTATACGTATACATGTATAGTTGCAGTACATGCATCGATTTTGTTCTCAGACTTTGCCATCAATTCCTATGATCGAATCAAGTCGCTAATAGCTTGTTAGGTAATGGTTTGCAAGGCGTAGGATGAAGGTCATACGTGGGCTGGTATCCATGGCAGTGAAGATACTGGTGAACTCGCCGCGCTGCAGACAGCCATCATGGTTGGTATCGTGATGCTGGTAGGTGCTCTGTTCAGCATTCTTGTCCTGCACACTTTCCCTGTAAACCATGAAAAATGAGTATCCCATGTAACCCCTTATCTGATGAATATTCATGAAAAATAAAGAAGATTTTTAATATGGTATGTGAACAACCGAACATTTGGTTCATGAAGAAATCAGATATTTTTTATAACGTAAGCAAAGAGAGCAGAACCGTGACATCTTAATTCTAACTTCCTATTTGTGACTTTTTGCTTCTGGCTTAAGTTACTTCTACCTACATTTTTTACGCCTGCCTTCCTACGTCTGACTTCCTACGTCTGGCGTCCTACTTCTTATTTCTAATTTCTAGTTGACTATTTCTCCTGTTTCTTACTACCAGGAGTAAATGAAGTAAGAACACAGAAGTGAGAACAACTTGGAAGTAGTAAATGAAGTAAGAACACAGAAGTGAGAACAACTTGGAAGTACGAAGTATGAATTCAGAAGGTTAGTATTCTGTAATGAACAGTAATGGCGTGAAAGCAAAGAAGTAGGAACTTTGAAGTAAGAAGTTATCAAAAGTACGAAGTCAGAGGCGTTGAAGTTAGTTCTCTGTAGTAATAAGTACAGTAAAACCTCTCTATAACGACCACTAAATTGTGTTAATTAGTTGGTATTTAGGACAGGTGGTTGCTTAAAGTAAGGTGAAAGTAAAACGGAACGCTCCTATAGGAGCGTTCTGTTTTACTTTCACCTTGCTTTAAGCATCCACCTGCATTTAAAACAAAATACTTGATGTAATTTAGTGGCCGTTATAGAGAGCATAAATACTTGAACTGCTCTAATCAAAGCCCTTAGTGGTCGAAATATTAGATCAGAGCAGTTCAAGTATTTATGTATTATATTAATTCCCTATTTTGGAATATTTTCTTCATTGTGCGTTATAGAGAGGTTTTACTGTACTTAAACACCGCGTATGATTAGAAAAAAACGCTCACCTAAAGAGAATAGCAACTGTGGCTAGAAACAAAAATTTGAGTGCCATGTTTTCTTCCAGTCCAGATGTGGTCTAAATTCTTAATGTTGTACAAGACACTTATCTATTGACCCTGAGGCCACGTGGTCCCAAAAATCGTGTGCATAGCTTTATCTAGTAACACAGTAGAACCTCTCTATAAAGACCACTTAATGAATAAACAGGAGCGTTGACTGCTTTCTGTAGAACAAAAGTAATGCAGAAATCTCACTTACATCTATGTCGATACTCCCAACAATCAACCGATGCTCATTATATGGAGGCCGAAGACAGTATTTAGCTCCCATGTGAGCTTTCTGCATTATGCTACCGCCTATTTTATTCATTTACCCCACATAGACACGTTTTGGTGTGTGAATTAATGTACATTTGTAGATGTGATTCAACAGTTTCTGCCATGATTTAATATTCTTATGCTCATATGCTATTATAAAAAAATTATCTAATTTTCATGACATCGTCATTTCTTACATTAACCCTTTTCTTATGTAAGCGCATTTTGACGCATCTGCAAACAAAGTAGACCCAGATCAGACTACTCCTATAGGAGCCGTCTGATCAGGGTCTACACTGTTTGCTTATGTGTTACATAGATCTGATTCTACAGCTTCTGCCTGAGCCGAACTGTCCTGTGTCCATATGCCATTATAAAAAATAATCTTATTAATATTCATGACGTCATTATTTCCTATATGAATATTCATCAGGGAATGGGTTAATGCTCATAAAGTAAATGGTTTATGCATTTATTGTTCCTGCGTGTGACCTTTCCTTCATATAAACGCCTTGTCATGCATTGGCAAATAGAGAAGACCCAGATCAGACGGCTCCTAGAGTGTCTGCTCTGTTTGCTTATGATATAATTTAGATAAGATGTAACCCTTCTCTTGCTGAATTTTAAAACACATGTCTCCTTCTTTACCCATGCCCTGTTGTATAATTACATATATCTTCACTGTGTACACGTATTTCGATGTGCAATCACTGCTGTGGAGTGCACTGGTTGCATAATCAACTTGTAAATAGTGCAGACCTGATGAGACAGCTCCTGCAGGAGCTGTCTCATCTGGGTCTTTACTATTTACAGGTAGGTATATTGACGTGAATAGTAAGCGAAGGGTTAAGATACGGTTTCTGTCATGATCAAACATATCCTGTGTCCATGTTATATAGTAACAAATAATCTATTCGTGACGTGATTATTTTTTACATGAATATTCATGGAGTAAAGGGTTAAGTTATCGCCAGTTGTAACGATTAATAGGTAAGATTTCTTTTGAACCTTTAACCTATATATATTTATACAGTAAAATCTCTCTATAACGGCCTCTAAATTACGTCAAGTATTTTGTGTTAAAGGCAGATGGCTGCTTAAAGCAAGGTGAAAGTAAAACAGAACGCTCCTATGGGAGCGTTCTGTTTTACTTTCACCTTGCTTTCAGCAGCCACCTGCCCTAGATACCAACTAATCAACACATTTTAGTGGACGTTATAGAGAGGGTTTACTGTACATTATTGAATACCGTTACTATAAATAGTAACAAAATAGCCGTAGAAAACTGTCATTACGGAGTCATGTGACCAAAGCCATAATGTCCCGGCGGGCCTATTATCCATAATCGGCCCACGATCTTTTTCACGTGCAATGCGTTGACGTTAGCAACATAGCTCTAGATCTAGATCTATTCAAACATGGCCGGAGAAAGGGGTTTGACGTCGTTGTCAAATCGTATTCTAGATCTGGAAATCTGTAAAGTTTATACAATCGTAAAATTCTATTAAAAATCAATGTCTTTGTTTGTATCGATCGGTACTACCTAACTTTGTTTATGTTATTCAAAAATGACAGTTGTGACGTCATAATTTCACGTCATCCATCGGAAGTTCTCAAACAAATTATAAGTTAAAAGTAAAGTCATCGTTAACTAGTGTTAGTGGTTATTACGTCGGACTACATATTTTTCGACGGGGATTCGAATCCCCATGAAAGTGTAACTGTTCCTTCCTTATTTTTGTAAAATTATAGATCTCTAGATCTATGTCTGTGGTTTGTTGGGATGGTAGATCTAGATTGTGTTGAAATGAATAGGTGGCATATAGATCTATCTACTAAAAATATTTAAGGTATTCAATAAAAAGGTCAAAATATGGCCTGTGTGTGCCTTTTTGCCATAATGGCCAGAAGGCACACCTAGGCCATATTTTAACCTTTTAATAATGCGTTGCTTTATGAATATTCATTGCCTGAAGTTTAAAATGGGTGTTTTGCCATTTCAGAAACTGTAGAATAATATCATAAGCAAACAGAGTAGACACTGATCAGACGGCATCCACAGGAGATTTTATGAAATACTGACTTCGTGAATATTTACTGCTTGAAATTTTATTATGAACACATAGAATTTTGGCCATGGAAAAACTGTATAGATCTAATTATAACTATATAATTCCATAAGCAAACACGACAGACCCTAAACTGGCGGCTCCGTCAGGAGTTATCCGGTCTAGGTCTACATGGTAAAGGCGTTTTTAAGCAACGTAAACCCCGATACAAACGATCAAATCAGCCGCGCAGTGGCCACTTGCGAACGGAGGAGCGGCAGCAGTTACACAGGTCTAATCAGCCGCGCAGTGGCCACTTGTGAACGTGGAGCGGCAGCAGTTACACAGGTCTAATCAGCCGCGCAGTGGCCACTTGTGCACGTGGAGCGGCAGCAGTTACACATGTCTAATCAGCTTGTGAACGTGGAGCAGCAGAAGTTACACATGTCTAATCAGCCGCGCATTGGCCACTTGTGAACGTGGAGCGGCAGCAGTTACACAGGTCTAATCAGTCGCGCAGTGGCCACTTGTGAACGTGGAGTGGCAGCAGTTACACAGGTCTAATCAGCCGCGCAGTGGCCACTTGTGGACGTTGAGCGGCAGAAGTTACACAGGTCTAATCAGCCGCGCAGTGGCCACTTGTGAACGTGGATCGGCAGCAGTTACACAGGTCTAATCAGCCGCGCAGTGGCCACTTGTGAACGAGGAGCGGCGAACAAGTAGATCTAATTTATGTCGATGTTTTGGCGAATTTCAACTTTTCGACTTTATATGTATTAACTGAGACTGTGACATATATAGATTTTCTAGTCAAAAAGTTTTTACTCCCCAGAAAAGCGAAAAACTTTATTTTGGGACATTTTACGCATATAAAAGGTTTCTCAGGATTTAGCGATAGTAGTGACTAGATCTACGAATATTTGTGACACATAACGGTCAATTTCTTGAAACAAATTCACGTTTGTTGAGCACATGATACCTTTAATGTGTCCAGTAAAACCTCTCTATAACGACCACTAAATTACATCAAGTATTTTGTGTTAACGGCAGATGGCTGCTTAAAGCAAGGTGAAAGTAAAACAGAACGCTCCTATAGGAGCGTTCTGTTTTACTTTCACCTTGCTTTAAGCAGCCACCTGTCCTAAATACCAACTAATTAACACAATTAAGTGGCCGTTATAGAGAGGTTTTACTGTACTTTGTCGAGCAACTCATACAACTTCTGTGAAGAAACGTACTCATTGTCATCTACAGCTACGTTGATACTATCAAACAGTTTATTTCTGACTATACTGATAGGTCGGGGACAAGTTAACCCATTCCTGTTGTGTTGTGTGGGCTTCTGTATAACGTCAACACTACTGTGGAGGCGAATCAGAATGAGAATGACACTATATTCTAGTCTACAGTTTAGTGATTGAAAGTATATTTTGTCCAATGGCGTTGCAGTATTTTTCAAATTCTCTGGCGATTTATTTTGGTAAATCAGCCGTTACTGGCCATTTATTTAGTAAGTGTCTATTTACCGAAGTAACTGACAGTTTCCCCAGTAAGTCGGTCTATTTTATATTGCACCTGCGTTCAGAATCAGTTCAGGGCGGCTAGCGGTTGAAGCCTGTTGGAGCAAATGAAATTGACATGACGCCTCGATATTCCGGACAGTTTTTTAGCAACTGATGTGGATTCAAGCTTTTGAAATGATTTCAAAGAAGGGGGATACAAAAGACACAATTATCACAATAAATATTAAAATGATTTTTTATAACTCTTGAAGTCATCATGCTGGACGTTAGCATTAAACATACATGTAAATGAAAAATAAATTAAAAACAGTAATCATTTTTGCTGTCTCTTAACGAAAACAATGTTTTATGACACTCTCAGAGATATGAATTACTAAACATTGTGTGAGTTGGTTGTTAAAGGGGATTTGTGAGTCTTTAGCTATAACTTGGAGCCAGGTCGGTTTGAAGCAGTGTTTAGCTCTTTCTCTAAGGAACATTTATAGATCTACACGAATTGATCGATTCAGGAATATTAATAACCCATTTGTTTAATAATGTAAACTTTTCAAGGGAACATTTGGTTCAAACAAAAACTCTAGGATCAGATCAGATCTATATACTTTTATACGGAAATAGAGCGAACCCTGATATTAGACGTTTGGTCTTTGTCTACTATGTTTGCGATAAAGCGTTGATATGAGGGAAAGGGTTAAGACCGGTGTTTCCTCGATCGAATATAGACAGAGTTGTGTTGCTGCCAATTTCGCTGATGGGACCACCAAGTTCTGCCTATAGAAATCGTCTGTTCTTGCATTTATTCAAATAAACTTGTAAACGTTGGTCTACTCCATTTGCAAATGTGTGAAACGCGTTTATATGAAGTAAAGGGTTAAACGATTTGTAGACATGTGCATTGACGAAAATGAATAGATAATCATTCTTGATAATCCAATCGAAATCACAGGAAATCTCTGCAAAGTACAATGTAATCACCTACCGGTTTTATTAGTGAAATTCTGAAGCGGTTATTGAGAGCTTGAGTTGCCGTGACCTCATGGTTGGACAGTATTGGTTCATACATACAAATGTATTTCAATAAATCAAAATCCTCCATTTATAATTCGCTTGAATATCCACTGCTATTCTCGGAAAACTATGGTGTTGCTGTCGGAAAAGTATCGCGTCTCAGGTATATACTAGCGTTTGCCGCACGATACTCTTACAAGCAAGGTTTTACGCAAGCGTAAAATGGCTGCGTTACATGTATTTAAGCAGGATAGAAGAAAAAGAGGGAGCAATATTGGGAAAACATGACTGTTATGTATGAATTAATACATGTAGCAGAAACGGGGGAATGTTTTAATGAGCCATGATGCATACTACCTGTGTTTGACACCAATAATACACATTACGTAACAGATCAATGTTATTCATTTGCTGAAACACACTGACGTAGAAACCATTATCACATTAAGTGATGTTCACAAGGCATACAAACTCCTATACTTACAGTCTACATGAAATTATTCCGATAGGTCGACTCAATGCCCATTAACTTTTTCATTTATTTTGTCCCCAAATTAAGAACAGGTTAGTATAAGATAATCATACAGTTAAGTTGAAGCAAATTCAAATTCACAATGGTGAAATATGCAAAACGGTCAACAAAACCACGAGTAAAAGGTCTCAGCTAAATAACTTTAACAAAGCCAAAATGTAAACAAAGGTCTTATATTTTTATGTACAAAATGGTTTTAAACCAAAAGCACGTATACTAAGGGTGTTAAGAAAATATGAGAGAAAAAAAATAATTCAGCTTCCACCGAGGATCGAACCCACGACCTCACGTTTCCTAGTCCATCGTTATAACCCTTAGACTACGCTGACAGCTATGCTTGGAAATGTGATTTTAATCATTTATACTTAATTCACTAGCATTTTCACCGAAACTGGATCATGGCAGAAAAGAAAGAAATATCCCCGACCAAAATATGCTGAGAAAAATATATGAATGAAAATAAATAAAATAAATGAATATATATAAATAAAAACTTGTCTCACAGTAAACCATATTTATTAAAAAGATTGGCATTTATAGAAACACAGGACCGCAGAAACGCATGGGCAAAATTCAAAGCCGTATAATGTTGGGCTGCTTTCGCAGCCCAATGAGAGAGGTGACGGGTGGTGACAGGTATGTTTATTACATAGGGCGCGCGACATTTTGTGAACAAAACATAATTTCAATCACTAAATTGGTTAGTATTTGTTAGCCAGCATTTACAAAATAAATCGGTCGCGGGGCTGCGCCCCGCTAGACCGATTTATTTTGGTAAATGCTGACTAACAAACACTAACCTATACTTAATATACATATTCACAGCAGGTAACATATATAAGCGTCTGAAATCCTTTAGAGTTACATAACAAACTGGGGTCTGGTGACAGTGCGGATTTCCGCGGGATTTCCGCGGGCTCTCCGAGTCACGTGACTGCAGGCTAGCTACAGTCTGTATCAGCAATGTAAATGTCAGTATAGAACATCTCCATCGCTCTGAATGAAAATGAGAAATTGCTGAAAACTGTCAAATTGCTGAAAACTATCAAATATGGAAAATAACTATTGTTTATCAAAACACAAATATTATCATGAACAATTTAGATAAACAGTATCTAAAGACTAGTGTGTAAATTTATTTACAACATGTCAACGTATATCTGTCAGCAGTTCACAGCGTGTCCCATTCATTGCTGTAGAAGCGCACATTATTTCGTACCACTCTCCCAGACCGTGTTACGTAATGTCTTGAATCCGAATTTGGGATGTTCGGCTCTGAGCTAACCAGCTGGGGTTCATGGGGGTATTGGCTAGTATATTGCAGTCAAATGGCGAAATGTCTGAGATATTTTCGTTCGTTTTATGCAATGCGTTTCTATTTCTGCGGAAAAGTCTACCATCGCTGGTCTGAACTGTAAATGATCTTGTTCCGTTTTTCTGCACAATTTTGCCAGGGATCCAAATCTTACCCATCTGTACTCGTACTGAGTCATCAAGGTTAAGAGGGCTTAAGTGTCTAGCGGTTTTATCATAGTTTTGTTTCTGCTTATTTTACATTTTCTCTGAGCAAATCTTTACCTTGCTAGCATTGACTGTCTGGGGAAGAAGCGCTTTATTCGTAATGGGCAAAATCGACTTTGTTCTGCGGCTGTGCATTAATTGCGCTTGCGTATAACCGCAGTCAAGCGGTGAGTTTCTATACTCTAATAAAGCTATGTAGATGTTTTGTCTACTATATCTTGCCTTTTTCATGAGTTTTTTGGCGATCCCTACGCTGCGCTCAGCTAAGCAATTTCCTTGCGGATGATATGGAGACGACGTTTTGTGCTGAAAACCCCAAGATTTCGCAAAATCAGCAAACTCCGAGCTGGAGTATTGGGGTCCGTTGTCGCTTTGTAAAATGTCACAAATACCATACCGGGCCAAACGAGTCTGTATTTTTCGTATCACAGTACCGATACTGTGTCTGGGAGATAGTCTATTTCAAAGAATCTCGAATAGTGATCTACTGTCAGTAGGTAGTCTCTGTTGTCAAAATGGAACAAGTCTGTCGATAAGACTTGGTATGGTCTGTCCGGGAATTCGGATGTGATCATGGGCTCTTTGGCATTTGAGTCCCTATGAGTCAGGCAAATTGGGCAATGCAGGACGTGCTCTGTTATTTGTTTTTGCATACCAGGCCAAAACAAGCTATCTTTAGCACGCTGCACAGTTTTAGTCACACCTAGATGGCCTGTGTGCACCTGTTTGATCAATTCAGGTTGCAGAGATTTTGGAACGAGGAGTGTCTGACCTCTAAAAATGAGGTCATCTTCAACAGATGGTTCATCCCTGTGATTCCAAAAATCTGTAACAGCAGGGTCACAGTCAGATCTAATATTCGGCCAACCGTCATGTATAGTACGTTTCAAAATTTCCATGTCACGATCATCTCGTTTTGCCTGGCGGATTGTTTCTAAACGGCGATCTGTTACACACAGTTGCTTTTTGACAGAATGCACATGTGTGTCTAAACCGTCAATCAATGTCGGGTACGTGTCATTTACAGAATGCCTCGACAAATAGAGACAGGAATGTCCTTCCCACGTACATGTTCCACTGTAATGTCGCACATTTGCAGAGACAAAAGCAACCTTTGCAGCCTTGGAGGGGCCGCCGATAGGGGCTTTTTCATGATAGCCGATATCGGTCGGTGGTCGCTGTGAACTGTCACGTGTCTGCCGTACGTTAGTTTGTGGAATCGTTTGCAACCGAAGACAATTGCAAGGAGCTATCTTTCAATATTTGCATATAGCTTTTCGCTCGTGGTCAAGCTTTTCGACGCATATGCTATTGGTCTGTCCCTTTGCCATAACGAACATCCGAGACCATTTTGCGATGCGTCGCATTCTAAGACTAGCGGCTCTTTGGCGTCAAAGTAACCGAGAACTGGTGCATTTGTAATTGTGTCCTTGACCTTTTTAAATGCATGCGTTTGCGGCTCGTCCCAGAGGAACTCAATGTCCTTTTGCAAGAGGCATCTAAGGGGAGCTGTAGCCTCTGCAAGGTTTGGCGCGAATTTTGACAGGTAGTTAACCATGCCGAGAAAGGTTTCCAACTCTGCACGCGTGTCTGGGGGTTTCAGTCTTATTATGGCGTCTATATCTTGCCACTGTCGGGTTTCAGACCTTGACCAGAAATAATATGTCCAAAGAATGGCACTTCTGTCGCACCGATGATACACTTATCAGGATTGAACTCGACACCTTTATCTTGGGCTCTCTTGAGCGCTTTACGCAAATTTGCATCGTGTTCTGACCTTGACCGACCATGAATAAGTATGTCGTCGACTATTGTGTGAATGCCAGACAAGCCTTCAAATATTTCATTGCACTTTTGCTGAAATATGTCTCCAGATGACGTAATGCCAAATGGTAGTCGCATATATCTATACCTACCGAAAGGTGTACTGAAGGTTGTCAGAAGGGAAGACGCGGGGTCTAATTTCACACTCCAATAGGCATGTGTGATGTCAAGGATACTAAAGTGTGTAGCTCCTGATAGGTCTGACTAGGTCTGACGTCACGTCGTCAAGAGTTGGCATTGGGTAATGCGGTCTACGGATAAGAGTCGATCAATGCTTTGGGGTCTATGCATACCCTAAGTTTACCAGTCTTGGGTTTTTCTACAAGCACAATCGAGTTTACCCAGTCTTTAGGCTCAGTGACCTTTGTTATTATGCCATTATTGACCATACGGTCCAATTCGTCCTTGAGTCGCTGTTTAAGGGCATCCGGGACTTTGCGCGGGGGTTCACAACGGGGATAGCATTTTCCTTCAAATGCAGCTTTGCAAAACCTGGGATTTCCCCTATGCGTTCGAAAAGCGTTTTGTACTCGGACATCACGGTGCTCTTGGTTAGTGCTTGGGGCTCATTAGGGGAACTCTCTACTGAATAGGTCAACTTAATCAGATTTAGCTTTAGTGATGTTCTGAGGCCAATCAGGGGAGGGACACAATTTTCCAAAACATAAAATGTTGCCACAATCTTGCTTGATTTGTGATAGCAAGGAAGACGTACTTTTCCAAGAACCTTGATGAGGTCACCTGAGTAAGAGGTCAGCTTAAGATTTCTGAACATTTCTTGCGAAATGATGTTGCATTCACTGCCAGTATCAATTCAAAGTTTATTTGGGTGTTATTTGGACCAATATAAATTTGTACAAATGCACGGTCTGGTGAACGAGAAGAATGTGCACTTACCATATCAATGTAATATTCTGGAGTGTCAGAATATCCATTGTCACAATACCCACTGGCACCTTCCTTTGCACTATTGTCAATGTCATGCACAGATTTGTGGTGACTTGGTTGTGATCTGCACATGTGCGCAAAGTGATTCAGTTTGCTGCATTTACGGCAATGTTTGCCGAAAGCCGGACAGTCCATTTTATTTTGTCCGTGAAACTTCCCATAGTTGCCGCATTGTTGTTTGGTTCGGTTCTTCTGTTGTGGGTGCTGTCGAGGTGGTTGATGTCGCTGTTTGGCCCCATTCCGTCTGGAAATTGCGTCTACTGGCGCTGTTGCTTGTGGATGTGACGTTGTGTTATAAGATGACTGTAAGCTCATGGAAGCCATTTGCTTCTGGCAGTACTCGAAACTTTGAGCTATTTGTATTGCTTTGTCCAAAGTGAGCTTTTCCCCAACGTTGATCAGTTTCTCCCTAATTTTGGAGTTATTTGTGCTGATAACAATTCTGTCTCGAATCATTTCGTCATGATTCGCTCTGAATTGGCAGTCATGTGCCCGAAGTCTAAGCCGTAAGTCTAAGCCGTGTAACGAATTTGTCTACAGAGTCAAAGACCTATGATAACACATCATAGGTCTTTGACAGAGTCTGATCCTTGTACTTCATTGTAGAAGCGGAATCTGGCGAAAACAGGATTGAGCTTTGGCTGCACATACGCTTGGAATTTATCATAATGTGTTTGCAGGCTTTTCGTTTCTTCCTCTGTTAACGTCCATGTTTGATAAACGTCTCGCCCTTTATCGCCAATCCAAAGTAACACGTACCCGATCTTTTCTTCTTCACTTTTGTCATTCAGTGGTCCCTTAAAAATAAGATCCGTGTGTCTCTTGAATTTATCCCAAGATTCCGGGAGATTGCTGCTTTCCCAGTCCATTCTTGGGGGTGTAATTCCTGCCAAATTCATGTTGGCACTAATGTCACTAATTTCACTGATCTGGGTTCAGTTCTGACACCATGTTGTGTTGTGTGGGCTTCTGTATAACGTCAACACTAATGTGGAGGCGAATCAGAATGAGAATGACACTATGTTCTAGTCTACAGTTTAATATACATATTTACAGCATGTAACATATATAAGCGTCTAAATCCTATAGAGTTACATCTGGTGACAGTGCGGATTTCCGCGGGCTCTCCGAGTCACGTGACTGCAGGCTAGCAGTCTGTATCAGCAATGTAAATGTCAGTATAGAACAATTCCCTCATAGGCTATTTTTAGATACAATCTCTTTGAATAAATCTACCGAAAAGGAGCATTAACTAGAGAAAAGGAAACTTTTAGAATTGTGTAGTATGAAACCATTGTGATAAATAGAGCATTTGCTCCTATAGGAGCAAATGCTCTATTTATCAAAATGGTTTCAAAAAGTGATTTTTACAGAGTCGTCAAAAGCCGTCAATATGAGGGAATGGGTTAAAATGTTAATACCAGATGATTATGTTACATGGTGTACAATAAAAACTATGATTAAACGGATAAAAACAATAGTGCTGCATTAGAATATATGAGATTGGAGGCTGGTAATGAAGCCTTAAAGACTATCACTGACCTTGGTGGTGTTGTTAGGCAGGGCATTCCAATATCTGATAGTTCGTGGAAAGAATCTGTTCATGTGATATTGGGTTCAGGCCCCAGATTCACGAACATTCTTAAGTAAATACTTAACTAAGCCTGTTATTTAAAAATTAAAAAAAAAGCATAATGTTTTATAAATTAGTGTTTATTTTGACAAAAAAATTTGACGTTTGCTCAATTGTCATTTTAAGAATAAATATTGCATTTGATAATAAATGAGGGCGATCTAAATAAAAAACAATATTTAAGAATGTGTAACAGTCTAAGAATTTTACAAAATCATTTGGGGTTTAATTAGATGCTCTATGCAAAAACTGTCATTTTCTGTTTAAAAATATAAAATAATGTCTCTAAGGATTCTGTTTAGATAAAATTTCACTTAACTGTTCTATATGCAAGTGTAATACTCGTTGTAAACGCGTGTTAATATTCTGAGAAAAACTAGATGACTGCTCATCAAGAGTGATGATTTCTTTGATAAATGAAACACAGTTTATCGAAATCGGTGGTCAATTTTTTAATAAGCTTTCAAGGACGATCGCAGTGAATGAACCCATCGATTTTTTAGCAGATTTCCGCCGGAGTTGAATACCTTTTACTTATTGTATAGAGCAGGAGTGTTCGCGAAAAAAGTATTTTTTCTCTCTCTTTTTTTCGGTTTGGTCAGAAAACTTTCTTTTGGTATGTTCTAGATACTTATGACTTGTGATTAAAAATGCATAAAGTTTAATAATAGATTGTGTGTCAATGATATATAACTATCAGGAATATAGGCAATGAGGTACTATTCACTAACTATTTGACATCCACAAATATATAGATCTAGTCTATTTATTATAGGCCTAAATAGAAAAACTCAATTAGATCTAAGTCATCGCGTGTTCAATCTTCACAAAATTACGAATTCATAATAAACATGATTTCGTTGAGAAACCTAGCTATTACATGTATCAATATACAATGTTGGCCCTCAGTGAGTATATGTACTCTCTTTTTTGTATTTTTACTCTTTTCATGTTGTTTGTTATTCCAGTACGGTCCAATTGTGCGTCTTCTACCACAAGAGGGACAAGGGGAATAATCAATGTGGACAGCAATTGTGTCAATTAGATATTATCCCCCTTTGTGCAATACATGTGACACAGCTGTTTTGTCACGTGACACTTCAATGATGTCATGAAAAACTATGGCGGAAATTAAAACGCTTTCATGTTTGTAAACACGAGCAATGTGGATTTTTGTATTATCTGAATATTGTTATATGTAACGGTGGGTATTGAACAAATTTTAAACCAAACTTTGACAGAAATTTACAATTATATTGCAGTATATGACGCACATGTTCGCTACAGGAAGCAAACAGTTCCTGTCCGTTTGTCAGGTGTAACTTTCAATTAAAACTTTTACTAGTGGGTGGGGTAAGTAAATAACGACTTGAATATATCCTGACACGAGGTTACTGAAGAATGAACTGTGTGTATCTTTCAGTGGCTCACTTTAAATGATTTTATGCAGTCTGATATCATATTAATGTTTCATTATCTATGTTGTTTTAAATTAATGAAAATTTGCACAAACTTTTAATACAAATACATATTTTGTATGACAAACATTGATTTAGCTTTCTACAGAAAATGAACAATTCAATATTCGACTGTGATTGATGGAGGAAAAATAAGATTATTAATTATATTGTTGACACATGTATGACACCTGGTGTATATATGCTATATAGTATCAGGGTTACAGATAAGGTTTTGATGCAATTGGGTATTTACTCCTTGATTTTTTCACAGGTACATTTATATATGTCAGAATTGCTTTAATTGGTTTTAAAACATTAATTAAATAATGTCCTCTCTTTTACAGGCCGTCGGAGGTTTTTTTTTTTCAGAATATGTTATTCATGCCAATATGTGCTGCGATCGGTTCAGATACATCGAGGACATTAATTATTAAATTAATGTTTTAAAACTAATTAAAGCAATTCTGACATATATACATTTATAACATAACACGTGGCTTCAGCGTGACGTAACACTATCATTTATTTTTTGATAATCATGGGCATATAATCACTAGTGAATAACATTCGAACGACCGAATGACATTCGAACGATTCATACGCGCTGTCAAAACAAACAAACTGGCGGACGGTGGTCGACCTACCTGTCCACGATTGAGTCACGATAGATGGCAAAGGATTGTTGGCACTTGCGCCTTAATTTCGATAAAATTATACAAATTGTAATCGCTGTCAGGAATCATATACAAAATGTATGCCAAAAAAGACCTACCAGCTACTCTGACCCATACAATCAATTCTACATTTAAATTAAAATGCCTCCTCAACTTTGCATTTTCTTCACCGCATGTCCTTTTGTTTATGCAGATTTCTACTCATACAGATATCTCATCAATCAACAACAATAGTAATCTGAATCCAGCACAGCACAAACATATTTCAAATATGCTATACTCACTAACTCAGCTGATCGCGAAAATCTTCCTCCTGTTCCAACACATTTTATGCAGCAGTTCGTACTGAATCTTTTGTCCACTTCAAACATTTTCACTGAACTTGAATCGAGATTTTTTTTCTCGGTGGAAATGTCCATGTCCATGTGTATACATACAACACTAATGAAGGGCTTAATATACCAAAACGAAGGCGAATTTCGAATCCCATTGACAGTGAGAGTCGGACATGTTAGCGACTGTATGTAGGTCTTCATGTAAATGGCGCGCTTTACATAGACACATGTTGTGTACAATGACGTCATAATGTGACGTGTTTGTAACTATGTATGTCAAAACTGTAACTCAAAAATTATTTTGACGTGTTTCTGTATGTTTTTGTATCATAAACTATCACAGTTAAATTGAATACCAGAGAGGTCTGAATTAGATCCTGGTTGATATGACAGTAAGTAAAAAATAAAGTTGGAAAATTTGGACCTACTTTGTCCCAGTTACCTAGCGAACCTAATAACACCTTTCATTCATCATTTCTATATGTAAGGAGAATTTATAACAATCCACGTTACTGCTGAAATATTGACTGCAAATAACATTTGTGTGTGTTATGTTATAAATAGGATCTTGCATTCGTGTTCATGATTATTGGATTTATTAAATTCGTCTTTTTAAAACGATAAAAAACTCGCTAAAGCTCGTTTTTTATCGTTTTAAAAAGACTCATTTAATAAATCCAATAATCAAGAACACTCATGTAAGATCCTCTAT